>OY759263.1:11668552-12046052 GCA_963662155.1 Lamellibrachia columna
AGTAACCTAAGACATTATATAGGTGTCAGGGTAACGTATATCGTGAGCTAGACCTGTACTAGACTAATCCTAAATCGAACCAGGTATCATGTAGATCCCCTTTTGGGGAAATCCAAAATGGATTCCACAAAGGTCAATTAACAGCGAGATCTTAGCACTGAATTATTGACGGGATCAAAGGTAACAAACTACCAGCTGTAATGACCTTCGTCGACTTACGTAAACATTTTGACCACATACATAGAGGAAAGATGTGCAATATACTAGGAACATTTGGAATACCTCACAGGATAGTGACCGCCATAAAGAACATGTTTGGAAAAACGTTGGCTAAGGTTATTCCACCAGTCAGAAAAGTACATGTGTTTGTTATAAAAGCAGGAGATCTACATGGGGATTCATTAACACCTTTCATATGTATTAGAGTAAAGAAACGGCTCATCACTAGACTGGATGGCTGCACACCTCAGAACAGCTACGTGTATAAATTGCAGAGTGACATACCCAATAAGGTTATATAGGACGACCTTCCCAGATCATCAGTAAAACCCAAACAAGGAATGTCTGGATCACGAAACATGACATTCGTACAACTACTAAAGGTTGATACATTACTGGATAGTTTATTTGAGATACAGGCGGAAATGAGAGACCGAGATATCTGGACAAGGAATCTTATGGAGCAGAGAACAACTGGGAGAAACCTGTGATGACGATGATGATACACAATAACACACAACTGACTTAGGAAGACGGTCCGATGACCCACTCTATGTATAGGCGTACGTGCGTGCGTGCGTGCGTGCGTGCGTGCGTGCGTGCGTGCGTGCGTGCGTGCGATGCACAATCACCTGCCGTTCCGCTGTAGGCTCCAATTGAAAGTCGGTACTTGTCGACTTCGGATTTAACCGCGAATTTCGAGTAAACAGCATATGCGGTGCCGCCTTCGAAGTCTTCCAAGTCGATTCTTAGGGTACAACGTGCTTGCGATGTGACGTCATGCAGATAATCATTGCCTGACAATAAACAATTTAACACTACAACATATGCCATTTCTACAAATTAAAATAAAAAACCGCAAAGCACCATTTTCATTAGTACTGTCACCAACGTACATTATTTTACAAGGAAAATGCATCATTATCGACAAAATAACGATGATAATATAGTGATAACGTAAATTATTTGTTATCTTCAAACATAAACTAATTAACACTTAATGTGAATTAAATGACTAAATGTTTTTAAAAGAGCCAGTTAACATTTCGTAGACATTTGGTAACCATAAAATAATCATTAAATGGCTTTGATCATTAGATAAGTGTTGCTTGCGAAACTGTGAGTATCCATATGCTATAATATATAGAGGCGAAGTACCTTGCCTTTTTCGCAGAATTTTGAATGGACCCGTTCAAGAATAATATATTATTTCGTTCGATGATTTCATCCAAACTAAATAACACATTTGTGCATATAAGCTGGCATGTCGTAGACAATACTAGATTTATTCCATTTTAATAGAAACGATACGAGCGAAACGTTGAATTGAGGAAGGAGCTGAGAATATAAATGATTACTTCATAATATACGAGTTTTATTCACTAATATGCCATATTTAGAAAGCCAGTCTGAAAATGATATAGATATTAACACATTTCTAATGTCAACGGTTCCAGTGAGTGTATCCCCTACCAAGCCAATTTCTTTCACCCACCAAGCCAGAATTCCCCAGACACGTTGCCGAACCCTTCCTTGTAGCTGGCCCAGTCGCGGTAGAAGTCGATAGAGCCGTCCTGTCGTCGTTGGAACACCTACACGTGACAGTGAACACCTATACGTGACAGTGAACGCTTACACGTGACAACGAACACATATATGCAATGTGACCAGTTTACATTAATTAATTAGTTTACATTAATTAACCACAATTACTGTTTCATCGTGAAACGTATTTACGATCTCACTTAGCAAGACCAAACTATACCACGAAACCGCTGAAATCATCACCCAGCGGCACCAGACGGGAAATATGGGAAATGCGACAGCAAGAAGCATCAACAGGTTACAAAATGAGATTACTATCAAGATCACCTGAGATCGTTGTTGAGGCTGCTGGCGAACAGCCTCAACAACGTTCTCAACAGCCTCAAATATTGCAAAATTAGCTTCCTCCCGTTTTGTAGACACATAATGAACACATGTACGTACCAGCCAGCCGCCGCCGTCTGTCTCCATGTCACAATAGACCTTTACGAACTGTCTCGCCTCGGCCAGGTACACCTCATACACGCCACTGACGTTGTGACCATGCCTCAGTAGGTCGTCACAGTTGTGGACAGACCGTCGTCTCAATACTGGACGAGATGAATGGAACTAATCAAACAGGACAATATCACAAAAACAAATACCCCATAAAACACCAATCATATATATATATATATATATATATATATATATATATATATATATATATATATATATATATATATATATATATATATATGTAGCAGGGTGATACCATGTTAATCGCTAGGCGTCACCACCAGCTAATTAGTATTTTTATTTTGAACAGCTGACGTACCAGCCAGTGTCAGAAGTGGGATGTGATGACGCGACGAGACCACGAAGACGAGGCGAGGTGGCGGAGACGTAGAGTCGAGTGAGGAGCCTGGACCCTGATGACAACCTCGAGCGACATCCTGACGTCCTCGACATCCGGTCTGACGTTTGACCGAGAGTAAGGCGACTTCCGGTCCGGCCCTATTCGAGTGAGGACCGTGGACACTGATGACGACCTCGAGCGACTCAAGAGTGACATTTCCGGTTTAACACTATTCGGCCGCGACGATGACTAGCCCCGACATGCGACGATCGAGCCACGTGACGTGCCGTGACGCTAAGCGACTTAGATCCTGACTGCATTGACAAACGATTGAATTTTGAATTGATACCCATTCACTGTATAATTAGGAACTATATTGTGTATCCTGTCTGTGTAGCTATAGCAG
Organism: Lamellibrachia columna; assembly: GCA_963662155.1. NCBI lineage: Eukaryota > Metazoa > Annelida > Polychaeta > Sabellida > Siboglinidae > Lamellibrachia > Lamellibrachia columna. The sequence continues at coordinate 11,671,561 of OY759263.1, forward strand.
CATTATAGAGATAGCCAGTATCAGAATATTTTTTTTAGAGGGACTTTTTGACATTTGCGTGTTAGTTAGGCATGTTTTCTGAGTAAGATGTATCTGTAGTTGTGAGGGTGCAGAGTAGTCCTGTAGATACGAATGTTATTCATGGGTATAACGGGTATATAACTTTTGTTCCGTATTGGGAATTTGGTATACATCTGGGTTAATACTTAGTAGGGCAGTCGCAACTAGCAAGCAGACATGAGTATTGACGGGGCCACTGGAATTGTGCCACCCGACACGGTTCAGGGTGACTTGCAGGACCAACTGGTCACACTGCGAGAGGAGCTGTCACAGCTGCGGCTCGCAACCAATGACCGTCCACGCGTTGCGTACGTACCGCGCGAGCGGAAGGTGAGACCTTTCAGTGGACGTGGTGAGGTGACAGTGCAGGATTTTCTTGCAGATGTCGAGAGTCTATTTAGGGCACGAGCGATGTCTGAAGACGAGCAGTGTGACTTCATGACGTCACACCTCGAGGGTGATGCCAGACAGGAGATCCGGTTCCGGCCTATGGAGGAGGTGCGCACCGCGACGTGTATCAAGCGGATTCTGCTGGAAGTGTTTGGCGAGAAGAGGTCGGTATCGCAGTTGCAGGAACTCTTCTATCTTCGTAAACAGGCTGACGGGGAGGGGATCCGTAGTTTTGCAGGTGCTCTGCAGCAACTGATGGAAGCGCTTTTGCGCAAGGACGGACACGCCGTCAACCAGCCTGACCGTGTGATCGCCGAACACTTCGCAGAGGGCCTGAAAGACCGCGTACTACGACGCGAGGTGAAGCAACAGCACCGGCTGCGACCGAGGATGAGCTTCGTGGAACTGAGGGAAGAGGCCATTCAGTGGTCCGAGGAGGAAGAGAGGCCGCCGCAAGCCAGTCGACGACAGACTGCTGGTGCATTTGAGCTGGTCGCCGACGCAGGGGAAGCAGGTAACGTTACAGATCTGCAACGAGTGCTCTCAGAGTTAGAGAAACAGCAGCACGTCATCGAGGCGCTGACTGAGCGTGTGGAGAGGATGGAAGGTGTTGCGACAGGTAGGACGGGTGGACGACGGTCCAACACTCCACAGAGGCCCTGGTCGGTCCAGCGACCCGCATCTGCGCCGCAGAACTTGCAGACACGACGGCCATTTCAGGAGCGACGCGCATTTCAGGTACCCTCGATGCAGTACACACCAGACGGGCAGCCAATTTGTTACCGTTGTGGTGGAGTTGGCCACCTGGGCAGGCAGTGTCGCAATGAGGCGAACACTGGGCCACGCCGGCCCCAGACGGAGGCTTGTCCACCGGGTGTGCAGACGACGGCCCCTACGGCACACAGACGAGAGCACCCAGACGATGTTAGAGAGAACACGCATCCTTTAAACTGACGCCGCTCGTTACCAAGAGTCGGGTAGACGAGCTAGTGCGTGCAGGCTCACACGCTGCCGCGTCAACTGACGCGACCGTTGGTACTTGCCCTACGGCAACTGTCTTGATGGGAGGTGTGGAGGTCAATTGCTTACTTGACACAGGTTCCCAAGTAAGTACTATCACTGAGTCTTTCTTTCGTAAGTACATTGCTCGAAACGACCGAGAGCTGGCGTCTTGCAGTTGGTTGAAGCTCACCGCTGCAAACGGGTTAGATATACCGTACGTTGGGTACGTCGAGTTGGACGTGACGACCATGGGTCAGACCATATCTGGCAGAGGTATCCTGGTTGTCTGCGATTCCCCTGATACAGATCAGTGCGCGCATAAGAAGAGGTGTCCTGGCATTCTGGGAATGAATGTCATGGGAGAGCTTGACCTTGCTCTATGGAAACGATCCCTGAACACAGGTAGTTACAGAGCAGAGTCGGTGATGGCGTCGGTCATAGACGCGAAGCAACGGGACCGGAGAGGATTTACTCGTGTGGCAGGGTGGAGCGCAGTGCGAATCCCAGCACAGTCTTGTGCCACGTTGATGGTTTCCGGTTTGCAGAGACAGGCTGATGCGACATGGGTCGTTGTAGAACCCATTGTGGGGGCACTTCCGGTGGAGGTGTCATTGTGTAGTACTTTAACTAGAGTACACCAGGGTGCTGCACCTGTGCAGGTAGTCAACACCAGCAGAGAAGACGTGTGGCTGAAGCCGAGGATGCGAATAGGTATCTATCAGACCATCGCGCACGTCAGTGAAGAGGACAGAGTATGTTTTGAGCGAGTCAGAGTGTCTGAGGAATACGTGAGCAGGACTGAGGACCGACCGCCAGGTGTAGTCGACACGCGTGAGGTACTAACCAGTACACTCGATGTCGGGCCACACGTCACCGCGGAGCAGGTTGCTCAACTGAGAGATCTCATCTCGCGGAACGAACGAGCATTCGCACGAGATGATGACGACCTTGGCTATACAGACTTAGCCACGCACACGATAATGACCACGACTGACCTTTCAGAAGGATTCCGCCTACACAGTATCAAGAGGTGAAAGAGCACATCAAGGATCTTCTGAACAGAGGTGTTATCAGAGAGAGCCATTCGGCATGGGCTTCGCCGATCGTCCTGGTCAGTAAGAAAGACGATTCGCTGCGCATGTGCGTGGACTATCGGCTGCTCAATGCAAAGACCCACCGAGACGCATTTCCGCTGCCGCGCATTGACGAGAGTTTTGACGCCATGAGCGGCGCAAACTGGTTTACCACATTGGATCTGGCTTCAGGATACCACCAGATCGCGATGTCGGAGGACGACCGAGAGAAGACGGCCTTCACCACACCTATGGGGCTGTACGAATTCAAACATATGCCGTTCGGGCTCTGTAACAGTCCCGCGACCTTCCAGAGGTTGATGCAGAGGTGCTTTGGAGATATGTGTTACCAGACGCTACTCTGTTACCTTGATGACGTTATCATCTTCTCCAAAACGTTCGACAGCCACCTAGCTCAGTTGGAGCAAGTGCTACAGCGACTGCAGAGGATTGATCTGAAGCTGAAGACAAGCAAGTGTCACTTCTTACAGCGGGAGGTGCTATACCTAGTACACCATGTGTCGGCCGACGGCATTGCCACAGATCCGGCAAAGATCGATGCTGTGAAAGACTGGGCCGTGCCGAACACAGTGAAACAGCTTCGCTCCTTTGTAGGATTCGCGTCCTACTACCGTAAGTATGTGCAAGGGTTCAGTATGATTGCAGCGCCGCTACACGATCTAGTGACCAGTGTCAACAAGGAAATGAAGGAGAAGGGACGGTTGAGAGGAGCCTTCAGGGACAGTTGGAGTCCAGAGTGTGACGGAGCTTTCAAGGTTTTGAAGAACGCGCTCTGCTCAGCTCCAGTTCTCGGGTATGCCCAGTACCAACGACCATCCATAGTGGAGACAGACGCCAGCCACCTGGGTCTCGGCGCTGTCCTGTCTCAAGAACAGGAAGGACGTCGTGTCGTCATCGCGTACGCGAGTCGCAGGTTGCGACCACCCGAACGCCAGTATAGCTCGATGAAGCTAGAGATGCTAGCACTTAAGTGGGCGGTCACCACGAAGTTCCGTGCCGACCTTTACGGCGGAGAGTTCGTCATCTACACTGACAACAACCCGTTGAAGTACCTGAAGACCGCCAAGTTGGGAGCCATCGAGCAACGATGGGCAGCTGAGCTGGCCCCGTTCAACTTCACGATCGAGTATCGAGCTGGACGTTCAAACGGAAACGCAGATGCCTTGAGTCGACAGCAACTCGACTACGAGCCCGGGGCAACCGACTTCGACGAGGAAGACGACGTGCAGCAGATATGCGCAACATATGCATCGTGCACGCTACTCCCGCGAGAACTACGCCAACAGATAGAGAAGAATGACAGAGTACGACAAGAAGTCCAGGTTGAAGTAAAGGAGATAGAGGTACAGTCAACCCAGTCACCTGCCTTCCCAGCGTTGTCACCTGAAGAACTTGCAGAGTTGCAGAGGAAAGACCCAGACATCAGCAAGTTCCTGATGTACTGGAGGGTCGGCGAGAAGCCGAAGAAGTGTGCACAGAAGGGTGTGACACAACTGCTGAGACAGTGGCACAAGATGAGGGAAGAGAATGGGGTTTTGTACCGCAAGGTGAGAGATCCACAGGGTGGAGAGGTTAAGCAGCTAGTTCTACCGAGTGTGCTGAAGCACCGACTTCTAGAAGCGTTGCACGACAAGATGGGTCACCAGGGTGGTGATAGGACGAGCAGCCTGGCGTGGCACCGTTGTTACTGGCCAGGTATGCACAGAGATATTGATGACTACGTGAAGAACTGTGCGAGGTGCACACTAGCGAAGATGCCGCGACAGAAGACATACGCGCCGATGGGACACCTAGCATCGCGTCCCTTAGAGGTCTTGGCGGTGGATTACACACAGTTGGAGAAGGCAGCAGATGGACGTGAGAGTGTTCTGGTACTGACAGACGTGTTCACCAAATTCGCTTGGGCTGTACCAGCACGTGACCAGAAGGCGAACACGACGGCGCGACTATTGGTGAGAGAGTTGTTTCAGCGTTACGGAGTTCCACAGAGGATCCATTCTGACAGAGGCCGGAATTTCGAGAGTGCGACTATTGGAGAGCTGTGCAAGCTGTACGGCATCGAGAAGTCAAGGACTACGGCATGCCATCCAGAGGGGAACGGGCAGTGTGAAAGGTTTAACCGGACTTTACACGACTTGTTAAGGACCCTTCCGCCGGCACAGAAGCGAAGATGGATAGAGCATCTGCCCGAGCTTTGCAACGCCTACAATGCGACGCCACATGCGTCGACGGGATATTCGCCACACTACTTGTTGTTTGGGCGCGATCCCTGGCTGCCGATAGACGCATTCCTAGGGCAGGAGTTGAGGGAGGACGATTGTGACAGCTCGATCGACGGATGGCTTGCCACACATCAGAAGAGACTGCAAGACGCGTATTCTCACGCAAGCGAACGACTCGGCGCTGCAGCAGAAAGTCGTAACCTGCCTCACGAGAGATTGAAGATGAGTGAGCCGCTGACACTTGGTTGCAAGGTTTACCAACGCAACAGACTACCAGGACGCAACAAAATGCAGGATGCATGGAGCCCGGAAGTGTACAAGGTAGTACGGATACCCACGGAGCCTGGTGGACCTTACCACATCGAGAGGGCAGACGGGTTCGGCCGACCTCAGACAGTCTGCAGGAAGAACATCCAGCCAGCGGGTCCAGGAGCGATTGTTCCGACTCCAGTGGCAGTCACTCCAGAGGTCAAAGACGACGAACGCTCTGATGAGAGCTCTGACGACGAGGAGGAGGAGGATTCCCTTGTCGCGATCGTTCCAGTGGTTCGTCCGACGATAGCTCCAGCTTCAGTGGTCCAGCCGATTGCTGAGGAGGTTTTGACGGGAGAGGAGATTCACGATGAGCCTGCCGTGATACCGGTATCGATACCAGTACCCGCACCTAGGAGATCGGGCAGGATGCGGAAGAAGGTGGTACGCTTCGAAGAAGTCGACACGCAAGTACCTACACCGGCCCCGCGCCGATGCAACGTCATCCCTGAACCGTGTGGGGGGGACCAATTGACCCCCATCATGACTAGTTTGTTTGTAGCGATGGCTCGCAGTGGTGTGGTCTTTTCGGGAAGCATTAACCGGGACGGTTAAGAGTTAGTTGGGGAGGACCCAGGAGGAATTTTTAGAATTTAGATACGCAGGAATTTGGGAGAACCCTAGAGTTCCAGCGGGATGTTCTTTTTTTATATAGTAACCGGGACGGTTAAGATTTAGTTGGGGAGGATGTAGCAGGGTGATACCATGTTAATCGCTAGGCGTCACCACCAGCTAATTAGTATTTTTATTTTGAACAGCTGACGTACCAGCCTCGTCCTGGAGGAACGCGAACGCCGATTTCGACAAATGCGTAGCCTAAATTGAGGTCGAAAATGATATAAAGCGGCGTGCTACATTTTGATGTATTTTACTATCAACTGATAGGTGTGTATTTTATGAAGTTGTACTGTATGCCCTTATTCAATATAAGGTTAGGTATTATTTAGATTTAGTTCGAAATATGTAGTTTGCTGTTTCCTAATTTGTGCACGTAGGCCTACATCCTTGCTGGCGTGGAAAGCCATTACAAATATTATTATAATTAACTCGCGCAAGTGCGCGTAATGCTATTTACATAGTGTAGTATTAGTGTACGATCGTTAGGATCAATGCTGTCTACGAATACCGTCCTATATGATTTGCTTAGCATAAATTGTAGTTCAGAAATGTTTATAGCATAGGTTTTGTTAGTGCTTTATAAGGATAGTTAGCTAGTGCCTGTTGCCAACAGTGTTGGCCTTAGTTATTAAGTAATTTCGCGTGCTGCCTATGGCTACAGCGCAAACTATAGCTCACGACAGCCAGTCGTCTGTGCTATTGTTTAGAATAACAAACATGTTATTATAATATTATACTTTATATAATTATGTGACGTCAGTTTATAGTAATTATGGGGTATTAGCGATATGTCACTGGTAGCATTTATAACTATAATTATCTACTGTCGTGACGGTATTAGTCGTTAACTATTGGTTGTATTGTGTGTTGGCAGACGTTCGACACTCTGCCGCCTCGCCTTTAGCCTCGCTTTCCGCTTTTCGCCTTATAGGCGTATTAGTCTCCGTTCTTCGTATTTGTAATAAAATATTACAACCGTACCCAAATCGTGTGGTGTAACTGATTGACGTTAGACGCCCTACCATATATATATATATATATATATATATATATATATATATATATATATATATATATATATATATATATATATATATATAATATATATATATATATATATAAGCACGTGTCGTGCGTGCGTGTGTGTGTTTTCGATACTGACACACAAAAGTTGGACAATGAGGCTCACAATTGAAATTCATCAATACAAACTGTTATTAGTTTTATTACATTCTTGAAGACCTTCTTGATAACAGGAAACACTAAAAAGATAGTTATTCAATGGTAACTTTACAATAATTACAATGTAATACAAGCCGTGCGTTATGTAACGGTCGTCACTTGGTGTCCTTCAGTGGTCTTATTAGCAACAAAGTCCTCTGTGCTGGTAGAATGCCCTTTGGAATCATAGCACTAACTGTATAATTATACTTTCCTTCATATAATATAAACATGTTAAATCAACATCTAAAAAAGGACACGGCGACAGGCGTTACCCCAGTGAGAGATCAAGTATCTAATCTTTTTTGTGTTCATTTAATGGGAACATCAATGTCATACATTTTAGACAGCTTTCTTTATCTCAGTATTTCAAACAATAAAAGTCACCAACTGTTACACATCTCCAAATTCAAAATGTTCGTTTTCATATAACATTCTTCGCATGGACACCAACGCTTGTTCTTATTCCTCTACTGCAGGATGCACAGAAGCAGCTTCACTGTCTTGACAAGGCAATGAATCGGTCTGTAGATTCCGTACAGATGAAATTGTTCCCGTCTCGTGTCATTGATTGCCTTCAGATTGAGTGTTCTGTCTCTCCTTTCCATGGCAGTTGTCTCTTCCTCGACGAATTTTGTCTATGTTGTTGTGTGTGTTCGTCGTGTCATGAGATGTCTAAGGTATATTTAGTGTAAATGTCTTGCGTATTACCAACAATGGCCTGTCTGGTCTTAGCAGCTGCCAGGGCAGTCCTTTTTACAAAGCCAATTTCGCCATCACTTGGGCCTTTCCCGTGACGGCTTCCAAAAAAATCTAAAAACTAAATCTTATTGACAATGAATCATGAGTCTGAAGAAGAAATTGCATGATTTTACAATATTGGTAAAACCACCGTAACAGCTTTTTGGTTTACTTCTTTCTTATGTTTGTTGATCCCAGTTTGTTGATGGCTGTGAAACTGATAAAACACCACCTTGACACAAATCGTCCATGAAACTTACATATTTCATAATATTGACATATATTAGAATTTTGTTCTCGGTATTATGAAAGATTGCTGAATACTGTGTCGTATATTCAATGATTTAAGCACGAAATACACTGGCGTGTAACTTTCGTTAGGACAACGTTCGTTACCGCAAAATGGTGGACACCAAGTTTCAATACACGCAATAAATGTATGTGCTGACATTCACGGGGGAATTTATTTTCCCAATTTAATGCTCACATAGAACTTCGATTATTATAATCGAATTATAAAAAATTTACCTTAAAATCGGCAATGAAAATGTTAAATCAATGTAACGGAAACGCTCGTGACGTTTAGGACACCGTGGAAAATGTAAATGAAATGAAATTAACTCATATCCCTTAAGCATCTGAAAAAATGCTATCACAAGGATGACCACACAGTGTACTTCAAAAGAAAAATAAACAGTAACAGACTTCACTTTCACGTCTAGCCGGACCCGGTAACGGTCGTTATTCTCAAGGACACCAGCCGCAACGATCGTTACCATGGTTTTACTAGTCTTGTTTCCTGCTAGTCCATTGTGACATATCCAAACCTTTTCACATAGTCATTGGCCACACACTTACCAAATATGTTCAGTGAAAATGTTGCTTGTTTTATCTGCCTCCCAATGGATTATTCTAATTCCCCTGTTGTGCACGTTTTAATGTCCCGTTTTGGTGTCCACCTTTTATGAAAATTACAGTTTAATTTAATTTTCACAAAGGGAATATTGCTTTGATGTGCACAGTGTTATCTCAACTATATCTAGCACAACTGTTTCACCAACTCCAGTGTGTGTGGCCGTGCGTGCGTGCGTGCGTGCGTGCGTGCGTGCGTGCGTGCGTGCGTGAGGACACCCATACACACTGGTACCGACCGGCCTGCATGCAGACAGACATGACATCAGACATATACACAAACATAGAGACAGCGAATCAGACAAGCAGACATACGCTTGGCATGTTCCTGGCAGTTGGTGATGGCAGATGGACGATTCGCATTTATAATTATAAGTTAATTAGCCGTCAACCAACCACTACAAGTGCACGATCAGTGTCGGTTGTGTTGTTACTAAGAAAGCTGATACCAACATGCGTTTGTATTCCCACAGTTGTGGGAATACAAACGCAGTTTAATAAGAATAACCCAATACGTACTTTCTTGAACATTGGTAACGTCTTCTTTTACTGAAAGCAGAATGTTTTCGAGCTTTGCCAAGTATTCCTGTTGTTGATTGACTGAGTCTAGACAATGCTGGTGCTGCCGTTCTACGGTGTCTTGAAGGCGAGACACCATAGCCATCAATACACCGTCGTCACTGTCGTCGTAACGATGTGCGAGAGTACGCTGCGAGGCGGCTATCATCGGGTGTAAGACCACAACCAACATCATCAGTGAACAAGCTCCCTCTCTGCACATGGCTGTAGCGTGTAGCACACGAACTGAAACAACGAACACGTACACCAAGACCTTGCTTTTTAGGTTTCCTGGTTTACGATCCGTTCTTGCTTTGCAAATCGTTTGTAGTGCATCGTTACGAATGACCAGTAATTTGACAGAAAATTTAGAAATGGCCTTTGGAATCGGCGGAATCTTTGAATACATTCTCCAAAATATTGTCAGTGCTTAACTCAGTTATGCAACACACCGCAACATAGCTAATGACACAAACCTGTGTAACATAATAATTTGAAAAACATTAAGAAAGACAACAAACGTTCGCTGTTGTAATAATGATACTGTTTCATATGTAACAAAGTGCATGGTTCTCTCCGTTGTGGATACCTAACTGGAGTAAATACAACAACAACTTTAATTTATTTCACTCTTACAACGCACAGCTGCACGACTCCAATACCCACGGTCTAGAGTCCAGTTATACGCTCGTTTATCAATCAATTATACAACAACAGTAGGCCTACAATAGTTCAACAGAAATGCTCTACAAGTCAGGCATTGCCTGCTGCCACACCCACTGTATGTTATTAGGCTGACTTTCACACCTCCCAAAACAATCAGTTCATAACACATACTGAAAACTTCACCGATGTTTTTTTTTATATTTTGTGATATTTGCGAAGCTACTATTACATGTTGCTGTTTATCACGTTAGCGATAAATCGGCGTATCTGTCATTTGATGGTGCCTAACTGTTATAAGTGTAGAAGGTTGGCACGCTGTATCATGCTGTTTAAACTTGGAATGGAAATCTCGCTGGCCTTGACCAGGAATTAATTAAAACAGCTGAGCGGAGAAACAAAGACGAAACCATCCAGGATGTGTGACACTGCTGCAGCAATACGTCGTGCCATCGGAGCATATAATCTTGTTCGATCACGATAGAAGCAATTTCATAAGCTAAGTGCTTAACATTGTTGATGTGGTATGACGTCTACTTAGGATTACATTCCTAGAAGGGATGTCAGTTATCTTGATACATTATACCATGTACCATGCCCTATTGGTATGAGCGGGTTATTAGGTTCATTGATTGTTTGGTGAAGTACCTTCTTGGTACATTCACAGCTGCAGGGTATAGGTATTTATACTGTTCTATGATATTGTCACCCTCTTTCAGTCTCTTTACGATTCATACTAACTGTCTATCTTCAACTTCTCATACATCTGGTCGTCCGATATAATGGTGATAACTGTATGTTCATCTGTGTCCGCCACCGCAGTGGCTTTCCCCGTGTCTGCTAACATAATCTTGACGCTCTGTTCTTTTTTCAATTCTGCTACACCAATCCCCTCTTTTCCGATGATATTCGGCTTCTGTAACTGTAAATTAACAGCCACCAGAGATATAAGTGTGTTTGCTTTGTCTATGGCCAGGTACCTACATGCTTGCTTTGTGGCTATGATGGATTCTTCCACCGGTAGTTTGTATTGTGCTACCCCTTTAAGCCTTTACCAAGTATCCTGATGTCATTGTCGTTTAGCTTGTGCGTTGATATGTTCACCACTCATTTCTTGAGTTGTGTTCCAGTCAGGTCGATGTGAATGTCATTCACCACTGTCTTTGTTCTTAATCACTTCAGTGTGTATTCATGTCAGTCTGCTTACTTTATAAATGTAAAACTTACTCTCGCAAACTCTCGTCATATGCGAGAACATTATGTCGGCAACTGTTCGTCGATCTCGCGCGATTTCGCCCCTCTTCGATCCTGTAATCACCTTAACTTGTTGTTAATTAGGCGAATCCGTTCTATAAAATAGTGTTCTGTTTTCTTGGAAAGTCCTTCGCATTCTGTGTCTTAATGACCCATTTCTCCTTTAGGCTGAGAGGGGGAAAGGTTTTTTTTGTCACATCTCTGCCACTCTATTTATTTTTTAAATATCTATCTTCGTGTGGAAACCATGCTATAATACGAAATATATAAATGTGTACCCACTGGTTTACCGCAACCGTCGCCTCCAGATGTTAGCACCGTTGGCAATTGTTATAAATATTGCATATTTTCCTTAGCAGATACTCAGCACGGGCTGAAAGCCCCAGTCCACATTAACTGGATGTTTGTGGCCTACATTGCGATCTTTGCGATTTCAAGCTCTGCATTCATCGTTGCATTCTAAATGAATCGGTGCATGTTTGAGTACACCATAGACCTCAGCAAGTTCTCTAAATATATTGGTGACGCATAGTTTTCCTAACATTTCTAGACCACGTCCTCCAGGAATTTGACACGAGATTAAATGCAATCATATAGAAAGCTGTGCTGGGCCTGAAGCTTCAACCCAATAACGTAGGCAAGCTGACAGATGCTAACACAACGGACCTCCAAGAATGCTATTGCAATGACCTGCCGTCACCTGCGTCCATGCCAGCTGAAGAATAAATGGGATTCGTCAGAAGTTCGTCAGAACAAAGCCCCATAATCTACCGGAAACGATGAGTGCAACATGTTTCCGGATCTGTTCCGCATTTTCAACTTGCTGGTGCCAATATCGGTCACAAGTGGGGTGTAGCTAATTCTGCACTCAAACTGGTAAAACCCGTAATGCGGAGCACCATGCGTTGGTGCTACTTCATGAATACAAGGACACCTTACTCGATATCCAAGCAATTATTAACAAGTACAGCAAGAAGCATTCAAGAAGAATACTTTTCATTAATCCTCCGAGCGCTCAGTAAACTGCTACCGACTGTTGTGCGCACACTTTTCAACGTGTTCCTTTATCTGGTTTTGTTTTGTTCATTTAATTAATATGATGACAAAATTATCGACGGTGGTTCAGAAATCATCTACCAGAGACAGAGGTCTGCTGCGACCACAGACATAAATAGAACACCCGCTAGTAAAAGGGAGATGATTAATGATGTAACTCTATGGCTGCGACACAACACCTCCCTCCCCCCCCCCATCCGCCACTGGCACTGACTGCTGATTCTAATTTCCGCGATAGTCCATTCGGATTAAGCGGAGCCCATGGCACTGCATCTTCTTCAACTAGTGCTTAAAAACAGGTTCAAGTCACTGAGAACAGTGCCAGGCACAAACAGACAGATCTAATTACTGCCCTTGGATGGCCAACCCTCGAACGAAGGCGCATTATCAAACAAGCCACTACCTTCTACAAAATTCTAAACAACATTATTGAGATCACCCCCTCTCCGGGCCTACTAACTCGCTCTCGAACCCGTGGACAATACATAGCCCCCAAGTGTCGTATAAATGCAATGGCCTTTTCATTTTATCCCAGAGCCATTCGCATATGGAATATGATTCCATCAAAAATTACCAACATAAAAAACCCAAAATCATTTCAAGAAGCTATTATGGAACTCCCTTTCACCACACCTCCTCACCTAAACTGCCTTTAAAACACAGTGCTCAGCGTAAACTTATCCATGGTGTGGGTATGGAGACTGTCTATGTGTGCATGTGGCAAGGCAGCGACAGTATCCATACACACAACCAACCTATTAAAATGTTTCGTTAAACATCCTATACATAAAATAAATAAAACTATCAGATAAAAACCATTTCAGCAACATTAATGATACTAGTCTTTTAATCGAACGTACCACCCACAGCGCATGCGCACAGTCCACCACAAACTCCTGCGTTAGCCCAAGTTTGGGCTGTTTGGAGTAAACCACTTGAGACTTGAGACACGAGGGAAATTGCCGCGGCAGCAGTGGTGCACTCGTGACGCTTCTAGGCCAGATCCCAGTGCACGAACCAGGCACCAGACGGCAGAAGCCGCCTCGCCCACAATTAAGCAGTCAAACCCGGGTGTTATAAAGGCAAGCCTGGATTGGTTGTAAACGAAACTTCTCAAAGAGGAACAGTACAATTAAAACTGCATCGCTTACCGACTGACTGTGGAACAGGACGTGCGTCTAAAACAAGGCAAGAAACGATTTACGAGAGGTCAGTAAACACGACTAACTTCTTCACGACTCGTTGGCGAGAAAAACAGAACTGGGCCGCCAGCCTCTTTCTCATCCCTGGTGGGAATGTTTATGTCTTAACAACACGGAAAGATCCCGACTCATACCATTTACAACTCCCTGTGCAATTAAATGTGTCTCAAACTAACCTGCTTCACAAATATAAATATTTCGTTCACGAACAATTCCCTTCTTGAACATAAATATCGAACATCACAACTGTACACGTTTCCCTGCCTTAGGTTATTTGTAATATTGACTATAAACAGATGTACGACTAACAAAAATCTGTTCATGGTTTATATTGACACTAACGCATATATATTATGCAACCCCTTCAGACATCCAATGACTGACTCCACGCTCAAGTAAATTCAATATAATTATAACAACAAATACCGAATTGATTCAACAAATTACTGATACATGAATGAATAAACTGCATGTTCTGTGACAGGATCTATGTCCCAAATTGATCAAAATCGTGTCTTTTGTCTCTCAGAAGGTGAATTTTAAAGTTAGGTTTAAATCAATTTCAACATGGATTGCCCACACCAAGAGCTTTCCAGGCATAAATGTTGTCCTTCTCTATAAAGTTAAATCAGGTTAAAAAAATCAAGACAAGCCAAAAATGGCAACAATAGCATGTCCATTTGAATTTCCAAATTTGGAATCACTACCACACAAAAACATTATTGTATTTTTTGTTTCTGAGTACACAGCGCAGTTGAGGTACGTAAAAATCCTGTCTAAAAACGTTTGACGGTGTTGTTTCTTAAGTGACCACTTTTTGCGTCTCCATCGTCACCGGTTTATAAGGGTCCACCATATTTATTTATGAATGTTATTGATATACTTAGACAAACGATCCCTTCATACACTGATAAAGACGGAATTCTGAAAAAAAATGTATGGGACTAAACTTAAATGTAAGGAAAATATGGTATGTTAAAGTTCAAACTTATGGAATAGCGTTTTAAAGGGAATAACAACACCGAAAAATTAATTCGAATTCCATGAATTAATAATTCCAAATAATACTTTATTCTACCTGCCTGCCTCGATTATGCATATTTTCCCCTCGCTTATCGGCAAGCTTCGACGTGACGTCACTGATGATAAGGTAGCGCTATAAGACTGTGACTTTCCATTCATTCACCGTACTGTTGGCAGCGTCATAACTGTTTATTGTGCGACATTTGATTATAATGCAAACAGTAATAAGGATAAAGTAACACGGAGTTTATATAAGTTCCCTACGGAGCAAACTTTGCTTAAAAAACCAAACGCCAAGCCGACGAAACTCAGCCGACTTTACTCGCTTAGAGATAACTTGTTTCGACTGCGATCCGGACCAGAGAAGGTGCAGCCCTGGGTTATATTGGTGCTAAATCTCTTTGAAAAAGGATCACATTATTCCTAGTAGTAGATGCCACCAATCTGTAGAACAGGTTACACCTTCTAAGGATTCCTATTAAGTTTTCTTCCTCTTCCTTCGTGTCCCCTTCCTCGGACGTTATCGTATCACACCTGTTTACATGGGCTATGACTACTCCTAACTTCTGGTGCCTGGGGTGGTGGGATATGAAATTCAGATACTGGTCGGTGTGGGTCTTCTTTCGGCATACTGTGGACTTCACACTGTCATCTTCCTTCCTGGTACGTTTTGCACTGAGGAATGACATGCCGTTGTTTCCTTCTTCTCCTCTTTTGAATGCTATGCTACCTGTGTGGTCGACCGTGTTCATATGCTGTTGTAATTCCTCTGCCTTGCCTGTATGTACTAGACAAACGAACACCACATCATCCATGTACCGCTTCTAGTTCCTTCGCTTGCAATCATCTGGGGTCGTGGCAATGATTTTTTTCTCCAAGTCCTCCATATATAAGTTCACAACAATGGGGATACTGGACTGCCCGTGGCTACACCAAACTTTTGTTGGTAAATTTATCCTCTAAATTTGAAGTACGTAGTCTCCAGTACGAATTTCAACAACTCCATGATGTTATCTACTTTGAGGTTGGTTTTCATTGTAAGTTCTCTAGTCTTTCCCCTGATCACCTCACAAATTTCTTTAATAGGTGTTTTCGTGAACAGTCGCACAATATCATATAACGTGAAAGATTCTCCTTCTCTCACTTTTAGTCCTGTCATTTCCTTCACCAGTTCTTTTGAATTCTCCGTGTAGTGTTCTGTGTTTCCCACTAGGGGTGGTAGCATGTTAGCTATGTTTCCCACTAGGGGTTGTAGCATGTTAGCTATGTTTCCCACTAGGGGTTATAGCATGTTAGCTATGTTTCCCAATAGGGGTTGTAGCATGTTAGCTATGTTTCCAACTAGGGGTTGTAGCATGTTAGCTATGTTTCCAACTAGGGGTTGTAGCATGTTAGCTATGTCCACACAACCACCGAAAACCATATCATAGACTGGGAGGGAGTAAAAGTGGTAGATAGTGAATCACACAGAAGGAGAAGACTCGTGAAAGAGGCCAAATGGGTACGCAAGACCAAGACAGCGATAAAACAAGACGAGGGCAATTACGAACTTCCTCGTGTGTGCGATGACGTCATCCAACGTCGTTTTACTGATGAAGTCGTCTTCATAAGACGACGAACATTTCTACAAAGGTAAAAACAAGTTTGGATATACAAAAATAACCATTTCAACATGAAAACGAACTATCCTGAGAAATGTTCCCTATTAAAAAAAACGTTTCCAGTTTCTGCCTTTGGGCCACAGTGAACTCAGTATTAACCTTTGAGCAATAAGTGAAGTTGTCGCGGCATTTCCTGTTTAGAACCTGCACAGAATCCATGTACAAACGTGTGCGTTCGTGCGTTCGTGTGTGCATGCGTGAGAGTCAGAGCGTGCGAGCGTGTTGCGTATTAATAGGATAAGTAGTATAAATAAATGAATACATTGATTTATTTATGCTACAATCACCTCTAGTATAATCACCTGCTGTTCCGCTGTACGCTCTAAATGAAAGTCGGTACTTGTCGCCTTCGGCTGCAACCGCGAAGTTCGAGTAAACAGCATACCTGGTGGCGTTCTCGAAGTCTCCCAAATCGATTCTTAAGGTGTACTTTGCTTGCGATGTTAGGTCATGCAGATTATCATTGCCTGAAAATATGTAGATTAAAATTACACAACAAACTACGTCATCATCATCGACGTGATAACAATGGTATTTAAACGTTGATTTAATGTTACTTAATTTATCTTCAAAAAGTAAATGAATTAACACTTAGTTCGAACCACATAATGCATTCAGACGACCCATTTAACGTGTCATTCATATATGAGTCATTCTCAAATTAGCGTACTTTTTGTGTCTTCGCTGTTTTCATTAGATAATCAATCTATATGCATTTGTTTCTGGTGCGATGCCTCACATTAAATCCGTGATGAACAATTTTAACGATATATAAGCGCAAACCTTTCGTCAGTTTGGACCGAAAACATCAAAATGTCACTAGTGTTATGTGTCTGCGGGTCGACGTGTCATATTACAACCACAAATGTCACTAGTGTTATGTGTCTGCGGGTCGACGTGTCATATTACAACCACAAATGTCACTAGTGTTATGTGTCTGCGGGTCGACGTGTCATATTACAACCACAAATGTCACTAGTGTTATGTGTCTGCGGGTCGACGTGTCATATTACAACCACAAATGCAAATAATTTGCTATGTAACATAAAACAAAACGAATGCTTCCTATTGCGGGAACATAGTCAATCCTTTGGTTATTTCACGGCCAATTCTCGATTTGTACACTCCATCAGATGCTATAAAGCACATGGTAATAAATATCAGCAGCATGCCACTTCTTTCACAGGGATAAGCCAGTAGATGTTTGTTTACTCCTGATCGATGCATTCATGTAAATGTGCCTCAATTCTCTTAAATGTGCGATATCTAAATACATAATGATATAAATTAACAATGTTGTACTTCATGTTTTCATCTTTATTGGTGCAGTACATTTACTATGAGAACATTAATAAAACGGGAATTCAGGAACAAAACTTGCCATAAGGAATAATGTATAACAATGATTTTATTAATAGCACATATTCGTCACGAACTCACATAAAACACGCATATAATTCCAAAAACAAAATAGAGACTATCGCCCAACTGACGTTACCATGCAACTTCTATTAATTGCTATTTGTTCTTTGGTTTTTGCAAGCTGTCGTGATAAATCAGTACGGATATAATATTTGCATAAAACAGTCATATAATGGCTTGTGGAATTTGGGAACAAAACTTGTGATAAGGAATAATGATATACGGATACAATATTTCCATAAACGCTCATATAATCATGGCTTGTGGTAGACGCAGCAGCAGGAAGATGAGCAGTTGTTCTGGCAGAGCCTTGCAACGATATCGAAACACTCGCATTGTCTTTGTCATAATTCCACTCACTGGATTAATCTTAATGCTTAATACAAATTGTTACTGATTTGATGTTATGTTGTACTGGTATTAATCATCAAACGCGTGTTTGTTTGCAGTAGCGTATTTGCGGGCATTGGGTCGTGCCCTATGGCTTAAGGTGTTTGATTTTTTTCCCGTAGTTGTCCATTCCGCCGCTAGATGGTAGCATGGCAAACTAATGGGTGACTAAGATTGTCCCCTTTGCCACCCCACCCCGTAATCGTAATACACATATGATAGCCCTCCCCAATGCAGGTTTTGGTTCAGTTGAAACATTAGAAACCCCTAGAAAATACTTAACATCACAGCATATGTGCTAAGATAAATGAAAACATATATATATATATATATATATATATATATATATATATATATATATATATATATATATATATATATATATATATATATATATATATATATATATATATATATATATATATATATACAGTTATTGTTCATGTACCAACCAACGGGTTGTACTGTTCAACCAATTTGTTTTGCTCACAAAACCTACGTGACTAACATAATTATAATATAACATTCAAGTCCCTCACCCTATGTACACACATACGTTCAGTTTCTCATTTAGCTCTTCAACCATTTCAGTCTATTCAAAGCCGTTCAAGATTAATTTTATTTGGTGTAGTTTACTGCACCAATGCTGTCGCAATATTTCTTCCTATTCAAACAGCATGTCATACTTGCTAACTGCCTAATAATTAAACAATAATAAATGTTATACATATCAGTTGTCATTTGAATATCAAAGTATCCATTAAGTAGACTATTCGGTGAATACGTCGCATTCTTCAAATTTAAGATATAGTTCTGAAATATCCACATTCATGTCTTTCCGCGCTTGCACGAGCGAGTTTCACAAGTAATGTGGTAATTTTATTTAATTACCCGCCAAACACATTGGGAAGAGATACATCAATATTTTAAAACTTGCTACAAAATAAGCAAAATATTTGTATCGGCTTATTTAGAATACAACATATTAGATTTGTGTTCAAAATGCTATTCTTGCGATGCTCAATAATGGCGTGTGTAGACTACAATAATAGAATGTTCAATGAGAAAGCATTGTTGGTGCGATGTGCTAATTATAAAAGAGATAACATATATTATAATATTCTCTAATTCTATGTTACGTGAATGGAATACACTTATCGAACTACACGCGTGCAGTGACAGACAGAAGTACACTGGGCGTTGGTTCAAAGGCAAAACAAACACTACACTAATTGAATACAGACATGTGGCTACTCCTATATAGCCCGCGACAGTTGAGTGACATTACGCACACAGATAGCCGAAAACAATGTCGATGTTGGTGTCGTCGATGTCTATTATCCAGAGTTCTGATGGATAAGGCAGCACCTGTGGACCCTTCATGTTGTTGCACACAACGCCAAGTCGTTTCGATGATCACCCTCGCTGAAGGACTGCTTGTAGCATCTCCTCTGGAAGGATCAAAAAGGCATGAAAATACAACTGTCATATTATCGATTTAACAAGATTTAACAAGATTGCCATCCCAAACAACAAGTTCCAGATGGCAAGTGGACAAGGAAGTCATTGGCTTATCGAGAGTCCAACAATTTTCTCATCTATATGTAGCCCGCCCTTATCAGATATCTGTTAATTCTATTTTTAAACATATTCACACTACTAGCATTAATTTGGCAATTTGTTCCATTCATTTATCACCCTCTGTGAGAAAGAGTAGTTTATCATGTCCAACCTACACTGCTCCTTAACTAATGCTGCTTTGTGTCTTCTGGTTTTACTGCCTTCTTTAAGTTTGAAGAACATATTCCTATCAACATCCTCATAATCGTTAACTATTTTAAACACTTCTATTTGGTCTCCTCTTAGTCTCCTGGTCTCTAGTGTTGTCAAACCACACTGTAATAAGCGGCTTTCGTAACTAAGGTCTCTCAATTCTGGAATAATTTTAGTTGCTCTTCGTTGTATTTTTTCTAGCTTGTCTATGTCCTTTTTTACGATACGGCCTCCATACTTGAATACAATATTACAACTATGGTCTAACTGTTGCTTTGTACAGGGGTACAATTAGCTGTTTCTCCTTATACGTGATAGTTCTCCTAATTAGCCCTAGAATTTGATTTCCTTTCGAAGCAGCAATCCGACATTGCTCTGAAACTTTCATGTAAGCACTAAATGTTACTCCTAAGTCCTTTTTATGTGTGGTTCTACCTAGTACAGCGTCCCCCATTTTATATTCTTCGCCCAAGTTTCCATGTCCTATGTGTATGCATTTACACTTCCCAAAATGTAATAACATTTGCCATTTTTCTGACCATTTAACTAATTTATCTAGATCATCATTAGTAACACTAGTAACCTTTCTGGATACTTTTGTGTCATCTGCAGTACTTTGCTAGATATGTCATCTTCCAAATCATTTGTACATATTAAAAATAGTATAGGGCCTAATACTGATCCCTGTGGTACCCCACTCAAAACAGATTTCCAGTTTGAAATCTTACCATCTACTATTACTCTCTGTCTTCTGTGTGTAAGACACTCTTCTATCCAGTTGATTACATCATTATCTATACCATGGGCTTTTAGTTTAAGTAATAATCTTTGATGTGACACTTTATCGAAAGCTTTCTGAAAATCTAAGTAGACAAAATCCACTGGTGACACGTCATCTACCCACTTGGTTTCTTCCAAAATTATAAGAAATTGGTTAGATATGACCTTGCTTTTAGGAACCCATGTTGATATGTATTTATTAATTTATGTTTTACAGGGAATTCCACCATGTGGTCTCTAATTAATGTTTCGAGTAATTTACATACAACTGATGTTAAACTCACTGGTCTGTAATGTTCTGGCTTGTTCCTCGATCCCTTCTTAAACAGCACCGTAATGTTTGATTCTTTCCATTCTGAAGGAACTATTCCTTCTTCTATGACAAGTAAAACAATTTTGCAAGTGGTGTACTAATTTGCTCAACAATTTCCTTAAGCAGTTTTGGTGGTATCCCATCAACTCCCGGTGATTTATTATCGTTCATCTTCTTAATTGTCTTTGCTATCATTTCAGGAATTACAAATAACTGCCCTAAAGGTTTTGATTTACTGCCCTCAAATTTAGTAAATGGAACTGGAAGTGAGCTGGTATCTTCTGTGGTAAAACTGAGCTGAAATACTCAGTTAGGACCTCTGCCATTTGAAATCCGTCTGAAATTATGTTTCCACTGTTGTTTTTCAGTGGTCCGACCTTATCTCGAACTTTCTGTTTACTCCTTACATAAGCATAGAAACTCGAGCTGTAATTTTTTATATTACCAGCCAATTTTTTTTCAAATGTACTTTTAGATTTTCTAATTACAGTTGTAACTAGGTTAAATGCCTCTTTGTAATTTGTTATCTGTCAGCTGTCACCTCTGTCAGATTGTGACAGCCGACAGAGAGCAGTTGAGTGTCGTATGGTACTCTTTATCAAGCCATGTTTCCGTGACTCCTCATTGCACGTGAAACATTTAAGATATATCCAACGAATTTATGAAGTGTTTTACTTATGATATCTGTTTGTCTGGTGGTCCGGCGGATATAACTCATCACACGTTCGAATGAAAATTTTATTAGTGCTAACATATATGATGATAATAATAATATTAATAATACCAACGGACACATATGGTATGACTCGGTGTCTTTGTCGGACGGAAACCAGCGACGTCACGTTTTTTTTTTGGTATAAAAATATAACTGGAGGGAATTGTTAAGAATAAACCCAACCAAAGTTTAAGGATGTCATGCTTTAAAATTATCTGAACCTTAAAACAGTTTAAGGATGTCAAGTTTTAAAATTATCTGAACCTTAAAAAAGTTTAAGGATGTCATGCTTTAAAATTATCCGAACCTTAACAAAGTTTAAGGATGTCATGTTTTAAAATGATCTGAACCTTAACAAAGTTTAAGGATGTCATGTTTTAAAATTATCTGAACCTTAACAAAGTTTAAGGACGTCATGCTTTAAAATTATCTGAACCTTAACAAAGTTTAAGGATGTCATTCTTAAAAATTATCTGAACCTTAACAAAGTTTAAGGATGTCATGTTTTAAAATTATTTGAACCTGAACAAAGTTTAAGGATGTCATGCTTTAACATTATCTGAAATTTAACAAAGTTTAAGGATGTTATGCTTAAAAATTATCTGAACCTTAACAATGCAGAGCAGCAGTTAAGAAACGCAATTTCTTATCACGACAACACGTGTTAATCACGGCAATCGAGAGCCACCTAGCTAACATAATAGTAGCTTCCTACCTGATCTGGCAATAAGTCGTATGGATTTTACGTTGAAGATCCACTTGTGGCCGGATATCTGGAGAACTGCTCGTCCGTTTGTGATAACCCTCGACACGATGCCAGCCGATCCAAGAGCCTACAACAGTGCGAATGTCGCAGTCCAACGGAACAACGAAGGCGCAGCATACTAGTACTTATTTATAGAATGGCACCACAATTTGATATCATGAATCAACAAACTAATGGCCGCATACAAATGTGAACGTAAGTCATGCCGGCATTGAAACTATAAAAGACAAATATAGGGTATTATTCTACCACAACCAAATTGTGTACGGTTGTTCTACTCTTGATCTTATATTGCTAAAAGGCATAAGTTAAGCTGGATCTGACATATAGTTGTACATTAGTTATACATTAGTCAAACTGTTTGATGGCACGGGCACTTTATATGCTTCATGAGCTTTACTACAAACACAAAATAAAATTGTATATTTAAATTGTAATGTGTTCATTGTTTGCTATATTGATGCGTATATGCCATATACAGCGGATCATGCTAGTTAAAATAATAATAATAATAATAGTAACGAAGAAGAACGGAAATAAACATATAAAAGAAGGCGACACTGAAATTATGAATGTATATTTGATCAAATTATTTCAGTCTTCACCTCCCGCATTTTCTCGTTCCACCCTCCGTGAGCCGAGTCCTGCAGAGCCTTGACCTTCGCATAGGAGTCGAGCACCAATACGAAATCGCCATCTTGAATCGCCATTGTGGACGTGTCAACGAACGTCAGTAGTTTGGGATTGAAGAACCACCTGATACAAGGAACACGTACAAACAAAAGACATAATGAAATGATTTGAGAGTTTTCAACAAGACTGAACAAAAGTATTATTGAAATCACCCAGCTATTGCCGTAATACGGACAATAAACCTCGATTGTCTATATTCCAATTTTTTTTCATTTATGAGTTCACTCGGCTAGCATCTAGTTAAGTCACTAAATATGTTTGCTAAACCGTATTTGGCTTCGATTTGTGAAACTATATTGTTGAATACATAACGTTGTTACTGTGATGAAACGTTAGAAAAGTATGATCAGAAATTAAAGTGTACAGCTTTCAGCGAGGCCATTTGAAATGGACAGGCACAAAGGGTGAGACAGAACTACTGTAATGTGACATACATACTGAACCGTTTATGAGCAAGTGTGTGTGTAACTTAACATGATCGCCAACTCGCTTTCTCCGAGAATCCACCCTGCATTCAGCGCACTTACACTTGAATTTCTGAACAATCAGTTTACTCTAAAGGCGGGTAATTTTCACCGTTGCGCCATCTGGCGAACAGTTTAATTACATTACCATTAAAAGTATACAAATTGCAAATTGCACAAACGGAAATGTACTAGTGCAATCATGCGAAATCACCGACTCACTTGGTGTGGTTGATGCATTCCACCATTACGTCGCCATCCCCGTCAACTTTGTTCACGATGGCTTTCAAGCCTAGAGCCTGGAATTGAACCCAATGGTGTATAGGATATACCGTAATGGCGCTGAATGAAATGAATGACAGATTGTGAATGTAATTGGTACAGAACTACACAATGGGGAATTAACGGAAATATGTATTACGGTGCAAGAAGAGCCGATGTTGAAAGGAATTGCGTGACGGAAACAACGCGAAGAAATGCTGTGAGATTAACTAAGCGAGTGGCCCACGTAGTAGAAGCTATGGCGACTCAGATACAAACCCACCGAAGCCATGCGTGGGTTCCATCCGCCGTGTCCTTCCTGCAATTTCTTCGCCTTGTTCTCGTCCTTATCGATTATGACGACGTCATACCTGTGAACACACGAACGAGTCGTGTTGGCAACAAATCCGTCTGTCAGTGCTGTTTGCTATCAGCAGCACGAGGCAGAGTGCACACACCGATGCCGCCCAACGGCGACGTTTGCAACGTAGGTAGGTGTATACAACTCATACACACACACGCACACTCACGTGCACATACGCAGGCACATATACATTCGCACGCAAACACTACACGAAAGCACGCACGCACACTCTAACAGACACACACGCCGCGCACACACAAACAACCGTGAATGTGACGCTTGTCGCGTCTGTGCACATGCGCATTGGTCACGTTGATAAGTTAATGCTCCAACTGTACGTTAGTTTCATCAACGGCATCATATAAATGTTGAGCATAATCGAACACAGACGACCGCAAGTTCTACAACTATATTAACACTTCCATTTCACGTCATGTCATAGTTAACTCAGCTGCCATTCGCGGGATGGCACAAAAAGAACTTCATCGAAACCATTTCGCTGCATAAACAACTAGTGCTGTATAATTGAATGTCACCTTTTGAAGGCCTGCGATGAAATATCACCCTCTTGATCCGTCGTCCCGACACACGATTCCAGCATGGCTGGATTGTACGACCATCTGAAGAAACATTAACAAAATTACGTCATCACATCATCATGGTGCACATGACTCCATCAAGGCTGGATTGTAAGACAATCTGAAGGATAGCAACATAATTACGCCGTCACATCATCATGGTGCACACGACTCCGCCAAGGCCGGAATGTATGATGATCTGAAGGAGAGTAACATAATTACGTCGTCACATTATCATGATACACACGACTCCGCCAAGGCTGGAATGTATGATGATCTGAAGGAGAGTAGCATAATTACGTCGTCACATTATCATGATACACACGACTCCGCCAAGGCTGGAATGTATGATAATCTGAAGGAGAGTAACATAATTACGTCGTCACATTATCATGATACACACGACTCCGCCAAGGCTGGAATGTATCATGATCTGAAGGAGAGTAACATAATTACGTCGTCACATTATCATGATACACACGACTCCGCCAAGGCTGGAATGTATCATGATCTGAAGGAGAGTAACATAATTACGTCGTCACATTATCATGATACACACGACTCCGCCAAGGCTGGAATGTATGATGATCTGAAGGAGAGTAACATAATTACGTCGTCACATCATCACGGAGCACACGACTCCAACAGGGCGTGATTGTAGCCCATCTGAAGGACAGTAACATAAGTATGTTGTCACATTGTCAACTAGGACATTTACAACGAGGCCGAATGTGGTATTAATAATGAAGATTGTGTTGGCAATTATGAAGATGACATATACTGTGTACATCATGACGACTATAATAATACTAATACAACGTACACATCCACACACACATACGTAGATGCATACACATAATTCTTTCTTACCTGAGTTGTAGCAACACAATTATCCAGATATTCTCACATCAGACATACTCACATTTGGCCATCGGAGAATTCCACTTTGACGACGTTCAGTAGTTTGTGTTTGACGACACCGGTTTTGCCGAGATACTGATGGAGAACAGTAATTATCATCAATAGGCTTATAACTAACATTACATTTTATCGTTAATACCATAAGAATAACATATTAAGTATAACACAATCTATGAAATTAACATACCTTATATCTTAAAATGGTAATATTGCCAATCGTACGATTGTGTTGCTTATTGCCACAATACGCATACAAATGTTCTTTACACCTAAGAAACTGAATTCTGCACATGGAAGTAGAAATGTTCTGACCTGTCAGATACGATTTAAGATTTTCAAAATTCGAAATTATTTCCCCAGTTATTGTACATCTTCTGCTGCAAGTATTGGAGTCTGGAAGCGCCACAAAAATTTGTATTCCACCTGCGTTGTGCCAGCTCAAAATCATGCCATTACCGAAATAAACTTAGTATGTGTGATACGACAGTAAAATACGGTGCATGCGCCTTCGCACCGATTTACATTGTCGTATAAACCAAATATTCCACCAGTTTGTTCGAGGCTCGAGAAGACAAGAGGAGGAGTAATGATGCGTCGTTGAACGCACCGATGCTTCTGAGTGTATTTATCTGGCTAAGAAACAATGACAAAAAGACGTACTATATGTATGTGTCAGTGGTTCGTGTGGCCGAGATTTGCCAACACGTCACAGAGAGTACACAGCGACAAACAACGGTAAATACAACACCTTCTTCATGCCGCTGTTCCATCCGCCGTGATCTTCCTGCAGACTCATCGCTTTCGACTCATCGCTGTCAACTCGCACTTTTTCACCCACGCCGAACTTCTGCAATGAACGAGAGCCAACGAGACGATGCAGGACAGTTGATATTGCTTCCACTGATGCCTCCTCGATGAGTCAAAAATATTATTAAAATATGCACATCTTCGAATATATTTTATAATTTTCAAACAATGTGACATACATTGTATACTAAATTATGTGGATATGTCCTTAGATAACGTTAAGCCGCTTGTAATCACGAGCGCACGCACGCACGCCGGCACGAACGCACCACACACTCACACACACACACACGCACACACACACACACACACACACAAACACACACATGCATACGCATGCACGCATGGATGCTTACGCACACATGCTTGCATACACGCATACACGCATACATGCATTCACGCATACTCGCGCAGACACAAACACGCTCACACGCACGCACGCACGCACGCACGCACGCACGCACGCACGCACGCACGCACGCACGCACGCACTCACCACACATACATATGACAGACCGATAGGGCCATAAACACGGTAAACGTTACGCGTTGAATTATACATCATCGCATTGAGATATCAACACATTGAGATATCAATCGATGGGGACTCGGAAAAATTAACGCGTTGGATTATCAACCAATGAGGACTCATTTAGCTATGCATCAGATGGTGAAACGATGAATGTTAATCCAAAAAAGGCGGTAATTTACAGTAGTTATACGCTGGCAACATAATGTTCACCCAACGAGCACAAGAGCGACTACAGAGTAATTCTGCTTCCGCGTTGTTTTTGACACGATTTAAACGTACAGTCGATGACCGCCTCCACCTTGTCACAACCGGCTTCAACTAGAGCAGCATGCATAACCCGGTAAGCTTCATTAAATAGTTTATGTTTCCGTTTCAGCACACTGTTTCGCTTTGGGGAACCACCTGACCGCATAACACTGTAATGTGATTCACTTAGAAGGTTTGTTTTTAGATGCGCTATCTCAAAAACTTCAAAAGTCAGACGCGAGGAATCAGACAATTAAGGGGTCATACATGATAAAGTACGTCACGCTCAGGGGGTGGGGGTGTCCGGGCAGTGATCGCGTCCGGGCAGTGATCGCGTCGGGCAACCGTTACGAAGCGCAACTAAGATTAACAATCATCGGTTCACCATCTGATGCGTAGCTAAATGAGTCCTCGTTGGTTGATAATTAAACGCGTTAATTTCTCCGAGTCCTCATTGGTTGATACATCAACGCGTAACGTTTACCACGTTTATAATCCTATCGGCCTGCCATACACACACTCACTCGCACACGCACGCGCACACGCACGCACATACACACCTTGCCTTCTCCTCCCGATCCGCTTCCCCCGAGCGCCTTCATCAGCAGCTCGAGTAACGAGACGATCTCCGTCCCTCCGCCAGAGTCCGCCCTCCTGGGTGCGTCGCTGGTTTTCTTCTCCACTTGCAGCTTCTCCCGCAGCGCTTCCTCGAGGAGGCGATTGGCGAGGGATTCCTCCTCCGTGCCACCGCCCGGCTGGTCATTGGTAGCCGTCACGTCGAAGGCCTTTCCCGGCGCGACTTGCTTTGCAGGGTCGAGACCTGGGGTAAAAACACGAAACACCGTGTGTGCTCCTTCTACCACTTATGTACGACAACTAGTGTTCTAAAAAAAAGTGCGTTGGCTCAGCGGTTAGAGAGCCGGACTACTAGTCGAGTGGACTTCGGCTCGAGTCCACCTGCTGCCGTTTCGAAGGTTAGGCAAATTCTTTACCCTATCTTTCTTGTGTCTTTCGGAAGCGAGACTAAAAGCCTGTGGTCCCTTCTAACTGATGTCTATGCTGCTATGTCTATACACTAATATGTAACCTGCTGACGATTTCATCTCGCATGAGCTAGTGCAGAAGCGCTTGCTATGTCTGCTAACTACCTCGCATGAGGATACGATTGAATGAGTGATTTATCAAAAGTTCTGTATCAACATAACCTCATAATTGTCATAGAAAACAGTTATCCAAGGTACACATAGTTATTACTAATATTAGTGCTGTCCCTTTGTATAGCGAATAGTAAATTAAGATAAAACATTTATTATAGTTTTATCTAGAGCCTACCTGTAATTTCCGCCATGACTTGCATAACTTTAACGGCGCTGAGGCGGGACTTCGGGTCGTACGCGGCCATCTTGAGGATAGCGGCTTTGAGCTTCTTCAACACAGAACTGTCAGAGTCCTGAATCAAGACGACAGTTGGTTGTGGTAGTCCTGGCATCGACACTGCACTCATCATCTCCATGCCAATGGGCATCATACCTAAACCGCCACCTTCTGCAAACATGCACAGGATTTCGTTCACGGTTGGTTAGTTCGCGGTCCACCGTGTGGCGCCACCAACAAAGTGTTCGCATTTCAATAATCGTGTGTGCAGAGATGCAGAACTAGTGTAGTGTTTGAATTGTGTGTGTGTGTGTGTGTGTGTGTGTGTGTGTGTGCGTGCGTGCGTGCGTGCGTGCGTGCGTGCGTGCGTGCGTGCGTGCGTGCGTGCGTGCGTGCGTGCGTGCGTGCGTGCGTGCGTGCGTGCGTGTGTGTGTATAGGACCATGCAAGCAACGTGACACTACAACTGTATTAGAAAATGGTCGACAGACGATAGAGCACCCCAAGATTTCAGTGAGGTAAAACACATTTCAGGTTGTCTAAGAGTGATCCTAAAAGACATGTCCAACCCTGTCATTAACATATATATATATATATATATATATATATATATATATATATATATATATATATATATATATATATATATATATATATATTATACCAGTCAATCTCAACTGATCATCGTCCCCAATACCATCAACTGAAATGAATTTAACAGAGATTTGTAACAGATGCTGTATGTTTCGATATTTACTGACAAATGTAGATAACAATAATGATAATTATGTATATATTACACTTAATTTAGTTTGCCCCTGTATAGCAAATCACTGCCTTTATCCATAAATAATTTAATATCATCACTTAGTGGAAAATTGGCTACACGCATGAAATCCCCGCAAATCCAATCCATATTTCCCACAATTCACGATAAATGGCAGAGCCAGAAGAGGTGAGAGTGATAAGTAACCAATGCGCCATCTAGTGACGAGAAACGGTATACTAATTAAATGTTTTTTTCTTACCTTATCTTATCGCGGTATTATATGAGTGGTCCCTGTCTTACCTAGTCGCGGTATGATATGAGTGGTCCCTGTCTTGTGTTGAATCATGGCGAGGAACGTCAGCCCGAGAGCAAAGATGTCGACAGAGGCAGTGTACGGTTTCTCTTCAAATATCTCCGGCGCGAGGAAGGCAGGGGTACCGGCCACCGTCGTGAACATACAGGTCGCTGCCGAACTCTCCGCCATCTTGGAGAGACCAAAGTCGCTTAGCTTCGCCACGATCTTCCCTCCACCTACCGCGAATGAATGACGATATGTTGAATAGATAGTGGTGGTGGTGGTGGTGATGGTGGTGGTGGTGGTGGTGGTGGTGGTGGTGGTGGTGGTGGTGGTAGTGGTGGTGTTGGTAGTGGTGGTGATGGTGGTGGTGGTGGTGGTGGTGGTGGTGGTGGTGGTGGTGGAGGTGGAGGTGGAGGTGGTTGCTGTAGGTGGTGGTGATGGTGGTGGTGGTTGTCGTAGGTGGTGATGGTGGTATTGGTGTTGTTGTGGTGGTAGTGGTAGTGATGGTGGTGGTGGTGGACGTCGTGGTGATGGTGGTGATGGAAATGGTGGTGGTAGTGGTGGTGGAGGAGGTGGTGGTGGTGGTGATGGTGGTGGTGGTGTTCGTGGAGGAGAAGGTGTTGTTGTTGGTGGTGGTAGTGGTGGTGGAGGAGGAAGTGGTAGCAGTGGTAATAGGGATGGTGTGGTGGATTGGGAGGAGGTGGTGGCGGCGGTTGGTGGTGGTTGGTGGTGGTTGTTGTTGCTGTAGGTGGTGGTGGAGATGGTGATGGTGATGGTGATGGTGATTGCTGCTGGCTGTGATGATGGTGGTGGTGGTGGAGGTGGTGGTGATGGTAGTGGTGGTGGTATGTGGTGGTGGTGGAGGTGGAGGTGATGGTGGTGGTGGTGGTTGTTGTAGGTGGTGGGGATGGTGGTGGTGGTTGTCGTAGGTGGTGCTGGTGGTGTTGGGGTTGTGGTGGTGGTAGTGATGGTGGTGGTGGTGGACGTGGTGGTGATGTAGATGGTGATGTTGTTGTTGTTGGTGGTGGTGGTGGAAAAGGGTTGTTCGTGTTGGTGGTGGTGGTCGTCGTGGTGGTAGTGGTGGTGGTGGTGATGGTGGTGGTGGTGGTGGAGGTGTTGGTTGAGGAGGTGGTGTTGGTGATTGGTCGTGGCGATTGGTGGTGGTTGTTGTTGTAGGTGGTGGTGATGCTGGTGGTGGTGATGGTGAAGGTGGTGGTGGTTGGTGGTGGAGGTGGTGCTGGTTGTTGTAGGTGGTGGTGTTTGGTGGTGGAGGTGATGGTGGTGGTGGTAGTGGTAGTGGTAGTGGTAAGGGGTAGTGGTTGTGGTGGTTGGCGCTGGTGGTTGGTGGTGGTGGTTGTTGTAGGTGGTTGGTGGTGATGATGGTGGTTGAGGTGGTGGTGGTGGTGGTGGTGGTGGTGGTGGTGGTGGTGGTGGTGTTGGCGGTTGGCAGTTGGAGGTGGTTGGTGGTGATGATGGTGGTTGAGGTGGTAGTTGTGATGGTCCTGCGGGAGGACATCCAGAGGCCGGAAAAGGGAAACAAAGCACTGATAACCCGCAGCTGCAAGAACTAATGCCTACACTATCAAGATAAAATAGCTAAAAAGAACATCGTGAATAGAAGAAATGAATGTATTATAAAAATTTTGTAACATGACTTACTTAATGTATTCATATGATTATTAGCAAACCTAGAAATTAGTCGCATTCTAAAATTAGCTGCCAAAAATTATTAGATAAGCTTATTTATATCACAGTAAAGCGTCAAAGAATGTGTTAAGCTGTTGCGCGAACACATTAACTATTAATAAAGTAGTTAGTACACATAATCATACATACACATAATTATACATACACATAATCATACATACACATAATCATACATACACATAATCATACATACACATAATCATACATACACATAATCATACATACACATAATCATACATACGTTCTCGGAACATAAGGACGTTCGCGGGTTTTATGTCGCGGTGCACCACGGGAGGAGTCGCACTGTGCATGTGCGCAATGGCGCATGCGCACTCAAACATCAGTCGCAGCTTGTCATCAAGTCCCGGGTTCTTCTTGATGACGTAGTCATTCAGGTCTCCTTCCTCGCAGAAGTCCATCACCATCCAGAAGGCCCGATCCTTGTAGTGGAAGTCAAGTAGACGGATCAGGTTCGTGTGTTCCGGCAGACGGTCAAACTGTTTGATCTCCTGCATCGCCGTGAAGCCGTCCTCGTCCTTTTCTATCTTAATCCGCTTGATGGCCACCTTCTTCCCAGAGCGGGTCTCCTTGCCGCTGTAGACAATGCCGAAGCTGCCGCTTCCAAGGGTGTCGGCCAGGTTGGCGGTGTACGCTCCCAGTTTCAAGTCCGCCATTGTTCGACTGTCTCGGCTGAGGACGTACAATGACATTGCGAACACTTGGATAATATGAATGCTCCGTGTAAGAAACAAACACATTCATAAATCTAGTCAATTTCGTTCTTCCTTTCAAGTGCAACTTCATAACAAAAAAGTATTATTATAACGAAAAATCAGCTATCACTTTTAATAATAATAATAACAACAAGAATGTTAGTATTGTTATTATTAAAAGCGACAGCTTAAATGATTAATCATTTGAAAATAGTGGTGTTTGTTTGTGTACTTAGAATTCGATTCATTCACCACGATCTTGGTCGGGCTAATGCAATTTGTTGTATTTGATATATTTAGTACACCTTAATATCATCGATATATAAATGTTAATCACAACAGCAGGCCGTACTCGTGCTATACTCCGCTTTCTGCACGCAGAACGTTTAGTGGTCGCGCTTATTGTTGATGTGGCGTCACCTGGCGATCAAATTGAGGAGGAATTATAATTGATCGACAGGTGGCGCCACAAACCACATGTTCAGTAACCTCCTGATTATGCTGATATTACTAGCTGAGATTTTGTGCGTGTGTGTAACAAAAGAAAATCGGAGTTATGTGCACAATACAGAGTTAACACTGTCGCCTGCCGCAAACCAAATAGAGATAAGTCCCTACCATAACATCAATCCGCCGTTAAAATGAGGGGTGTGGTAGGGGCAGGGGTCTCAACAACTACACCCTACGGTAGGGCCTACGTGCAAATAATGCCTCTGAGCTCAGGTTCCTGAGGATATAGGCGCCATAGAAGTTAATTATCTTACGTACTGCCCTACAGTGAAAGATTGAATGAAGGCTCATATCGCAATAGAAAGTTAACAGTTAACAATATTGATGTTGCAAATCATAGAAAATGCAAAATGACATTTCTCAACCAAGCTCATTTCACCTATTGGTGATGACATTATTATGTGTTCAGTTTATGGAACGTCTTACTAGTCAATCCTATGGCAGCGAATCTGATCTATGCGAATTTAATATTATTGCGCAGTAAGTACAACAATACGAACTGTTTATGCAACTATGTCGATGTCGACACCAAGATGGCAGCAATCAGTATCGAAGGTCAACAAAAATTATACTTAGGCCTACCGCCATTAAGTACAACAAAATGCAACGTTGCTCACCCCTTGTGGATATCAGAGTCGGTTGTGATCCAAACTGAACTGTTCGGCCCTCTGTGGTGTTTGTGACCAGTCTGTTGTCGGTAAAAGTCCCAACGCGATTTGTGACGAAATGCTCTGTCAGAGTTCACAGTTGTTAACTACACAACATTAGTTATACTTTCATTTCATTAAGGAAGTCGTGCTTCACGTGAACAACACGATTCCAGCTCAGCCAATCGTCTCTGCAGAATAAGTTCAAGTAAAAGGTTCACTGCTGCGCAAGCACAGCGTAATGTTTCCGTCCGACCACTGACAGCAGAACTACGCAGTTGAATATCTGTAAAGCTGCAACGCTGGTGGTCATTCCCCATTAAAACAAGTCGAGGCGGACTGCTAGTTGAAAGGTAAAATAGAAACGTGTCTCAGTTCCTATGTATGTTATTGTACTGTTAGTATGCTGATTCTTGGAAATCACAGAAAAAGTTTGGTAACTTTACATTAGCAGTACCATGAAGATGACCCCATTCAGTATAATGTTTTTGAAAGGTTATACAGGTCTTTTCTCGATGTGTTAAAACAAGTAGGTTTAAAAGGATTAACTAATGGACTAATGAAAGCGACACGTAGACGTGCGAGAAAACCAGAAAAACACTAAATTGCCGTGTTTATATTGTTGTGTTCCAGTAACGATGGTGCATTCACTACATAGGCTGGGCACAAACACGTTACTTGTCATCTTTGTAGGATAACTCTGCAACGACGCCAACACCGAGCAACAGTTCCAGCCGACATCTAATGATCGACGAAACAACATTTTAATCGCCTAAAAATATTACAACCATAATGGGTACAACGTCAGGAAAGAGTCCGGTATGTGTTTGAGTGCGTGCGAAAGGAAGTGCGCATTTAGCATATTTGGTCTCAGTCATAATGCATTGGCAGTTGGTGTTGTTGTTGTTGTTGTTGTTGTTGGTGGTGGTGGTGGTGGACGAGGAGGTGGTGGTGGTGGTGGTGGTGGTGGTGGTGGTGGTGGTGGTGGTGGTGGTGGTGGTGGTGGTGGTGGTGGTGGTGGTGGTGGTGGTGGTGGTGGTGGTGGTGGTGGTGGAGGTGGTGGTGGTGGTGGAGGAGGAGGTGGTGGTGGTGGTGGTGGTGGTGGTGGTGGTGGAGGAGGAGGTGGTGGTGGTGGTGGTGGTGGTGGTGGTGGTGGTGGTGGTGGTGGTGGTGGTGGTGGTGGTGGTGGTGGTGGTGGTGGTGGTACAGGTAGAGGTAGTAATAGTAGTAGTAGTGGTAGTAGTAGTAGTAGTAGAAGTAGTAGTAGTAGTAGTAATAGTAGCAGCAGTAGCAGCAGCAGCAGCAGCAGCAGCAGCAGCAGCAGCAGCAGCAGCAGCAGCAGCAGCAGCAGCAGCAGCAGCAGCAGCAGCAGCAGCAGCAGCAGCAGCAGCAGCAGCAGTGTTATTATTATTATTGTTGTTGTTGATGTGTATTTATTTGTTTATTTTGTAGAGGCGACAAGAGTATGACCGGTCGGGCGCCACATTACGGACTGCGGCGGCGTCACGCCCTGTGGCTTCACCACGATCCACTCATTCGGACAAAGGCGGTGCGATATCCATGAAGGAGAATGAGACGCGTCTGGGGTCGCACCTGGTCGATCTGAGCGACCTGCTCGGCCAGGGCGCATTCGGCATCGTCTACGCGGGCAGAGATGCCACTTCCGGTACGCCGGTCGCCGTCAAGAAGCTGGCGATCAAGCAGGAGGAGGACGGCAGTCAGGCGCTCGAGGAGATCAAGAAGTACTTGCGGATCCCTCCACATGCCAACCTCGTCACGCTGCTCGACTACCACTTCAAGGACAACGCCTTCTGGCTCGTGCTGGAGTACTGCACGGACGGCAACATGGACGAGTACGTCTGCAGGTATGTTGGACGCAGTCACGTTCCGTTAAGCGTTTTTACTTACATACTCACATTATTTATAACTAGTTGTGTAATTGATGTTTATGCAGGCAGTACACTGGCCGTACCTAGAATGAGAATTTGGCTCTGTTTTGTCCGTGGCATGTCAGGTGTGTCTACTGGCTGATTGTTTCCGTTGTGTATGTCTGAATGCATACATAAATGCATGTATGCATGCATGGGTGCATGCCTGCATTGGTGCATACATACGTGCATGTATGTGTGTGTGCGTGCTTGCGAGCATGCGTGCGTGCGTACATTCATACGTAGACACACACATACTTATGTAAATGCATGTATAAATGTACACAAACATACACACCACCTAAAGTGTACACCACGCATACATTTTGCAAATGCGTGCGTGTGATCGTGCGTTAAACATTTGAATTAAATCCGATGATGACTATAAAATAGTTTTGAACGTTGTTGTCGAGTAGAAACGACCCGGATGAAGATACTCGATTCCGGTTCATGTTGCAATGTGCGCAAGGCATTGCACATATGCACGGTGCAGAATATCCGATGGTACATCGCGATATAAAACCCGGCAATATCATGCTAAGGTTGGTTTTCATTCATATTTATGTACACATTATACATGTGCGTGCGTGCGTGCGTGCGTGCGTGCGTGCGTGCGAAACTTTGTAGATACAGTAAAAACAGCGAAATACAGTTAATGCAGAACTGATTGAGAGCGGTGTATGAATATTGGAATGAATGTTTGCTGGGTAAATAAGTGAAGGGGGGTAAATGGTTGGATGCATAGCTTGATGTCTTGGTGTAGTACGTTCTACTGTGATGAGATGTTGGAATATGCCGATTGAAATTGAAGTCACTAAGGAAGTCTCCGACCTATTCACGCTTCGAATCTATGAACACTATTACCGTCACTTCCACTGAAGCCCATGTCACTATCTCTAGTCGCGTCAAGGACCACCTAATGGTGAAGCTCACTGACTTCGGACTGGCAAGGGACTCGATGCTGGCGACGACGGCCCACATGACGACCAAGGCAGGAACACCGGGCTTCATGGCCCCGGAGATCCTCGAGGAGAAGCCGTACGACGCCTCCGTCGATGTGTTCGCCCTCGGCCTGGTCTTTCTGGCGCTGGTAAACCACAAGAAAGGAGAGGAGGTGCTCAAGCCTCGCATAGGTTCGTTAAGCTATGCTTTGTGACGCTTTGTGCCCGTGTCTAGTTCATATATTGGCCCCATGAAAGTTGACATGATTCTTTTTAACCATTAACGATAGTAAATGTCACGTGATCTGCCTTTGTGTTGTGATATAACTTAGGCATCGTTATAAATTGAGGTAGATAGTAAAAACATATATATCCTACAAGAACATTATTTGAACCACTGTGACACGGGTATTGACATGTGTTCTGCAAGTCATACTACCCGTGTAATTGAATGTTTGTGTTCTCGAATCAGCCAACATCCTGTAACTGGTAGGACGTTTGCAGAAGGTGGACCCGGGGTGATTCCTGTCGCCATGCAGATGATCATGGCTACCCGAGCCAAACAGAAGCCGCCGATCGTGGCGGCCGTCAACAAGCAGGACAACGCCAAGCTGAAGACGGTCAAATCGATCGTCAACAAGATGGTTGTGTACGACCCGAACAGGAGGATCTCGGCCGCCGAAGCCGCGCGCACTCTGGAGTCGGTTGTCGGTAAGTTTTCTAGTCACTTTCGGGAGTGGGACGCGGCGGCGCTGTGGTTAGAACATCGGACTCTCAATCGAGAGAATGCGAGTTCGAATCCTCTTATTGTCGTTATGCAGCTTGGGCAATTTCTCTTACTCCACTTTGCTTCAGTTCACTCAGCTGTATTAATGAGTACATGGCCATAGACAGAGATGGATGTGTGAACGAATAGTCTTCATGTAGTAATTGCAGCGTGATTGAATGCTTCCCAGAGAAGTCGAGTTGGCGTTGGAATGAACAGGTCTGCCAGGGGTGGAGTGTAAAACGCTTTGAGTAGTCCCAAGGTTTGGTTACCGCGCTACACCAGAACGCACGTTTTTACTTGTCACGAATTACGCACTTGCGAAATATAGCTAAAATGGTATTATTGTGAGAATGTGTGTGTGCGTATGCGCGTGCGTGCGTGCGTGTGTGCTTGTGTGTGTGTGTGTGCGCGCGGTAAATGTAAACATGCAAGCGAACCAATTATTTTGCTTGGTAGGAAGCGGAGACATAGTGGTATTACCCGCAAGTCGCACGTCCGAAGAACCTGACGCAAAGGCTTTGGTTGCGTTGAGAAGAGAAGCACGAGGTGCCGACAGCGACATGGGGTCTCGCGCCTCGATGACCCCGGGAAAGATGCTTCTGCAAGAGGTGACTGCAATAGTGATATTCATATGTGCACTCTATTTTGCAATGTCTTACTAAAAACCTATTTAGGTTGTTGTAACACACTCGCATGCACACGCACGCACGCACGCACGCACGCAACACACATATACAAATACGCATTAACGAACACATACACAAACAAACATAACCGCAAACAATGCAAACGTTTGTATATCCACAAAAACACACTCAAATAAACACACAAACACACTCAAATAAACACACACACACACTCAAATAAACACACATACACACTCAAATATCCACACACACACACTCAAATAAACACACATACATTAAAATACAGACACAGTTGAAGGCAAACACACACAAACAAACGCACGCGCACGCATGCGCGCACGCACGCACGCGCGCGCGCCCACACACACACACACACACACACACACACACACAATTCAATAAATGACGTGTGTGTGGAAAAAGCATTTAAAATATATCAACACAGCTCTGAGTAATGAGCAAATCAAACACAGCTGGTGTAACATGCTTTCTCAATGATGTATCCATTGGTAGATTCTGAGAGACAGAGTGCGTGAGAAAGCAGTGGAGGAGGCGAGAGTAGACGGGGTAGCCATGTTGGCCCAGTTGCTTGAAGACATGCCGGTCATGCAGATGTTAGCCTATGCCTTGCACTCTGACAGCGATGACACCAAAGACAGCGGTGGCCACTCGTCACAGGTAACCCATATACAGCATTCACTACCCCACCTATAAAACTATACAGCAGAGTATTAGAGATAATACAATGTGTTTAATGCTACCGAGTTATATGTGATAATGAAATAATATATGTCTTAATGGAACACTGAGAAAGTTGACGAGTATAATTATAAGTTATCAATGTTGTATTAACATTAATATCGAAGTTCCGTTGAATAACAATGTCGTTGCTACACATGTTAACACTACCGCTGTCGTTGTCGTTATTATCTATGTTCATTGCAGCAACTGTACATGCAGGTGTATGTTACATGTAGCATTTCTCGGTTGGTGAACGTGTGAGAATTGAAGCTGACGAGGACACGGCGAAGGAACTGCAAGAAGGCCACGGAGGCTGGGCCGACGGCATGAGAAGAGTACGTAGCTGGCTTGGTCATTCTAGTCGTCATTAGTCGTTACTGAAGTCGCATAACCAGTGCTTGTTGTAGATGTCGCCATTGTCAGGTAGAACTACCGGTTGTAGTCGCGGTATCACCAACAGCAACTACTACAACGTCATCAGTAGCAACTAACGTAACACAACAAAAATATGATCACACAAATTACTTGGGTGGCAGCAGTGAAGAGACACTAGCAACACAAGATTACATAATTTACACACAAGAGGTAAGTTCTGAACCCAGATGGTAACCGCCAATCATTTCATCTGCAGTACCTGGGCAAAGTGGGTGTCATCAAGCGAAAAGTGTTGCACGTCTTCGAAGTTGAATTTGACAATGGACAAACGTGAGTGTTTCTACTTCACATTTAAGGTATCTCTTCAATTCATTTTCTCCTGATCACGTCAGTTTATTTCGCTTTCCGGTAATTCATTCACCTGTTTTTGGCCTGGCACCTACGATAGCTAGGTTGCTTTGTGTTGCTTTGTTTCTTGGAAAATACTTTAATGAATCCACCGGAATGTTTATCTTCAGGAACTATTAAAAAATCTAAATATTCACCGTCAAGCATGGCAGTGATTAGAACGAATATAACATTTATTCATATAACATATTTTCTTGGAGGTGGAACTACAATCCCTCTCTACTTCACAAGCTGGACGGCAGCTCCCCTGAAATTTCGTCCAACAGCGTCATCGATTATCCAGACAGCCGATTTAAGGGGTACGTTGATTTTGCATAGCACCTATGCCACGTATCCACATTTCTTCTCTAAACGCACACAAGTGTGTGTGTGTGTGTGTGTGTGTGTGTGTGTGTGTGTGTGTGTGTGTGTGTGTGTGTGTGTGTGTGTGTGTGTGTGTGTGTGTGTGTGTGTGTGTGTGTGTGTGTGTGTGTGTGTGTGTGTGTGTGTGTGTGTGTGTGTGTTTGCGTGCGTGCGGGCGTGCGTGCGTGCGTGCGTGCGTCTTTATTATCTGTGTGACAACGTCTCCACACAAAATACTGCAGACGTTGCAGACAGTTGCCACTAAAAGTTTAACAATAAAACAGTGGTGGTGATCCAAGTAAC
Organism: Lamellibrachia columna; assembly: GCA_963662155.1. Classification (NCBI taxonomy): domain Eukaryota; kingdom Metazoa; phylum Annelida; class Polychaeta; order Sabellida; family Siboglinidae; genus Lamellibrachia; species Lamellibrachia columna. Next base: position 11,711,046 of record OY759263.1, read on the forward strand.
GTGAACCGCTTCTTTGCAGCGATGACGTCGTCGTCATCTGTGAAAATGAAGACAAGCTGAAGAGACTGCAGAAGGGACACGGAGGATGGGCGGACAGCATGGCGAAGGTGACACAAGGCCCACAATTGAAATGCACTACTGGTTTATTGTATGATCAAGGTGGGGCAGTGACCGGACTGAGATGGACGACGGGCCGACAGTACGGCCAAGGTGAAGATAGGATTGGAGCAGACGACGGGTCGATAGTACGGCCAAGTTGAAGTAAGGATTGGAACGGACGACAGGTCGATAGTATGGCCAAGGTGAGGCAAGGATTGGAACGGACGACGGGTCGACAGCATGGCCAAGGTGGGCCAAGGATTGGAACGGACGACGGGTCGACAGTACGGCCAAGGTGGGGCAAGGATTGGAACGGACGACGGGTCGACAGTACGGCCAAGGTGGGGCAAGGTTTGGAACGGACGACGAGTCGACAGTACCACCAAGGTGAAGGTAGGATTGGAACGGACGACGGGTCGACAGTACGGCCAAGGTGAGACTAGAATTGGAACCGTCGACGGGTCGACAGCATGGCCAAGGTGAGGCAAGGATTGGAACGGACGAAGGTGAGGCTAGAATTAGAACGGATGTCGGACCGCCAACTTGGTCAAGGTGAGGCAATGCTTGGAACGGACGACGGGTCGATTGTACGGCCAAGGTGAGGCAAGGATTAGAACGGACACACATGAAGGGCCAACAGTACGGCCAAGGTGATGTATTGACCGGAACGAACTCGGACGATGGATCGACAGTACCGCCAAGGCGAGGCAAGCATTGGAACGGACGACGGGTCGACAGTTCAGCCACGGTGGGTCAATGGACGTCGATGATGGGTCGACAGCATGATTAATTCGGGTCAGAAAGGGTAGGAAGTATGGGTCGACAATATGATTTGAAATTCTGTTTTTTTTTGTTGGCGCATCATTTGCTTCCTCACAACTTACCATGCCTCGGGTAAAATGGCACTAACACACATTTACGTATAGCATCTTACATTTATAGTGTCTGGGCCTGAAAGCCATTGTACACAAAGTCGACTCCGACGGCGATGTCTATGTGGAGTGCATCAACCAAGACAAGTACGTGTTCAATACATGTCTTAGCATTCGATTCACAACTGAGTACTGCTAATGTTGAACCCCGACATGCATATTCACTCTTCTGCATGTTTATGTTTGTAACACAGATGTAGTAATAAAGTGTGGAAATGGATCAAAGTAAGAAAAGTGAGTCGTTTTGTAAGGTAACGGTCCCATCGATCTAAACCCCCAAAGATATTCGTACTGCCGCTTTTGTTAGTAAACGCTAAAGAACTGGAAACACTACTTGTATTCACAGAGCAGAGACATATTTAATCATCTTTAATGTGCCATATACTTTATCAACAATATCAGCAATATTTAACATACACAAAATGCGTGCAAATACATGCATGAATACATGTAAGCATGCATGCATGTGCGTGTGCACGTACGCATTTGTTTTTTATGTTAAATATTGCTGTTATTGTTGATAAAGTATATGGCACATTGAACATTAAATATGCAATCGCGGATACACATTTCCAATGTTGATCGTGTCCTGCCCAATTGCTCAGGTGGACGTTCCACCCTGATGCGCTGGAGCTAGCCGACACGGACAGCACGGCCATCAGGACAGGCAGTCTCGTTCTCGTCGTCGACGACTACGAGACTGTGCGGGACTTGCAAGACGACCGTCATGGAGCCTGGAACGAGGCCATGCGCAAGGTAACCAGCGCCATCTTGCGGTCAGACGCAGCACAATACTCTTATTCACACGACTACGTGTGTGTGTGTGTGTGTGTGTGTGTGTGTGTGTGTGTGTGTGTGTGTGTGTGTGTGTGTATATTATATATATATATATATATATATATATATATATATATATATATATATATATATATATATATATATATATACATACATATATATATATATATAAATTTTGTGTGTTATGTACCCTTTTGCATAGATCTAATGGCCCCATGTCAAGATTTAACAAGATTTAACAAGATTTGCCATCCAAGCCAAAGGCCCAGATGGCAAATGGACAAGGAAGCCATTGGCTTATCGAGAGTCCAACAATGTTCATTTACATATAACCCGCCCTCCTGAGATATGTGGCGACCTTGTTTTTAAACATATTCACGCTGCTAGTAGTTACACAATCTGTAGACAATTTGTTCCATTCATTTATTGTCCTCTGTGAGAACGAGAGCTTCCTGATGTCCAATCTACATTGATCCTTTACTAATTTTACCTCATGTCCTCTAGTTCTGCTATCCTTCTTGAGTGAGAAAAGCATATTTCTATCAATATTTTATCAATTATTTTTATTAATATATCAACTCGTTGTTTTCTGTCAGTCAGCCATTGTTCTATCCAGTCAGTTATGCTATCCCCGATACCATGGGCTTTTAATTTAAGTAGTAATCTTTGATGTGGCACTTTGTCAAAAGCTTTCTGAAAATCTAAGTAGATAATATCTACTGGCGATCCCACGTCTATCCACTTAGTGATTTCTTCCAAAAAACATAACATATTTGTTAAGCATGAACTCGCTTTAAGGAATCCATGAATTTAATAATTTATGCTTAACGAGGAAGTCAACCATATGGTCTTTAATTAACATTTCTAATGATTTACAAATTACTGACGTTAAACTCACTGGTCTGTAATTCTCTGACTTATTTCTCGAACCCTCATCAGGCCACTTAAGTTCACCTGGCTGGACGCAGCCAGCCCCAAATGTTTACTTTAGACATATTTGCAGAGGCAATCAAGCCATGATTAACCACCAACTTATCACCCTTTCACCCAACCAGTGAACATTCTATTGTCTAGGTCTTCTCTCCAAACATTGCCCGCCTGAATGAACAGCCCACTGGCCACTGCCCATATATATATATAATGGTTAGACAACCGTCATGTATATTAGGATAATGTAAACATATTATTAGTTAAGGACAACCTCGAGTAAGAAAAGCATAAATAACAACATCACAGATACAAGTATCAGTTATCAATATCGAAACATTCACCCATATTTGTTCCCGCAGGTCTTAGGTAAGGCAGGGACGGTGAAAGAGCTCGTTACTTGCGACTGTGTCAAAGTGGAGTTCGGTGAACGTACGTGGGCGATGAATACGAAAGCACTCAAGCACGTCGCCACTGAAGGTCAGTGAACGTCACCTTGTCGTGTTTGGCTCGTCAGATATGTTTCGTGTTAAATCTGTAATTAAAGGTTTGCAATTAATCTTTTGCGAAGATAACAATTTACATTTAGATAAGAGGTTGTTGGTGTCCTATAATATTCAAATGTTAGTATACTGACATAACTCTATAAACTACACAATTTAGAAAGCATTGTACTAAACAGGAATACGTAGATATGTAGCACATACGAATGTGTGTTTGCTGCATTTGAAAAACAGAAAAACAATGATGTAGCAGTGCTTAGTAATTTAGATGTTTATGTAAATGTAATACTTGCTTACAGTTTCATAAGGTATTACGAGAATAGAATTTGCCTCGACTTTATTTTCACTTTCTTTCTTTTGCTACAGGCGAAATGATTGCTGCAGTGCTGCGGAAACTCTTGGGCTAAACCATTCAAGACAAGATGAATATTGGCATCGCTCAAACAAATAATCTGTATCCGACCCAAGTGTGACAACCTCGCGCTTTGACGCAGCTCGCCCAGGTCTACTCGGCGTGTAAGGGACAGACTGCGTGTAAGGGATAGACTGCGTGTAAGCACTACAAGCACACCACACGAATGCAACACGCACACTACAAGAACCTGATTCTTTGAGCGGTTGGAACTGTTCTAGGAGGGTGCCACTGTTAGCTGCATATATAATTATATGTAGCAACGGGACATTTTACCACTATACAACAGTGTTTCGAGGACACCTACAGTGAAACCCATTTGACACACAACGAGGCACACGAACGTAACGAGCAACTGCGACGTTATTCAACAAACAGAACTTATTTTTTTAAACTTTTGTTTCACAATGGAATATATTACGACATATTTTTGTTCTGCTTCGCTTTCAACATAACACGAAATGTACATTCAACCAAAATGTCTCAGTAGATGTGGCAGCGAACATGTGCACGAATATTAATTTGTATGTAACGGTGTTGTTTTGAAGAACACAAACATTCGTATTGTTATATGATGTTAATGCACCTACAGAGGTATGTCATTTGGAACGATCGATAATTGGAGGTGACAGAAGCATCATTATTTATATGTCACAGACGCACGTGTATATTCTTGAAGCCATGTCGAAAGACACAGGCAAATGTTGCACATTTTACAGACTTGTCCACGAATCATTTTATTTCGGATTAATAAATAATATTTAACCAGTCCAGTTGTTGAATACATTTCTCAAATCCAGTAGAGTGGACTAACGTTAGTCGGGACACCTCAGTCCCCAGTGTATTTGTTTTAAGGTTTCATAATTCACAACATTGATATAGTGGTATATTAGCACTTGGAAATTCCGTTCCAATTAAAATGACGTCAGGATACTGAGGTTTCCGAATTATTGGCGTCTGGGTTAACGAAGTTTCACTGTATACAATATATCTACCAACAACATATCAGTTTTATTCTTTGTCGGGTCACTCATGTTTTAACAAGCCAAAACATCCAATCGCAAAAAAACGTCCCGTTGCTTCGAAACCTCTGTGCTCTAGAAAGACCGGTTCCGGTGTAGCCGCATTGTTACAAAGTTCGAAGTTCCGAGAGAGCGGCGCGCGCCTGGCCCTTTGTCCGTGTTCACAACTCGACGCTAGTCGATAGTAGTAGACAGTCAACCCGGACAGTGTCTAGGTCACCTCGTTCTAGCGTCAGTCAGACTGAGCCAAATAAGGAATGATTGATGAGTCAATGATATATATTTTAACAGGGTTTCAAGCATGAGTTTGTACAAAGGTTTCTGAAATTGAAAATTTCGAATATTTTTTTTCCGATACTGTCCCGAACGTACGAAGAGACAGTTATTCCAAAAGACCAATTCACTGAACTGACACCCTTGTTTACGAAAAGAGAATGCCTAGTCGAGGAATGCTTCAAACGTCAACACATTTTTTGGAAACGGCGACCTAATTCCGGTTCCATCAGAATGTAACCAGTAGCGACTTTCAGGCAATAGTGTCTTCACTCCAAGACCAAAGGATAGAAGATGCATACGTACAACTCATGAAAGATATATACACAGACAGCTCTGTGACAGTATATCTTCACAAAGAGAGCGAGAAAATAAACATCAAAAGAGGAGTGCGACAGGGGGATACCATCTCACCCAAGATAGGCAAACTTGGAAACAACATGCTGAGGCCTTCGCCCAACCACGGGACAATACGGCTGATATATAGAATAGAAAAATAGATACGAGTGTTATAGTGATTTGTGACATCTCACTGAGACGGAATGTCACAAAAATTACGTCATCAACACCACCTTCAGATGTTTCTTGTGATAGGTAAATAATAATCATAATAATGTGTATATAAATCATAGATAGAACAGGTATGGTGCATTTTGGTAGAAATTAAGCATATTTTGATTTCCAATGCTCCAAGATGCATACCTGACGAATAGTGCAGCGTACCAAACGTTTAAGGTGCCAAGGTCAACAGAAGGTGCACCCTTTGGTTCAGTGACATTACCAAACGTTTAATGTGCCAAGTCCAACAAAAGGTGCACCCTTTGTCAATACGCACTGTCACTTCGTTCAGTGACATTACCAAAAGCCACCATCGAGGCCACAGTATGCTTCACAGCACCAAGCAGCGGCTGTTGTAGCACAGCATAAAAGTGATATAACCTAATATGTTTACGAGCCGCGGCTGTACAGGTAGTTGGGTCACTCATTGTAGTGGCTGGAATTGTGCCAAAGGGAGAAAATAGATCATTCAAAACAAGGTCTGATAACGGCTTGTAGCGTGCGACGATTTATGCAAGCGATAGGTCGATTGACTGACGTTACATGCACGACTCCGTATTCTTTACAAAGAATGTTCACATTACATATTCTATCCACCCTTGTTATGCCTGCAATTCTCCGTACCCAGATGTTCCCTTAAACGTATTCTATCCATCCTCGTTATTCTTGCAACTCTCAACGACGACTGCCCATCATTAAGAGACGAAGCCACCCCCCTTGCTTGGTCTCCATACCTCCAATCTGATATTCCACTCCTCTTACTGTTCTCCAACCTTTCTCCAGGCTCAACCTCAGTATGTGCTTCTTGGACGTCTCCGTCCAATCATCCAGCCATTCGTGTAATTCCTGTAAATCGGTGAGTTGGAACGTGCCTTGCGGCTTCCAAATGTGATCTACCTAATTAAGTAAGCCCGCATACGCCGACGTGCAGGGCATGTCATGTTGTATGTCATGTTGTATGTCATGTTTAAATATAGTACCCATTGTCATTGCGTCTTCAACAAATGTCGGCATCGACCCCATATAATTCTAATGGTTATTGTTGTAGCACAGGTACTTACGAGCAGCGGCTGTAGAAGTAGTTTGTTGACACATTATAGTTGCTGGAATTGTGTTAAGGGAGTGAATAGATTATAAAGTCATTTTCGTTTAGCAGTGTTATGAACAAATTGTGTGCAAAACCTTTTGTTTGTAATTTTTCAACAAACATTATACTATTTTCAATGTTATGAGTTTGCTAATGAAAAAAGCTAATTTTAATTACTCTATTACCTTTTATGGTTAGTGTTTTCGTGTGGCTAATTAATATATGTTATAAAATATATATGTTAGCTTTCTTTTGCAGGTGATGGCATCAAATTATACACAACATTTACTAAACTATTTCCGAACTACTGAGATCTTTCTATGTTGTGCTTTTGTTGGATTTGGATGCATATTCCCAAATCAATGCTTCCTCGGTATAATTTCAGATTAGGGAGTTTGCAAAAGCAAGACTAACCTGGACAAGGCATTTACCTACCAATATAACAGCATCAAATTAATATCCTTGCCCCTAACACTTTCTGCAGAATTTCAAAAAGTGTCCGGAAAACCCTGTAGTGCCCGTAACAATGTAGTTCTGTAGTCATATTGTGAGGAATTATAATCATGTATCGCATACGTATTGTGTACCTGTGTACCATGACCAATACTAAATTATATCCAATACCAATTGCAATTTCATATTCTGTAGTGTCCGTAACATTTTGCACCGTCATTAACGCATAAAGTCTTTTTAAACATTTATGAACTTTTTAGCAACAAATTATATTATTAAGATAATTATATTTATGTTTCTTAGTAATAAAATAATAACATTCACACAGCAATTATTTTTAATCAATAACCAAATACAAATATCTCACATTTGTCACTTGATAATCACCTGGAGAATAGTTCATCAGATTTGGTCATTGTATGAATAGGTTTCTCACAAAAAAATTATGTTTCCATGGTAAGCTCTTGAGATAGAGCAATTTGACCTTAGTTGGCAAAATGCTCATGATATAATAGCTATAAATTAGGTTCCAAAATGTTTTTCATTAACTTCAAATTACTGTATCTCAACAAATAATGTTTGTCATTACAATATTTTGCTTGAAACTTACAATGACCTTCCTAAAGATAAATTTTTATCAAAATCGGAGTTCATTTATTTAGGGTATATCTAGATAAAAAATCAAGGCCATTGACTTTCGCAACAAAATAGTATTCCACTGCCATGTGATGTCTTAACTTTATTTGAAGACTAACATCAGCACTTCAACACCATGAGGGCCAACTTTATGTATGCTTGTGTGTTAAGATTCAACGCGAAATTGCGGGAAAATGGTCAAAAACTTTTCACTTAAAATTGCTAAATCTCAAGATCTTATAAAGGTCCCACTCCAATTTGTTTGCATGAAACTTGTTGATGCAATGACCTGGATAATAATTTTTTTTTTTCAAAATCGGAGTTTACACAGTTAATATGTAAACGCACTCACGCACGCACGCACACACGCAAGCACGCAAGCACGCGAATGTGTTTCACTGGGCTTGCAAAAGCATCTATTCTCGTAACTGCATGTTTACCACTGAGTGTTGAAGTGTGACGTAAAGCGTGCTTATGCATAGCGAAGTGTAATTCTCCTGTGACTCGAGTGGGACGTGCCTAGATCTGCCAAGCTACGCCAGTTCGAGTGGTAATGGGTCTAATATGCATGCCTGCCTGTCTGGTTTTTATGCACACGCATGCAAGCACACACACACACACACACACACACACACACACACACACACACACACACACACACACACACACACACACACACACACACACACACACACACACAGACGCACGCACGCACGCACGCACGCACGCACGCACGCACGCAATTACCAATTTTTAAATCAGCGACCTAATTTTTAGTAGCCGTCGGAGCGTAACAGATTTATACAAAAACTTAGCATATAATTTGCATAGATTTGTTACAGGGCACTGCGACGGAATGTAACGACATTAACTCCACCATCACGTGTCTTATGTAAATATGTTCAATGTGTAAGCAGACATATATGCAGAGTCTGAATTCTAGTGCATTGCGATGCCAAACGGAATAAAACATTCAACGCTGTTGGCTAGCCGTGCAGCTTACAAAACCGTTCCGTTTATAGGTTGCAGTACGCATTGTCAACGTCTTTGACAAATGCCGGGATCGATCCCACAGAGTTTTTCAGAAAACGAGTGGTTATTGTAGCACAGTTGTTTACGAGCAACGGCTCTACAGGCAGCGGCTCTACAGGCAGCGGCTCTACAGGCAGCGGCTCTACAGGCAGTCTGGCGACCCATTGTAGTTGCTGGAATTGTGCCAATGATGTAAATAGATGATACAGTCATGTCTCCTTTATCTGTTTTTTTTCAGTAATCCGCATGTGTTTGTGTGGGAACTTCATTATAAGATAAGATAAGAAGAACATTTGTATAGCGCCATCAATCTAGATAAATCCACTCGGAGGCGCTTAAATTACATTGATATGCTAAATATTGATAAGAACAAATTAGACAATGGTGATCGTGCGTGGTATTTATGTTTTGCTTATTTGCTTAGCGAGCATACACACCACGCACGACTACAAGTGTCTGTCTTTTTATGTGAAGCGCATCGAGCTTTTACGGAAATTGCGCTATATAAGAATACAGTTATTGTTATTATTATATCATCCACCCGCCCGCACGTCCGCCCGCACGCGCGCACACACACACGCACACGCACACGTATATTGTATGTTGCCTTCGCATTGAGCCATGTGTGACCAACGTTGGTCATTCTTGGACCGTAGCCACTGTCCGCTTTCGTTATGCGTCTTTGGTTGCGGTGGCGAGCTTTAATTTCACAGGGCTTACAACACAGACATAAATAGAGCACCCGATAGTTTATAGGGGGATAATTATTAATGTAACTCTGTGGCTTTACAAGAGCATCTATTCTCGTCCGTTCATGCGTACCATCGTGTGCGTGCGTGCATATGCATGTATATCAAATATCAGGTCATGTCGTGACGTTGACTGATCTGACTTGCAACTTGTTGATCCTCCCTGTGGTTACATTCATACAACGATTCATTGTTGATCCTCCCTGTGGTTACATTCATACAAAGATTCATTGTTGATCCTCCCTGTGGTTACATTCATACAAAGATTCATTGTTGATCCTCCCTGTGGTTACATTCATACAAAGATTCATTGTTGATCCTCCCTGTGGTTACATTCATACAAAGATTCATTGTTGATCCTCCCTGTGGTTACATTCATACAACGATTCATTGTGGTAGTCGGTAAGTTGGAACATGACTAGCGACTTCTCATATCTGATCTACTTAATTAAGTTAGTTAACAGACGTACGTATACATGGCGTACTTGGGTGCTGAACAATCTTACGTTCTGATCCGTAACAAGGAAACTAGGCCGCGATGTTTGTGAGACAGAGAATCGTTCGTAATCTTGTATCACTACACTTTGGGGATTCTGACGTCATCCAGTCATGATGCTAAGTGTGCAGGAACGGGCTTTGTGAGGCGACATGTAATATGCCGTTCACCTTCGGTGTGTGTGTGTGTGTGTGTGTGTGTGTGTGTGTGTGTGTGTGTGTGTGTGTGTGTGTGTGTGTGTGTGTGTGTGTGTGTGTGTGTGTGTGTGTGTGTGTGTGTGTGTGTGTGTGTGTGTGTGTGTGTGTGTGTGTGTGTGTGTGTGTGTGTGTGTGTGTGTGTGTGTGTGTGTGTGTGTGTGTGTGTGTGTGTGTAAAAAGTAAGTTACCGTCATTGCTATTTACATATCCACCAATGTAATTGTTCTATGATATTACTATTATTATATACAAAACCATTTTAATCGTATTCTATAGCAGGAGTAAATGTTCATACAACGAATGTAAGCTGTGTTGTCGTAACAACAGTGTTTCGTGAGTCCACGGTGTTGGTGAATTCAACACTGCTTCAAAACAGACGACGAGCCTGTGTCATACCAGAGTCGTCCACGCAACAAATACAACACTATATACGAGAAACAATCACAGCTAACAGTTGTAGAATATATCAATATAAATAGTGTCAGATCACTTACTCCCACTCACTCACTCACTCACTCACTCACTCACTCACTCACTCACTCACTCACTCACTCACTCACTCAATCACTCACTCACTCACTCACTCACTCACTCACTCACTCACTCTCTCTCTCACTCACTCACTCACTCACTCACTCACTCACTCACTCACTCACTCACTCACTCACTCACTCACTCACTCTCTCTCTCTCTCTCTCTCTCTCACTCACTCACTCACTCACTCACTCACTCACTCACTCACTCTCTCAATCACCCACGCACTCACTTACGCACCCATCCACTCTCAAACTCTCTCACCACATATTCAATCACTCAGCCTTCACACCCGGAGTACGTGTCAACCATGTTCAGTGTCACGTTAGACGCCGTCACAGCGCACCATGACTCCAACACATTTCAATAAATGCCGTTTATCTCTTGCAAAGAAACATCCACAGGTGTTTGCAGAAGTTCTATTTAGGCGTACGACCGCGCCACCGACGAGCAATTGAAGGAGGCCAAGCATATCGTTGAAGCTATCAAACGTTACAACAGAGCAGCTTAACTAAATCGTGCCTTGGAACACGGTCACAAGTTTAAAACGAAACTCCACGGCTCCGAATTATTCCCGGCTAATGGTGCAAGCGACTGCTGTATCGCTCGGTTAGTGGAGCCGAGACAACTGGTACTGAAATCACCTATTACGTCGATTTGATGGGATAAACCCCACCCTAAAATTTTATTTGCAAACACTATGACCAATAAAAACAACACGTAATTACTATTCCTAGTTTAAAAAAAAAAATTTGCTGATAAAAACACTGGAAATATGATATACAATTTGTCACAATAAGCTACAGACCTACGCAGGGAGCCAGTTGAGAATGATACATGTTGTTAAAAGTATCTAGCCACCCCTTTTCATTGGCGCAGCTTCTGCCACGCTCAGTGTGGGGCACATCGCCATTCCCTTTGTTGTACAGTGCAATATCTGCCGCACCGAGCGCTGGGGTTCCATGCATAGTGCATGGCCCAGCCACAGCCAGCGGCGCTTGTTTACCATTAGAACGGTATCAAGGTAAGATAACTATATTTTTCTTAAGCTTCGAATACATAACAAAGCCCTCTCACTGCCTACAGGCCTACGCCACGTCGAGGTCATAATGTAGTTCCATTTCCATTCGCACTGTCGACTTCTGATCCTAGCATATAAGTATACGCATAAACGTAAACACGTACGCACGCACGCACGCACGCACGCACGCACGCACGCACGCACGCACGCACGCACGCACGCACGCACGCACGCACGCACGCACGCACGCACGCACGCAAGCACGCAAGCACGCACAGTTTCTTTAACACGAGACCGTAATTAGTGGCGACGCATGGATAGGTCCAGAGACAGTCCAATCTTACATGAAATCGAACAAGACTGTGATCGTTGTTACAGTTATGATGTATATGTCTGGATCGTGTGTTCTGTGGCCTCTAGCTGTTGTTTTTGTGTTTTTGTGTGCGTACATACGTGCGTGCGTGCACGTTCGGTTTGGGCTGGGCTCCTCATGTGAGAGAGATGAGAGACTCGGGGTTTGTACAATGTCACAGTCTCAAGCAATTAAAGGTATGAAGTCCCACGCATGTTTTCATAATATTTTAGCAATGAAAAAAAAATAAAAAATGTTCTTCCGAAATTGAGACACACAATACATTTGTGTGTAATCGACTGTGTCGCAAGCGAAGACTTCATTTCACCGGTGTTATCCGCCTTTTACCGAAAAACGTGAAACATCAACAAGAGATTTCCTGTTGGAAAGCAGTGTAAGCACGTGTTGAAGATGGGCTTTACTTTTGGAAGAAAAGGTGTCTTCAAAGGTCTCCAAAATAATGCTCTTGACATTCACTTGAATCCATGGGTTGGGGGACTTCTCCGTCCGCGACCTCTGGACAATAGCTGGGAAAATTTCTCACGCCTAAGAACCCTGGGTGGGTTGGCAGCTATAACGATATCACAATTGCTCAGACGAGTTTTGTAACCACGTAGCAACGTCTTTATAAACATTCCAAACGAGTAGGTTGTCTAATATTGTGTGCACTCTAAGGCTGTTATGTCGGAACTTGGTATTCTTATTTTTTTGGGGGATATCGATGCTTTCAACATAGGCAAGCGTGGGCTGTTTTTTTCGAAAATGTTATAGTTATGTAATGTCGTATTGACATCGCTACTTCTATTATGAATCATTCACTGGCCTATGTGTAGCGTGTAACGGGCATCTGTCACGCCTGAACATGTGTTGTTGTCTCGCCCGACTTCCTTTCTCTCGAGGCTTAGTGCCAATAAAGAACGATGAATAGGAAAGTTGGAAAGTCGTCGAGCAGGAAAACTTGCATACAGGCTTGCAGATCGGATCAATGCGATAACATCTGGCCTCGTTGGCCTCGAGTCATGCTCGGGATGTCACTGATGATTTTAGCAATCTATCATAGCCGCTACTTGCGTCAGCATGTGACGTGGGGCATGTGAGCTAGTGGCGACATCTGCTGTCGTCGGGGATCTGGGATTCGTCATTGACGCTGATTTCTCTATATGACGTCACAGGTTGCGAACGCATATCGGAGTAACTATTAACACTTAATTCGAATTGCACGGATACGAGACTCCCTAATAACCAAGGTGTGCAAATGCCTAGTGCAAAAGCGCACCGAGTACAAGCTATTAGTCCTTGTACGATGTACGTTTTATGAAGGCACACCGGTGTACCTAGCCTTGCTGCACCGTCATACGACATGCAGCTCCCTACTTCTACTTGATTGAATGATACACACACGTACCCACACACGTACACGCGCACGAACAGTTCATTGAATCGTACACTATTTAGTAATTGCTCAAATAGGGCTGTGCCATAACAAATTTACAACATTTAACAAGATTGCCATCCAGGACAAAACACCCTTATAGCAAGTAGGCAAGGAAGCCATTGGCTTATCGAGAGCCCAACCATTTTTTATTTATGTGTGACGTCGCCAAATTGTACAAACACTGACAAGTTGGCTCCAGTCATCTATAGTTCTTTGTTGTGGTCTTATATGTTAAGCCTAGAGAAAATACAACAAACAAACACTATGCCATTTCACTGCATGAGGCTCATTAACGCAAGTCATATCAATTATCAATGATACTCAGGCATGACCCCTCCAAAACAGGGTTGTTGTTGTCATGTTGACTGTGGAATCATGCCTGGCCTAACTGGAACGGTGCCCCTCCCCCTGACCACACGTGACCCATGTCTCTTTGGTAATTTTTTTATTTAAACAACTTAATTATCAGTAATATTACCAGCAACCCACACAGTAAATGCAATTAACCATAAGAGAAATAGTTATAACAACAATAATTAATTAACTATATTCTCCATAGAATGCATTGGATTACCCAGGGTGCTGCCATATGGTGGCAAGTAATGATACCATCAACAAGATTAGGCAGCCTCTCAACACAAGCTACAACTAAACTCTATATTATGTGTTGGTGACCAAACAGCTCCCTTACAATCTTCCGAGCTGAATGTCTGACGTCTCGACAGACAACTAAATATACTGCTCGTGGTTTCCACAGTGATGTTGATACATCATGTTCCAGTAATTGCTCCTGCAGAACTTTCTTCAATGAAGTACTTAATACTTCTGCTAGATAAGTAATCGCCTTCTCTACGGATCCTTCAATATATGTGATATCACAGACATTAACAGCTTGAGCTTGAGGTAGATGGTGTGGATTGGCATGTTTTTCGGCAGTGGTTCTAGCCAAACGTCGAAGTTCTTGCCGCTCATCTTCAACGTCCACTGTTTTTCCAACTTCCATCTCAGATGTAGTTGTCCTCTGTCCTCTGTACTTGGTTAATCTTATATGCCGTCTGTGGGTACCTGTGGTGCAACTCGTGGAGTGTGCTTCATGAGCGGTCTGCCCAGAGCCATTACTTCCAGCTCATCTTCAGAGTGAGACGGTGATGAAGTGTCATCTGGTGCTCTAGGTCCGGAGTCTTGGTTGTCATCACTGATCATTGATGGATTCTCGGTGGTTGGCACCAACTCCTTGATGTCCAACAATTCGGCTCCATGTACCGCTTTGGTTGATCAAAATCTATCGGCTGGTTGGATGATGTACACATTGCCTCCATCCAGACATAACCATGTATGGAGTAGGTTTCCACCCATCCTGTATCTTGGCACGCCCAATGGGATGGTTCTGCACAAAGACCCTTGAACCAACCCTGATGCCTAGGTCACTGGCCTTCTTTTCCTGTCGTGTCTCTCTCGCACGTGTCCCCCGATTAGTGTTACGGCGAACTCGGTCCAGCAAGTGGTTTAGTCTCCGACAATGACCCTGTAACCATGAATGATTCAGCAGGCAGTCTTGGATCTCGTCCAAACATGACAAAGAATGGTGAATATCCTGTTGATGCATGTGGTGTGGCATTGTAAGCGAATGTCAATTCTGGTAAGTGCTTCGGTCAGCGTCGTTTGTTGTCCTCAGACAGTGTACGTAGTAAGTTGTGCATGGTCCCATTAAAGTGTTCACATGGGGTTGTCTTTGTCTTATCGATGTCGTACATACGACACAGTTCCCTAATTACACTGCCGTCAAAGCTTCGGCCCCGATCACTGTGAATTCGGCTTGGCACGGCAAACCGAACAAAGCAGTTATTTACTAAAGCTGTGGCAACGGCTTTTGCTTTCTGTTCCTTCGTTGGAATTGCTTGTGTGAATTTAGTGAATATATCTGTGATGACAGGAACATTCTCACGTCCATCTGATGCAGGCTCCAAAACTGAAAAGTCAATCGCCAAAACATCCAGTGGTGCAGTTGCTACAAGGTTGTTTGTCTTTAGCGAAACAACATCGTTCACACCATCTCTGTACATCACACGTCATCGCTGGCCAGCAACAGCGCGTCTTCACTAATGCCAACGTGCGTTCTGAACATTGATGTCCAGCAGCACCGTGCGTTACGATCAGTACTCTGTTGCGGAACTGAGTAGGCAATACCCGCTGATTGATTTTCACACCCTCAACTTTAATTGTGCATGTCAATACCCCGTCGTTGAAAGAAGACTTAGCCCACGGACCAATAATCTTTCTTGCTGGTTTACTTTCTTGCTTCACTACTTCTCTTCGTGTAGGCTTGTGGTCCGATTGTAGGTACGGTAGCACTTGAGCAATGTCGTCATCTTATTCTTGTAGTTTCACCATCTCAGTCCTTGGGGTGGTAGACAACATGGTCGCTGTTGTATTACTCTCAACTTGGTTTACAAATACTTCTAGGTATATCAGTAGATTCTGATAGTTGAAATCGTCTAGCATACTTTCGATGAGACGCTGATATGTGGCAGGGGCATTGCAGAGACAATACGGCATCCTAGTGAACTCGAATAGTCCACCCGACGCTGCCCGAAAAGCGGTTTTTGGAATGTCGTCTTCGTCCATGGCACATATACTTGGGCAGATGTACAGAAGTATCTGGTCCCTCAGAGTTCTTCCAGAGCTTCAACTATTCTCGGCAGAGGATATGCCTCTTTCCGCGTCCTTAAATTTAAATGACAGATCCCCTGTCTTCTTCCTGACTACACCTGCCTGAAATGCCCACGGACTGTACTTTTCCGGATTATGCCTTGCCGCATTCGGTGTGATATTCAAATGTTGTCGCACTTCCTGCTGGAGATTGGTAATCGTCGATGAGGAATCCGGATCGGTGTTCCAACAGTCAGTGGTATCCCATGTCTGACGTTGTCGATGTAGCAGAGATCATCATCACCCAAACTGAAAGCACCAACATGTCGATGCATCGTGGCATTCAGCAGCTTCTTCTATTCTTCAGTGAGGTTGTCCTCTTCTACGTTCAGACTAAATGGAAGTTTTGGTAGATCTTCAGTCTTCGGTGTAATATTTTCTTGTAGTGGACCCAACACTGTCTTGTCTTGTGTTACTTGGTGGATCTGACAGTGGCGTTCTGGGTGGCCATCCGCTACCGTCACTGTTGTCATTATGCCTAGTCGAGTTCCAGTTCCAGGTGGCCATCCGCTACCGTCACTGTTGTCATGATGCCTAGTCGAGTTCCAGGTGGCCATACACTTCCGTCACTGTTGTCATGATGCCTAGTCGAGTTCCAGGTGGCCATCCACTTCCGTCACTGTTATCATGGTGCCTAGTCGAGTTCCAGGTGGCCATCCACTTCCGTCACTGTTGTCATGATGCCTAGTCGAGTTCCAGGTGGCCATCCACTACCGTCACTGTTGTCGTGATGCCTAGTCGAGTTCCAGGTGGCCATCCACTACCGTCACTGTTGTCATGATGCCTAGTCGAGTTCCAGGTGGCCATCCACTACCGTCACTGTTGTCATGATGCCTAGTCGAGTTCCAGGTGGCCATCCAATTCCGTCACTGTTGTCATGGTGCCTAGTCGAGTTCCAGGTGGCCATCCACTACCGTCACTGTTGTCATGACGCCTAGTCGAGTTCCAGGTGGCCATCCACTACCGTCACTGTTGTCATGATGCCTAGTCGAATTCCAGGTGGCCATCCACTACCGTCACTGTTGTCATGATGCCTAGTCGAGTTGCAGGTGGCCATCCACTACCGTCACTGTTGTCATGATGCCTAGTCGAGTTCCAGGTGGCCATCCAATTCCGTCACTGTTGTCATGATGCCTAGTCGAGTTCCAGGTGGCCATCCACTACAGTCACTGTTGTCATGATGCCTAGTCGAGTTCCATGTGGCCATCCACTACCGTCACTGTTGTCATGATGCCTAGTCGAGTTGCAGGTGGCCATCCACTACCGTCACTGTTGTCATGATGCCTAGTCGAGTTCCAGGTGGCCATCCAATTCCGTCACTGTTGTCATGACGCCTAGTCGAGTTCCAGGTGGCCATCCACTACAGTCACTGTTGTCATGATGCCTAGTCGAGTTCCATGTGGCCATCCACTACCGTCACTGTTGTCATGATGCCTAGTCGAGTTCCAGGTGGCCATCCACTACCGTCACTGTTGTCGTGGTGCCTAGTCGAGTTCCAGGTGGCCAGCCACTTCCGTCACTGTTGTCATGACGCCTAGTCGAGGTCCAGGTGGCCATCCACTACCGTCACTGTTGTCATGATGCCTAGTCGAGTTCGGTGATGCAGTCAAACGTCCTGTCCACTTTCATTGGCTACACTTTGATCCCCCCGAGGCAGGTGTACGTCGACACTAACTTGCTCCACAAGTACTTCGCCTGACATCTTCCGGTTACTAGTACATGGTACTGATGCCACCGTACGAGGGGGTAAAGACACATACATCTTGCCTGCTACCTTAGCAAGTCCAACGTAGTGCCATGTGGTTGTCTTGACAGTTTCACTTATATGCAGAGGTAGTTCGCTAGACCACTCTGCACTTTCTTGTTGTCTCATGATATGTTGAAATCCATCGGTTCCGAGTTTATGCAGCAGATGTGTTGAAATGCATCTCAATCTCAATCCAAATATGCCAAGAACTGACTCTTTCTTTGCTCGATGGGCAGGGTTAAGAGAATCTCGCACGACGATCATTCCCACTCCACTGTACACTTCATCAAGAGCAGCAAGATCTGGCTGGAAGTAGCCAACACATGGTACGCTGAGACCGTTTGTCGCAGTGAGATTCAGAAAGGTGTCTATCTGAATCAGCCGATATTCTACAGGCTCTAAGAATCGATGATAAAATTATTATGTCATCATTGATACCTCTGACCCAGAGTCCAACAAACACCTACATTCCACATCTCCAATCTTGATAGTTGCCTCTGGACAATGTCGTATTGCCCTGAAGTATATTCTCTCCACGTCCATGCCTTCCAACAAGCCAACGTTTTCCCCTTCCACCACCTGGCTTTCAGTGGTGGATGGAATCAGTTTCCCACCTGCTTCATACTGGAGGGACGTTTCTGCACTTGATATCTTCTACTTCTTTCTGTGGGCTAGCTGTCTTCTTGGTCGGACATTCCGTGATCATGTGAACCACAGCCGTAGCACACGCATACACCTCGCTTGTTGATTCCAAAACTATTCCTCTTGGCGTACTTATGGCTTGTACAAACCAACATGTCGAGCTTCTTCTCAATGGCGTCTAACTGGGCGTGTTGTCTGTCATACTTGTGCTGCAGTGATGTGGCTTTGGGTGTACATCCTACCTCACGTACTACAGTGGCACTTCTACTCTTTGTAGTGGTGTCGTCACCCAGCCATATATAAGTTTTGTTCTTTCAGTCATTGTCTGCACACAACTCGCTGGCTAAGCCATCGGTGCGAGCCGCCCGAAATTTCTTCATGTGGAACAAAACACACCCCGGCTCATGTTGCAAAATGTTTATTGGAACACTGAGCATATTAATCCACAACATCGATCTGTGGACCTTATTTAATTAGAGGTAATGTTCAAACAAACATGAAAAAACAATTAGAAAGCCATTATCACATTGACCAGAGCTCTTGTTTATTAGTCAATTGACATATGCGGGTAAGTATGACTTTTTCGGCTATAGTAACTCGGGGGTAACGCAAGAGAAACTCAAAGAATGCCTCACAGATTTTCTGTTTTTCGGTCATCTTCCATGACAAATTTAACTGTAGCCGCGGTAGCCACATAATTAAATCACCTTTCGCATTTCGGATATCTTCTGCTGGATCTACTCCCCGACAATTAATTATGACTTCACGAAAAACAAAACATTCGGCCGAAAAACGCACAACGGAAACAAACGACTAGACTATATATATATATATATATATATATATATATATATATATATATATATATATATATATATATATATATATATATATATATATATATATATATATATATATGTGTATATATATGTATATATATATATATATATGTGTGTGTATATATATATATATATATATATATATATATATATATATATATATATATATATATATATATATATATATATATATATATATATATATATATATATATATATATGTATATATATATTATATATATATAGAGAGAGAGGTATGGAGGGAGGGAGGGAGGGAGGGAGGGAGGGAGGGAGGCTGTTTGCATACTATGCCCCCCTTCTTTGAGGAACTCTATTAGGACTTCGTCTTCTCCTGGTGCTTCTGGATATCTTTCAGGGCCTTTTTGACCTCGCGTCTTGTGATGTCTGGTACTTGAACCTCATATATGCCGATATCGGGTTTTCGTAGTTTCGTTTTACTGGAATACAGATCTTGATAAAATTATTGCATAATACGCAACCTGTCTTTTAGAAAGCTTGATAATCACTTGACCAACTCTTGAAGAAGTGCTTTTAAAACTGATGACGTTTGCTGTTAGATCTCGATGTACAGGAAATCCTACTCCCTACTTGCCCTATATTCAGGCAGCGATTTCGTCGCAGCCGAGTGTAGCGACATCCAGCTATGTACCAGTTAAGCATTTTGTATTTTTTTTACTGTACCTTGCATCTGCCGTGTTTTCAAAGCTGCACCCAAGCCTTACCAATGGCAATGCATTATTATTATGTCATTCATCAGTGGCATTTCGGATGACACGGTAAGTTTCGTTGAAACAGCAGTACTTTTTAAATAGTTATCACCGAAAGTACGTTGTCTATGTTCCCGACATAATAATCACCATTGGTCATAATTACAGGCGAAAATGTGTGTCCATCACGAGTATAGGAGCCCAACGTATGTAGCGATAATAAGAATTTTAAAATGGATGTCGTCTGCTTGTAGAAAATAATAAAAAAGTAGCTTACACTCAGAAGAGTAATAGTAGATGGTGAGATTTTAAACTGGAAATCGGTTTTGAGTGGGGTACCACAGGGATCAGTATTAGGCCCTATACTGTTTTTAATATATATATAAATGATTTGGAAGATGACATAATCTAGCAAAGTACTCAAATTTGCAGATGACACAGAAGTATTCAGAAAGGTTACTAATGATACAGATACAGTTTACAGGATGATCTAGATAAATTAGTTAAATGGTCAGAAAAATGGCAAATGTTATTCAATTTTGGGAAGTGGAAATATATATATACATACATAGGACATCGAAACATGGCCGAAGACTATAAAATGGGGGGTGCTGTACTATGTAGAACCACACAAGAAAAATACTTAGGAGTAACATTTAGTGCTGACATAAAAGTTTCAGAGCAATGTGGGATTGCTGCTTCGAAAGGAAATCAAATTATATGGCTAATTAGGAGAACTATCACGTATAAGGAGAACCAGCTAATTGTACCCCTGTAAAAAGCAATAGTTAGACCACATTTGGAATAGTGTATTCAAGCATGGGGGGACCATATCGTAAAAAGGAAATAGACAAGCTAGAAAGAATACAACGAAGAGCAACTAAAATTATTCCAGAATTGAGAGAACTTAGTTACGAAAGTTGTTTATTACAATGTGGCTTGACAACACTAGAGACCAGGAGACTAAGAGGAGACCAAATAGAAGTGTTTAAAATAGTAAATGGTTATGAGGATGTTGATAGGAATATGTTCTTCAAACTTAAAGAAGGCAGTAGAACCACAGGACACAAAGCAACATTAGTTAAGGAGCAGTGTAGGTTGGACATGAGAAAGTACTCTTTCTCACAGAGGGTGATAAATGAATGGAACAAACTGCCAAATGACTGTGTTAATGCTAGTAGTGTGAATATGTTCAAAAATAGAATTGACAGATATTTTATAAGAGCGGGCTACACATAGATGAGAAAATTGTTGGACTCTCGATAAGCCAATGGCTTCCTTGTCCACTTGCAATCTGGAACTTGTTGTTTGGGATGGCAATCTTGTTAAATCTTTGTTAAATCTTGTGATGACAATGCAATATTTTTAACCCGTGAAATTCCACGATTGGACCACTGCAGTTGCCACAATTGGACCAGTGACCCAAATAAGGGTATGCATCAATATATGTGTGTAATTACTCCAATACAGTTTATTAATTATCAGAAAATAATATTAGACAAGGGAGCAATTATAATAATGAAAATAAAGAAAATTGCAAAGTGGTCCAATCAAGGGAACTTGTGACAGAACACATTTGGTCACAGGTAAATTTACATCGTTTCGGACTACCAAAGACTTTTTGAGGGTTTACATAAATTTGGTGCCAATGGTCATATATAAACGGATGTGGATGAAAATAGAACTGACAAATGGTGGACCTCCGGGGGCAAAGGCTGGATGTCCAATGAGGGGTCTGTTACTTGGCTGTGACATTTCGTAGATTTTGTTAAACCAATGAAGGAGACTATTGTGCTCAGACTCGATAGCCACGTGACCCACACAAAGAATTTGGCAGCAACTGGGACGGCTCGGGGAGCTGGTGTGGTCATGGTCTCACTTCCACCACACACGACTCACCGACTCCAGCCTTTGGATGGGGCCTTATTCGGACCGTTTGGGAAATACTGTGATGATGCATTGAGGATGATGTGGATGAGAGAACATGTAGGTAGACCAGTGACAACATGGCAAGTCGCCGAAATTCTTAATGTGGCGTACAGAAAAGCGGTGTCCCTCCATAATGCTGTTAGTGGCTTCAGGAAGGCAGGTCTGTGACCATATACGTATTCCAAGACACCGATTTCGCTGCTGCTACCGTAACTAATGTTATCACGGAAGTTGCACAACAGCACAACCCTACCTCACCTCTGACCCTTGTTGTTGCAGCTCCAGCACTGACAGCTGTTGACATGGTGACTGCACAACAGCACAACCCTACGCCACCTCTGACACCAGTTGTTGCAGCTCCAGCACTGACAGCTGTTGCCATGGAAGCTGTACCATAGTTATGCCCACCGAAGAAAGAAACTAATTAAAAAAAGCAAAGTCGGACCGGAGATAGCTACGTCTACTTGGCCTACATCCATCAAATAGCCCAATACTTCTAAGACCACTGCAATTCAATCGAGAGATGTCAAACTGGCCAATGGTGCAACATTTTGTACGATGATAAAATCTACCCAGGCATAATGCAACGAGTAATGGATGAGACGAAATAAACTGTGGCGGTGCAGTGCATATAAATTGTGGGACAGAACAGGCTCCAATGGCCTCTGAAGGATGACAGCGCAGTGTACGAATCGAAGTTGACACTATGCAAGCCTAGTGCGACGAGTAATGGATGTGATGAAAGACTTTTTCATTTGACTGTTGATTAATTTTATGTTCCTAATGAACATTATATTTTACTCACGTATTTATTAAAAGTTTGTTCTACATAATTTGTTTATTTGTCCAGTCGAAGAAGACATGGGACATTGTGTAGGGTGGATGGAACTACAAAGATTATGAACACTGGTATTTATTAGTATACTGTATTTGACCAATGATAACTATTTTTTTGTAATGAACACTATATGTTACTTATGTATCAATTCATAATTATGCTTAGTCCTATATATCATCATTTTATTTTTTATCCAATCGATTGGACCGTTTTGGAATTTTTAGTAAATAATTTATTTTCAAAACTCATAAATTATTTTCTTGTGATTAATAGCTTGTTGTTGAAAATAAAATATAATTCATTACGTCAGCCTAATCATTACGTCAGCCTGTTCATTGCAATGTGATGTGTATAATGTAAATAACATTTCTTAAGGTTACTCTAAAATGTGTATCCATTTCAAAAAGTGAAAGTGGCCAGTTCGTAGAATGGCTGGTAGTGTTTTTTGAGTGATTATTGACTTTTACGATTACAGATTCTTGACTTTTACGATTACAGATTCTTCAGACATCATCTTGATTACAAATGCATGCTCCATGTGGAGCACATCATAGAGGATGACATCTCCCGGACAATGCTGAATCAGGCACTGTGTGTCCTTGACCAGCTGCTAATTGTGTGATCAGTCCTGAGTAGCTACAATGACATGCTGTTCATGTAATTGTGAGATTAAAAGCTTTTTCAGCCACTAAATTGACATCTTGTTGCTGCAGCACTTGGAATTTGCATCTTTTAATTTCAAGATGCAGCAGTTCTTCCTTTCTGTCAAGTGTCCTGAAAATACACATATAGGCTGTGGTGTAGCACTTCATAAATCATTGATATTTCATTTGCAAAGTAAAGCCATACTTGAGTTTTTACTGTAATACTATAGTGACACACATAAATAATCATGTTGTGCTTAGTAGTGTGTACATATAATACATACTTGTGTTTTGGATCCATAGCATATACATAGGCAAGGTAGGTACTAGTTGCGTCATTTAATTAATGTAACAGCTTTTGTGTATCTTTTATAACCTACATGTAACAACGCAGTCAATACTTCTACTTTAGTCATAATTTTGAAATCATGCATTAGACACTGGAATAAGTATGGGTCATGTGTGGTATGCAGCATTATTTGTATGGATTATTTTTGTAGCAAGTAACTATGAATATGTTATTATAATTTATGACAGTGCATCATCATGCTGTTGTTGCATCACCACTGCTGTAATATGACGTCTGAAATTCACCAGCCCCATTCATACTGTATATGGTACACACTACCTTACATTTAATATTCTCCCTGGTTTTCTCTCTTTGGGTGTGGCAGGTAGATTGATTGTGTTGGGTGTGTGTTGTATAATTGTGGAATATATCACTATAGTTGGCAGTCAGTTATTCTATGCAGAATAACAATATGTAAACTATTCATGATATATATTTATTGCTAATTGTGTAACAAAATGTGTCACCACCCCACAAGACATATGCTTTGTTTCGAAATAGTGTGAATAATGCGTTGATGGTATGCCATTATATGTGTGTACTGCTGTGCATGAAGCTATGCAGACGCCGATTTTTCAGTCAAAGGGTGGTGGATGTATAGAATTCCTTGTCCAACGATATTATATCTGCACCCTCTACTAACATTAAAAAAACAGAATAGATAAAAACTGGGCTAAAATATGGACAAACTTTAAAAGGCTTATCTCTAGCCTTACAAATGCTCATTATTTGTAAGTGTAAGTGTAAGTGAGACGCCACGTGTGGGACGGCGTCTGCGCCGTCGTCGTCGGACGGAGCATGTTCATTCTCAACACGCACAGACACACTGTGACACAGCCTCTGGCTCACGCATGAAGGGTTGTGGACCTGTTGGGGGCTCGACGTCTGCATAAAACTCCCCAATGTCACTATCCACATCTTCTAAATAGGAAATATTCCCATCACTTGAAGAATCAGCGGATTCCGACATTGCGTTGCGAGATTGGATTTCCTATCGTTACGTCACGGATACCGTCCGCAATCGCTAGATGTCGCTACAAACTGGTACAGTTTCTGTGCACGAAGCATGACCAAATAAGCCTTTTTACGGGGTGACCGAGAGGATTTAAAAATTATTTGAATAGCAGTAAATTATTTTTAGAGTATAGCCAGTGCAGTTTGGGAGGAAAAAGTAATTTCACGTAGCCTTTAAGCAGACATCCCCGATGCCTCAATCTTTCCCGGGATCAAGTAATTGAGGCTAGAATCAAGCGACTCTACCCCTACCTATCCGATGAAATGCTAGTTACCTTGCCATTTGGATGGCGAGAAGAGAATAAGGACTAACAATTAGAACATGTATATGTATATATATACACATACACATATATAGTCCCATTGGTAACCTCAGTTAAAGGGGTCCACTAACTGGCAAGGAGTAAATTAATTGTCGCCTAAATCAAACAAGATTGTGGTAATAGCGTAGGCCGGTAGATGGCGCATGTAATCAACGCAGAATTTGCCGCGGTTTTATTGTTTGTGTCGAAGATCTTGCTTGAATATTCAGCGCTGTTTTTGTGACTTTAGGCACATCTTGCTCGCAGTAGGTACATGTGGCACCATATATTAAACGGGATTGGCATTTTCTATACATTGCTATTTATTTTTGTAGCAAATTATTTCGAAATGTACAACTGACTCCATTATCGCCCAGACGCAGTGACAGATCGTGAAGTACCTCGATTCCTCTAGCTCCGAACGTGTTTGGAACGGCAGCCTGACGGGCCAAGGAAAAGAGGAAACAAGATAGCCGCGGTGTCCTCATTTCAATCATTTATTACTTGGGGCGCAGTGGTTGTGTACCAGATCAAGAGACCACACTGAAACTTACAAAGTAGATGACAGGAGATGTGAAGACTTGCATTTTTGCAAGGCTTAGGCTATTTTCAGAGCATGCTCTGAAAATAAGGGCTGATCAGAGGCTTATTTTTAGAGCATGCTCTGAAAATAAGGGCTGATCAGAGCTCTGAAAATAAGGGCTGATCAGAGGTCTGAAAATAAGGGCCGATCAGAGGCTTATTTTTAGAGCAGCAGCTCTTATATCTGCTACATTTATATTTGGATTTTTAAGGAAATATTTGCTTTGTAGGTGAAATAACGTGGAGAAATAACTAGATAAATTCATAGCTGCACAGCCTTATTTTCAGACCATGCTCTGAAAATAAAGGCCGATCGGAGTCTTATTTTCAGAGCATGCTCTGAAAATAAGGGCCGATCAGAGGCTTATTTTTAGAGCAGCAGCTCTGTTATATCTGCTACATTTATATTTGGATTTTTAAGGAAATATTTGCTTTGTAGGTGAAATAACGTGGAGAAATAACTAGATAAACTCATAGCTGCACAGCCTTATTTTCAGAGCATGCTCTGAATATAAAAATGACAATGCAAGTCCAATAGGCCCAAAAAGGTCATTTTTAATTCATTAATCAATAAAAACAAAAACCAGTCCAACATACAAATTTCCTGCCCACCTCCATATATATATATATATAATTATATGGTTCTGGTTTTATTTGGCATGTTTTCACGTGGATTTGACCAATCACGGAAAGATTCTACAGAGAAAACCAGTTACAATGTACAGTGAGATATAAGGAACACTAGTTAGCAAATTCTAGCAACTAGGCACATTTTATTCTGTTGACTGTATTCACATTTTAAAGTTTTTATTAAGAAACAACCACCGATCTCAGTGCAACACACTTTATTACAAAATGTGACCACCCTTTGCTGCAGTTCGTGATCACACGCTACAAGGACTGTCAGAATGCAGGTGGAGCTGCAGTCCACGTGTGCTGCACTCGGTTACCATGAGGGGGATGAGTACCACAAAGAACCAGACTGTCTCGGTAGGTGTATTCAAAGAATAAGATAAACCATTGCAAGGACCTTTTCACTGCTGCAAAACATTTGTTGCTAGCTTAGGATTCATCCAGAAGAAATAGGTGTAAATTTTAGTGATAATTTGTGGATTTTTGAACAACTTCTTTTAGAGGGTTTCCCAATGTTAGTTTTGTTATATTTAAATTTATTTAAAATTTAAGTTTACCAACATATCTGAATTCTGTTATTAATAATAATAAAATGATGCAAGCTGTGAGATGATGGTGAAAATGCGCAACCTTAACTGAAATTTAAAACAACAACCTGTAGAAAATATCTGACATCTTGATATATGGTGTGTAAAATAAAGTTGGCCATTGTAGGTTCCCCATTGCAGTACTTAATTGTGCTATGGTGTAAAAATGGGGGTCTTGGAATTCCATGTCTTTGAAAAAATAGATGTCCAAAGATGTCTGAACCCTAACCAAAAATGTTGGTGATCTATGCTATCAGAACATATATAAACTCTCATGGTTTGTTTCTTGTGGTAGGTGTTGCTCCTGAACTCTTTCAGGTGCAACTAAAAAAATTGCATTAGTTAAAAAAGTGGATCAGTGTAGAATTTCTTTTGTAAATATTGACCAAACAGCTTTGTAATTTCTGCTTTGATGCAACACCATGAAATCGGGTCATAATAAATAAAAAGCTGCATCCCGACTAGTATAACCCCAAATGTAATGCCACCTAAAAATGGTGTAGATTCGGTCGACTTGTGAAAACATCTTTAATTACATCTAGCATTTTTTTGCCTTTTAAAGGGTCTTTAAAATATGAATTTTTAAAGAGGGGTATTAAAAAGGTCCTGAATTTTATGTCACCAAACTTAGGCTATAATTTCACAAAGGTGGAAGGGGCTATCACTGAGCAATCAAATGATACAGTCTGATTACCAAATAAATAAATGTCTCCTACAGGGTGTTTGAATGAAATATTTGAGTTATTTTGTATTGAATTTGCCATGGAAAAATAATAAAATTTGTGAAGTATTAAAAAAGGTCTTAAACGCACCATGTAATTGTTGTTTTACCTTTCAGAAACCGTAAAGGATTTGATTCGCTTCCTCAAGCATGAAGACGACACATGTGAGATCAGGCGACAACTGGGCAGTGCACAGATCGTCCAGAATGACCTCGTACCACTGGTCAAGTACTACTCCGATGACAACACCCTTCTGGACGTTGTCATCAGGTAACTGCTAGAGGGTGGGGCAATGTCAGCTTTCCGCATACTGCAACCCGGGTAGATGACAATTAGAGGCCTTCTCCAAGTACTGTTTATTATTCAGAGATAGCACACGTTCCTAAATTATTATTACTATATTTGTGTTTTATTCGTTTTTGTGAATCACGTATTTCAGCTTTAGAGCTTTAATTCCCTCATCTTATTTTGCTATTCATTGTGGTCTTACATTTTCATACATGTTTGCCCCGAGACTTCGTTTTACAAGTTTTTGCTCAGCTTATTAAGTTATTAATTCATATATATATATATATATATATATTCAATTAAATTTTGCATGTGTAATTTTAGTATAATTTGCAAGAAATCATACCTATCATATCCATTATGACATGCTAGCTAGTTTGTACAAATTTATCATTTAGTTTTGGTGAAATCATTGAATAAACTATTACATTATTTTGGACTGGGTCCGGTCCAGCACTACATCTTCTGTAGCTATTCACACTTTTGCAAGTTACCAGGAGTCACTATTTAAAGAAAAATATGCAGTGCTTTTATTAAGCCATTAAGTCACTATCTGTCCATCATTTGTAGGTTGTTGGTGAACCTGACACAGCCCGCCGTACTCTGCTTCCAAAACCACATCCCCGAAGACAAAACCAACCGGAACTACTTTCTTGAGATAGAGAGCCACTTACAATCATACAAAGAGGTATCCTGCATTTGTTGCTGCTCAAATGGCAAGATATTATCTGATTCTCTGCACCGTCCGAGAGTCATAGAAATGATACTTTAAAGTGGAACAAATGTCATTGTTTTGGGGCTATGCATGAATTTCTTAACCCAGTGGTTTACTCAGAATGCTCTGAAAGTTGGAGAATCCAGTCATTTCTCCGAATGACTGAGGGCTGACATGTTAGTCAGTGCGACCGATAAGCGCATGCATTTAAAATCGGTGTGACCTTGACTAAAGTGACTTATTAAGGGAGGCATGCACAGAACCAATGCAAAGTCTTAAACAAACATGTTATTTTGCCAGAAAGAAGACTAGTTTAGTAAACAAAGGCCAAAATATGTTACTTAAGTTGAGTTTGGATGCAAATAGCACGGCCATATCCTATTGGCTAGAATAGGAATAGGTGTATTCGAATATATTTTTATTTAGCAAGCGAATATTGCCAGAATACCGCACTTGTGACATAGTGTTATCTAACAGTATGGCGTGGCCCATGAAATTATGTGTGTGTGTTCAACAAGGTTTCCTAGTAAACCACTGCTGTGATATTCTTAATTGTAGTTACAAATGGTTATGTTTTAGTACCTTTTATTGATGCATAGGCTGAAAACCATGGCTTGTTTTGCTTTAACATGTGTAATTTGCTGGTAACCTTGTCAGAATAAGATAAAATGTAGTAAAATAATGTTTTTGTCATTTACGAAACTAATAGTTAAATGTTACTGATAATGAAAATAGTAAATAATCTTTTGAAAATAGTAAATAATCTTTTCTCCAAGCAATCGTCTTACTTACAGTGGACATGTTACAGGTCTTTGTAGATGAAGCTTTCTTTGCAATAATCACTAAGAAGCTCGGTGATCTACTTAAGCTGGTGAGTGCAACAGTTATATTCTCCACCATTTGCACTTGAAATGACCACAAAACACAACTTGTCTTACTGTGCAAAGCCATGACTTTGTCAAATTGTTACCACTTCACATCTAGTCTCACACATACCAGTTTATTTGAGTTGAAATGTTAGTGTGTTAACATGTCTCGTATTAGAATCATTTCACAGAAAGTCAAATTTATCAGGTATCCACTATGACATGTTAGGATGTTTATACAAATATGTTATTTAGTTTTGATAAAATCATTGGACATTATTTTTTTTATTGAACTTGGTCGAAATTCGGTGAAAACGAACATATATAGCTTTGCCTCTATACGCTATGACATAACACTCTTCACACTTTCTCAAGTTACCCGGTCTAGTGATCAAAGTGAATTATGTGGATGATTTTAATAAAAGTACACTTTTTATCAAGCCGACTGCGCATATTACTTAAACTAGTCACACACTACACATCTGAACATCAGAAAATCTGATTTATGATGGACTCAATGAATTGAGGAAGGAGTTTAGATTCTCACAGAACTAGTGGCTATCCTGTAGTCTTCTCATGCTCAACAATGCAACATCCTGAAGGAGCAAGTGGAACTGCTATCCCCCAACCTAGGAGTTGGGGTTCTGATTGTGGTTTACTATCCCTCCATTTTTTATGAGAACTCAGATTCCTCTTGTTGTCGTTTCAAAGCTTGGCCAATTTTTTTCACTCCACGTTGCCACAGTCAGGGCTGGGTCCAATTACACAAAATTATATCAATTACAATTACATTAAATTTTTTATTACAATTACAGTCATAATTGTCCAAATAAATTACAATTACACTGTTTCAATTACAATTACATTATGCGGAACCAAATATATTCAGCATTTGTTAATTATGTATTCTTGCACGTTTTGCTGAATTTCAATATTTTGTACATAATTGATAAACAAATATAACGGTAATGTTTGTACATTTTGTTGAATTGTGACTTTGAATTATACTAAATAAAAAGATAGCAGCTTAAAACATATTTTCGTTATATCAAAATACAATGCAGTATCCAGACATAATCCTACAGGACATATTCCTTACAGACAAAATCACAAAATATGAAAATTGAACAAAACCCCCCGGGCCACAATACAAAAATGTGAAAATTGGACAAAATCCCACAGGCCATAATACAATATTTATTTGTAGTTCTTCTCTAGGCATCCTTTCTAGTTTTATAGACATTTATCTGTGTGCATTTATTGCATTTTTCTTCGGAAAATACTAATAATAGGGTATGATGTGTTTACTTTGAGGTTGTAGCTCCTGCTCTAAGCTAACATTCTTAATTGGTCTGCCCTTTGCTTTGTATTGGGAATGGGGAGAGAGGCCATATAAATGGTCTTTGCCACCTGACCTGTCTCCAATCCACCACAACACAAGGGGTGTAATTGGCTTGCTAACTCTGCAATGTTTAACAGAGCTGATATTTTCTGAAGCAATATCAGGCTACAGGTCTTTCCATGTTGTT
This sequence comes from Lamellibrachia columna, assembly GCA_963662155.1. Taxonomy (NCBI): domain Eukaryota; kingdom Metazoa; phylum Annelida; class Polychaeta; order Sabellida; family Siboglinidae; genus Lamellibrachia; species Lamellibrachia columna. Next base: position 11,742,225 of record OY759263.1, read on the forward strand.
TGAATACCAGCTTAGCCTTTGTCTGACAATGTCTGTGCATTGTTTATTGCTGCTTCAGACAGTGAATACTGTAACTGAAATATAAACATAAGCAGGTGTTATTATTATTCTTGATTTTCAACTCATGTGAGACTTAAATTATATTTTTTTTGACAGTTCATTCAGGTAGTTTGTGATATGAAACGTACTGTAATTGATTGTAATTGAAATAAATTTTAAATAATACAAAATATAACAATTACAATTACAGCAAAATTTCGAAACCATAATTACAATTACACAATTTTGCTGTAATCAATTACAGTTATATAATTGGACCCAGCCCTGGCCACAGTTCACTCAGCTGTATAAATGATTACCTGGGTAGAGGTGAAAATGTGAACGAACAGTCTTCGCGCAGTAATTGCAGCATGGCTGAATTCTTTCCCGAGAAGTTGAGTTGGCATTGGAATGAACAGGTCTGCCAGGGGGTGAAGCGATGTAAAGCGCTTTGAGTAGTCCAAAGGAATGGATACAGCGTTATATAAGAACGTACCGTTACATTTATTTCTCCTCCCGTTGCCTCTGCAGGACTGGGAACACAGACAGGAGGAAGACCGGCTGTTGATAGAGCGCATCCTTGTGCTCATCCGAAACATCCTTCACGTTCCTCCGAATCCAGCCAAGGAGAAGGTTAGATAACGATTAAGGCTGTAGCGATGCATCGGTGAATCGCTATACTCCCATGATGCAATATTCAGTATATAAATTTTTTTTATACATATATATATATATATATACAGTCGCGCCTCGTTATAACGCGCCCCGTTATAACGCGTAATCGGATATAACGCGGTCGGTCGTGGACCCCGATTTTCTGCCGCCAGGGGTGAAATGGTTGGGCTTGTGTGATGGTCAATAAATAGCCAAGTGTTGTTGCATTGTTTGTTTTGCGCTGTGTTTCACTGGCGTTGGCTTCGGTCGGGTGACTTGTTAATTGCAATGGTGATTCACACAAATGCGTTGCATGTTAATAAAACATTCACACATTCAGTGGTAATTTAGACATCAGAGACACACCAGCCAACTCGCTCCTGCACCTTTCAATCGATTTCAAACATAAAAGTTTAACCCGTTTATTCAACGTGACAGGCAGCAAGAGCGAGTCGATTTCAGGCGGCAAGATTAAACCAATCTTACTGAATGCCGATACATGAAAATAACTCACAGTGCATTTAAATAAAAGTTGAGTAAAATAGTGTTAAATGCAATTGAGCAGGCGATAACAATATAACACTTGGGTGAAACAAATATCATTCTCGAATCGTCGCTATGCCAAAACGCAAGGCATACGCAGTACGCGGAAAGTTAGATTTGGTCATCCGGATACGAAAGGGTGAATCGCAATGCAAAGTGTCTCGTGAGATGTGCGTTCCCGAATCGACGCTTCGGGGATGGCTAAAGGATGAAATGAAGCTACGAGAATTCATCCACACCGTGGAGGAAGACGATGGTTTGCGGCGAAAGAAGACTCGTGTCACCAAAGATAGCGCCCTTGACAATGCCGTTTTGAACTGGTTCGTCCAGGAGAGGCAGACTGGGCTGCTGATAAGTGGTCCGGTGTTAAAGTGATGTAAAGTGATTTATAATCAATGAACTATCGATTGTACCAACTGTCGTTTTTATTCAATGTTTGCTCCGCATGCGTAAACTCGTATGTACGTTCCGCTGCTCGTCTCCAGGTTATTGTTTTTGATTAGCATTACAGTCAGTCCATCGTCGCAGATTATTGTCGATTTGTATTCTACAATTCCACACACGTTCATTTTATTCCGTTCAACATTCGACAAAGTATGACATTTAAAATCGATACAACACACATTGATGTTAATATTCTACTCTAAATAAGTTTTATATACCGTGCAGCACAACAGGGCTTCCTCGCAATGCCAATGGCGGCGATCAGTCAGTTCATCGTAACAGATTATTTGTTTTCCACAATCCATTCCACACAGATGTATTTTATTCAGTTCAACATTTGATAAAGTATGACATTTTATAATCGATACAACACAAATTAACGTTAATATTCTACTCTAAATAAGCTTTATAAACCATGCAGTCCAACAGGGCTTCCTCACAGTGGCGGCGTGGCATGTTAATTGCTGTTTGTGGTACCCCTGGTGGCAGATACGGGAACACCTAACGCGCCTCGTTTACAACGCGGTCTGACATTGTGGACCCCGACCACCGCGTTATAACGAGGCGCGACTGTATATATATATATATATACGATACATGCAAATATATATGTTCCAAAGTTTCATTGTGTTGAAAGTTGAAACTACATAAAAAGCACGCCTTGGAAGATATCAAGTCTACTCATTTCTAATGTAGTCAATGCCAACGGAGTCAAATTAGCTTGCTACCTGCGTTAAAAACGTCACTAGTTTTAGTTATTTAAATTTTTCCTCAACATCGTGTTTTCAGTAGACATTTACAGCCGTGTAATGTGGCACATGTGAATAGTTTCTTTACCACTGGACATTGTTACATGTCGCTGTGCATGTCGTATCATGACACAAATATTGTGATGTGGCACATGTGAATAGTTTCTTTACCACTGGGCATTGTTACATGTCACTGTGCATGTCGTATCATGACACAAATATTGTGATGTGTGTCATGGCGTAATGTATTGTTACAGTCGTAATAACCATGAATGCTGACACTAGAGACACTGGCTGTATTGACAACAAATATTTGTGAATGAAATTTTAGAACTGTTGTGTCTGTCACCATTTCACTGATTTACGGTTATGGCATTTTGAAGACGTATTCGGTACCTGGAAGAAGTTCATTGGTATCATGCTGATACAACTATTTATTATACACCTGGAAATGTTTGGGAGCACTTAAGATTCATAATGTTCGCGTCTTCCCTAAAATCATAAAAAATATCATAAAGATATAAAGACTCGACTTTTTGTGTGATATAGCTTTCTCCCAGTTCACATTTAGATCCAGTAGAGCAAATCCAAAAAAGTTAAATCTCTGCAAAACGTGTTTCCCTGCCTTGCTGCGAACTTTTAAAACAACAAATCTTTCAAGATCTACAGTACTATTGTGTGTTAAAGTTACACTGCCTTAAATAGTGTTTATTGTTTTCAGAGGACCGATGATGATGCCAGCGTTCATGACCAGGTCTTGTGGTACGTTCATAGTTCTATGTAGACCCAACTACCCAAGGCAAACCCATTCCATGTAGACCCAACTACCCAAGGCAAACCCATTCCATGTAGACCCAACTACCCAAGGCAAACCCATTCCATGTAGACCCAACTACCCAATGCAAACCCATTCCATGTAGACCCAACTACCCAAGGCAAACCCATTCCATGTAGACCCAACTACCCAAGGCAAACCCATTCCATGTAGACCCAACTACCCAAGGCAAACCCATTCCATGTAGACCCAACTACCCAAGGCAAACCCATTCCATGTAGACCCAACTACCCAAGGCAAACCCATTCCATGTAGACCCAACTACCCAAGGCAAACCCAGATTCACAAAGCAGTCTTCATGATGTATGAGATTAATACAAAACGATGTTGAAATGAGATGCATGACAGTGTGAATCATTGTTATACCTTGACAGTAACATTTACTTTGTGCTAATATTATTTTATTTTGTTTCTAATTATACTTCCGAACACCTGTCTCCATTCCATGGAAATATGGTGATGTGCATTTTTTCCAACCACTGTAAATGCAAATGTGTGCATACAACTTTCCACAATTTATATTTGTGCATGTTATTAACTATGGGCCACGTTCACACAGGTTCGCATGGTAACATTCTGTATAATAACCTCAGTATTTGCCCCATGGTAATGATCTCTTGACTAATGCTCAGATCACTAGTGATCCACCAGGGAGATCTCATAGAGGACATCTCCCGTGAGGTATTAGATACCTCTGATCGCCCTGACCCCATCTAGGCTCTGACAGAATTCACATCATTGAACTGATTGTACCCTTTGAAACACCGAGAAAGACCATTTGTTCAGAACGAACACATATTCCACGCTGTGCCAGGATATTAACAATAACGGAGTAGAATCAGAATCGACATGTGTGAAAGTAGTAATCAGTGAGATCACTAACGCCATATTTATGTAAACTTACTTTGTCAGCTTCATTCACCATTTTCAAACGCAAAGATGAGCCACAGAGGTTTGACCCAAGGTTGATTGAAAACGTTAACATTCTCAGGTACTTGGGTAATTTTCTACACTTTATTACATGCGTGTATATCTGAATAAAGTGGTATTCTCTTTCTTGTTGTCGTTGAGGTGCATAGTTGACATGATGTTTATTCACTCCTGCCGTGGGGGTGAATATTGTATGGCTCCAGGTCTCTTCACATTAGTGGAGTGGAGGATCTGTTGCTGTACCTCGCTAGTTCTGAGGACGAGACACAATTCTGCCTCCACGTGCTAGAGATCATATCTCTCATGTTCCGAGAACAGGTGAGATTCACAACAACCATTCCCTTGTAGTTCTCTTTAAAGTGACCTGTTGGGGTCTTCAAGTGAACCAAACTCTACAGAGAGTCTACAGGTGGTATATAAATGGTGTTGAGTCTAAAATAATAATATACAGTTTTGTTATAGCACACACTCCTGTATTAAACACTTTACAATAAAATTATAAAACAATAGACAATGCTTAATCAACGGTTTATTTAGGAAAGAGATTATAGCTAATAAATGTCCTCATGGCTTATTTAATCATTTAGTGTGCAGATGTTTGCTTTGTTATATGCACCAATGATTTCACGTGGCATAAGCTGCATGATTTTTTTTTAAACAACTGTCCTACATCAATATATTTAATTGACTAATTAAGTGTTGTGTGTCAGACGGCTGAGCAGTTGGCGTCGTCTGGAGTCTCCAGGTCTGCCTCAGAGAAGGAACAAGACGAGAGGTCAGTATGGTCTGTCGCACCCTCCTAACATCTCTGTCTAACTCTGATTCTCTAACTGTTTATGGTCAATATAAGAGCAACGTTGATAATTATGATGGTATTCATTACATAATGATAGAGAAAATTATCGATTTAAATTCATGGAATTATAATTCTAATGAACCCCTGTATTGAAAAATAATGATCAATGTCAATTGTCATTGCTGGCACTGTCATGAAAATAATGCATAAGTAAGCTCTGTGCAGTGACAGAGACACTGCTTTTCTATTACCTATATTTTCATTCCAATATATGTGTACAGCCTATTGGTGTATTCAGTTATTTTCCTTACATATAACTGGCCATTGTTGGTAATGATAATGATGGCTTGTAATGATAATGAAAAATTATGTAGTCGAATTTGTTCACAATCAATCAAAGAAATAATTGTTATTGCTGGTTTTGTGGCATATTGATGGTTTGTCTCGTGCAGAGAACTCGAGCTGATGAGGGAGAGAGAACGTGCACAGAAGAGGGCAAATATGTTGAAGTATAGCACTAGGTATGTGTCAGTGGTGTTATGTATGTGTCAGTGGTGTTATGTATGTGTCAGTGGTGTGCATGTGTCAGTGGTGTGTATGTGTCAGTGGTGCTATATCGGTAACGGTTATTAATGGTGTTATGCATGTGTCAGTGGTGTTATATATGTATTATTTTCATTCTGAAAACTATTTTATAATATCAAAGTGTCACACAAGTTTGCTAATGGTGAGTTACATTATTCCTTTATTTACCTTAATATTTAATCACGCTAAATCTAGAAGCTTTATCTTGAACATATGTATGGAATGCTAAGCTGTTACATTTTTATAGTAACTTGCATTATCAATTTATTTTCTTCACCATGACTAATACTAAACAATACAAAGTACTTTGTATTATATAGTACCAGTTCTACCTCGTATCGTTCCTTCCCCAGACACTCTTGTTTTGGTGGCACCTACACCGTCAACAACATGAAGTCAATCAGTGATCGAGACGTCATCTTTCACCGGCGCCTTGGCAATATCAAAGACATCACATTTGACCACAACAAGCCAAAAAAGAAGAAGCCTAAGAACCGAGCGCCAATAACCACAGTTGAGCTGACCCGTCGGTCCACTCTCAGTATCCGGGTTTTTCTGCGAGAGTTCTGTGTCCAGCTGCTCGAGAACTGTTACAACCCTCTCATGTACGCGGTCAAGGTACGTCCAGCGGTGTGGACAGTGCAACGTCAGCCCATGGTCACCAGAACTGTGGAAGTTCTACTTGTATTGTCCTTTCTGGGTGTGTTGAGATTCTCCAGAAAGTTCAGTACTGGATATATACTGCAAATAGCTAAAATCTCGCAGAACATGATTTATTTATTGATTAGTCTCTATCTGTAAATATTGAAGTTTTCATAAATATTCTCTATGTTGGTTTCTGCCTGCGTCTGGTTTAAAATTGTTACACTGCTGGAAAGAATGAACACATACACACATGTATGCACGCATGCATGCATACAAACACATACACACACATGCGTGCTCACACACACACTAATGCATGTACATACGCACGCATGCATGCACATACACGTTTTGTATGTGTAAGGACTACATATATAACATCTTTATTACTTATCCGCAACCTGTCTCGCCACTTTATGATATTTTTTATCTAACCCACAAATAAAAAAAAAATTCTTAAGTGTTCTCTTCAGCTTTGTAAATAGATGCTAAAGAATTCTTAATGTTTCCTGAATATTACCACTGGCAACCCCCTGTAGGATATCCTGGTGCGCTCAAAGGCACAGGAGAATGATGAGACGTACTATCTGTGGGCCATGAGGTTCTTTATGGAGTTCAACCGCAGATACAACTTCCGCATCGACCTTGTCAGGTAAGCATTATCTTATTTATGAATCTTTATTCTAAAATAATAATGATACCATTTTTACCTGAACGTGGTTTCTCTTCTATTTGTTCTTTTACTTTTATTTTTCACAAACATTTCTGACAGACTTGCCAGCCTTTCTCACCCTGGTGTAACCGACCAGGTGATTACTGACCAGGTTTAGAGACTGACCACAGGATGATTGACCAAGAGCTAAGTGACCAGGTAAATAGTGAAAGGTGTAAGATACTGACCGCAAGACAATTGACTAAGAGATTTATATTTATTAAGATCAAACCATTATCATAAGAGTACAGTTATAATACATGACAGTTCTGACTAAATGTTGGTTGATCCATGGAGACCTGCACGAAGAGCTTAAAGATCGCTGGCGAGATCTGGCAGATCGATCGCTGAGAGTTAAACGATATCATATCGACCTTTATTCTGTGTCCAAGCAATTGTTATAAATATCCAGTATAAAATGTTACAAAGGCAGCATAAATCTACAAGGGATGAGACGTATGTTTATATCATGATACAGTCGAACCTCGTTATAACGCGGTGGTCGGGGTCCACGATTTTGGATCGCGCTGTACACAAGGCGCGTTAAGTGTTCCCATATCTGCCACCAGGGAGCTACTAAACAACTGCAATCACCGTCCGCTGCACCAAGTCCAAGAATGCTGTTGAAGCCACTGTGTGCTTGCGGCACTGTCTTATACGCAGTTTATAGAGCTTATTAAACGAGTCAACTTGCATCAATATGTATTATTTTTAAGTGCCATACACTGTTGAATCTTGAACTGAATAAAATCCATGTATGTATACCATTATGGAATAGATCTGCTACGATGATGATGTACTGACGCGGGTTGAGCAGGTAATACTGTCAGGGATTTTACCTGTAATGGGCAGGAGGGGTCACAAATATCGAAATTGTCGAGGGATGGCAATTAACATGTTAGTCCAGAAGTTATGTAGGGAAGAGGAAGTTGGATTTGTGGATTTATGGGGAAGTTTTGTTGGGAGGGCTGATATGTACATGAAGGATGGGCTTCATTTAAGTGGAAAGGGGGCGGCAGTATTCGCGGACAAACTTTCAGCAGCAGTAGATAGTGACTTGGGTACAATGACAAATATTTTTGGAAGTAAACATTCTTTAAACTAGAAGTGCAGGGGGGTTACCTAGAGGTGTCTCAAGCAGAACAAGAGGCCACTAGCACAGATAAACCAATATCAAATCATCCAAAAAACATCTCTGAAAAAGGTTATAGATTCGTATGTTTAAATGCAAGGAGCATAGTAAATAAGAAAAACGAATTAAACATTATGGTAGAAGATATTGACCCTCACATAATTGGTATAACTGAATCATGGGCCAACATAGATATAACAGATGCTGAATTAGGACTGACAGAATATGTAATGTTTAGGAAAGATCGAATAGGAAGAAGGGGCGGGGGAGTTATTTTATATGTTAAAGAATCTATTCAGGCTTATGAAATAAAACTAGAAAGGGAAGCAGATTGCGATGAAGCTGTTTGGTGCAAAATAGTTTCAGGAAATTAAAAATTAACTATTGGATTAGTTTACCGAAGTCCAAACATAAACGAAGAGGACAACACAAAAATAAAAACGCTATAAAGGAAGTTAGTAAAGGGGAATGTATCATAATGGGAGATTTTAACCATGGACACATACAATGGAATTCTCTAGAGAGCACAGGGATTGAGGACCAACAATTTCTATTTTTAATCCAGGATAGCTTTCTTACTCAGCACGTACTAGAACCAACCAGGGGAGAAAATGTATTAGATATAGTTTTGTCATCACAAAAAGAATTAGTGGACAATGTAAAAATATTTGAACCATTGGGTAATAGTGACCATAATCAAATACATTTTGACATCAATGTAAAATCAGAAAGTAAAAATAAGAAAACGTACAAGAGAAACTTCCACAAAGGTAACTACAAAGATATGAGAAAATACTTAGCAAAGCTAGATTGGAATAACATGCTGATGAATAAGACCGCAATTGAATGTTGGAATATTCTAAAATATGAAATTGAGAGTATCATCGATAAGTTTATAGGCGTACCAGAAAGGACGAAGACTATGCAAAATACAAAGAGGCACTTAATGCAGCTACAACTGAAATCAGACAATCTAAAAGAAGCTATGAGCAAAAACTAGCATGTAACATTACAATTACAGCAAGAGTTTTTATGCATATGTCAGGAGTAAACAAAACGTACAAGACAAGGTTGGACCTCTAGAAGACAGTGCTGGAAATATAATATCACAGGGGTTTTTAATGGCGGAAGACCTAAATGGTTACTTCAGTTCAGTGTTTACCAAAGAAGATATTAGTTCATTACCAGTTGCTGATGCTAAATTTCAGGAGGCTAAATCTGACTATTTAGGTCCGTTAGTTGTAACTCCAGAATTGGTAGCTAAGAAAATAAAGGCAATGAAGGATAACAAATCACCGGGAGTGGATGGGATTCCTCCAAAATTACTAATGGAAACAGTAGAACAAATCAGTATACCACTTGCAAGAGTATTCAACTTGTCATTAAAAGAGGGAGTTGTTCCGTTTGAATGGAAAGAAGCAAACATCATACCATTATTTAAAAAGGGTTCGAGAAATAAGTCAGAGAATTACAGACCAGTGAGTTTAACGTCAGTGATTTGTAAATTATTAGAAAGGTTAATTAAAGACCATATGGTGGACTTCCTCGTTAAGCATAAATTATTAAATTCATCTCAACATGGATTCCTTAAAGCGAGGTCATGCTTAACAAATATGTTATGTTTTTTTGAAGAAATCACTAAGTGGATAGACGTGGGATCGCCAGTAGATATTATCTACTTAGATTTTCAGAAAGCTTTTGACAAAGTGCCACATCAAAGATTACTACTTAAATTAAAAGCCCATGGTATCGGGCATAGCATAACTGACTGGATAGAACAATGGCTGACTGACAGAAGACAACGAGTTGTAGTAGATGGAGAAGTTTCAAATTGGAAATCGGTTTTGAGTGGGGTACCTCAAGGATCAGTATTAGGACCTATATTATTCTTAATTTATATCAATGACTTGGACGACAGTATAACAAGTAACGTACTGAAATTTGCGGATGACACAAAACTGTTTAGAAAGGTTAATACTGATGGTGATAAACAACATTTACAAAACGATCTAGACAGATTAGTGAAATGGTCTGAGAAATGGCAGATGTTGTTCAATTTTGGGAAATGTAAATGCCTACATACAGGACATAGGAACTTGAATGTAAACTATAAAATGGGAGATACTGTTCTGGGTACTACTGTAAAAGAAAAGGACTTAGGAGTTACAATAAGCGCTGATATGAAAGTTTCAGAGCAGTGTGGTATTGCAGCTTCAAAGGGTAATCAAATTCTTGGATTGATTAGAAGAAACATAACATTCAAGGGAAAAAAGTTAATTATACCTCTTTATAAAGCAATAGTTAGACCTCATTTAGAATACTGTATACAAGCATGGAGACCATATCGTAAGAAGGATATAGATACGCTTGAACGCATACAAAGGAGAGCAACTAAAATGATTCCAGAACTGAGAGACCTTAGTTATGAAGAACGCCTGAAAGAATGTGGTTTAACAACTCTAGAGACAAGGAGGTTAAGAGGAGATCAGATTGAAGTTTTTAAGATATTGAATGGGTATGAAAATATTGATAGAAATATGTTTTTCTCACTCAAGAAGGATAGCAGAACTAGAGGACATGAGGTAAAATTAGTAAAGGATCAATGTAGATTGGACATCAGGAAGCACTCGTTCTCACAGAGGACAATAAATGAATGGAACAAATTGTCTACAGATTGTGTAACTGCTAGCAGCGTGAATATGTTTAAAAACAAGGTTGACACATATCTCAGGAGGGCAGGCTATAAGTAGATGAACATTGTTGGACTCTCGATAAGCCAATGGCTTCCTTGTCCACTTGCCATCTGGGCCTTTGGCTTGGATGGCAAATCTTGTTAAATCTTGTTAAAATCTACTGGACCAATAGGCCTAAGAATCGAAAATAATAACCTGGATCTGAGCAGCTGAAAACGTATATGATTTGACACACGTAGTATGTAAGCTGATTAAACATAGAAAACGACAATAGGTAGAATTAATCATTGTTTCACTTCGTCTTTCTACTGATCTTGATCGAACCATAAATTTAAGATGCACCACTTAACATTGATTCATCGTTTCATATGCGGATGTCGAATTCGTATTTTCGTGCACCGGTAGCACCTTGGGTTAGGAATTTAGCATGTTGGTTTTGTAAAAAGGATTAGATTTACGATGCAATGGAAGCATGCCATTTCACCCCAGTGTTAAATTGGTATTGCATGCTAAATTTCATTTAAGGCTGTTTATCTGATTCTTATGCGAGGCGTATTTGTGAATCTCGATTGCAATTTACAAACTGCCGAAGCGAATCCAGCAACAGCGATTGATGTCGGCAGCAGCGCAAAACAAACAAGACGTTGACACTTGTTCATTGACATTGTTCACCTAATGTTTCTTGAGAATTGTCAAAGCAATTCTAAGTAGATTTAAGCAAGCCCATTTAGCATTTCCGCTAGCGGCAGAAAATCAAAGTCCACGACCGACTGCTTTATATCCGAATCCACGTAATAACGAGGCATGCAATAATTCCAGCATCTGTTCTACTTGTTCTGCTATACTTGCGACAAATAGGCCTACAAAATAAGGTCCATTCTATTGTTCCAAATAATAAAAACTGGAACTGTTACAGCAGTGTTATGTGGCCTTCCACACGATCCACATGAACCTGCAGACTGTTACAGCAGTGTTATGTGGCCTTCCACACGATCCACATGAACCTGCAGACTGTTACAGCAGTGTTATGTGGCCTTCCACACGATCCACATGAACCTGCAGACTGTTACAGCAGTGTTATGTGGCCTTCCACACGATCCACATGAACCTGCAGACTGTTACAGCAGTGTTATGTGGCCTTCCACACGATCCACATGAACCTGCAGACTGTTACAGCAGTGTTATGTGGCCTTCCACACGATCCACATGAACCTGCAGACTGTTACAGCAGTGTTATGTGGCCTTCCACACGATCCACATGAACCTGTTACAGCAGTGTTATGTGGCCTTCCACACGATCCACATGAACCTGTTACAGCAGTGTTATGTGGCCTTCCACACGATCCACATGAACCTGTTACAGCAGTGTTATGTGGCCTTCCACACGATCCACATGAACCTGTTACAGCAGTGTTATGTGGCCTTCCACACGATCCACATGAACCTGTTACAGCAGTGTTATGTGGCCTTCCACACGATCCACATGAACCTGTTACAGCAGTGTTATGTGGCCTTCCACACGATCCACATGAACCTGCAGACTGTTACAGCAGTGTTATGTGGCCTTCCACACGATCCACATGAACCTGCAGACTGTTACAGCAGTGTTATGTGGCCTTCCACACGATCCACATGAACCTGCAGACTGTTACAGCAGTGTTATGTGGCCTTCCACACGATCCACATGAACCTGCAGACTGTTACAGCAGTGTTATGTGGCCTTCCACACGATCCACATGAACCTGCAGACTGTTACAGCAGTGTTATGTGGCCTTCCACACGATCCACATGAACCTGCAGACTGTTACAGCAGTGTTATGTGGCCTTCCACACGATCCACATGAACCTGCAGACTGTTACAGCAGTGTTATGTGGCCTTCCACACGATCCACATGAACCTGCAGACTGTTACAGCAGTGTTATGTGGCCTTCCACACGATCCACATGAACCTGCAGACTGTTACAGCAGTGTTATGTGGCCTTCCACACGATCCACATGAACCTGCAGACTGTTACAGCAGTGTTATGTGGCCTTCCACACGATCCACATGAACCTGCAGACTGTTACAGCAGTGTTATGTGGCCTTCCACACGATCCACATGAACCTGCAGACTGTTACAGCAGTGTTATGTGGCCTTCCACACGATCCACATGAACCTGCAGACTGTTACAGCAGTGTTATGTGGCCTTCCACACGATCCACATGAACCTGCAGACTGTTACAGCAGTGTTATGTGGCCTTCCACACGATCCACATGAACCTGCAGACTGTTACAGCAGTGTTATGTGGCCTTCCACACGATCCACATGAACCTGCAGACTGTTACAGCAGTGTTATGTGGCCTTCCACACGATCCACATGAACCTGCAGACTGTTACAGCAGTGTTATGTGGCCTTCCACACGATCCACATGAACCTGCAGACTGTTACAGCAGTGTTATGTGGCCTTCCACACGATCCACATGAACCTGTTACAGCAGTGTTATGTGGCCTTCCACACGATCCACATGAACCTGTTACAGCAGTGTTATGTGGCCTTCCACACGATCCACATGAACCTGTTACAGCAGTGTTATGTGGCCTTCCACACGATCCACATGAACCTGTTACAGCAGTGTTATGTGGCCTTCCACATGATCCACATGAACCTGTTACAGCAGTGTTATGTGGCCTTCCACACGATCCACATGAACCTGCAGACTGTTACAGCAGTGTTATGTGGCCTTCCACACGATCCACATGAACCTGCAGACTGTTACAGCAGTGTTATGTGGCCTTCCACACGATCCACATGAACCTGCAGACTGTTACAGCAGTGTTATGTGGCCTTCCACACGATCCACATGAACCTGCAGACTGTTACAGCAGTGTTATGTGGCCTTCCACACGATCCACATGAACCTGCAGACTGTTACAGCAGTGTTATGTGGCCTTCCACACGATCCACATGAACCTGCAGACTGTTACAGCAGTGTTATGTGGCCTTCCACACGATCCACATGAACCTGCAGACTGTTACAGCAGTGTTATGTGGCCTTCCACACGATCCACATGAACCTGCAGACTGTTACAGCAGTGTTATGTGGCCTTCCACACGATCCACATGAACCTGCAGACTGTTACAGCAGTGTTATGTGGCCTTCCACACGATCCACATGAACCTGCAGACTGTTACAGCAGTGTTATGTGGCCTTCCACACGATCCACATGAACCTGCAGACTGTTACAGCAGTGTTATGTGGCCTTCCACACGATCCACATGAACCTGCAGACTGTTACAGCAGTGTTATGTGGCCTTCCACACGATCCACATGAACCTGCAGACTGTTACAGCAGTGTTATGTGGCCTTCCACACGATCCACATGAACCTGCAGACTGTTACAGCAGTGTTATGTGGCCTTCCACACGATCCACATGAACCTGCAGACTGTTACAGCAGTGTTATGTGGCCTTCCACACGATCCACATGAACCTGCAGACTTTTACAGCAGTGTTATGTGGCCTTCCACACGATCCACATGAACCTGCAGACTTTTACAGCAGTGTTATGTGGCCTTCCACACGATCCACATGAACCTGCAGACTTTTACAGCAGTGTTATGTGGCCTTCCACACGATCCACATGAACCTGCAGACTTTTACAGCAGTGTTATGTGGCCTTCCACACGATCCACATGAACCTGCAGACTGTTACAGCAGTGTTATGTGGTGTTTAGTGATGTTATGTTATGTTTTCAGCGAGACAATGTCTGTGCAGGCCTTCCACACGATCCACATGAACCTGCAGACTTTTACAGCAGTGTTATGTGGTGCTTAGTGATGTTATGTTATGTTTTCAGCGAGACAATGTCTGTGCAGGCCTTCCACACGATCCACATGAACCTGCAGACTTTTACAGCAGTGTTATGTGGTGTTTAGTGATGTTATGTTATGTTTTCAGCGAGACAATGTCTGTGCAGGCCTTCCACACAATCCACATGAACTTGCAGACTTTTACAGCAGTGTTATGTGGTGTTTAGTGATGTTATGTTATGTTTTCAGCGAGACAATGTCTGTGCAGGCCTTCCACACGATCCACATGAACCTGCAGACTTTTACAGCAGTGTTATGTGGTGTTTAGTGATGTTATGTTATGTTTTCAGCGAGACAATGTCTGTGCAGGCCTTCCACACGATCCACATGAACCTGCAGACATTTCACGAGATGGTCCTGACCAACAAGAAGGAGGGAGTCATATGGTCAAGGAGGTGAGACACGTTACACCGAGAACATCTGGCAAGGAGGCTCTTAAATTCGAGTGTCTGAAAAAACTACTTCTTTGGAACAGAAAATTACTTCGAATCCTGCATAATTTTACATTGAATTTTCGATGATATCATTGTACTTGAAATGCGATGTTTTGTGCATGTTCTGTAGTGACTCTGTCTGCCACCAGGCTGCACTTGGCACTGAACGCGTACCACGAGCTGCTGGAGACAATGTCAGCCATGGAAAAGATGAAAGACCCCCGGCTTAGGGACAGTGCCAACGTTATGAAAAGTAAGGAACTAGCAACTTAGGATGAGTGTGTCAGCTGTAGCTATAGAGATGATGTCAAAGTGTGTCAGTGTGTTCAAAGCTATATAGCTGTAGCTACATGGATGATGTCAAGTATAGGGATGATGTCAAAAGGTGTCGGCATGGTTAAAGCTATTGACCATGGCTGTAGTTACAGGGGTGGTGTCAAAATGTGTCAACATAGTGGAGCCTACATATGAAGTGGCCAACTGAATATGCGTTTGACGACATCCACTAGAGACCATACTACCCATTAGTGCGACCCCCCCTGAGACAAGGTCTGTTTCACTGCTTGCAGGCAATGTCTTCTACATGCTTGAGTACCGAGACATATTCCTGATGTTGCTCAAGAACTTTGATGAAACCAAACAGTCGAGGTGAGTTAGTCTAAGGACCATCTCTTAGTATGGACCAATTTGTGAAGGAGTGTTTGTATTCATGTTGAAGGACCTACTTGTGGTATGGACCAATTTGTGAAGGAGTGTTTGTATTCATGTTGAAGGACCTACTTGTGGTATGGACCAATTTGTGAAGGAGTGTTTGTATTCATGTTGAAGGACCTACTTGTGGTATGGACCAATTTGTGAAGGAGTGTTTGTATTCATGTAGAAGGACATACTTGTGGTATGGATCAATTTGTGAAGGAGTGTTAGTGTCTGTGATGGTTTGGAGGTTGGAGTCAGTATAGTAATAATGAAATTATAATGATGGTATTCACTACATAATGATAATGATATTGAAAATGATCGATTTTAAGTTCATGTAATGATAATGAACCCCTCTAATGAATGATCAATGAAAAATTATAATTTTACTGTCAGATCATTTCATTATGTTGTCACCATGTAGGAAGAAATAGCTTATACAAACTTTCTTAGAAGCTGCACGCTATTGGCTCTAACCACCAATTAAGTAAATTAAAATAATTAATGAAATGACCATCCAGTTTCAGCAGCGCAGACTTTTCTATTTCCTTTATTTTCAATCCAATAAATGTAGTATCTGTATAAATTTCTATAGCCTACTGGTATATTCGGTTGTTTTCCTTGCATGTGTGTGGCCACTGATGAAAATGAAAATGATAATAATGGCTTGTAATTATGATGATAATGAAAAATTATATAGTCACATAATGATAATGAAAATGATAAAGAAGCATTTATTTTTGACGTAACGATTATGGTAATGATAATGAACACTGCGTAATGACTGGTGTTGAAGGACCTTGTATTATGGACCAGTTTGTGAAGGAATGTTTGTATTCATGTTGAAGGACATACTTGTAGTATGGTCCAGTTTGTGAACGAGTGCTTGTATTCATGTTGAAGGACATACTTGTAGTATGGTCCAATTTGTGAACGAATGTTTGTATTCATGTTGAAGGACATACTTGTAGTATGGACCAGTTTGTGAACGAGTGCTTGTATTCATGTTGAAGGACATACTTGTAGTATGGTCCAATTTGTGAACGAATGTTTGTATTCATGTTGAAGGACATACTTGTAGTATGGTCCAATTTGTGAACGAATGTTTGTATCTGTTGAAGGACATACTTGTAGTATGGACCAGTTTGTGAACGAGTGCTTGTATTCATGTTGAAGGACATACTTGTAGTATGGTCCAATTTGTGAACGAATGTTTGTATTCATGTTGAAGGACATACTTGTAGTATGGTCCAATTTGTGAACGAATGTTTGTATCTGTTGAAGGACATACTTGTCGTAGGGTCCAATTTGTGAAGGAGTGTTTGTGTTCAAGTTGAAGGACATACTTGTATTATGGTCCAGTTTGTGAAGGAGTGTTTGTATCTGTTGAAGGACCTATTTGAAGGACCTGGTCGAAGCGACGCATCTCTTTGTGAAGATGTTAGAGTCGTACTCCAAGTGCCGTAGCCACCTGGTGGTTCAGCGCAAGAAACGAAATGCTGGGCACAGGAAGAAGAAACAGAAGGGTAAAGATGATGGTTATGGTCTTTCATGTAGAAATTATCCGCCAACATTCTTGTCTATAAACAAATATCATCGCCTGTGACATGTCATCACAAGTATATAGCTTTGTGAATATAAAATAATACCCGTGAACGAAGACAAATTGTATAGGATTCACTCCACCCATCCATGCCCTGTCCAAAAACATTGGAGGCACTGTACATGCATTCTACATGCACTGTACATGCATTGTACATGCATTGTACATGCACTGTATATTTATTGTACATGCATTGAAAACGCAATGAATTTACAATATTTCCACCAGGGTGGGGAACACTAAGAGTGTATCTTTCCAATTTGGTTGTGATGATCCAAGTGGACCACTGACCTACCCACCCCCATATCCAATTTTTTTATTAATGGATTTTTTCAGATATTTACAAAGTTCCTAAATCAGTTGGTTTGTACAACAGTGGTTTGTTCAACAGTGGTTTGTTCAACAGTGGTTTGTACAACAGTGGTTTGTTCAACTTTTTTTCAAAAGAACATGATTTCCATAAATCACAATTACAATGTTAGATTTCGTAATTCTCCAGTGAGTAATCTCGCATCAGTGGTGTTCTTTAGGTTGATTCACTGTGTAAAATTAGTGATGATAAATTGAAATGTTTTGACACTCATGCCAGTCAGCTGCTTATTTCTTTGAAAGATGACTGTGCGCTGATAGAGTTTGTTAATGTTCATTGTAAATGTTTTATTATGTTTTTAAATAAAAACAAATCCGTGAATGGACCAGGTTCAGCATTGTCCATGCCGTGCATTGGTTGGCCAGTAGTTTGTATACATGTTCATGTGGTCTTAGGTTAAACTATGTTCTACTATTGTTTGGTAGTATTCAACATCTCTGCCACATTATCTGGCTCATGACCAGAAATGGGTCTCTACTGGAACATACCAATATTTTTTCCAGATGTTCATCAAATTAATAAAAGTAAAATACTGTTGTGTCACGTTTCTGATATTTTTAATACGCATTGTAAGAACTGGACAAACAGTGGCTTTTATTACAATGAAATATTCCGGATCTTTAGCAAGTTGTGTGAAAGCATTGTGAGTTTATGTGCAAGACTTCTTTTAAAACTGAGCAGAAGAAACGACCAGAGGAATCGATGTTGCCACAGCCAACTGAAATCTGATGGCTTCAAGTACAATGTGGATGTTTTCAGCATCTAGACATACAAATGGAACGACGCAGCCATCAGAAGAGGAACTAGAGGAACTCTGGGACAACGTCAGCAGTGAGCTCTCTGCCATCTTCCAAGGGAGGGGAGAAATCCCTCAGGAAGTGACCCCTTTTGACGCAGCCTCTGAGATCGATGTTGACCTGCAGAGGTTGGTGATGTTTATTTGCTTTGTAACTGCTTGATGAGGTCAGATCGTTATTTTTGTTCCGGGTTCATGTTGTACCAATAATGTTCTAGTGATTTTGAGATGATACCCTTTCAAGCATTTTTTCACCCCGAAAAAACAGTTATCAACAGGGAAAGGGGAACATTTTCAGACTAGGACACATGTACTGTGCACAGGTTTAAATGTCAAGTTGCTGGTTCGCAGCATGTGCACTTGTCAGCAATGGAAGGATCCCTGGTGATTGAAGGGTCCCTGGTGATTGAAGGATCCCTGGTGATTGAAGGATCCCTGGTGATAGAAGGATCCCTGGTGATTGAAGGATCCCTGGTGATAGAAGGATCCCTGGTGATTGAAGGATCCCTGGTGATTGAAGGATCCCTGGTGATTGAAGGATCCCTGGTGATTGAAGGATCCCTGGTGATTGAAGGATCCCTGGTGATTGAAGGATCCCTGGTGATTGAAGGATCCCTGGTGATTGAAGTATCCCTGGTGATTGAAGGATCCCTGGTGATTGAAGGATCCCTGGTGATTGAAGGATCCCTGGTGATTGAAGGATCCCTGGTGTACGGAGACAGAATCTGGTTCATTTGGGCAACACATCACAGGCAGCATCATCCATGTTGGTTTACTCAACAACAAAATTGTAGGATTTGACAAAAACAGTACTGCAGGCTGGTGACAAGACAAAAACAGTACTGCAGGCTGGTGACAAGACAAAAACAGTACTGCAGGCTGGTGACAAGACAAAAACACTACTGCAGGTTGGTGACAAGACAAAAACACTACTGCAGGTTTGTGACAAGACAAAAATACTACTGCAGGTCAGTGACAAGACAAAAGCACAACTGCAGGTTCGTGACAAGACAAAAACACTACTGCAGGTTCGTGACAAGACAAAAACACTAGTGCAGGCTGGTGACAAGACAAAAACACTACTGCAGGCTGGTGACAAGACAAAAACACGACAAAAACACTACTGCAGGTTGGTGACAAGGCAAAAATACTACTGCAGGTCAGTGACAAGACAAAAACACTACTGCAGGTTGGTGACAAGACAAAAACACTGCTACATGCTCGTGACAAGACAAAAACATTACTGCAGGTCAGTGACAAGACAAAAACACTACTGCAGGTTGGTGACAAGACAAAAACACTGCTACATGCTGGTGACAAGACAAAACACTACTGCAGGCTGGTGACAAGACAAAAACACTACTGCAGGTCAGTGACAAGACAAAAACACTGCTACATGCTGGTGACAAGACAAAAACACTGCTACATGCTGGTGACAAGACAAAACACTACTGCAGGCTGGTGACAAGACAAAAACACTACTGTACAGTTTTTTATAAAAACTGAATCGTAATTTTGTACCCCGTCTATCATTGCCCGAGACATTTTAAGTATTCATCTCGAAAATACCATGGTGGTCTTACACCTGCGATTCATAAAAAATACTATCATGTAAGTAGTTTTACCAACCACACAAGGAGCATCTTTAGCTATTCTTTTTCTTCTTCCCCGTGTTCCCTTGCGGGGTGGGGTACAAATCACTTGGTTGCTTCTTCCACTTTCGTTGTTAATTAACTAATAATTAATAGCTATTATCTCCATCAATATGTTTTACTTGTGAAATTTGTTCCACTTTATTCAATATGGTTGCTTGTGTAAATATGTTTTACTGAACCACCAGATGGTAGCACTGGTTGCACCTTTATTCTGCGGCAGTCATAATGCCAATCAGATCAAGTAGCTGACTTAATATCCTTCTGTTGTTGCATTTAATTGTACTAATGCTAGTATCTAGTCCGTCTATAATCTGGTTTATCTTGGACGTATTCACTAGTTTCTTGCGAGAGATGTCTACGCTGATGTACTTGGATAGTATTCTGATAAAGTCACTTAATTCTGCAAGCAATAGATTACTTGGATAATCTGATTTGTCATGCAATATGTCTTGGATGGAATGTTGTCTCCAGAGGCAGGCTGTGCTGGCATATGTCTCCCGGTTTTATTTGTGTCTTCTCATGGTTTCTAGATAACATCGCAATCAACAGTTGTTGCTTTTCTCAGTGTTGCCATGTTTTCTCATTTATATTGGTATTTGTGTGCATTGTTTTATTGCATGCATGAACACAGTGCATGCTCAGTATATAGCACGTCTATGGATGTGTCTATATGTCTGTCTTTGTCTGTGTCTGTCTGTTGGGTAGTCTATTTTGTCAACTGTTCGTCGTACATTAACCAGATACCCAGAAATGTGCAGCTGTGTTTTTTGCCTATAGCCCTCATTTTACGACCCAGCTTATAACATTGTTCTGCAACAGGATCCAAGATGTAACAACCTGGAGGTGAACAGACACACTAAGAGTGGTGTCTCACTTATATATAATTTTTTTTTAATGTGACATTAAAAAAATAACACAAGATAACGTATTCCAAAAATGGCTAATAAAAGTCCTCCAAAATATTTTCCCAACATTATATGAAGTTCAGTATACATAATATGCAGAAAATGGTACATGTATACATACTTGATTGTGTAAACAGGTATTTTATTTTATTGATTTAACTTTTACTGTGATAATCAAGTTATATGTGACAAAAAAAACAAGGACTGCCTCTGTAAGGAAACAGAGAAAGGTGATGGAGTTGAAACTACCATTGGAACTAGACCTTTCTTGGTTCCTGTCACTCTTGATTTCACTCCCTCTTGGTGTTAGGTCAGTAAGAGACATAATACAATGAAGACTTAAACCTTGCTTACCCTTCTTATCTTTGTAGCATATTAGTTAGGTCAGTAAGAGACATAATACAATGAAGACTTAAACCTTGCTTACCCTCCTTATCTCCGCAGCATATTAGTTAGGTCAGTAAGAGACATAATACAATGAAGACTTAAACCTTGCTTACCCTCCTTATCTTTGTAGCATATTAGTTAGGTCAGTAAGAGACATAATACAATGAAGACTTAAACCTTGCTTACCCTCCTTATCTTTGTAGCATATTAGTTAGGTCAGTAAGAGACATAATACAATGAAGACTTAAACCTTGCTTACCCTCCTTATCTCCGTAGCATATTAGTTAGGTCAGTAAGAGACATAATACAATGAAGACTTAAACCTTGCTTACCCTCCTTATCTCCGTAGCATATTCATCCATCTATTGACTCTTTAACATTGCTTGCCAATTTCGAGATTGCCGAACCCTTTTGTTTTGATGAGCTACAGAGCTGTGGTTTCCAAGGACTTGGACACGATAGACGTTTTTACATTATTATTACTAATAGTAGTAACATGGACATGTCAGTATCTAGGACGAAGCTTTTTAAATAAATCTACTTGTGTGATTCGTTTTTTGTTCAGACATTTATGTATATTGAGTTCACTCTACGATGCTTAGTGCCACTCCAGTCATAGACATAGACAAATGATGTTCAGTGCCACTCCAGTCATAGATATAGACGAATGATGTTCAGTGCCACTCCAGTCAAAGGCATATATTAATGGTGTTCAGTGCCACTCCAGTCATAGACATAGACGAATGATGTTCAGTGCCACTCCAGTCAAAGGTATATATGAATGGTATTCAGTGCCACTCCAATCATAGACATAGACGAATGATGTGCTGTGCCACTCCAGTCAAAGGCATAGATGAATGGTGTTCAGTGCCACTCCAGTCATAGACATAGACGAATGATGTTCAGTGCCACTCCAGTTAAAGGCATATATGAATGGTGTTCAGCGCCACTCCAGTCATAGACATAGACGAATGATGTTCAGTGCCACTCCAGTCATAGACATAGACAAATGATGTTCTGTGCCACTCGTGCAGTATTAGAAATAGACGCATGAAGATGTCATATGACAGACGCAGTCCATGTAGTTGGTTAAAGATCTTATGTTAAATGATTTATAAACGAAAGTTTATTGGAGGATGAAATAGCATCTGACAGAGGGTTGTGTTGTTTTGGGCAAAGATCATTTAAATGGAGGTAAACACAGAAGTAACATGTTTACTGATGATGTAATCATAAGATTTAATAAAAGTTCAATAGCCACAAAACACGTGTTTGTTAAAATTATATGAGTTCGTTTAGGTTAGAAAATATATAAAAGAAACTAAAAATCAATGTATATAATATAAATTAATTACTAGAAAGAGGTTCACAGTTGGCTGACCACATGCTTTGTGTTTCAGGGTGAATGCGATGTGGCAGATCCAGGACGGTTTGAGGGCCAACCGACCAGGGGAGGCTGTAGCCCTGCTCCGGGCGGCCAGGTCTGTCTGTCTTTTATCTCTTCTTGTCTGTCAGCCTGTCTATCTCTCTGTATGTCCATCCGTCTGTCGATCTCTTTCTTTCTATATCTTGTCTGTCTGTCTGCCTGGCTATCTTTTTGTCTGCCTTGACTTTCGATCACTTTCTGTCTGTCCGTCTGTCACACTGTCAACGACTCAGCATTTACTGTATTCAAATGCTCTCAGTTCAAAGACTTCTTTGTCCAAACTTTCAAAGAAGTCGTAGTGTCACTGAGCACAGTGTGTATTCCTGCGCTGCAGGGAGGTCTGGCCAGAGAGGGAAGAGTTCGGGAGTGCCGACATCAGCCCGGAGGAAGAGTTCATGGCGCTAAGGGAAATCTGCTATGCCAACATCCCAAGTAAGTGACCCTTGTTTACCCCACAACACTTGAGTCAACAAAACTGTACTTAGTCTTACATGACTGTCCTTGTCTGTCTTTATCTCTTCTTGTCTGGCAGCCTGTCTATCTCTCTGTATGCCCATCCGTCTGTCGATCTGCAGGACTGTACTGAAGTAGGTCACTTAAATTTGTAGGACTGTACTTACGGGGACTGTGCTTACGGGGACTGTACTTACGGGGACTGTGCTTACGGGGACTGTACTTACGGGGACTGTGCTTACGGGGACTGTGCTTACGGGGACTGTGCTTACGGGGACTGTACTTACGGGGACTGTGCTTACGGGGACTGTGCTTACGGGGACTGTACTTACGGGGACTGTGCTTACGGGGACTGTGCTTACGGGGACTGTACTTACGGGGACTGTGCTTACGGGGACTGTGCTTACGGGGACTGTACTTACGGGGACTGTGCTTACGGGGACTGCTTACGGGGACTGTGCTTACGGGGACTGTGCTTACGGGGACTGTGCTTACGGGGACTGTGCTTACAGCATTACAGTACAGTAATCTGATAGGTAGTTTTAACTTTGCATAGCTATGTTGAAATAAACAAGACAATACTGTATGTGCTCCTACATGATTCTACCTGCATCAGTGGGACTGTAATGTTTTTATATCTGTACTTATGGGCAGAACGGCAGAAGGTGACCTTGAAAAAATATTTAATACCAGAACTGATACCCTGTCTTGATACACAACTGTAGCATTACATGCCATGTAGCCAGCTGGGACACAAGCGTGGCATATGTGCCCTGTAGGCATCCTACAGTTTAATACCTTGTAGGTATGTTATATGATTTAAATGTGACATGTTGGCTAAACCACATGTGGCTGTTGTGACGTTACATGTCTGTGAGACATTAAACCTGCTTTATTGGGAGGACAGAGGCTGGTGCTTGATGGCTTGTTGGCAGTAGCAGTTTATACTCAATGGTGCTGTGTAGTTTCAGGAATGTTTCTGTCCAGTCTCTGCCCCTTTTCCTTGTCTTGACTGCCTCACCTGAGTACCTGTGGTGGGAGTATTGGTTTGGATGACAGGTGAACATTAATTTCATCATAGCCGGATTCTTCTGAAACATGTTGAGATTGTGTGTGATCATGGATGTCAGACTGAAGTGTTTCATTGTATTCCATCATGGATGTCAGACTGAAGTGTTTCATTGCGTTTGATCATGGATGTCAGACTGAAGTGTTTCATTGTGTGTGATCATGGATGTCAGACTGAAGTGTTTCATTGTGTTTGATCATGGATGTCAGACTGAAGTGTTTCATTGTGTGTGATCATGGATGTCAAACTGAAGTGTTTCATTGTGTTTGATCATGGATGTCAGACTGAAGTGTTTCATTGTGTGTGATCATGGATGTCAGACTGAAGTGTTTCATTGCGTTTGATCATGGATGTCAGACTGAAGTGTTTCATTGTGTGTGATCATGGATGTCAGACTGAAGTGTTTCATTGTGTGTGATCATGGATGTCACACTGAAGTGTTTCATAGTGTTTGATCATGGATGTCAGACTGAAGTGTTTAATTGTGTTTGATCATGGATGTCAGACTGAAGTGTTTCATTGTGTTTGATCATGGATGTCAGACTGAAGTGTTTCATTGTGTGTGATCATGGATGTCACACTGAAGTGTTTCATAGTGTTTGATCATGGATGTCAGACTGAAGTGTTTCATTGTGTTTGATCATGGATGTCAAACTGAAGTGTTTCATTGTGTTTGATCATGGATGTCAGACTGAAGTGTTTCATTGTGTGTGATCATGGATGTCACACTGAAGTGTTTCATTGTGTGTGATCATGGATGTCACACTGAAGTGTTTCATAGTGTTTGATCATGGATGTCAGACTGAAGTGTTTCATTGTGTTTGATCATGGATGTCAGACTGAAGTGTTTAATTGTGTTTGATCATGGATGTCAGACTGAAGTGTTTCATTGTGTTTGATCATGGATGTCAGACTGAAGTGTTTAATTGTGTTTGATCATGGGTGTCAGACTTGTGTGTTTCACTGTGTTTGATCATGGATATCAGACTGAAGTGCTTCATTGTGTTTGATCATGGATGTCAGACTTGTGTGTTTCACTGTGTTTGATCATGGATGTCAGACTTGTGTGTTTCACTGTGTTTGATCATGGATGTCAGACTGAAGTGTTTAATTGTGTTTGATCATGGATGTCAGACTTGTGTGTTTCACTGTGTTTGATCATGGATATCAGACTGAAGTGCTTCATTGTGTTTGATCATGGATGTCAGACTTGTGTGTTTCACTGTGTTTGATCATGGATGTCAGACTTGTGTGTTTCACTGTGTTTGATCATGGATGTCAGACTGAAGTGTTTAATTGTGTTTGATCATGGATGTCAGACTTGTGTGTTTCACTGTGTTTGATCATGGATGTCAGACTGAAGTGCTTCATTGTGTTTGATGATGGATGTCAGACTTGTGTGTTTCACTGTGTTTGATCATGGATGTCAGACTTGTGTGTTTCACTGTGTTTGATCATGGATGTCAGACTTGTGTGTTTCACTGTGTTTGATCATGGATGTCAGACTTGTGTGTTTCACTGTGTTTGATCATGGATGTCAGACTTGTATGTTTCACTGTGGTTGAGTGATCAGGGCACCAGGACTAACAAGTTACACAAAAACAGCACTTGAGAGAATCACTGACAAATTGCTACTCTCAAGTAGGCCTTCAGACCGGTAAATCTGCAGACAGGCATGAAACATACTCCACGATGCAGTATAGTAAGCCTTAAGCCAGGTCATAACAGTACTTTCACATGTGTATAAGACAGTTTGAAAACATTGAAACTAGGGCTTTCTCCATCGCCACACACTCCTTAGTGTTTTGTCAGCAGTCAAACATAATAACATTTCACTGTCATCTGAAGACTTCTTTCTGAGCTGTGCTTACTCTCCATAGCTCCCTAATCTATCCGTCCATCTGTTGACAGCTTTACATTGTTTACAGATTTAGAGATTGCCCAATCATTATTTAATTTTGATGCGCCACTCACTGAGCTCGGGTTTCTGAGGATTTAGGTTTGGTAGATGTTTTCATATGGTATTGTATACAACTATTTAGATACAATAGCCCTACAAGGACATGCAAGCAAACAACATCCAGGGCTGGCTGTCAACACTGACACTGTCAACAGCAGTCTTGTCTCCTCAACCAAGGAGGCTGATTCCCTGAAGGTGAAACCCTGACAAGGAGGGTGATACCCTGACAGGGAGGATGACACCCTGACAGGGAGGTGACACCTTGACAGGGAGGATGACATCCTGACAGAGAGTGACACACTGACAGGGAGGTGACACTTTGACAGGGAGGATGACATCCTGACAGAGAGTGACACCCTGACAGGGACAATGACACACTGACAGGGAGGGTGCCACCTTGACAGGGAGGGTGACACCCTGACAGGGAGGGTGACACTCTGACAGGGAGAGTGACACCCTGACAGAGAGGGTGCCACCTTGACAGGGAGGATGACATCCTGACAGAGAGTGACACCCTGACTGGGACAATGACACACTGACAGGGAGGGTGACACTCTGACAGGGAGGGTGACATCCTGACAGGGAGTGCCTCAGTCAGACTGACTGCCTCCTGACATGGACTGTCTCAATGACAGAGAAACATCAACTTGGTGGGATCTTGTGGAGCTGTTGAGTTCGACCTCATCTGGTCTGTGTTCCACACATATTTAGACAGTCTGTAGAGTGCTGCAAGATTACACAGTGTAGTGTGCGGCCATGTGGAAACTGTATAAGGGCTGGCCTTGCAATCTCAGTCTTGTGTGCGGCCATATGGAAACTGTAAGGACTGGCCATGCAATCTCTGTCTTGTGTGCGGCCATGTGGAAACTGTAAGGATTACCCTTGCAACTGCAGTCTTGTGTGTGGCCATACGGAAACTGTAAAGACTAGCCTTGCAGTGACAGTTGCCTTATTTCTATGTACTGAGACACACCCATATTGACCACTCTCTGACCACACCATTGTCCTTTAATGGTCAGTCTCATTGCCTGTGTGTCACCAACTTTTGTCTTCAAGTA
Organism: Lamellibrachia columna; assembly: GCA_963662155.1. Classification (NCBI taxonomy): domain Eukaryota; kingdom Metazoa; phylum Annelida; class Polychaeta; order Sabellida; family Siboglinidae; genus Lamellibrachia; species Lamellibrachia columna. The sequence continues at coordinate 11,769,649 of OY759263.1, forward strand.
ATTCCATTCACTTGTGGATTATCTCGACATATTGAAATTCTGAGCACTGGGACTCATGAAGGTAATTCTATCATGGTCCGTTATGATGTGATCAGTATAAATGAGTTGAGGTGCAGGGATTAGTTAATCTCTCTGTGTCAGTCGACTCAGGTCTCTATTCACTCGAGTATCTTGTTGACAGGTCTCGACTGAGATGTAGGCTGTGATCTTGTCTCAATACATTGAAATAAAATAGAAGATATTACAATGCACGAGTGTCAGATATGTTAACATGAGTATGACACAGCATGCTTTATAATAACATAGAATATAGTCACAATGGAAAAGATATATCAGTGTATATATATATATAATTGTTTTATGGGGACAATATTTTCTATAAACAACAATGCATATGGGCTAAAAGGTGAGGTTTGATGAGAGAAGACATCTATATTAAAATTTCAGAGCAATTCGTTGAGAGGAGGTGACCACTCACACAGCACAACGTTTACCATTATACAAATGCAAATTAAACCCCAACGTTTTGGTATCTATGATTAATTCAATATCTCAAAAACTACGGAACAGATTTTCATGAATTTTTCACTGTGGCCTACTCACCAGACAAGGTTTATTGCCTGAAAGATGTTGCTCAATCAACCATTTAAGGTTATGGTTTGGGTTACGTTAAATGTTTCAGTGAGTAATTTTGGACTATATATATATATTATGGAATATATATATATATATTATGGAATGGCTGGGTTTGCCACTCAGTAGACGACTGGGGTTAGCCTGCACCCTCTCTGTGAACATTGTGTGCCCCAAATGTGCACCATATGTACCACCCCATTAATGTAGAAGAGATGAAAGAGAAAACTGCTTGTTGACATCAGTTGTAATAGCTGGGGTGTATTTTAGTGCTCCTGGTTAGACCATACAACCAGCCGGGAGTGTTTTATTGAAGCGTTATGTTTGTAATAACCATAAACAGATGAAAGGTTTCTTGTATGGCGATGTGGCACATGGCAGTTACCCTCTGTGTATGGGTGTTGTATGGTGAAGAGGGATGTCCGCCTCATTCTGATTTATATTTACGAGGGACAACATGCAGGCGTTGTTTGGCAAATGGGGGAAAGACTGGGTTGCAGCCCTAAAAGTGGGAATGGATCTTGTTGATTAGTCTTAATCTACTGCATGTGGGCCCACTTCAACCATTCTTAAATGACAACCAGGACAGAATATATGGTAAAGCAGAGTTATGGTGACATTATGTCAGGGTCACTGCTTGTAGGATGGTGACAACTTGTCGTGACGGTGGACAGTGTTTGTTGACAGGGGAGAGAACACACATCCAAGCATTCATTCCAAGGTTGTCTGCCACAAGATCTTGCTCAACTATGACCTATGACCTAATGCTAGGGCTAAGTTCATTGTGGATCTGTGGTCAATGCCTATGTCTCTCTGTCTGCCTCTGTCATTTTGTATGTCTGTCTGTCTGTCCTTCGGTCTGTTGTGTCAGTCTGTCAGTCTGTATGTCCGCCCGTCTCTCTGTCTGTCTGTGAGTCACATCGTTTAAGACCACCCAGTGGTAGAAGGTCATGAAAGAGGGGGTGATCTCTCCTGATGGTTCAGACCACAAGGATGCCCAGACCATACTGTAGAATACTTTAGCTTAGTGAATTGACACCATAATCGTGCACACATAATCAGTGTTAATGGGGTTACCCCAGCCATTGAAAGGTCACTGATGCTCTAGGCGGGTGATTCAGTGTCTGCCTATGGGCCATGGCTGTTAAAAAACAGTAAATGGAATTCTTTAATGAACAGATACCATCTGATGTGTTTACATTGTGCTGCTATGTATCACACCTCCAATAAAACAAAAAAAAACTCCATTCACAATTTTGGCTCCTTCCCTCCAGCAGTGAAGTCTCGTTTGTGATCACATGCAGTCTCATTGTGATCTCATGCAGTCTCATTCATGATCACATGCAGTCTCATTCGTGATCACATGCAGTCTTATTCATGATCTCACGCAGTCTCATTCGTGATCTCATGCAGTCTCATTCATGATCTCATGCAGTCTCATTCGTGATCTCATGCAGTGTCATTCGTGATCACATGCAGTCTCATTCGTGATCTCACGCAGTCTCATTCGTGATCTCATGCAGTCTCATTCATGATCTCGTGCAGTCTCATTCGTGATCTCATGCAGTCTCATTCATGATCACATGCAGTCTCATTCGTGATCTCATGCAGTCTCATTCGTGATCTCGTGCAGTCTCATTCGTGATCTCATGCAGTCGCATTCATGATCACATGCAGTCTCATTCGTGATCTCATACAGTCTCATTTGTGATCACATGCAGTCTCATTCGTGATCACATGCAGTCTCATTCATGATCTCACGCAGTCTCATTCGTGATCTCATGCAGTCTCATTCATGATCACATGCAGTCTCATTCGTGATCTCGTGCAGTCTCATTCGTGATCTCGTGCAGTCTCATTCGTGATCTCGTGCAGTCGCATTCATGATCACATGCAGTCTCATTCGTGATCTCATACAGTCTCATTTGTGATCACATGCAGTCTCATTCGTGATCACATGCAGTCTCATTCATGATCTCGCGCAGTCTCATTCGTGATCTCATGCAGTTTCATTCATGATCACATGCAGTCTCATTCATGATCTCATGCAGTCTCATTCGTGATCACATTCAGTCTCATTCATGATCAGATGCAGTCTTATTTGTGATCACATGCAGTCTTGTTCATGATCACATGCAGTCTTATTTGTGATCACAGTCTGGGAGAGTCTGCCTCTTAGAATCATATGTTTACATATTCTTAATTAGATATATATATATATATATATATATATATATATATATATATATATATATATATTTATATTTTATCTTTTATTCATTTACAAAATGTCATTATTTGACAAATTTCATTTGACAGGGGTAACAATTTAGACAGTGGATGTAGTTGTCTGCCAGAGAAAAAAGTAGGGGGGAGAGAATTGGGTCATTAATGGGGAAGCAGGGTGATTGGGGATTCTACTTTGATATATGTTTGTTTTGTTGCACCTGTAGTTGCTACTGCGTGTATCCCCTAATCAGATGTCTCAGGTCACTGAATATTTTACTGTATAAGTAACATACATTAAACCTTGCAATGGGGTAACTGGGCCATGCAGGATTCGACCTTATATCCCACTGGAGCACAAGTAATTGCTTGATCCCTCAGAGATAGTCTCATACAACCTCAAAGTGGAAGTCCACAAACATGCTATATATACCATCATATCACTATAAGCGGCCATTGTCAAAAACGACACCCGTATCGTCTGTTAGTGTTTATCGGGGTATCTTAATTATAGACTGGCTACAAGATAATGCATAAAGCAGCTGTGAAATTACTAGCTATACGCCCCAGGTCAAAGTTTAGAATAACTGGACAACCCCTGAAGTTATTTAATAAACACAACCAATGCTGTGGTGGAGGCTTGGCGACTGATGCTATCTGTCTCGATGCACACCATTTCTTTATGCATGCAATATGATCGGTGTGTCATCATGTAAAAAGTGCAGCTGCTCACCTTTGCATCTGCACACGACCACAGGTAGCCGCCACCACACATAAGGAATGTCTCTCCTGTGCGAATGTAGAGAAACTGTTGTATCATCCAATGAATATTTACAAATATATTTTTAGTATTAGGTACAAAGGAGAAACAGACACAGAGTCAATTTCAGTGATAGACATGTCATGACACACCAGTTGAAGAAATGTCATATTTACATATCATTTACCTCTATTTTTTTGTTTACTGATGATTGCAAGGAGGGGCGCGGTAGATGGGTAAAGGTGGTGATTCCTCAACCCTCCACCCTCACCCTCTCTCCCACCTTTTCCCCCTCCCAATCACACTCATTGTCATCAGATTAGCTATACAATATAATTATTATGTAGATAAGATCTTTGGTGCTTTACTTGTGATGTCTGAGTGAGGGACTATCTCAGAACAGCATCAGTGCAGTGTGGAGGGACCAACTCAAAATTACATTGTGTTAGTAGAGTTCGCCTGCATTCAGGGACTACCATTCTGGGGGGGAATGTGGGAAGTCATTCCAATCTATTCTGGAGGGGAAATATCCAGTATGGAGAGAAGCAGATAGATTTACGAAAACAATTATTTGCTACCTGTCGTCACTGTATCTGTTCAGATGGGAGCGAGACACAATCATTGCCAGGTGTATTACACAAATGTGTGACAAGTATATTACAACTGTGTTATATAAGTGTGTTACACAAGTGTGTTTCACAACTGTTATGCAACTGTGTTACGCAATTGTGTCACACAAGTGAGTTTCACAAGTGTGTTGATCAAGTGTATTGCACAAGTGTGTCACACAAGTGTGTTGCACAAGTGTGTCACACAAGTGTGTCACAAAGTGTGTTACAATCTGTTATGTGCCTTTGCAGAGAGAATTCTACTTGGTAATGTATAACACTGACAGGCCATTGAAGAAAACTAGGTCTCGGTGCAATCTCCTGAACTGTATTCCAGCCACCGTTGTACCTTCCTAGTAGTCTCTGCATGCACTGAGACATTGATTCTATCTCACTCTACCTTCGCCTGGTGTGTTCTGTGAGATCTGTGTCAGTCAGTCTGTCGCTCCAGTCTCTCACTAACAGAAAAAAACACTTAATTCGTCCTTTGTAATATAATTAATTCTATTCAGCAGTGGCTTAGTGGTTAGAACAACAGACTCTCAGTCAAGAGAACCTGGTTTTGAATCCCCTTGGTGCTATTTCAAAACTTGGGCAATTTTGTTCACTTCACGTTGCTCCAGTTCACTCAAGTGTATAAATGACTACCTGGCTATAGATAGAGGTGGACGGGTGAACGAATAGTCTTTGCACAATTACTGCAGCAATGCTGAATGCTTCCCCCCAAAAAAGTCGAGTTGGCATTGGACTGAACAGGTCAGCCAGGGGTGAAGAGTAAAGGAACAGGTCTGCCAGGGGTGAAGTGTAAAGGAACAGGTCTGCCAGGGGTGAAGAGTAAAGGAACAGGTCTGCCAGGGGGTGAAGAGTAAAGGAACAGGTCTGCCTGGGGTGAAGAGTAAAGGAACAGGTCTGCCAGGGGTGAAGTGTAAAGGAACAGGTCTGCCAGGGGTGAAGAGTAAAGGAACAGGTCTGCCAGGGGTGAAGTGTAAAGGAACAGGTCAGCCAGGGGTGAAGAGTAAAGGAACAGGTCTGCCAGGGGTGAAGAGTAAAGGAACAGGTCTGCCAGGGGGTGAAGAGTAAAGGAACAGGTCTGCCAGGGGTGAAGTGTAAAGGAACAGGTCTGCCAGGGGTGAAGAGTAAAGGAACAGGTCTGCCAGGGGGTGAAGAGTAAAGGAACAGGTCTGCCAGGGGTGAAGTGTAAAGGAACAGGTCTGCCAGGGGTGAAGAGTAAAGGAACAGGTCTGCCAGGGGTGAAGTGTAAAGGAACAGGTCAGCCAGGGGTGAAGAGTAAAGGAACAGGTCAGCCAGGGGTGAAGTGTAAAGGAACAGGTCAGCCAGGGGTGAAGAGTAAAGGAACAGGTCTGCCAGGGGGTGAAGAGTAAAGGAACAGGTCTGCCAGGGGTGAAGAGTAAAGGAACAGGTCTGCCAGGGGTGAAGTGTAAAGGAACAGGTCTGCCAGGGGTGAAGAGTAAAGGAACAGGTCTGCCAGGGGTGAAGTGTAAAGGAACAGGTCTGCCAGGGGTGAAGAGTAAAGGAACAGGTCTGCCAGGGGTGAAGAGTAAAGGAACAGGTCTGCCAGGGGGTGAAGAGTAAAGGAACAGGTCTGCCAGGGGGTGAAGAGTAAAGGAACAGGTCTGCCAGGGGTGAAGTGTAAAGGAACAGGTCTGCCATGGGTGAAGTGTAAAGGAACAGGTCTGCCAGGGGGTGAAGTGTAAAGGAACAGGTCTGCCAGGGGTGAAGAGTAAAGGAACAGGTCTGCCAGGGGTGAAGTGTAAAGGAACAGGTCTGCCAGGGGTGAAGAGTAAAGGAACAGGTCTGCCAGGGGTGAAGAGTAAAGGAACAGGTCTGCCAGGGGGTGAAGAGTAAAGGAACAGGTCTGCCAGGGGGTGAAGAGTAAAGGAACAGGTCTGCCAGGGGGTGAAGAGTAAAGGAACAGGTCTGCCAGGGGTGAAGTGTAAAGGAACAGGTCTGCCATGGGTGAAGTGTAAAGGAACAGGTCTGCCAGGGGTGAAGTGTAAAGGAACAGGTCTGCCAGGGGGTGAAGTGTAAAGGAACAGGTCTGCCAGGGGTGAAGTGTAAAGGAACAGGTCTGCCAGGGGGTGAAGTGTAAAGGAACAGGTCTGCCAGGGGTGAAGTGTAAAGGAACAGGTCTGCCAGGGGGTGAAGTGTAAAGGAACAGGTCTGCCAGGGGTGAAGTGTAAAGGAACAGGTCTGCCAGGGGTGAAGTGTAAAGGAACAGCTCTGCCAGGGGGTGAAGTGTGAAATGCTCTGACCAGTTATGGACTGGATACTGCGCTATATAAGGATGTACCTTTATTTTTAGTTTAAAAATGACTTGTCTATATGCATGTTGTTGATCTGAAAGTCTACACGCTATAGTACCCAGGATTTAATGAAAGAAATATGCTCTTATTTAATCTGCACAATACCAACACATAATATTTTATTTCATAAATATATTATTCATATATATTTGTGTGAATGTAATATTTTTTTTGTATGTCTCAATTTAGTGTCTGAATTATTTATAAGTTATTTGCCAAAATTAGAATATAAAGCCCACTGCAGGGCCTGTGTTATACCCAGGATGCGGATATTGCACTGTACATGGTAGATGCATATTTGTGTCTTCTGGCATTTAAGGTAGTCCGAAAGCCAGAATCACACGTGTATGTATAATTCATAATTCACAAAGCCATGTATTGTTTCATGATACTCTACAGTGGAACGGATAATGTTGTATTCTCTGTATATTTTTCCAATCATCATTATATTTTATTTATAATGAATAACATCAGTGAGGTACGACCATTGCATAGTTGGCGTCATTGGACTGTCCGTACTGGCATGTCCTATTATTCTCCTGAAATGTCATCGACAGGATCATTCCAGTGCAAATGTTGACAGAGTTGTTTTTATGTTTCCAGAATGCAAGTGTGCATTAATATGTTTTAATGAACAGATGTACAAGAACTGATAACAGCCATTGCAATCACCAGTGTGCCTTTGTAATGTCACAACCCACTGATGTAAATACTGGTAGATACTATTACAAAGCACAGCTGGCTTGTTTCAACAGCCTGTCCATTCACAACTCAAATCAGAGAGACATTTAGGCAACACTTTATCTCTGCTGATTACACAACATATTTGACCTTTTCCCATGACCTCGGGCCCCAAAGGCAGGGATCTGGAAACCCAAGGTAATGCATTTTATAAGCCCTGCATTTTTTAGGGATTCCTAGTGGGCACTGGGAGTTTTTTCATGTGACCTTTTCTGCTTGTGATTGGGAACTGTTGACATCACTCTGTTGACAAGACCTTGTTGACATGACTATGTTGATATGACCCTGTTGATTTATGACCTTTGTGTCAGGATCATAGGCAGGAAGGAAAGGTTGACAGAGTTAGTGTAGACATTAACTACCACAATATGGGCTTTATGCAGTCTATCCTATTTGAAATCTCCCCTCCCCTAATGCTATGAGATTGACCAATGTAAAGAATTGTGATCTTGTGTGTAATGGTCTATGTCCCATCCACACAGGACAGCTATTCAGAGTTAATAAACATAAAATTGTATACATGTATATAAAGAAAAAAACTTACCTAGCAAAGAAGTCCCTGCAAGATTTATGAAATTAAAATTAGTAAATTACTTAAATTCTCTCTGTACCAGGATAATTTATACATTGAAATTGGTTTCATAATGTTACTTGACATTGAAAAAAAAATTTGGGCCAACATGTTGTTATTCAAGGCATATCATCTGTACTAGCTGGAGGCATATCGTCTGTACTTGCTGTAGGCATATCGTCTGTATTAGCTGGAGGCATATCGTCTGTACTAGCTGGAGGCGTATTGACTGCATTGTACATTTTTTTTCTTAAAACTTCCAGGAAACTGCCTGACAAAACATTGAGCTCTTAACATTTAGGGATACAAAATCATATCAAGTTTTATAGTATAAAGTGTATTTATTCTAATATACTCACTGCCCAAATGAATCTTACTGAACCACAAATTACTGAATCACAAAAGTTATGTTCGTATAATTTGACCGTTATCTGTTTAATTTGAATGTTTTGACTCAAATGTCATGTTTACGTTACATGATGAATAGTGGTCTCTATATTCATAAACAGATAATGATCAAATTGTATTTTAAAATTGCAGTTCATTATAAAAGACATATGGGCAGTCAGGATGGCAAAACGGAAACAATTTATAATATAGTATAACATGATTTTATGAAAAAAAATCAGACTTACTTTATAGTTTAACCTACATAATAAGCAAAGCCAGAGAAACCATCACCCCTAGAGGTCAACCCATTCACCCTGAACAAGAGAGGGTTTTTATGACCCTGTTAGTGGTTCCATCTGGAGGCAAATCTGGTGTAGACTAGGAGTTAAGGTAAAGCAAAGATGTTGAAAGATGAGCTCCAAAGGAATAATGAAAAAATTCCATATCTTGATGGGTGTCTCTCATTTCTCCATATCTTGATGGGTTTCTCTCATTTCTCCATATCTTAATGGGTGTCTCTCATTTCTCCATATCTTGATGGGTTTCTCTCATTTCTCCATATCTTAATGGGTGTCTCTCATTTCTCCATATCTTAATGGGTTTCTCTCATTTCTCCATATCTTGATGGGTTTCTCTCATTTCTCCATGTCTTAATGGGTGTCTCTCATTTCTCCATATCTTGATGGGTTTCTCTCATTTCTCCATATCTTAATGGGTGTCTCTCATTTCTCCATATCTTAATGGGTTTCTCTCATTTCTCAATATCTTAATGGGTTTCTCTCTGGGTGTACTTATAGACTTTTTGGAAACTGAAATAAAAAAGTGACATTATGTTTTACACTTTTAATGATGTGGTGGAATTCAGGTTTTCCATTGTTTCTTTTAGTAGATGTGCCTTGTTTCCCACGCCAGTGATGTGACATTGCAGCATTTTAGCATCTTTATCATCTACATTTTGATCATAAATATTTTCTCTATGGGGGTGTGCGATATTAACAGGAAGTGGGTGGCTAACCCCAAATTTTTTTGGAATTAGGGGTGAATAATAATTTGGGTATGGGCAGTACTGTGGTCAAATATTTTTATAGTAACAATGATTACATTTCACATACCCAAGACACTGCATCGTTTGTATCATCATTTAATAAGCATCTGCACATTTCAAATGATGACAAGTAAGCACCTGGCATAATATCAACAAAACATTTCCACGTTACATCACAGCTGTTAGTTCATACTAATTATTGATGTGTATTAAGATGAGATTTAACAAGATTGCCATCCCAAACAACAAGTTGCAGATGGCAAGTGGACAAGGAAGCCATTGGCTTATCGAGAGTCCAACTATGAATAGAGACAATGGTTTAGATACTTCCACAGATGTACATAATTAGTGACTAAAATAATTTAATTAATATGCTCTTTTGTGTATTAAAATGTGTCTCGTACAAAATAAAATATATTAAATCTTCTGAGACATTTATAAGTCGTGGCTAAATATATTGTCTTGGAAAATGTAAACGGTGATGACAGTGTATGTAAGTTCTTATGGTTGTTCTACTCTGATAGTAGACAGCAACCTTCTTGATGCAATCACTGCATCATACGGCCACCCTAATGGCCTCTTTGTTAACGTTAAGCCCGAAGCTCTAAAATATCCTAAAATGAGATTTCATAATCATATAATTATATATCATCGTGACTATTATCTGAATGTAATTTAGGTCTACACTAAATCAGGACAGGTGATTTGTGGTGACAGGTCTATTAGGTCTAGTGACGCTGGTTTCTCAAGATGTGGTCTTATGACACTGGTCTCCTAGGAGACACAGGTGTGTCAGGACGTCACTTTATGACACTGGTTTCGTATGAGACACAGGTGTGTCAAGACATGTCACTTTATGACACTGGTCTCCTAGGAGACACAGGTGTGTCAAGACATGTCACTTTATGACACTGGTTTCCTATGAGACACAGGTGTGTCAGGACATGTCATCTTATGACACCAGTCTCATAGGAGAAACAGGTATGTGACACTGATCTCTCAAGACAGGTTCTACAGTATCGTTAAGCTGAATCAATGACATCTGTCAAAGATGGCATTTATTGCGTCCGTTTCCCTGACTCACAAGTGTGGCCCACAATGCACCAGACACTGGAGACAGATCTGTAGAACTGGGACCCTCACCAGTCAACTCACCAATCAACTCACCAGTCAACTCACCAATCGTCAACCCTGCAGCTAGGCATTGTTTTGACAAGCAAAACGTAGAAACATATATTTTAATAATTCATATTGTGTAATACTTTGGCAGATGTAGTCATAAGTGAAGCCATACCTTGAAGGGAAGTAATTTTGTACCCCCCCCCAGTGTTGCATAAGCAGTTGTTAAAGCTGTACAATTATTTAGTTACGTGCAACAGTTAGCATCGTTTACAACGGCGACCCCCATAGATGTGCAAGTCACATGGTGCCTGTTTTGCCTCATAAAAAGTATAAATTATTACAGCCATATACACCATTTGCAGCCAGTTGATGCACATAAGTTTTAACATAGATTGTTATTTAACATTTTTCTTACTGATTATCCTTATCCAGTGGGCTAATATATAATACTTGTTTCCTAACCATTTTGTAGAAATACCAGGTTCCTTCCTCTGTGAAATGTCATCCTCTGCATAGTGCCAGCAGCAAGGTTCTGTTTTCGTTTATGCTGATTAGGTTTGTCAGATTCTAAGTCATTATATAATAAATACATGTATACATATATATGTGTGTGTGCATATACATATATAATACATTTACACATATGTACATGTACATACATTACTGGTGCACATGTATGTACATGCGTATATGTGTAGTTTTTTGTGTACATGTAGTTGTACACATATACACGCACACATGCATACACACACGCTTGTCAAATATATATATAGAAAACATATCCCCACATTAGGCTGTGAATGTTATGGGAAGCAGTCACCTTTACACCTAGAATTCCTCCCAGTTGTACACCCGGAGAGGTCCCTCATGATTGATATCCCTTCCGGGGATCAGAGACATCCCCTCCCTACTGCTCGAGGTCTTCACGCTCTCCGAGAGACTCCCATCTGCTACTGCGCTCTCCGAGTTGGGCATGAAGTACAGCACGTTGTTCTTGTGTTTGTACTTGATGCTGTTCTTGTGTAAGTTTGTGTCTTTCCGCTTCTGTTTGTGCGCGTAAAACACAATAAGCACTGCGAGCAGCCCGGCGAGAACAATGACACCAGCCGTTGCTACGAGCACAATTAATGTCACGTTTGACTCCCCGCCGTCACCGCCGCCATTGTCACTGTGACTAGAGTCTGCGGAAGAAACAGGACGTGTTGTCGATTTTATGTGCGTGCGAATGTCCAGTCTACCGCCGACTGCCCGGTACCGCGTTCGGTCAGGTTTATGTGTTGTGGTTGAGAGGCTAAGCAGTTTGACCCAGTTGGTCATTTCGTGCGTGCTATGTTTGTTGAAATCGTCCTCGTCAAATTCGTCGGCGTAATCCGGGTATTCTACAGGACGTGCTGTTGTAGTCGTTTTTCTGCCAACAGATGACAGCCGCGTCATAAACGTTGTTAAGCGAAACACACTAGATGGCGTGCTCGTTGGTTGTGTCGCTGGTACGAAGTCGCTATTCGACAGCGACACGATTGATCGGCCGTGAAGCTTGCGCGGTGTGAAACACCGAATGCTGTTCAAATTCTCGATGTCAACGGATGTCGTTTGTAGCCAGTCTTTGAACCAGATCATGTGTGTGTCGCAGTGCCACTGACCACTTGATATGTGCAACACGGAGAGATTGGAGAAGAAATTAGGGAAATCGGCATCGATGTGTGTCATGTCCGAACTGAGCATGCTCAGATCTGCAACGCTGACCAAACTGTGGAGCAAACGAGTATCCGAGAATATCATGCGGATGATATCTGGGCTGCTGTCGAGGTCGAGTTTCCTAAGCTGCGTCAGTTCTTGGAAGATATCAAAGTACATGGCCACCTTAGATTCGATGTACGCGAGCGACAGTGTCTTGAGAGACGTGAGACCGTGGAAGCAGCGACTATGGAAGTAGGTCAGTGGGTTCTTCGACAGTTGCAGGGTGTGTAGTGTGGATGCATTGCGGAACGTGTTAGGGTAGATGTGTTGTAGGTGGTTGCTGCTGAAGTCGACTGAGGTTAGGTTGAGCAGTGTATGCAGGACGTTGTACTCAATATGTTCCATCTCGTTGCCCATCAGGGACAGCGTGTTCAGTCTGGAGCCGGTCGGGAACGTTCCCGAGCTGATGTTCCTTATGCGGTTCCCGTCCATGAGGAGACGGAGTAGGGAAGTGGGCAAGGGACGCGGGATTCGGTCGAGTTTGTTGTTGTTCAGCCACAGCTGTCCCAGGTACGTCAAGTGTTTGAACGCGCCGTCCTCGATATGCACTATGCCATTGTCATCAAGAACCATGATGCTCACGTAGAGAAAGTCTTCGAAGAACGCTTTACCGATGGTTGTCATGTTATTGCGTCGCAGCTGCATATATCTGACAGAGTTCGGGAGTCCATGTGGCAGTTTCTGCAGTTCACACTCCGATAGGTCAATGTAGGACAGGTCGGATGAGTCGAACTGCAGTCGAGGCACCGCGTAGATTGGGTTCGCCTTCAACATGAGATGCATCAGCTTGGATAGGTTGATGAATGCGCGTTGGTTGATCTCGGCAATGTTGTTTCCTGCCAGGTGGAGATAGCGCAGGTTGGTTAGATCACGAAAGGTGAACTGCGTGATCTTTGTGATGGCATTGTTACTCAGGTCAAGCCGTGATAGCTCCGACATTCCAGCAAAAGCACCATCTATGTGTGCAAGATTGTTGTTTGAAAGGTCAAGGTGGATGACCTTCCACAGTCCGCGCAGCGTCCCCTGGTGGGCTCGAGTCAACAGATTGCCACTTAAGTCGACATCCCGCAGCTCTTCATTCGACACAAAAGCACCATCGGCAATTGTAACAATTTCATTGTTTTTCATTTTTAAGTCCACCATATGGTGGAACGCAGAAAGCATCTGATTGGTGATTTCACTCAGCTGGTTCTCGCTGACATCCAACAAGGTCAAGGTTGGGGAAAGGTTGCGTGGAATCTTGGTCAGACTGATGTTGCTACATGAGATGTGATTGGACGAGTTGCAGACGCATCTCCGTGGACACGAAGCCGATATGACCGTTAGTAGCACACAGGTCAGGCATACGATGCACGTTACTGTCACCATTGTCTTGAGGAACTGTGCAGCGTCAGCGTTGTCTACTTTCTTCTCACTTCAGTTGTCATTTCTCTCTGTTATCCAGCAGGTTATACAACTGCTATCACTGGTCTGGCTCCATAAGCTAGCTGTAGCAACCTCCAGTGGGCATAGTGATACAAATTGACACTGCTGACATATACCGACACAGGTGGTGAATACGTCATCGACATAGAATTACCTCAGCTGGTGATATTAAATTCCAGTACGTGATCAGTAGTAACACATCACCGATTTGGTGGAGTAGACACGTCAACATGAACATGTGCAAGTATTGATGCTGTCATGTCATCGTGGTGTAGCCGTCTTGTGTCCTTCATGTCTCTCTCTGTGTAGGGACATCCTCTGAAACACACAAGGAACACTCATCAGTGACATTCTGTAAAATGTACATATTTCATATATATTATGTTTTATAAAATACTGCATCTAAAGCATGTCCACCCTTCACGGACTGTTGTGTGTGTCTACTTTGCCTGATGTGCTGTGCTGTGATTGCAGCAAATCATCCACACAAACCTTGATGCTTCATTGCTAACCACTGCACCACAATACCACATCTACAGCACAGCTACCACAACACCACTTCCACAATACCATATCTACAACACAGCTACCACAACACCACTTCCACAATACCACATCTACAGCACAGCTACCACAACACCACTTCCACAATACCATATCTACAGCACAGCTACCACAACACCACTTCCACAATACTATATCTACAGCACAGCTACCACATCACCACTTCCACAACACTTCTCCCTCAGTACCTCTGACATAGCACCACTAACACACTACTACCGCATTACTTACATTTCCACACCACTGCTACCACAGTAGAACCACTAGAGCACCACAGCCACATTGATGTGCCAGGTGAACTGCGCTGTACCTGCACCAGAGTAACTAAGTGATCATGATGTTATTAGTTATTAATTACCAAGTCAGTAACCTTGTTGTTCATGGTTGAATGACAGTCTTTGTAATAGTTAATAGGTTGAACCTTATAACCAGGCACCGTTAAGCTACATTGTATTGCCTGAAAGAGAGCCCTGTTTATATATAATTATTGCTGCAATCACTGTAATAAGACTGGTAAACATACTATAAACAGCCGTAATTCACCGTTTGCATAGAAAATACTACTACTAATTTATCTGAGTCAAGTAATATGAATATATTGGGTCAATATTAACAAGTCAGAAGTACATATTTAATGTGCTTGGTAAGTGGAGATTTGACTGATATTCGGTGGTCCCTTGTTCTGATAATGACTTCTGCAAGTCTGTGTTCATGATTATGCTTAATGGTTCTGATTTGTTGTGCCTCTGAGCTCAGGTTCCTGTGGATATAGGTGATACCTTTCACTGAAAGTCAAAACCTTAAAATGACTATGTTAGAACACCATAATCACTGTGAACAACATCCTACACCAACCTGTGATTTGGAGACATACTGTTGACATCTGAACACATATCACCAATGTGCACAGGTCTGACACCTGCCACAGCTGTCAGCAGAGACAACTGTCACTGCCACCCTAGGGTGTGACATGACACATCCATCCCACACTTCCTAGTCAACACAGACAAGCTCTGTCCTAACTGTCCCCATACAGCCTGTCTTTCACCAAGCTCATGGTCCAGCTCCTCCCAAACTGACCACCCAGCAAAATGATGACCACTCATTGATGTGATAACCTGTTGATACAGTCATGTGGCACCCTATTTATCACTCACCCCTTAATAGTCCTGAATGGCCACATCAGTAGCACAGACACCTCTGGGTGCCAGCTCTAGCCCAATCCAACAACTGCAATGGTCTACCCCACATGGCTGGGGTGTAGTTAGAGAACACTTCACCCTATCAGCCACTGACTCACACCCATAGCTCACACCCCAGTTATCAACCCCTCAGGTCATGTGACTACTTGATTATATCTGTTCACAGTCAGTGTATCACCCCTGCCTCTACCTGACAGTCTGCTAATCTGCTGGCAGTTTATTACCCTGTGTGAGATGGGAATAACCCTCCTTTCTGTGGCTAGGACTGATCCTTGGCAGCTCAAGTTTTATTGTCAGGTTTCCATAATGGGTGACTAAGCTTGCCCCCCTTGCCAGATCCTAAACCTTAAAAGTACTGGTAGCCCATTAAATGTGTCATCGTTGATGGTATCTGTGAGTCTATTCAAGATAGGATTATATAGCATACTTGTTGTAACACTACACTACTGGTCTTGTCAAAGATGTCACTTAAAAGATTCACTTTGCATTGGGATTTCACTTCTGTGTTTGTGTGTGTGTAAGAAATTTAGTAAGTTAGGCCAGTACGGTTTTCACAGTTAGAACTTTGAAATTAGCCTTTTAGGTGACTATTATCATGAACAATTACATACAATTCATCACACACAAGCCCTGGCCAATCTATTCTAAACATTGACCAATGTCTACAATGTTCCAGATGAGGATTACATACACAGACCAGGGCATGTTACCCCAACCTGTCAGCCCCTTGTGGACACAGAACAGAAAGGCTAAATTTGACTTTTTATCGGGAGAGAGTTGTTTATGTTCCCCAGCAGTGTGCCATGAGACAGGAAGTCTTAACAGTGTGTGGTCCAAGTCTTTATACTTTGTTTCTCTCAATCGTTACACTCGGTATCACTTCTTAAATCATTGGCTCCCTGTCCAATGTCCAATATTTTTTTAAGATCTGTACAATTACCTATCAAACACTTTCATCCGAGAAACCGGCATATTTACATTCACTGCTTACTCCTGCGAGACAGCCCAGACAGCTTCGATCATCTAATTCTAATCCATTTTTTGTTCCCAGTGTTAAGACAAATGTCAGAAGTAGAGCTTTTTCAGTTGCTGCACCGACTCTGTGGAACTCACTCCCTGTTAGTGTTAAGTCTGTTGGAAATATAGCAACATTTCGCCATAAACTGAAAACCCACCTGTTTAAACCTAGTTATCCTTCCTTATCCAACTGTTTACAACTGGAACTGCTCAACGATTATGAACTGCTTAACCCCTTTTGTTTTGGTGTGCTGCCGAGCTTGGGTCACCCGAGGATTTTAGTGCAATAGAAATATTTTATATATTATTATTATATTCTTGGGATGAAGGGGGGTATTGATTTGGTGGTTTGTGCACAGGTTTATAGGCACAGGTGTCAATATTACCACTTTCGTGTGGGAAATACTGCTTTTTTCTCTTGGTCCCACTTTTGGAACAAATTGTCCTGCTTTTTTGTAATTTCTAAAACCCAAAAAAATGCACGGGCAAATCGATCTGGTCATTGCACACGACACATTTAATTTCTAACTGCGAATGAGCTGGCACATCAAAATGGTGACCCGTAAAAAAACAATGAAAAAATGCAAAAAACAAACCCAGTGAAAGTATCCCGCTTTTCCATGAGCAGATGTTAACAGCTGTACGTAGGTAATTTGTGTAATAATAAATATTGATTTAGGTCATGGTGTATAATTTCGTCTTTCTCAAAGTATTCTTTATAAATGATTAAGGTGAATGCACAAATGGTGGACTTTTTATTTCCGTGATGATTTTGCACCAGAGCCATTGTGAATGGCTCCAGAGCCATTGTGAATGGCTCCAGGGCCATTGTGAATGGCTCTGTTGCAAAATGCTGTACCTTGGGGCTAAGGTCTAATTGAAGTACTGCATCTCCTAGGGCCACTTTACTCCCGTCCATTTGATTCATCTTTGATTGTCACTAATAAGCAATACTAATATGCTTAGATTATCTTCAACTGTGTTGACCAACACATGACCTTGGGTTATGTCAGTCTGACCTTGACTGTACATTGCGTGACCTGGTGGATTGCCACCAGTCCTGCAGACTGCTCCCTTCAGAGGACATTGTGACAGAGTGTTTCTCCTGTCACACGGCTGTCATCAGTCAGCTTTCACTCCCTCTACTTGTGTTGCTAACTGAGCACAGTAACTTGACAGTTACAACTGTTAATGCCATCACCCTCCTCCTCCCATACGTTGCCATGCCAACCAGCAAGCAGAAGAAGAACTAGTCATCTCAGAATTCAGTTCCTGATGAAGGCTGCTGACGGCAGCCGAAACATTGAGTAAGTAAATCTCAATAGCTTTGATTGGAAGAAAATCATTAAAACCAAACTTCAAACCAAAAGCAGTTGACACAAACTGTTCTGGGTGACATAAGTTCACAGAGATGTACATCAATGTACATCAATGTACATCAATGTACATCAATGCTCCTCCAATGCTTCCCTCTGTCAATCAGTAACTGCATTATGTTAAGGTGATTTAGAGTGGCTATAATGAATCAGTTATCAGCCCCACTCAGGGGATGATCCCTTGTGCAACTTCCACTAATCCATTATGCAGGTGATAATCCACTCAAGCTAATCCATCACAGGAATGATAATGGATGATACAGTTTCATGTAATATAATCATGGGGGTAATCTGCCGTCATCAGATGGATAATCCACTGGTGGGTCTTTTTGGGTGGTGTGTGGGGTGAGTGTGTCAACCCCCATATGGCTGGGGTTTTGTGTACTTGTGATTCAACAGCATTGTTCATTAGATTACACAAGCGTAGGTATGTTACCTGACAGTCCATATGACAATTTCTTGCCAAAAGTTCAAATAAAACCCACAGCTACATGCTGCGCAAATGCTCATATCCACTCTAATTTGAATTTATAGTAAATCTACTCATTACCTTTCTTTAAATGTTGAATGATGTTGGGGGGGGTAATAAAATATAACCCTAGATCAAAAGGGCAGGACAGGGCACTCAAGTGGAAGTCCCAGCACTGGGGTAATATTATTTCTCCCTTTCCAGCATTCCAAGGTCTCAGTTACCCTCCCTGGATAGCTCAGTCAGGTCTTCCCCCTCCTTGCTCCCTCTCAGAGGTGGTCTTCCTGCTCCCTCTCAGCCCTGGTCTTCCCAACCCTGCTCCCTCTCAGCCCGGGTCTTCTCCCCCTCGCTCCATCTCAACCCTGTTCTTCCTCTTCCCAAGGTCTCTCCCCTGGACCATCTTCCTAATATACACACAAGTTTCTTCCACAGTGCCCTGATTATCCCCACCTCCTTCCCAGGCCAACCCAGCCCCCTCCCATCTGTCCCCACCTGTCAGTCTGTCATCCCTCCACTAATGTCACTTTGATGTTGCTTGTTGACCCTCAGTGTTACCATAGCAACAGTTCCCCACCAGTGATTGAGCACTAGAGTTGGGTCATGAAATGCACCCAAACTAGGGGAGACTTCACATACTTGGTTAAAGTTCCATTTCCCATGATCACAGGTGTCTCTTAACAATTCTGTTGTGTTCCTTCCTAGCTAGGCTGCTAGACCGGCAAGGTTTTTAATTCTTTGCCAGACATCTGCTTCTTTCCCCTCAATATTTCCCCTTGTCACCAGATGTTCTAATGCCCTATTCCTTGTCGCATGGCCTACAAATTAAGCATCTTTTCCTGATTTTGCACATGGTCTTCCGTTTACCCTTGGCTGTTTACCCTTGGCTGTTTACCCTTGGCTGTCCTTAGAGTTTCATCTCTGCTTTGTTCTGCATATAATACTGTAAGCATTCTTAAACAAGTTATGTTGTTACTATGTTCTTTATTATCTGGCAAGTTCATAAGATATGTGTGGTTGAACTGCCTAGCAGCAGAGGTACAAGCAAGCAAGACAGGAAGGGTTCCTTTCAAACTGGGTGTTTACTCCTCAGGTGGTACAAGGTTGCTAGCAGGGGTAAATGACAGATACTTTGCAGGGCAGACTGTCTCACAATACCCTCATTGTGAAGTAACCCTTACACATAAAGAGGGTCTTGTCACTTGTGAATTATTTCACAAAGTAGTGTTGATGCAGCCATGTCTGGAGCTTTTTACAAACCTACAATGCATTTATCTATGCCTTGTTAGTTGTTAGTTGTGTTGAAGAAGGCCCAACTAATGGTCTCCTCTTGTGCCTGCTGTTGTCTAGGACCATCTGCTGCAGGCCTCTAGGCTCCAGCTATTGTCCCCATATCTCACTAATCAGGCCATAATGTCCAGAATCCAGCTATTGTCCCCATAGCTCACTAATCAGGTCCTAAAGTCCTGGTCACTGTGGCTGTCCAGGCTGATAGTTTATGTCCAGGGCAGACATAAGGAGGCTTATCTCTCTCTTAAGTGCCTAGCTTTGGGTCAGGTTTAGGTCATTGTGCTGGTCAGAACTGTGGGCATTACACAAGCCAGTGGCTGGATCTGTGTCTGTTGTGTAATGGACAAACCTCAACTGAGTATTGTGCCAATTGGTATATAAGGTTTGATTCTCTACAGTTAGTCCAAGACAGGTTACACATTTTACCCCCCCCCCTCCAAGACAGGTTACACATTTTACCCCCCCATTTTACCCCCCCCAAGACAGGTTACACATTTTACCCCCCTCCAAGACAGGTTACACATTTTAACCCCCCCTCCAAGACAGGTTACACATTTTACCCCCCCCATCCAAGACAGGTTACACATTTTACCCCCCCCCCATCCAAGACAGGTTACACGTTTTACCCCCCCATCCAAGACAGGTTACACATTTTACCCCCCTCCTCCAAGACAGGTTACACATTTTACCCCCCCCCCCATCCAAGACAGGTTACACATTTTACCCCCCCCATCCAAGACAGGTTACACATTTTACCCCCCCCCCCCTATCCAAGACAGGTTACACATTTTACCCCCCCATCCAAGACAGGTTACACGTTTTACCCCCCCATCCAAGACAGGTTACACATTTTACCCTCCCCTCCTCCAAGACAGGTTACACATTTTACCCCCCCATCCAAGACAGGTTACACATTTTACCCCCCCCCTCCTCCAAGACAGGTTACACATTTTACCCCCCCCCCCCCTCCAAGACAGGTTACATATTTTACCCCCCCCATGGGATATTTTTACTTCCCCTGGCATAGACCAACAACCTTCAATGTCTCCTCCAAAAGACCTGCAAAGTGGGGTGAATGAAATTACCCAAGTTATGAAACGGCAGTAGGTAGATTCGAAACTGGGTCCTCTTGTTTTGCAGGCCGACACTGTCACCACCGAGCCGCTGTCATAGTATTCTTACATGTCAAATGTCATATTATTAAACCACAATATCTTCTACTCACATCAAGACATATCCTGTTGGTCAGTTTCTTCTTTGAATGTTTTAACCGAGTGTTTTTGACCAAGATGTTTCAGTCCTGCTCTCTGAATGTCACTCAAAGAGTACTGGAGAGCTAGAGAGAGAACCACCGTAGATCTGAAGACAATACTTATAATGCCTGCACATTTTAACATGGCTCTGCGATGATTGACTGATAGGTAGTTTGTGTCACTTTTTCTGGCTGCCCCATTATGCATGGTCTCGTCATGATTGAATGGTTTGAGCTGAAGATCTAGGAGAATCGATCAATCTTTCCCACACTGTGCAAAGAAGTGTCCTCTAGAGACCTGTTGTCTTGAAGACATATCGCATTACACTTTGTGTATCACGTTACATGTTGAATGGAATTCTTAGCAACTTGAGCCAGATCCTCTGATCTTCAGGCAGGTGTAATTTGCACGGTTGAGCGAGTCGCTGACATTCTTTTGTGACATATTTGGATGACAACAACACTGGAATTAATAAAACACAATCTCAGTTTATTAAAAGAATCCTGAGAATATGTTGGAAGCAGCGGCTGGCAAACAAAGAAATCGCAGAACGCAGTAACATCATCATCGGCGATGAGGTGAAGTAGAGAAGGCAGACAGTTTGGCCATGTTCTCCGCATGGACAGTAACATCATCATCGGCGATGAGGTGAAGTAGAGAAGGCAGACAGCTTGGCCATGTTCTCCGCATGGACAGTAACATCATCATCGGCGATGAGGTGAAGTAGAGAAGGCAGACAGCTTGGCCATGTTCTCCGCATGGACAGTAATAGCCTTGGAAAAAGAGGCAGACCTGGAAAAAGAGGCAGACCACAGGGCACCTGGAGAAGGACAGATGAAGACGAGATGAAGACAGCTGGCTTGGCGAAGTGTGTGCAGGCTGGAGAAGATTTGTTGGCGCCTTGTGCTCCAGTTGGAGCGAAGAGGACTGAGCGAGTGAGTGACAGTGTACAAGTCAGATTTATTTCTATGATCTGTGTGGTGACGATCTTCGTCAATATGATCCTTATGAACCTAGGAACTAGACCATACCCTGTGATTCAGAAAAGCATGTGGTCCTACCAACAAGGTGTACCTGATCCTACTGGTCATAACAACAAGGCATGCTTCATACAGTGAGTAGTGACATCACCATATTGTCACTATCTGATGGTAAACATCATTATAGAGTTACAAGCCACGTAAAGGCCTCTATCAGTCAGTCATACTAATGTCTCCACAGAAGCACTCCAATAAAGAGATACTTTGTCCCTGCAGGCATAGAACATGCAACTATTCATTAGACAGTCTTTATTCTCTCAGGGTTCAGCCCATGTTAGCTAATAGAAAACAATGGGAAATATGATCAGACCTATCACAGATAAGACAAGGGGTGCGTCTGCATAGATATAGTTGCTATGGCGATGTACTTATAGTTATAAGTGCATGATTTTACACAGTGGAATCTACTGGGTTGGTGCTCCACAGTGTTGGGAATACAGGCATGAGAATATTGTGTACCATGTGTGTATCATAAGATATTCGCTGAGAATATTAGTAATACAGAACTTCTTCTATACTTCTTCTCTGACCTTCAGTTCATATATAGCTATACTAATAATAGTAATAATAGAACATTTACAGAGCCTAAATCCTTTGGGGCCTGACCTCAGATGTCCAGCTCATTGGTACCTGTAATACATGCAGACATCGACACCTTGAAATGTACATTACTGTAAGCAAAAACCATACTGTGACCAAACTGTGGCCAGGTTTGATTTGACCACCAAAGGTTTGATTTGACCACTGATTTGAAACCCCTTGCAATGAGGTGGAGTCTCTCTCTGAAGTCTCTCTTTGGACAGGAGATTATCACATATTCAGTATTTCCCACCACAGTCATTATTCTGGGGTAACAAGACATTTTTATTTACCGTTGAATACAGCGATGCCCTTGTTACAGGGGCGTAATGGGTGGTTATATTAAATTACCTGGCATACCTGTTCAGAATTTCAGTATTTGCATATTTATTGGAGAAACGTCCACCTCAAAAGTTGTGACAAACTCGAAAATAAAAACGTGACAAGGCCAAAAGCACAAACCTATTCTTATCATGACAACACTTCACAATACATTCTAGTCATACACATGTGTGCAAGCATGCATTATAAGCTCGAACAGGCACCGTTTTATACATATTCTGATTAACAGGAAGTTTTGTGGAAGGTTGAATGTGTTCTAACGTATCTGATGAGGACACCGATAAACCCTTGTGACCTGCACGTTGTCGAATGACACATCTGTGCACTAGACGCTGGTTATTAGATTTAAATTTAACCACTTTGGAATGATTATGAGATACTATTATGTCAGTGCCTGAAAGGGTTCCTTTGTTGCCAGTCGTGTTACCCCGGGGTAGCTGACGCATATTGCGTTAACCACCACTTGGAAAATGTGCTGTGTTGGAAGTGAAACTGTCCATCCGCCTGGAGAATAAAGTAAATAATTGGCACAGTTTTTATGGCCGGTGGCGATTCTCTTTGAAATCTGTTTACGTTGTGGGGCAGAACACTGATTTGACCACTGATTTTAACCCCACTGCAATGGGGTGGCAACTGTACAACTGAAGGCACCGCTGGCTATGTCAGTAAACATAATGTGCCTACCATGTAGGACCATTAATGCCTTCACTCCTAACAATATTGGACCAGGTATTATGGATTCCCAGTCGCATGAGACCATGGTCCTTATGTACTATGCGACTATGAGGCAGAGTTAGCTCTGCCAAATATTTCATTCAAGGCGGTTCACTAGGAATTCTGTCGGCCTTCCTTTGATGCCTGCTATCTTAGTGTTTGCACAACCACTACTTCAGAAAAATAAACAACCACTACATGAAAATAGACAACCACTGCTTGATCAGAGACAATCACTGCTTGACAATAGACAGACTATCTTCAACTTAAGTGTTAACTCGTTCAAGTCACATCATGACATTGACAGAGACATCTTATTCATACAGAACATACCACTGTAAATACAACAGTCTCTCCAGAGATATCCACCTCAATGTTGCATGTGTTAACATATTCACATCTGTCTCCAATGTTCTGCTCCGTCTGTCCTGGGAAATGTTACACATCTGTCTTGCAATCTTTCCCATAAGGCACCATAACAAATTTTTCTTTCTAAACAGAATGCTTGTTTGAAAATAGGTGCTCTTTTAGCCATAGCAATAGGACTTTTTAAAACAATTTTGTTGTCTTCTAAATATGTTTTTTTAGCAGCAAGCGATAAGCAAGATCTGAATCATGCTGAAGAGAGCCTTTTTTGTATATTTCTGCAGAGGGTGTCACACATACACTTGACACACTTATGAAGTTATTGGTGACTGAGAATAGCTCCTTTGGTAGTTGCTAACACCTCCATCAGCATATTAAGAAAATCGCACCCTCACTTACTTTCAGAAAACGTTCTGATGAGAAACCAGGATTATGTTTATTTGTCCTAAATATGATGTAGGACATTTTGTTTTTTTAGAAGAATTATGTTCTTTGTCTGTCCTGTATAACACTATGTAAATTCAGTACATAGTTTGTAACGTTTTGGAGACTGTCAAGATTGTTGAAGCTTTAAACCCAAATTAGTTTTAGTACTTTCTAGGTGAATGGATGAAGCAGACAGGGGAGTGGGGAGTATCATAACCTCCTTGAGCTAGTGGGGACAACTTTAATGGGTTTGCCATGAGGGAGAGACTCCCTGCTAGGGTAGTACTCCCTAACCTTTACCCCTGGTACCAAACAAGGTCTCCTGCAACAGCACTTGCCCTGGAAATGGGAAACCCAGAAAATAAAACATACAGGGGGTGTGGACTTGCACAAAAATATCAAAAATATCCAGTGGCCAGGTCAGTTGGTCTAACTGAAGGGGGTTTGGAGTCCAGAATGGTAAATCAACAGGGTGATCAGATGGCTGGGTGGTCCTATGGGGTGTTTGTGGTCTCCTTACCACCCACCCTCTTGGGAATAAGGGCTGGGAACAAAGCCCTCACTTGGGAGCACTTTGTTACTTGTTGGGTGGATTACTACAGAAGTAGGCTTCACATTGCATCCCTTGGTGGCATGAGCAGAAGTGTAATATCTCCATTGGCTGTGGTCTGTTGTCGCTGTCAATGTTTGTCGAGCACATGAAATACTCTCCCCTGAATACAGTAACACTATCAATAGAGAGTCTGTATGATTATAAGAATGTTAAACTTTCTATGAGGTGTATTTCCATTTTCCTGAATGTTTAATATCAACTTAACAGTTGTTATCATCATTCACTAACAATAATCACCTGTCACCATCATTATACACCATTAAGTTAGCAACAAATCTATATAATAATTTTTTTTAGAAACCTATGGAATTGTAGAGCCTAGTACAATTTTGCATATAAAACTAAAGACTACTACAGATTATATAGAAATAGTTTGTGTCTACTTAAATTTTCGTGTATAAAATTGTATAGATGTGTATAGTAATCTTCTGAGCACAGTAGAATATTGTGTAGTAAACAATACAATACTACAAATTATATTGCTATATATGCAAAAAAATCCTGTAGTATATTCTATAAAAAAATTCTATACAATATTCTATAAAAATTCTGTAAGACAATTTTCTGAATTCTATTGTATACGCTATTTTTCAATGGGCATGTTACTGTAATTAGACATGTCTGTGTCATTAAACATGTTAGTGTCATCAGACAGGTCACCAAAGTCATGTTTCTGTCAAACAAGACGCTCTGTATTAATGTGTCCACTTTGCTAGACTGGGGATGTCATTGCTGGAAGCCAATTGTGTCTACAAAGTGACTAAATTGAGCAGGTTTAGTGACAGTGTTAAGTTTATTGATCCCTTTCTATACAGTCCTATTTGTTCCCAACCTGCACCTCTCTCCTTGTTATGTGTTAATAACACTCTGTATCCCCTGTGTGTTTGTTTAGGGAGAAGTTCAAAAGCCACAGGATACCACAGTTGTCAGATATGGTTACTAGTATCAGATGTATGACCCAGTGCAGGGCATGTTTGGTGTAAAAATCTTACTCATCATTGTGGAATCTGTATCCCCCCCTCCCCGCACAGATGATGACATTAATGCCAGTCCCATCTCATTAATGGGGATATGACAAAATACTTGCAGTGACCCCCCTCAGTACATGAAGATCAGCTTGGGGATACTGTTTGGAAAAAAGCTGTCTAGTTGAATAAGGCCTCATAAGACCCTCATACTCTAGTAACCACAACATATATACAGACTAATCAGTTACTAGACCATTGCCGAGTGCTGAAAACAACTAGGAAACTGACTTCAGTGGAATCACTATAAAATAATCATGTCAGTGCTTACTTGTCCGTGAATGAAATATTGCCTCTGATTGTCCAAGCTCAAAGGCATTCCCACCAGATATGACACTATGTTGTTATTTATAACAAACACACATGCATGCATAATAATATGTAAATAAAATATGAAAATACAAATAAATAAACATATATATGAAAAAAGATACAGCTCGCTAATTCGGTGATTAACCCAAATATACATTTCCCTCAGTTACCCAAGCTCAGCAACGCACCAGAACAAAAGGGTTAGGCAGTTTCTGGTCAGTTAGCAATTCCAGTCTTAAACATTGAAACAGTATGCTGAGGAGCTACGGACGATAAGCGATGGGTTTTTAGTTGACGGCGAAATGTTACTATTTTTCCTGCCGACTGAACACTAACAGGGAGTGAGTTCCACAGACTTAACACTAACAGGGAGTGAGTTCCACAGACTTAACACTAACAGGGAGTGAGTTCCACAGACTTAACACTAACAGGGAGTGAGTTCCACAGACTTAACACTAACAGGGAGTGAGTTCCACAGACTTAACACTAACAGGGAGTGAGTTCCACAGACTTAACACTAACAGGGAGTGAGTTCCACAGACTTAACACTAACAGGGAGTGAGTTCCACAGACTTAACACTAACAGGGAGTGAGTTCCACAGACTTAACACTAACAGGGAGTGAGTTCCACAGAGTCGGTGCTGCAACAACGAAAGCTCTAGTTCTGACCTTTGTCTAAACACTGGGAATAAAAAGTGGATCAGAACCAGATGATCAAAGCTGTTTGGGCTGTCTTGCAGGAGTGAGCAGTGAATGTAAATATGCTGGTTGCTTGGATGAAAGTGCTTGATAGGTAACTGTACAGATCTTAAGAATAATGGGACATCACAATATAGTGAGCTGGGTTTGGGAGATTGCCCTAGCCTCCTGCTGGGGGGGGGCTCTAGCTACTGGTGTGTCCTGGCTACCACTGTCAGTGTAGGTCAGCAGTGGCTGGTCAGATTGCTGGTTGACTAATTACAGACAACTGTGTGTATGTTTGTGTGTGCACAAACGTGTGTGTGCATCTCATGCATGTTAGATCCCTGGCCTTGCATATTAGGTCACACAGACCCCATGGGAATACATTCACATTTAGTCAGATGCTCCAAGCAGGGCTCAGAATTATGCCAGAGTTGACAACTGCCACAGGGTTTGCAATCTTTGCACAAGTCTACATAGACCTGCTTCATTGGCGTGTGTGTGGCTTGGATGGTGTTTCTCTACACACTGATTTTGTGTGGTATTTAATTTCTTAGGATAGGCAGGCATTATAAATGTATAATTCATTTTAGTATTATTGTTATTACATAATATGCTTCTATTATAATTAATCCTCAGCGATTTCATGATAATAATAAAAATTCATGTAAAACCTAATTGTGCATGTGAAATATCTGAATAGAACTTTGTATTTGTCACATCACTTGTGAAAGACAGTGAAGAGTTGTGACAATCTTTATATGACTATATATGGTGTAATTATCACTGAATTAAACAACTTCTCAAGTATTTTATAGGCCAAAAATGTATGCCGCTCTCTGGTTTGCATGTGCACACATGCATGCATGCACGCACGCATGCATTCACTCATACATCACTTCCAAATTAGTTAGTTAAGTGTTTTTATTAATGGGGTGTTTGAATATCGAAAAACAGTCAAAGTGCATTATAGAGGCTGTGTATTTGTAACTAACGTCTTATGAGAGTCTGTCTGTTAGCCACTACCATAGCAAGCTGAGATTAATGATTCTACTACCAAAACTAGTGGTCACTCAATGGACATACTACATGCCTACATCCGTCGGTGCACACGCAGACCACGATCAACTGTGTTTATCTGAATCAATATTTCATTGTGTCGAGACAAAACGGAACGTACAGATCAATGCTCCGTAGAGAGCGACAACAATTTGCCGAGCGGCAGCTTTTAGGACCGCAGCTTTTAGATCTGTGAAGAATTTCCAGTTTTACTTATCAGTTAATTGTAACCAATAGCTGGGGGGTTTTTGGTCAGTGGAAAAATGTCATTTGATGGGAGCTTGGAGATAGAAGAGTGTTTGCACTAGATTGCCATCAAGTGCTTCCCAGGGGAAGTGGGCAGGGAGTCCTACTAATGTAATTAGCATGTTGAATGAACCAACTAATGGGGCTGTGTTTGTTTTATTGTACATCAGAAGCCTTCAGACACATGTCCTGGACAGGAGGGTCAGAAATAATGTTAGACTAAATAGCTGCTCAGTTGTTCCTGAGATGGTTGCAACATGAAAGGTCTGGATGAGTATTTTACTAAGTCGGTGTCATGGTGTCTAGTTCAATGACAGTACAAGACAACATATGACAGTTTTTAACAACATTAAACAACATGTGACAAAGCTTGACGACATTAGACAATATGTGACAATGATTGACAACAGAAGACACCGTGTAACATGCTTGCAACATGAGACAATGTTTGACAGCATGAGACAATGATTGACATCATGAGACAATGATTGACATCATGAGACAATGATTGACATCATGAGACAATGATTGACATCATGAGACAATGTTTGACAGCATGAGACAATGATTGACATCATGAGACAATGATTGACATCATGAGACAATGATTGACATCATGAGACAATGATTGACATCATGAGACAATGCTTGACAACTTGAGACAACATAATGCAAATTAAGATAATGATGTACAACATATGTCATTGCTTGACAACATGACACAACATATGACAATATTTGACTGTATGACACAACATAGATCACACATGGCAGCGCATGTTGTCTGTACAATATGAAGCCAGTCCGCAGCATGAGAAGTTTAAACCAACGACATGTAACTAGAGCGAAATGTCTGCCTCACTAATACATGTATTCAACATTCACCTGTCAGACACTTCAGGTGTGAACAGATAGCGTCTGTGGTGGGTGTCATCTATGTACGTGTTCACACGACACTGTTCATGTAACTTGGAGTCATTTCATGCAGATTTCACCAATGTTATTGTAAGACAAATATGGTGTCGGTATCTCTTTCAGAAGCCTTTTTGCCAGATTCAAAAGACTTGTCTGGTCTGGTGTGTCTTCACACAGCAGTGAAAAAACAACATTATACAAAATATCCATGTTAATGTGACATGTGAAGATTTTTAACAGTAAGAATCGTGAAATATATCCAGAGATGCTAGAGGACCAAGCAAGACTTCTGAAACATCTCCATTGGACAAAACCATGAGCATTTATTTATCAGTTGCAGATGCGTCAGCTTTTTTATGGCCCAAAAATAAACCTTACCCCATCAGTTTGAGTGTCTTACTAGTAGTAGTTTAACACATGTCAGTATAGTTTCTATATTTTAATTGTCTTCAGTGTTTGTCTTGAAACTTGATTTTGAATTTGAAAGATTCTAATATGTTGCCTTTCAGTAGGTGTAAGCTATTAAATTAACTGATAACAAGGACATGTAATGCAATTATTCAAACAGTTTTCTCACTTTTAGACATTCAAAAACTATATTTAACAGCATAACTCTGCAGGTCACTGTGTGCGTGCATTACAGACACTTCAATGATAAACACGGCTCATATAAATGTAAAACCAACAACTGTTTGTTTACCATGTCATGTCCATTCTTGTGACAGATCAAACTGTCAAGGAGCGTTTCCAAGTTTGCACTCACTTTGACATCTAATTGTGGCATCAATGTCACAGAAACTTCACCAGTTTATAAACAGGTTATAATGATCACTACCCTTGGTACAGTTGAGTTTGGCTATTAATTAACAAAACGTTGTAGTCATTAGTCACTGTAAGAGTCTCTAATGACTGACACATGTTGTGTCAACAGTAAACAGCATTCTACTCACCAGGTTGTTCCCACCACTAGCATATGTTTATGTATCCCTATGTTCCTGTATACTCTTCCCATCAGTGGGGCTATAGCCTATGTATCCAACTGTTTATCCCACTATCCAGCATACAAGTGTGACCAGTCCAATGACAAGGTGTCTACTGAGAGCCCAGGCTCAGCCAATGCCAGGTGTGGTGTGACAGGGCTATAGTCCATTCACCAAGTGTTTGTCAATGAATAAACTCCAAACACAACAGGCGTTTATGACAACATGTTACTGCCTTGGGGCATGTTCATAATACTGTGTGGATTCCTGGGGCTATACCCCGTTGTAAAATGTCTGTCGCTGCTTCACTGGGTCTTCCAATTAGTATGGAATTATTTGATATTTTGCCGCTGCTGTTACGTTTTGGCTTGTCTGTAAACTGTCTTGTGTACAGGGTGCTGGAGTCTTACGATAAACGTTTAGCTGGAAAATGTCACTTATGCAGTAGCACTGTTAATACAACTGTATTCCATTCATACTGTGGTGCAACATACACCTCAAGTCTGAATGTCTGAAAGGCATTACAGTTTATAATTCTACACAACATCTTACCCTGTTGCAGTGTAAGTTATATGTTTGCCAAAAATTATGTAAAATCTTAATGAATGCATTCAATCATCAATATTTAGTCTTATGCTGTTTAGAAAGGTCGGATAATACACTTTTTGGGAATTATTTTCACACAGAAATCTTAGATTCTTCAGTTATATATATATATATATATATATATATAAATATTTATATATATATATATATATATATATATATATATATATATATATATATATATATATATATATATATATATATATATATATATATATATATGTATTGTATGTATATTTATTATTATAAACTATGCATAGACAGAGGAACTCACTGTAACTACATAACCCAGAGATGACCAGACCACTAAGTGGTCATTATACAGTCTTATCACTGATCACTGACCAGCATATTCAGCAAATGCCACTAAAGAAGGTAGACTGCACAAGAGGGGGCACTTGATCAGTAAGAAGATTAATGCTGTAACATCTTTGAGGTACTTAACCATGACATCATTGTAAATATATAAATACTTCAAAGTGATCATAATGATTTCCATGTCACTTTCTTGTGATTGTTGATGTTTTCAAATGAGTTACTCTGCTGAAATGTTTGTTAATAACTCAATTTCTGGAGTATTTAAACATTACACAAATAACCAAAATAACAGATTGAATAGCAGCTGACATGAAAGTTGCTGTTAAAATGTAATAGTATGTAAAGATAAACCACCCCTCATTACAAAGGCAAGTATTAATGAGTAAGTGGTCTTTTTGTGATTAAGGGGCCCCTTAACGACAGTTATTAGATTCAGATGTTCTAAGTCCTTCACAAAGAACTAGTGAGAAGATTGGAATTAAAGATTGAAAGTCAGTGCAATCTGGCTTGGTTCTGAACCATATATTTACCCCCTTTCATCTTGGATCAAGTTTGACTCATTGCTATCTGACAGAACACATGACTGGATGTGTTATTACCCTTTTACCCTGTTATTTTCTTCTCAACATGCACCCAGAAACACTTTCTAAGTACCCCCTGTACGCCCCCGCCCTCTGGCCAGGGTATTGTGTACAATATCTATAGGTCTGCAGTAGCTATGATATTGTCTTTATGTCGTCTAATGGGGAGGAGATTCTGGTGTGGACATTTGCTGATAACGTTTGCTGTCTCTTATAGTCAATGTAGGCCAGTGTTAGTTCTCTTAGTGAAGGGTGACTGGTCGCATTTGTACAGTTTATACTAGGTGTACAGTTTATACTAGGTGTACAGTTTATACTAGGTGTACAGTTTATACTAGGTGTACAGTTTCTACTAGGTGTACACTGCTAAACTTTTATTGGGAGTCACATCAGCGCTCATTACACAACATTGGTTGTCATGATTAAATTTTTGAATCGGTCCAACAAGCAGACACTGCACGACTGATGTGTAGCAACGTGCGCCTGGCATTAAGGAGTGTACATAGAAGGGCATACACTAATTATGATCCTATTCATAAAGCCTGTGATAGAACCAACTACAATGGCAGCGTGCGTTAAATATGACTTTAAACAACACATTTATATTTACTTATTCAAAAGTTCCACTACAGTTGAATTTGTTTGGCCTTTTCATACTGATTTTGCAAAAAATGTAACCTATCTACTAATATTTAGTATCAACTATGACGTGCTAGCCTGTTTATGCAATTGTGATTTACTCGTGAAAATGTTCATCAACTTGATATATAATAATAAGATATATATATATGAATTATAATTTTCTTTAACCACAACTATTTTGATTACGATGGCAACCAAAACGTTGAGTAAGAAATCAAAATAGTTGTGGTTGAAGAAAATCGTAATTCATAATTGTGATTTAGTTTTGATGAAATCATCGGACGAACTGTTAAATTATTTTCCACTGTTTTGCTTGTTGTAATACTATAATCCCTCTAGACGGAGGTAGCTTGCATTCTCTCCTCTAACTTGTGGTACATCGTATTGAACGAACAGTACCACACAGGTTGATGGTGCCCTTGGGACTATGTACTTAACATGACACGTGCGAGATTCCCATCAAGTGCAATATAGGGCGTGGGGTGACATTTTTTCTTAATTAAATCACGCAAAGTTCACTTACTAAGTTGTTCACCACTACATTGTAGTTTCCACAGACAGCCTGTGATTGCCCATGATTCGTATACCACGTGGTGTTTTCTATGGGAACGTAACTATTTTCAGGCATGATTTTATTGTCATATTTCTTTTGAGTATATGTCAAATTGAACGCGATGAGTCATGCGAGCGACTAAAATGTTCTGTGGTTTGATCAATGTGTTAGCACTAGTGCCAGGTGCACCAGACTCGGGAAGCAACCACGCTTGTCATTTATGTTTTGTATCGCATGCATCGAATATGGGATTGCATAGGTTGTGTTGTATTGGCAGGCTTAGAGCGAAACAAAACTCATGTTTTTGGGGCAATGCACCTGACAGTTAATAAAAAACTTACTATTTGCAACTACCGTTAAGAACGTAATGCTAATGGTTCTCTCAGATTTTATTCTAAAAATGGGAGATTCTGGTCAAATCTCAGTTTTCCTGGCAGCTGACATGTTGACCAGAGCATCGGCAATTGCATGCAAATTCACTGTTATAGTAGTGTTACATTATACACCAGAGGCGCTACAGGTTATTTTGAGTAGCCTCTATTGCATATATTTTATTCTTTATTCTTTTTATTCGTTAATTAAATGGTGAAGATGTGTGTTACATTAAATATGTATACATTTATCAATATTTAATATCCTAAAATGTGCATGTTCGAGCAGGTCAACTACACCAAATATAAGTCACTGCATTTGGCATGTATTTGACCAAATATGAGCATCAAATACAAATACAGGCTTCCTGAAAAAGTCAAATACAAATATGGAAAATCAGTGTATTAAATACAATTACCCAAACCTTGATTGACATGCATACACACCACATAATTACACCATTAATCTTTCCCTGTAGACATATACAAGCACTCATGACACATGCACACAAGCACGTGTGAACCAGCACTAGCAATGTACTAGTAACAATCCTTGCCTATTATGACTAAAATGTTATCAACTTATATTGAGCTATCCTATCTTGCTCATGACTCCATAATCACAGGTCAGAGCAGAGCTGAGCTGTAATTGTAGGCTAAGCTGAAAGCATTACAAATCACTGCACAGGCCATACCTTTGAGTATGTACAGAGGGTTTTTGCCAAGCTTTGATACACTAATATATAATAATAATCTTCCCAAGCTTTTGTTCACATTAACTACAGCCTATGTTGTCACGGCTGACTGAAGCAGTGTATTCGACGCTTGAGTTGCCTGATTGATTTTTTTCATTTGCCGTTCCTCGCAGGTTATTGAAACTTTGGCAGTGTAATTATAGATGACAGGTGTACAGTACATTACATTACATGTTCCCATGTTCGCTGATTTACTATGTAATTTCGGTGATTGTTCGTAATACGTCTACATCGTGTTTCACAACAATAGCAGGTTGTTGTGTCTATTGAGCCATACACTACTATGTCCTTGAACAAAGTTCCAGTGTGTCATATGCCAAAAGTCAATCACATGTCAATTATATGATTGACGATCATAATTAAAATTAATCTGTACAGTTGGGTTATGGAGTTCTCTTATATCATTCCTGCTTTTTCAGATGTCATTCTGACTTGTAATATTACATAAAGATACCACATAAAAAATACAGATGTTTATGCCACATTATTTAGAACTTTAAATAAAATGCATGTAACACAAATTATATTAAAATAAATACTGTCTTATCTACTTGTTTTTGTATTTGTGGCAGATAAAACTGGATACTGAAATGTAAGTTCTGTCATGGTTCTGAAAAGAGATAACAATACTGAAGACAACAAATTGTAACTTTTAACATGAATAAATATTAATTAATTGAAAGAGAAAAACTCAATTGAAGCTAATGTAATAGTTTTGATAATGATAAATAACTGCTGTTCCTTCAACCTTAAAGTGATGTTATTACCCCCAGGGAAAGTGGGGTCACTCAAGTCAAACATTTTTATGACAAGCGTAAAACAACAGCTAGATCCTTGCCTCTTGCACCGCGGCAACACTCCAAGCCTGGACAGACAGAGGCAATTCCTTGTTGGCTATTTCTATCATCCTGACACATGGATATAAAGACTGGAGTCATATTCCCCTGACAGGACCAGCAATATGTTTAGTGTTCAGCCACTGCTGTAAATATTGCCTGTATCAGACAGTTCATAGAAATTCATGGAATACTTCCGGGGACAATACCAGACGCGTCTGCCAGGCGACAGGCAACCGATACTTAATATCAAGACTGGCAGTTCGGTGGCAGTTATTCGCTGGACTTTACGATTAGCATCAAAACCAGAACCACGATGCAACCAACTATGCTGACTTGTCAACAAAGTCTTTATGCCCCCATCTGATCCTGATCAAAATTTTTTTATAATCTCTGTGATTACAATTAATGGGCTGTGTTTATTCATAGAGCCATAGACTGGACCCGACCAAGTAGAGACACACGGTGGATTTGTTATATTGCATTTGAATGCATTGATTTTGTAAATTCTGTGCAGTTAATATTGCCACGATCTTTGCACAATAAATTTTCATGGGTTGTCCTATTTTATATGTAAACATATATAACAAGATTGAATAGAAGTCGTTGTTATTTGATTGAAATGGACACTTTGTGGCAGGAAGAAGTCAGGACATTTCATCATGATTTCTATAGTCAGATCAAGGCGAAAACACTGAAAATGTCACCTTTTTATGATATGCTAACAAGAATCGTCAGCCAATACCTTTGCCGCTGTATACTTTACCACTGAATATTACAGTTTGATAAAATATGCCTTTTGAAAAGACTGGCTTCTGAACCAGTGCATAAAATACATTTTTTGGACAAATTTTTTTTACTGTTCAAGTCATTGGTGATTGTTTTCTGTTTTCTCGTGAGGCGAGCATTCGTGCCAGTTTTCTCGTGAGGCGAGCATTCGTGCCAGTTTTCTCGTGAGGCGAGCATTCGTGCCAGTTTTCTCGTGAGGCGAGCATTCGTGCCAGTTTTCTCGTGAGGCGAGCATTCGTGCCAGTTTTCTCGTGAGGCGAGCATTCGTGCCAGTTTTCTCGTGAGGCGAGCATTCGTGCCAGTTATCGACATTATCTATTCATCAGGCTCCAACAAGTGGCTGTCTAAAAATAAAATGGAGGAATTTAAACAAAGCCACAGCTGAGCCAGATTGAGGCTCAGTGGTGGTGGAGATCGTTATTTTACTTCCTCATTCATTGTTAATGAATATTAATGTGCCGGTGATTTAATGGCAATGTCGCCTTCTGGTTTGTCTGTGTGTAATAGTATAGTTGTTTGAATTGAAGACCTCTCCTGCTAGTTGTATGCTGTTTTCATAAAATAAAAATTTAATATTTTTTGGCATTCATTCTAGTGGGAAAATCAATTGCATTTTTAGCCAACATTTTTAGTAATGTAAACTTACATTTGTGTACATTTCTACAATCCTATTCACCAAATCAACTACTGGAAATAAAGCCTTAATGAACTTGATGCCCGTCACACTATTAAAATTGGCCAGTAGCATTTAAAGTCCAGTTTTTACACAGAGCCAGAGGTTGTCTTGTCCATTAAGACATCATAATGATTTATTTATCACCCCAGCAGGCCAGTTCACTCGAACATCAACTTCTCTGGGAAGTTTTCAGCTACATTACAATTATTGCCCAAAATGTATTCATTCACATAATACCACTGTCCAGGTAGTCATAATACAGCCAAGTGAACTGAGGCAACAGGAAGTAAACGAAACAGCAACCCAAGTTTTCAATGGCAACAAGATTGTTACGTCCCAAATCGGAATCCATTCGAAATAAAAATTCCAAGAAGGAAACCCAAAATCAGAATATGCATACCAATCCGATTTGTGGTTTTTATTACATATATTTGACAAAATAAGATGTCTGCTGTGTGTCAGTAAAACACTACAATATTTAGGTGAATTATATTATAGTTTCTTAGACTAAGTACTTTGACAGGAAAACGATAAATTGCAACTAGGGACAGTCCCACATTGGAATGTGTGTATGTCCCATACTGGAATCGGGCAGATTCTGATTTGGGTTTCCATCTTTGAATTCCGATTTTGGACGGATTCCTATTCCAGATGTAAAGCAAGATGACTCAAACCTCGATCTTATCAACCGTTTGAAGTTTCCCAACAATTGCCCAATTAAAATTAATCAGATCCACTTCACAGAGTGATTATAACACAGATGGAAGTGTTCGTTAGATTTAGTTGACAGCAGAATTGCATTAGGGAGGGTGATTCACAGTTGGTAAAAATCATCATTTCCCATTTGTGCCCTGGGAATAATGCTCCCTCATTTTCAATGTTATTAACGAGACAAGAATTTCATCAGTAAATCAAGTTGAAATATTGCATTGCATATTGGACTAATGAGTTCCCAGAATTGATGATGTATAAATTCTGTCATCCTCGTTTTCTAATTGTTTACAGCAGTGTTCAGTTTTTCCTGTCAGTTCTTCTCATATTTGACTTCTGGATCTGGATAATTACTCAGCAGTCCTAGGATATTGCGCTGAGGGTTTATTTAAGAGTGTCCTTCTCTAGAGTTAACGAGTCCATTACAGTTTTTTCCATTTCCCTGCATGGGATCTTTTATTCCCCCTGGCATAGACACCACATAGAAGGGACCAACGGCTTTTACTGTCTCTTCAGAAAGACACAGGCAAAGTGGGTTGAACGAAATTGCCCAAGCTTCGAAACGGTGGAGGTGGAATCGAACCACCGTCCTCTCGATCGACAGGCGGGTGCTCTGACCATTAGACCACCGCTCCCCACCATCACACAGTTATGACAGCTTTGCATACAATCAGTTAGTTGTGCTATTCCTTGATTCTCTGACATCATCCTGCCAAGATGGTGTATGGACAAAATCCCCCCCGGACATAATCCCCCAGACAGAATGCCCTCAGACATAATCCCCCCATCTAAATGATAACTAGGACAAAATCATCCCGGACTTAATCCCTTGGACAAAATCCCCCGGAAAAAATCCCCCCACCTAAATGACAACTATGACAGAATCCTCCATTCATATAACTAAACAAATTAAACATGCAGTATAAGTAATAACCTTTATATGCACTTGTCAATGCCTTTATTTGCACTTGTCAATGTTTAGTTACGTATCTTTAGGAATGCTTGGCAATGTCATCACACTCCCGCTGAATACGGTTCTTCTCAGCTTTTTTGATGTAAATGTGTACCCATTATAGCACAACTTATTTCCACCTGTTTATTGGCTTTTCATTTCCTAATCTTATTCTATTTACACTACGCAATACGTAATAAAATGAACAATAAAAACCATGTTTTGTTCTATATAGCACTATAAAACATGATTAGAAATAAATAAAAAAATGTGTGTCTTGGACTTTTTCCACCATGCACACATTGGGGGCTTTGTGTGCAAGGGGGCTTTTTGTCCGGGGGGGCTTTGTGTCTGGGAAGCTTTCGTCCCGAGGGGTGTCTGGGGGGCTTTTGTCCAGGGGTTGTTTCCAGGGGGATTTTGTCCTACATTCTCCCAGGATGTGGGTATGCAAGCATTCAGTATTACTCTCCATTGTGTTTTAATTTTACTTGTTACTTGTATTCAGTGTTCTTTAATGCCAGGTATGCTCAAGCTTTCCAAACCTGTTTTGTTTGCTTTTAAAATCCAACACAAAACAGAGATCATGTAACAAAATAAACTACCTATCATGTTTTATTTACTTAAATCAAACAGTGTTCAAAAAGTTTACCATACCTGTGCATCCATCGACCTCTTTGGGGCTCTTTATTTCACTACGAAAACTAGTGTCTATCCTGAATCTAGCTATCTGAATCTGGCAGCTACTGAACCTTATTTAAAGATCAAGAATTACTGCATATCTGGCCTACTGTAAGGTCAGAGGCCAGGAATGCATGTATAAACTGGCCGTGTAAAGTACAAAGTGTGTAGTAACCAATGCACCTAGTCTACTTATGTATGTGTCTGCTGTATGTCAGGCTGGGTGTCTGCCACAAACTGGACCAACCTAAATATATCCTCTTAAAAGATCAGTTTCAAACAGTTTTTGTGTTCAGTCTCCATGTAGCTACTTACCAACTTCTGATTTAAACAGGCAGTATTAAAATGCGATATTTTCGGTGTGTTTTTATGCTTGATCTGAACAAAGAAATCCTAATGAAATGTCCCGGCTCCTTCTGCGCAGTCTTGTATACATTCATGTATCGAAGTGGATGAAAATCTATTGTGCAAAGATTACTGTAATGTTAACTGAGCACAATCTGTATTATCTGGAATAATTCTAGGATGAATTTGAAGATTGTCTGTCATTGAACAGGAATTATTAGACAACTGTAAAACAATATTGATATGTAAGGATAATTTAAGGTATCAAGAATGTGCATTTCTTTGCTGAAGTTGTTATTCACAAATGTGAACTCACTGGCTGCCTACACAACGCTGCAGTAGGCTTGTGATAAGCTATGACGTCACATCAGTCAGTAGTCCAGGACATCCAGCCATCTTGGCTCAAAGTGAATCCACAAACCATAGCTTTGACTCTTCCTTTCGTTTTATTTGGATGAATCACCAGTGTGACCTTGTCCGTTGTCATCATCTTGAATGTCAACAGAATGACATGCTTTGTTTGTGATTGCATTAAGACAGCTACTGAAGTGACTATTCCTTTGGTGTCAACATATGATCCTGGAAATGCGGGAAAGCACTAATTGGAAATAGCGGGAAACACTCTCCTCCAGTCAACCTTCGCCATTTTTAACGGACTAACACCTTTTTTTCAGGTTACCTTTTTGTTTGTGGTGAACAACGAACGGAAAAAATTTAAATCACTGGAAACCACAAAAATAACATATACGTCTAGCACGGCCTTGTGTGCAACAAATAAATTTATTTATTTTTATTTAATTAAAAAGCAGGACATTTTGTACTACCTAGGGGAAAGTGACATTTCACACCTGAAAGTGGTAAAGTTGACAGCTATGCTAATCCATGCCATATACTGAATGTAGGAGCCAGAAATCACAATTTAGCTGATTTCAGTTATTTTATTTGCCAAGAATTCAGCCAGCAGGGTTGGAACATTTGAAACGTTGCATCTTTGGCAATGAGATGTGGTACCTTTGGCAGTGAGGTGTGGTACCTTTGGCAGTGAGATGTAACTTTGGCAGTGAGATGTTGTACCTTTGGCAGTGAGATGTTGTACCTTTGGCAGTGAGATGTTGTACCTTAGGCAGTGAGATGTTGTACCTTTGGCAGTGAGATGTGGTACCTTTGGCAGTGAGATGTTGTACCTTTGGCAGTGAGATGTTGTACCTTTGGCAGTGAGATGTTGTACCTTAGGCAGTGAGATGTTGTACCTTTGGCAGTGAGATGTGGTACCTTTGGCAGTGAGATGTTGTACCTTTGGCAGTGAGATGTAACTTTGGTAGCGAGGTGTTGCACCTTTGGCAGTGAGATGTTATACCTTTGGTAGTGAGGTGTTGTACCTTTGGCAGTGAGATGTTGTACCTTTGGTAGTGAGATGTTGTACTTTTAGTAGTGAGATGTTATACCTTTGGTAGTGAGACGTTGTACCTTTGGCAGTGAGATGTTGTACCTTTGGCATTGAGGTGTTGTACCTTAGGCAGTGAGATGTTGTACCTTTGGCAGTGAGATGTTGTACCTTTGGCATTGAGGTGTTGCACCTTTGGCAGTGAGATGTTGTACCTTTGGCAGTGAGATGTTATACCTTTGGTAGTGAGGTGTTGTACCTTAGGCAGTGAGACGTACCTTTGGCAGTGAGATGTTGTACCTTTGGCATTGAGGTGTTGTACCTTAGGCAGTGAGACGTTGTACCTTTGGCAGTGAGATGTTGTACCTTTGGCATTGAGGTGTTGTACCTTAGGCAGTGAGACGTTGTACCTTTGGCAGTGAGATGTTGTACCTTTGGTAGTGAGATGTTGTACTTTTAGTAGTGAGATGTTGTACCTTTGGCAGTGAGATGTTGTACCTTTGGCAGTGAGGTGGTGAACCTTTGGCAGTGAGGTAGTGAACCTTTGGCAGTGAGGTGTTGCTGTTTGAAGCGGATTTGACAATGTGTAGGTATTTTGGTGGTGACATTCCCAAAACACTGGAAGGTGTATTAACATGTGGCAAAAATTGCTAATTTTGAATGTAGGCACTTTTGTGAGATGATTAAGAGCTGGAGGTGTGTGATTTTGATGAAACTTGTTCAGAATACCAATGACATGATGGTGGCAGCTGTGAATTTTTTTTTTTTTGATGTTCCGGTTTTCTAATAATCAGACAAAACATTAACATGGTCACCAATGGTCACCAATGGTCACCAATAATAATGTCCCATGGTCTGCCCTCATTAGGGGAGTGAATGCTGCCTTGATTGAGCTGTCAACCAAGAGGCATGGGACTGTAGGGCCAGGGTCTGGAGGGGTAAGACAAATCACTGGCCAGAATTGTTAGCCAGTGCAATGTAGAACTGACCTTTAGTTTTGTGTTTATTCATTGCACTGATGTGGCACCCAGTCTGTTCCATCTACCCTTCATCTGATATCACAGCCAACAGCATCTATCAGCAAAAGATGATTACAGTTTCCTCTGGAATGAGTCTCCCAGCAAACCAATCATGACTTAACCCTTTGTCACCCATCGCAATGTTGCTAATCCACTGTTAGTGCCACCATTAATGCTAGCACTGTGTTGTAATGCTTTACTTGTATTGTTTATTTACTCACACAATCATTTCATTCTTAACATTTGTTTATTGTGCCCAAGGTCGAGCCCATGATTAATCAGATTGTATGCACTTTAATATGATGTTAGCATTCATGTTGCTAAGTGTCCCAAGCCTAAACGGAAATAGCCTGATCTGTGTTAGCCTCTTGGCCCAGTGTTAGCCTCTTGGCCCAGTGTTAGCCTCTTCACCCAGTGCACTGCACTGTTGCTTTTCTTGTTACTCATCTCAGTGTAATGTGATTGAACTTTTTACACTGTGTTGTGTAATGTTACTTTTTTTTTACAATTTTGTAATGTTACTTTTCACAATGTTATAATGTTACTTTTCACACTGTTGTAATATTACTTTTCACACTGTTGTAATTGTACTTTTCATACTGTTGTAATATTACTTTTCATACTGTTGTAATTGTACTTTTCACACTGTTGTAATTGTACTTTTCACACTGTTGTAATTGTACTTTTCATACTGTTGTAATGTTACTCATCTTAATGTGTTTGTACTTTTTTGTGTGATTGTACTTTTTACACTGAGTTGTAATATTGTAATATATCCAATATGCGTGACTACAATATACTATTATGTTCGTGGATCATTAACATATTTCTGTGATGATGTACACTACAAAATTATTATGAACTATATAATTCTTAGGAGTAAATGTTTGGCTGGTTAATCATCATATTTGTTCGCTATTGTGTATATGTGACAGCGGGAAACAGGAAGATCTGCCTGGCTTGGTCGACTTATGGAAATGTGGGTAGAGAATCCTAATGGACCTCCTCTTAGAGGCTGTTATAAACCTGTAATTTACATGTTTATGGCTCTGCATCAAATTCAGACATCAAAATTACACGATTGCTGGCAGTTACAAAATTAATAGATAATTGTTGTTATATTGTTATATCAACTGTTTATTCAGTTAAGTGTGTGTGTGCGTGCGTGTGTGCGTGCGTGTGTGCGTGCGTGTGTGCGTGCGTACATACGTATGTGCATGCGTAATAATAATCTATGAATTAAGGTTCAACAAATATAAAAAATTGTAGTAACACATTTGGCCAGGCAATGTGTTAGAACAGATATACTACATGTTATATATTACAACATA
The DNA here is from genome assembly GCA_963662155.1 of Lamellibrachia columna. Taxonomy (NCBI): domain Eukaryota; kingdom Metazoa; phylum Annelida; class Polychaeta; order Sabellida; family Siboglinidae; genus Lamellibrachia; species Lamellibrachia columna. The sequence continues at coordinate 11,812,244 of OY759263.1, forward strand.
TATACTACATGTTATATATTACAACATATATACTACATGTTATATATTACAACATATATACTACATGTTATATATTACAACATATATACATGTGTGTACTACATGTTATATATTACAACAGATGTACTACATATTATATATTATAACATATATACTACATGTTATATATTACAACATATATACTACATGTTATATATTACAGCAGATATACTACATGTTATATATTACAACATATATACTACATGTTATATATTACAACATATATACTACATGTTATATATTACAACATATATACACGTGTGTACTATATGTTATATATTACAACAGATATACTACATGTTATATATTACAACAGATATACACATGTGTACTATATGTTATATATTACAACAGATATACTACATGTTATATATTACAACATATATACTGCATGTTATATATTACAACATATATACTACATGTTATATATTACAACATATATACTACATGTTATATATTACAACAGATATACTACATGTTATATATAATATTATAACAGATATACTACATATTATATATTACAACAGATATACTACATGTTATATATTACAACATATATACATGTGTGTACTACATGTTATATATTACAACAGATGTACTACATATTATATATTATAACATATATACTACATGTTATATATTACAACATATATACTACATGTTATATATTACAACATATATACTACATGTTATATATTACAACATATATACACGTGTGTACTATATGTTATATATAACAGATATACTACATATTATATATTACAACAGATATACTACATGTTATATATTACAACATATATACATGTGTGTACTACATGTTATATATTACAACAGATGTACTACATATTATATATTATAACATATATACTACATGTTATATATTACAACATATATACTACATGTTATATATTACAACATATATACTACATGTTATATATTATAACATATATACACGTGTGTACTATATGTTATATATTACAACAGATATACTACATGTTATATATTACAACAGATATACACATGTGTACTATATGTTATATATTACAACAGATATACTACATGTTATATATTACAACATATATACTACATGTTATATATTACAACAGATATACTACATGTTATATATTACAACATATATACTACATGTTAAATATTACAACAGATATACTACATGTTATATATTTTAACATGACTACGGACCTTCCAACTATGGACCTTCAAAATGGTGTTTTTTGAAACCTCCTGGGTCATGATCCCCCCCCCCCATGGACAGCGCACTGTTAAAGTCACAAATGAACTCACCCTGGTTAGACATAAACAAGACTGAGGAAGAATAATGAGATATCTTCAATCTGTTCTCAGACCTTGTGGGCTAGGAGAGACAGAAACCTTACTGAAGGAAATATATGGCATGCAAATCTGCCCTTTCAGACTTCCCATTATCGGCAGATCTCCGGGATGGATTCCTGTTCCCTTCCGATAGGCATCTACCAGTGCCTATGGGAAGGCCAGGAGTTGCTCCTTGTGGCATAATGAGGAGGAAAGTGGGATATATCTTCTTCACTTTGTTACAGATGTGGATGAGATAACCAGGCTATTGACTTACAGGGCACCCATGCATTGAATGGGTTCTTATTGGGCCTGTCTCCTGGGTCTGATAATGGCCCAGTCCTCATTGTAGCCTCTCCTGAATCCCATGAAACTGGGGCTCATCCACTCCCGGGAACATACATAGTGCACCCCCCAGTGGGTTCTGATGTCATCATGATATCATGGTTGTCTTATGGTTAGGGTTTAGGTTGTAGAGTTACATTTTGGGTCTAATGTTTGAGTTGGTATGTAAGTTTACTAATTTTTGGATGTGCGTTTAGAAATTTTTTATTTGGAAAATAGGGATACATTTAGGGTTTACATTTAGAGTTAGGTTGTGTGATTGTCAGAATTGGGGAATCTGACCGCATTTTTCGCTCTAAAGTCAAAAATGGGGTTGTATGGCTACATTTTGGGTCAATATTCAGAATGGGTTCTAACATGATTTTTAGGTCTATAGTTCAGTAGAGATATATGGTTACATTGTGAGCCTACATTTTATAATTTGGGTTTCTATAGTATAAACCATTACAATGAAAGTGTGGCAGATACGTTACCCTTATAACAGAGTTTCAAACACACCTAACCAATTACACAGTTTACCCCTCCAACCTGGGACAGTGCGACCTCTGATGACCTCTGTCTCACTTCAGTGACTTATAACACAACCAAGTTGGATTCTGAGAACTGAAATCCTGTGTCCTACTGGACTGTATTAGAGGTAGATTTGACTGGACCTGTGTGCTTTACAAAGAATCACGCATGAGATTGTATTGTACTAAAACTGTTGAATGGATAAACGCAGTTGTTTGGGACATGGTTTGCTTCAGTGGTGCGCACTACACAATGTGTCTAAGATGGTGCTTTTACTAAAGTGTTTGGTGCAGCACATACTGGTCCACAGTGAACAAATCTGTTTGCCCATTTGCCTTGTGGGGTCTTGATCAGCCAGATCTCCTGATCGGCAGACCAAGCAGTTTGTGTTCCTATTTATGTTATCTGTTTAGTATCACAAAAGCCAAAAGTGAACACGTCCAAGTTTTCGATGCACATGTCACTTGGTTGAGAAGTTGGCATGTGAACATTTAAAATTGATGTGTCACAGTAACATAAATTGAGTTTTATTCATTAGTTTTGAGGCAAGCCTTCTCTGACATGCACTGCTCAGTTTGTTTGACATACACACCCTCAGAGAAGATCACACCTTCACAATATAATGGATATGCCCTGTAATCCACCCTCATTTAATTGATTCCCATATGCCAGCCACCCACAGTAATGGTCTTCCATGGTGTGCAGTGTACAAGGGGATTTCTATGAACAATACTTCCACAATATGGTCTTTGTCCCCACAAGAAACTGATCCCCACCCTCACATTGCCATTGGTTGACAGGGGTATTCTACTCTGCAATCACTGCCACTGACGGATTTACATCACCCCCTCTGTGGGGGTAATTTGGAGTGGTGAAAGGGCATGTTCTGGATGACTGCAGTCTCCACAGCAGTGGTTTTATCTGGGTAACTCTAGCTGCCCATGTCTGAAGTCTGTTTGGGCTACTGTGTGCAGCAGACAGGATCAGCTTAACCCCCTGGGGGTGGGGGCAGGGTGCAGTTGATGAACAGCTCAGGAAGGACAGTGATCACAAGAGATAAGAAAGAATTCATTCAAGGCACATGTCTAGAACTGGAATTTAGGTCCCCAGTCCCATTTTGTATGCTGTGATTTTTTTTTTCTTGAGAGATATTGACCAGGATTCTTTTTAGTGTGCATCGTTTTGTCACCGAGAGAATAGAGATATACATGTATATTCATTAGCAGAGACCTTTGATTGGCACATATTCTACAGCAGAGGTTCTCAGTTCACATTCAACGTCCGGGGCTTTCTGAAAGTTTAACAAGATTTAACCATTTCAGTACGACACAACAGGCCGAATTTCTGGCCTCACGGTGTGTGACGCTACAGTAAGACAGGCCGAATTTTCGGCATTGGCTACGTTCACCATTTAAATCGCTTTTACTCCTAATTATCCACTATGTGGAGCCACTTGTTATATACGGTTGTCATAGCGAATCAATTAGCTTGTTGGACTCTCGATAAGCCAATGGCTTCCTTGTCCACTTGCCATCTGGAACTTGTTGTTTGGGAAGGCAATCTTGTTAAATCTATGCAGTGGCGGCAATCGTTGATTATCGCTCAATATCATTTTACGGAGATTTTCATGGTTTTTAATGATGAATTATCAAAATCTACGATTGCCACAATGGCGGATGGCATTACGTCAACTGCCGATTTACTGTCGTATGTTTTGGACAGATTATTTGATAGTTTTAGCGAAGAATCTTTGTCGGATGTTGATGATCGAAACAATGATGATGTTGGCGAACTTAGCGACTGAGCCGGAGGCAAAACGGGCACTGACAGTGGGAGTATTTTCGATCGCTACTCTGACGTCAGTGATGATGAAAGTGATGGTGTAAACCCTGAGGATGAGGTGTGCACTGTACTATAAATGCTGGATGATGCGTCGTTGCCAGAGTTTGATTTTTATTAGAAGGAAAAAGTGTCTGTGAATCCGTCAACATGCAAAGTTTGATTAGAATCTGTCCAGTAGCAATGGATGTGTTAGCAAATATACAAATAAACACTTCTGTTATATATGTTTAAAATACAGGTAAATAACTTGTTTTTCACTTTCTTATACTCTGCAAAATGTACTTGAAATAGTACACATAGTACACATCTGTAGCATGATCAACATGAGTAGTTTACATTAAATGTGTACATTGGTATACAACTGTGTTCTGCAACTGCAAACTGACAACAAAATGTAAAATGATATGGCTCATTTTACTTGCTGGTTATCATACTTTCAGAATATGTATAATATTCTTATTCATAAAATGCATTTTTGATGCTGAAATCTTGACTTCAAGTGATGCAGTCGATTTTCTTGCATATTCACTGGGAATGCAATATTCGGTAGTTACAGCAGATCAGGGCTGTAGTACTGAAATGGTTAACAAGATTTGCCATCCAAGCCAAATTAAGACCCAGATTGCAAGTGGACAAGGAAGCCATTGGCTTATCGAGAGTCTAACAATGTTCATATATGTGTAACCCGCCCTCCTGAGATATGTGTCAACCTTGTTTTTAAGCATATTCACGCTGCTAGCAGTTACACAATCCGTAGACAATTTATTCCATTAATTTATTGTCCTCTGTGAGAACGAGAACTTCCTCATATGCAATCTACACTGATCCTTTACTAATGTTACCTCATGTCCTCTGTTTCTACAATCTTTCTTGAATGAGAAAAACATATCTCTATCAATATTTTTATACCCATTCAATATCTTAAAAACTTCAGTCTGATCTCTTAATCTCCTTGTCTCTAGTGTTCATTAATGGAAGAAGATTGGCAAGGAAAGCCCTTCACAGATTCAGCTCTGGACTCATCCAAGGCCCAACTTGTTCAGATTTTCTGTCACTAGCAAAAATGCCCATCCTCGGGACAGGATCACTTGGTGTTTGTATGTGTTTATAAAATTTCAGGATGTGCAACATTATCACAGAAATATCCATCTATGCCTTGGTACTTGGTGCCTGTCAGTATGTTGATGGCTTCTTGGAATGTAACTTTTGAAATGTAACTTGAAATTGCGAGGTAACACTGGCAATTATAGCAACATTTAGTGATGCCTTGGCCTTGTGTTACGTAACTTGGAACCATTGTAGAAAAGACGTTGTTGACAATTGTATGTGTCAATAGTGTATGTGCATACGTGTACACAATCGTACACAATTGTCGGCGTAGCACTGCGGACAATTGTGCATAATAACTACAAAGGGTAATTTGATTGTTCATAGAAAAGATAATAGCAGGTGAATTTCTAAAAAAAATTAAACTGATGACCCAACCGTGGGGTAGAAACCTGAAAGTTTGGTGCAGCAGATGCAAAGTGTCTAGGATGAGTGGGTCCTGTCCAGTAGGGAGGGGGGATGTCCTATGTTCAGGAGGAGTAGCATAGCATACAAACACTTCATGGATTACTGTAAGATTATTGCTGATGTTTCTCATTAAAGGTCACTAATAGAGAATGACTTGGGACTGGCATAGACTGACCACTGTCACAATGAAATGGGACTAACAACATCTGGTCAAGGGATAAGCACGACATGTCCAGTCCCCTATTGTCACATCCAGATGTGATGTCCAGGCTACTGGTCAGTTGATTGCCTGTAACTGCCACTTTGGCTTGCAAGTGATTAGACCTTTCTGTCCAAGCAGTGACAATGACAATGACACTGATGACGCTGGACACATGTCATCATTCAGGTCCACTGAGTCAATTATTTAATTAACTCACTTTATGACATTGTTTGCTGTGTTTCACCAGATAATTTCAAATGTTTGTGTTAATTATAAATAACATTTCTATATTGAACTTTCACAGGAATGTTACAGATCACTGGTATGCTAAATTTGTTGACCCCATAAATAAATAATTGAACTGAGGCAATGTGGGGTCAGAGTTCTAACAGCTACTCTACCGCCCCCCCCCCCATGTCTGTACATATCCCAGTTATAATGTTTAGGGATCACATTAAGCCTCTGCCATTTACCAAGGCATGGAATAGAGGCTCCATATCATTTTCACTAGGTGGGTCTGGCTTTTATCAGGTGTTTACAATAAACAGGAAGGGTTCCCAGCTTCCTGTCATCCACACCCCCTACCCTCGTCCCTCTAACCCACATCCCTACCCCTACCCACCCTGGTAACACCAGCTTCCTCCCTCTGGTAATATTGTCATGGGAAATACCACCTTGACAGGGATCCTAGAACTATGAGATTGGGAAGATGGGCTAGAGGGAGATTAAGCTGGAGAGGTGGGAAACTCCTTTCTACCTGACCCAGGGAGGGTGTTTAACTCATCGTGTAAATAGCATGGTTAAAAGAAAAATAAATGAAAATGTGGGCATTACTGCTTGAAAGAGATGTAATCTGGAAAAGTGACTAATTAATGAACAACCATTAGGACCATAGTCCATATAAACAACTGCTTAGGGAGGTGAATAGCAAGGGCCCCTCAGTAGGAGGGTGAACAGCAAGGAGGGTGAATAGCAAGGCCCTTCAGTAGGAGGGTGAATAGCAAGGAGGGTGAATAGCAAGGCCCTTCAGTAGGAGGGTGAACAGCAAGGAGGGCGAATAGCAAGGCCCCTCAGTAGGAGGGTGAACAGCAAGGAGGGTAAATAGCAAGGCCCTTCAGTAGGAGGGTGAATAGCAAGGAGGGTGAAAAGCAAGGGCTGAACCACCCATGCAGTTTTCACCCACTCTTGTTCTGGTCCTATTAGATTTTGTTTTAATATGAAAGTCACCAGTTGTATTGAGCAGTCTGAATGATAAAAAGAGATGTATTTTACAGCGTGATCATTCCCATCAAATGCATCTATGTACAGGCATGCAACCGTGCACACGGACACAAATGCACGGACGCACGCACGCACTCACGCACACATGCAATGTAGGACCCACGGTATTGTTGGACTCCTGATAAGCCAGTGACTTCCTTGTCGACTTGCCATCTGAAGCTCGTTGCTTTCAGTGGCAATCTTGCTATTTTTTAATGATATGAAGATTCTGCCTACAGACAAGGTCTTCTGCACCTTTCAGTTTAAATTAGATTAGATTGTGTGTTTGAGTAAAACTGTATCTGTAACTGGTATCCGTAATCATACTGACAAACCTTTATCTTCCTGGTGCATTTAAGTATTGCAAATGTTTATCTTTTCAGTGCAATAAATGCATTTCTTTATTGCATAATACTGGAACTAACTCTTAATAAGTAGTTAAGTGTTTTTAACTTATTACGAGTAGATAAAATGGTAGGCCATGTCAATACAAGTTACCAGGAATCACTCTGAGAACTACAGTTAAGCATTTGGTTCTGAGTGGTACATGGTAATTAAATACTCATTTGTTATGCATGCGCCCAACAATTTGTCTGTGTACCAAGGAATTCTTTTTTGTGGCGGTCAGATAATGCTCTTTGTAAATCAGGAAGAAAATACGACAAGGCATAAAGCTCATCGTCATTAGGCGTAGGTGATGTCGACCCTCCATTTCCCACGATCCCAGGTGTCTTCTAACAGTTCTGTTGTGTTCTAGCCAGGCTGCTGGACCATCGAGGTTTTTAATTCTTGCCCAACCTCTGCTTCGTTTTCGCTCAGTCTTTCCTATTGTCACAGATGTTCTAGGTTTCTCATTATATGGCCTAGTTGTGCTTGTTTTTTCATGATTTTTGACATGATCTTCCTCTTGCTGTTAGCTGTTCTAAGAAGCTCTTCGTTACTTTTGTTTCTTCTGCCCACGATACTCTAAGCATTCTTCTCAAGAACCACATTTCTGTTGCTACTGTATATATTCTTTACTAATTGTTCAGTCATTCTTTAGGGGCTTTGTAGATAAAAAAAAAAATTCAGATGTGGGTGGGTGAGTGAGTCAAGGGTCCACTCGTATGAAAAAAATAGGAAATTTATTTTGAGATTTTTCCCAGTCGTAAGTAACATTTAGTAAATGTTAGTTTTGCATAAAACAAACAATTTGTGAAATCATGATTCAATTTGTATGTCTTGACATTTTCCTTTTTTTATAGGTGGTGGGTTGGTAGGGTCAATCCTATACAACATATTTTTTTATTGGAATTTGTTTAGTCACATGAAACTAGTACAGGATGAAGAGTTGAGTTTAGAGAACATCTTTGTGTAAAATGTGAAATACTAATTGATGCAGTAACACACAACTCACCTGGGGATCCCTTTGATGTTGTCACAGTCGAAGTGTTCCTAGTTCCTCAGTATCCACCTGCTTTGGTCTTCCTCATCCCTGGTCGGAACACTTAACTGATGCAGCTCTCCCTGGATGGTGCTCAGCACAGACAAGCACCACACTGACAGTGCTGCACCACACTGGCGGTGCTGCTGGCGGTGCCTGTCCCAATCAATAAGCACATGCTCGCATTGTGAGTTATAATGCATGAATATTGAGAGGAAACACGAGGAATTAAGACACACTCCTACTTGGCTCCTTGGGGCGACCCAGGGGATCAGGGAACAGGAAAATATCCCACTGGGTTTAACCAGGGTGCATTCTCCACAGCCCTGACAGCACTTCAGTGGTCTGGAGAGGGAATAATGGATGACTAGCAAAAGGCATGTGATTAGTGAATTAACACAGAGTAAAAAAATTGACATTGACAGGAGAATTGACACATCTCCCTGTCTCTGCTTCCCACTTGGGAAGAGGCCAGGCTCCCCCAACCTCCCCAGTGGAAGCGTCAAACTCCCAGTGGTGATAAAAAATTTACACTGATTTTGCAAATGCATTTAAATTCACACAAAAAGAGAGATGCACTTTAAAAAGTTACATTTATAAGGACAATGGCAGGTGACAGGTGTTGGTGACACCTGTGGTGACACCTGTTTAGTCAGTGTCTGAGTGTCACCAGTGTCATTAGAGCTGTCACAATAAGATAACGCTTAAAGTGTACAATTTCTATTAATGAATCGTAATATTATGCAGAGCGGAATAGTCATTACCCGGAATATCATGTTTTTGATCGCTAGATGGCATCTGTGCATAAATGCAATGCATTGTGGTATAGATTGTCGATGGAAGTATAGCTTGTATTTCAAGTTAGTCAGAAAGAATTAGTTTCAACAAAGAATACATCGTACCAACAGTAGCAGTTACTGCTATTAAACAGAAATCACATCGCTAACATTGGGATGTTAAAATCAGCTGATCTGACATTTGAATAACTTTTGCGTTGGTATAGATACGTGATTGTTTCGGCGCATGGCAAGAGACTCGCACAAGTTACATGTTGTACTTCTGTCGACAACCTTACTCTGTTGGCTGACTCACTTTTAGTGTTGTTACAATGGAAAAAACAATAGTGATTTGCAGCCAGCGGGACTCGTCTTTTGCTCCTTTCTACTGGAAGGACATCAGCTCAATTACAACAATGTGCCAGTAGGAGCTCCATCTGGAAGATGCCATTGTTGTATAGTTTGGGACTGATGAAAGATCATGAGGCTCTTGTCTCCTCTGAGTGTGTGAGTGAGTGTGTGCATGCGTGCGTGTGTGCGTGTGCATGCATTTATAAATGAATACATAAAATCTTCTGTCAGAAATGCTCCTGACTAACATTGAATTCACAGTCACATGTTTGGTGCTGACGAGTCCTGCTAGAAATATGATGTGACAGACATACACACGAATGCATGTGCGCATGTGCATGTGCAAGTGCATATGCACACGCTTGCATGCACGCACTGTATATAACATTGAACACTTTGATGTAATTTTAAAAGAAATTAGTTATCTTTAGAAGTTGATTATTGTAATTGCTTTTAGATATTTCCCTAGATATGAATCGATCATTGAAACATTAATGATGTCGGATATCCCAGTAGACCTGGATGTCAAGAGATAGATGGAGTAATGTAATAAAAATAATAGTCAGAATGATTCCTAGGAGTGCGTGGTGCACTGCAGCATTGTGTTATGATACTGCTGTAATTGCTTGTCTGTTTGTCCCATGTAGAGCCCTGGCACTGGGTCTTGTTTGCAAATAAAAGTGCTTGGGACACAAAGGGTACCTAAAGAATTACTTTTACCTGGGGTTTAGACACATACATAAATAGAAAGCATAATTAGTCTATAGGGAAGTGTTTACTGATGTAGCTTTGTGGATTTAGATAACCGATTGTTTTAAATACTATTTAAATTATGAATTGTTTTCTATGGAGTTGAATGTTGTTTACAAGATCTCAGCATGTATTCAAGTCTTGCAAATACCGACACTGTACGTATTAATTAACTCAGATATTTTATTGGCTACATTCAGAGAAATAATTTGATAGACGTTTTTTGGAAATGTTGTAACGGAAAGCTGGTGTTGCTGTTTTGTTTGTGGTGTGAATTTTTATTAATGTACCATGAAAACATTATTTAGGGTACAACTGACCCAGTCGCCCTGCATTGCATGGGCAGGCTTAGTCACTAACTACTTTATTATAATATTTTTATAGATGCACTAGAAGTTTGTCAAACATAACCAAATTATTTAATATGATATTCACTGTTTTTCTGACAGTTTTGCATCAGATGATGATAAATAGATTTTTTTAAACAAACCAAAATAAAATGATCGATGTTAAAGGTGTCTTGACTTTTTTCAGCAGAGCATCCCTTTTATTCTTAGACACCCCCCTTTTTGTTAGGAACCCCTTCTCACTTTAGCCTACATATAGTTATGGGGGTCTGCGCATTCCTGTCATTCATGTCACAAATTCAGTTTTTCCATTTTTTGGGGGTCAAGACCCCCTGCCTAAAACACCCCCGCCAAACATACCCACTTTTCAAAATCTTGGTTATACCCGTGAATATGGCCTATGCGTTAAAAGTCAAGTAAGTTGAAACGATTCTGTAAACAGTGGGCCATTAATTAAGACACGATAACAACAAGATTCTTGTGACAACCAATACGGTGTCCTGTTGCTATGTGTCACATTGCTCTGACTGTTGTCAGAATAAAGACGAAAGGTGTACAATCAGATAGTCAGACATGCAATCACGCAGCCATCCATGTATGTGCAATTTTTTGGCATATACACTGCGTCACACGCACACATATACACTGCGTCACACGCACACATATATATTCCTAGCAGTAGCTGGGATAGGGAAAGTTCAGCACATGTATGCAGAAATATGTGAAACCCATCTGACAATACTGCTACCTGCCTCCAAAGTTAGGGGTTCATCAGCCACATGTTGTATGTTGACTTTAACCGGCAGTTATATTGCAAGCTGCAATTACTGTCATGTGTCAGTGTGCATATAGGGAACTGTTTGTGTCAGTGTGCATGTAGAGAACTGTCATGTGTCAGTGTGCATATAGCGAACTGCCACGTGTCAGTGTGCATGTAGTGAACTGCCATGTGTCAGTGTGCATATAGTGAACTGCCATGTGTCAGTGTGCATGTAGTAAGCTGCCATGTGACAATAGTGTACATGTAGTGAACTGCTGTATGCATGTAGTGAATTGTGATGTGTCAGTAGTGTGCATGTAGAGAACTGCCATGGGTCAGTGTGCATATAGCGAACTGCCACGTGTCAGTGTGCATGTAGTGAACTGCCATGTGTCAGTGTGCATGTAGTAAGCTGCCATGTGTCAATAGTGTACATGTAGTGAACTGCTGTATGCATGTAGTGAATTGTGATGTGTCAGTAGTGTACATGTAGTGAACTGCCATGTGTTAGTAGTGTACATGTAGTGAACTGCCATGTGTCAGTGTACATGTAGTGAACTGCCATGTGTCAGTGTACATGTAGTGAACTGCCATGTGTCAGTGTACATGTAGTGAACTGCCATGTGTCAGTAGTGTACATGTAGCGAACTGCCATGTGTCAGTGTGCATGTAATGAACTGCCCTGTGTCAGTATACATGTAGTGAACTGCCATGTGTCAGTAGTGTACATGTAGTGAACTGTCATATGTCAGTGTACATGTAATGAACTGCCATGTGTCAGTGTGCATACAGTGAACTGCCATGTGTCAGTAGTGTACAGGTAGTGAACTGCCATGTGTCAGTAGTGTACATGTAGTGAACTGTCATGTGTCAGTGTACATGTAATGACCTGCTATGTGTCAGTGTGCATAGTGAACTGCCATGTGTCAGTAGTGTACATGTAGTGAACTGCCATGTGTCAGTAGTCTACATGTACTGAACTGTCATGTGTCAGTGTGCATATAGTGAACTGCCATGTGTCAGTGTGCATGTAGTGAACTGCCCCTGTGTCAGTATACATGTAGTGAACTGCCATGTGTCAGTAGTGTACACGTAGTGAACTGTCATGTGTCAGTGTACATGTAATGAACTGCCCTGTATCAGTGTACATGTAGTGAACTGCTATTTGTCAGTAGTGTACATGTAGTGAACTGCCTTGTGTCAGTGTACATGTAGTGATCTGTCATGTGTCAGTGTACATGTAGTGAATTGCCATGTGCCAGTGTGCATGTAGTGAACTGCCCTGTGTCAGTAGTGTACATGTAATGAACTGCCCTGTGTCAGTGTACATGTAGTGAACTGCCATTTGTCAGTAGTGTACATGTAGTGAACTGCCTTGTGTCAGTGTACATGTAGTGATCTGTCATGTGTCAGTGTACATGTAATGATCTGTCATGTGTCAGTAGTGTACATGTAGTGATCTGTCATACTTCAGTGTATATGTAGTGAACTGCCATGTGTCAGTGTACATGTAGTGAACTGCCAGTTGTCAGTAGTGTACATGTAGTGAACTGCCATGTGTCAGTGTATATGTAGTGAACTGCCATGTGTCAGTGTGCATGTAGTGAACTGCCATGTGTCAGTGTACATGTAGTGAACTGCCATGTGTCAGTAGTGTACATGTAGTGATCTGCCATGTGTCAGTGTACATGCCGTGTGTCAATGTGCATGTAGTGAACTGCTCCGTATAAAAGCTACACCAGATCTATATCTCATTGGATGCCAGAAATATTTGTGGACAGGTGAAAAGAAAATGTATTTTTAGTTTTTTCCAGCGAATCAAACAGTGCAGCCCTTTTCCCGTTAGCTGTTGAGTTAGAAGAAGTGCATCTGTTTTACTGAGAAATAATAGCACAGCTCACAAAGCTATGTTGACTTGCACGTTGTTTATCACATTCTCGGTTTTGTAGTATTTACAGTAGTTTCTCACTCCTGTGCCTGTGAGAATGGCAGTGACATCAATATGGATAAAATGTGGGGCAATGTATAATTTTGAACCAGTGCTTGGTGCAAATGTGATGAAGACAAGAGCTGGATAAATGTGTTGCAGATCAGTGATGTTAACGACAACTAAAGTTATCAGTGTTTTAATTTTTTTGGCAAATTATACAGCTACATGCAATGCAAATAACTTATTGGGTTATTATAACATAATGGAAATAATTTGGTAATATTCAGTGTGGTATTTAATTTACTCCACAGCTGTTTTTGATAAGAAGATTGCCTTTATTGGTCCCTGACATGGAAGTCAAATGGAGCTACACATGTAAACAGCTAACAAGTCATGCAGCTAACAAGTCATGCAGCTAACAAGTCATGCAGCTAACAAGTCATGCAGCTAACAAGTCATGCAGCTAACAAGTCATGCAGCTAACAAGTCATGCAGCTAACAAGTCATGCAGCTCGGCAACGTGATTAGGAGTTTTTAACATAACTAGAAACTGCCCCATGAACACAAGCAGTTGGTTTCTGCCTCCAACATTTGTATCTCAGAACCCGTTAAACTCCGCCCGAGCAGACCTGTTCATGCAAACACCATTTCAACTTCTATTGAAGCACCCAGTCATGCCGCAATTGCTGTGTGAAAGCTGTTCATTCTTACAATTCCACCATTGGAATCACATCGTGTAGCCAGGTACTCGTTTGTACAGCTGAGTAACCTGAAGCAAAGTGGAAAGAATGAAATTACCCAAGTTTCGAAAAGACTACAGGTGGTCTCGACAATCCTGTGCTCTGACCGCAGAGCAACGACATCCACTGATTTTTTACTTGGCCGATTTATGATTAGCTGTTTATCTGCTGGAACGGTTTATTCTGGAAGAGTTTTATTCTTAAAAAATCAATACATGACATTTTGATAAACATCCTGAATTGACAACTGACCCTAGTACGTACAAGGTGAAATGGCAGATGGGGAATAATACCCAGTGGTAAGCCAGATAGTATTGACTGATTACACTGACTTGTTTAAAAATAGGTAGCAAGTTTCTTTAACTATATGTATCTGACTCATGAAATCATGTATTGGTGTGGGAACGTTCCTTATACCTTCAAGCAGCATGAAGTAGGTGTGAGATTTGTAAAATTATCAAAACATGCAAGATCTCACTACAGATTACACAATTTTGTCTTTTTACTTTTGAAATTTCCCCTTAATATAAATTATCAGATGTTATATTTGCCAGCCTGATTTATTGACTTTCCCTTCCGGCGCAGCCCAGCTAATTCAGCCTTCAATCTTTCCTTGATTTATGGAATTGTAGTCCAATTTACCCAGCATCGTCACCAGAAATAACACAATTTTTCATTGCCAACTATTTATTTTACATTGTGCTTAGTCACTTGTTTCTGCTGCAGCTGCCGCTCTTTACTTTAACGTTTTATTTTGCAGTTTCAAATATTTTGTGCCAAACTTTCTAGTTGTATATTTTATGTAGTTTTCTCTAAATACAGTTAAACCTACTTCGAAGCAACAACATGTATTGGTTAATTTCTTTGTCGCAGTTCTTCGTATCCTAGAATTTGGGCGAAATATTTCATCCAGCTCGACAAGCATTGGTTGCAGAGGGCGGCCAGCCAGTTTGCTGTGGCGTTAAGATGAACATTTTCTTACGAACCAGCCAATAATTGGATGTATTTGATGTTCTTATCACGTGCCAAGTAACTGATATCGAGTAAACAATCAGTTGGAGTCTTCCAGTTTCAAACTATTGTGTTCTGTTTATGTAGGATTTAATTAGGCAAAACATGATTGTCAGTAAAAAAAGTCAGTGCGTATTGAGTTTCATTACAGATGAGTAACTCTGAAACTACATGATTTGTGGAACTGAATTCCTGCAGTTTAATGGAAGATAAATGCACACTATGTGGAGCTTGTACTTCACAGAGCTGCCATCTAGCGGCTAAATTTGTATAACGAACTGGCATTGTCACATTTGTGTACATTAATACAATAACTCTGAAAGTGCCTTTTGAGTGAAACTGAGAAGATCGCAGTTGATATGCACATCAATGCAGTACTCCAGAAGTGCCACTTGTGACTGGGGTGGAAGTAGAGACATCTAGTGACCATTTTCGAAAATAAAGCAAACACTAATTGTTGTATGGTATTTTCGGGGTTATTGCATTTATGTGCCCGCTTAATAGTGTTGTAAGTTGTTGTAAGTTGTTGTAAGTTGTTGTAAGTTGTTGTAAGTTGTTGTAAGTTGTAAGTTATTGTAAGTTGTAAGTTGTTGTAAGTTGTTGGTGGCACTGGAATATAGGCGTTGTCAGGTTGATCAACATGTCAGCTCATATCAACTGGTTTTTTAATGAGGGTGTAATTAAACAGTTTGTTTGTGTGGTAGATGATGAGAATAAAACTATTGATATGAAATCTGAACAACCCTTTGATTGATGTTCCACTTGAATAGGTTGATGTTCCGGTTGAATGGGTTGATGTTCCACTTGAATAGGTTGATGTTCCGGTTGAATGGGTTGATGTTCCACTTCAATGGCTTGATGTTCCGCTCCCTCTATCCCTCAGATGCTATCATGCAGCTGGCATGTCTGACAGCAGAATATGTTATACTTAGATAAAATACAGACTAATTATATCATGTGTATGTTATGTTGTAATTAATTGTTGCTGTTTTACTTTTAGGGCCTGAGAATGAGGCCGCTGAGAATGTAACTGAGATACCCGAGGAAGAGTTTGGTGAAGGTAGGCACTTTTCGTTGTTCTAAAGTCTTATTGGAGGGACATATATATATACATATATATATATATATATATATATATATATATATATATATATATATATATATATATATATATATATATTTATATATATATATATATATATATATATATATATATATACTGTTTCAATGTTAAACGCCATTCTAAAATGGAGAGCAATGGAACACATAATGCTACTCCTTAAGCATATTTATAAAAATAATATATATTATATGGTATAGCGCCATATAAAAAACTTTTTGGTGCTTCACAACATTAAAAGTTAATAAAATAGTCTAGATTTGTAAAGTAAATAAACAAACAAATAAATGTATTAAAATAGTACTGATAATAAGAATTATTTAAAAATACATATAGCACAATGAAAATTGCTAAATAAATATATAATTTTATGCTGGAACTGTTCCTGTTGAGTGTAGGTCAACATATTATGTGAGCACAGGCATGCTGCTAGAATAAAAGCCACAAACTATACTCATGGATCAAAACTAAGAACACAGTAGTGCAGCTCAGTGTATTCCAGGCAATGTCATCAAAGCGATGTTCAAATCTCACCCCCGTCTTACTAATAATACCATATCTGACCTAATAAAAAAATTGGATTATGGAGAAATGTCAAGGAATCTGTTCTTATAAGAGTACGCAAAAATATTTTCCAGACAATAAGTTTGTTTAACACGAGTGGTGTCATTTGTTGACTAGTGTAGAACAACAGAAATGTGGTGCCAAATGTTTAACACCAGGTGGCGACATTTTTCATTTGTTCCACACTAATCAAATTACAATAATTATTGATCCTGCTGATAAAAAAATTGGGTGTACACTAATTAGGGCGTGTAGGCTATGCAAATAAATAGCTGCCATTGGGGCGCTAGACATGTGAACAGACAGGTAAAGCAAATCCAACTACATGCACTAAATGTTTTCATAAAGTGTGATAAAAGAAATTTTATAATTAAAATAAGTTCACTGTTGTGTTGATGTTTCATTTGCAGATGTAGAAGATGAGTTGGAGGAGTCTGGCGTGAAAGTGTCAGAAGAGGAGTTCAACTTCAATGACTTTATCCTCAGGTACGCTGCATTCAGCCACCAATAATGTTAACTGTGTTGTTTCTGACACATTCATGAGATCATCCAGCCACCAATGGTGTTAACTGTGTTGTTTCTCACACATTCATGAGCTCATCCAGCCACCAATGATGTTAACTGTGTTGTTTCTCACACATTCATGAGCTCATCCAGCCACCAATGGTGTTAACTGTGTTGTTTCTCACACATTCATGAGCTCATCCAGCCACCAATGATGTTAACTGTGTTGTTTCTCACACATTCATGAGCTCATCCAGCCACCAATGATGTTAACTGTGTTGTTTCTCACACATTCATGAGCTCATCCAGCCACCAATAGTGTTAACTGTGTTGTTTCTCACACATTCATGAGCTCATCCAGCCACCAATGGTGTTAACTGTGTTGTTTCTCACACATTCATGAGCTCATCCAGCCACCAATGATGTTAACTGTGTTGTTTCTGACACATTCTTGAGCTCATCCAGCCACCAATGATGTTAACTGTGTTGTTTCTCTCACATTCATGAGCTCATCCAGCCACCATTGGTGTTAACTGTGTTGTTTCTGACACATTCATGAGCTTATCCAGCCACCAATGGTGTTAACTGTGTGGTTTCTCACACATTCTTGAGCTTATCCAGCCACCAATGATGTTAACTGTGTTGTTTCTCACACATTCATGAGCTCATCCAGCCACCAATGGTGTTAACTGTGTTGTTTCTGACACATTCATGAGCTTATCCAGCCACCAATGGTGTTAACTGTGTTGTTTCTCACACATTCATGAGCTCATCCAGCCACCAATGGTGTTAACTGTGTTGTTTCTCACACATTCTTGAGCTCATCCAGCCACCAATGGTGTTAACTGTGTTGTTTCTCACACATTCATGAGCTCATCCAGCCACCAATGGTGTTGTTTCTCACACATTCTTGAGCTCATCCAGCCAACAATGGTGTTAACTGTGTTGTTTCTCTCACATTCTTGAGCTCATCCAGCCACCAATGGTGTTAACTGTGTTGTTTCTCACACATTCTTGAGCTCATCCAGCCACCAATGATGTTAACTGTGTTGTTTCTCACACATTCATGAGCTCATCCAGCCACCAATGGTGTTAACTGTGTTGTTTCTGACACATTCATGAGCTTATGCAGCCACCAATTGTGTTAACTGTGTTGTTTCTCACACATTCATGAGCTCATCCAGCCACCAATGGTGTTAACTGTGTTGTTTCTCACACATTCATGAGCTCATCCAGCCACCAATGATGTTAACTGTGTTGTTTCTCACACATTCATGAGCTCATCCAGCCACCAATGATGTTAACTGTGTTGTTTCTCACACATTCATGAGCTTATCCAGCCACCAATTGTGTTAACTGTGTTGTTTCTCTCACATTCATGAGCTCATCCAGCCACCAATGGTGTTAACTGTGTTGTTTCTGACACATTCATGAGTTCATCCAGCCACCAATGGTGTTAACTGTGTTGTTTCTGACACATTCATGAGCTCATCCAGCCACCAATGGTGTTAACTGTGTTGTTTCTGACACATTCTTGAGCTTATCCAGCCACCAATTGTGTTAACTGTGTTGTTTCTCACACATTCTTGAGCTCATCCAGCCACCAATGGTGTTAACTGTGTTGTTTCTCACACATTCTTGAGCTCATCCAGCCACCAATGATGTTAACTGTGTTGTTTCTCACACATTCATGAGCTCATCCAGCCACCAATGGTGTTAACTGTGTTGTTTCTCACACATTCATGAGCTTATCCAGCCACCAATTGTGTTAACTGTGTTGTTTCTCTCACATTCATGAGCTCATCCAGCCACCAATGATGTTAACTGTGTTGTTTCTCACACATTCATGAGCTCATCCAGCCACCAATGGTGTTAACTGTGTTGTTTCTGACACATTCATGAGTTCATCCAGCCACCAATGGTGTTAACTGTGTTGTTTCTGACACATTCATGAGCTCATCCATCCACCTATGGTGTTAACTGTGTTGTTTCTGACACATTCATGAGCTCATCCATCCACCAATGGTGTTAACTGTGTTGTTTCTGACACATTCATGAGCTCATCCAGCCACCAATGGTGTTAACTGTGTTGTTTCTCACACATTCATGAGCTCGTCCAGCCACCAATGGTGTTAGCTGTGTTGTTTCTCACACATTCATGAGCTCGTCCAGCCACCAATGATGTTAGCTGTGTTGTTTCTCACACATTCTTGAGCTCATCCAGCCACCAATGGTGTTAACTGTGTTGTTTCTCACACATTCATGAGCTTATCCAGCCACCAATGGTGTTAACTGTGTTGTTTCTGACACATTCATGAGCTCATCCAGCCACCAATGGTGTTAACTGTGTTGTTTCTCACACATTCATGAGCTTATCCAGCCACCAATGGTGTTAACTGTGTTGTTTCTCACACATTCTTGAGCTCATCCAGCCACCAATGATGTTAACTGTGTTGTTTCTCACACATTCATGAGCTTATCCAGCCACAAATGGTGTTAACTGTGTTGTTTCTGACACATTCATGAGCTCGTCCAGCCACCAGTGGTGTTAACAGTGTTGTTTCACACACATTCTTGAGCTCATCCAGCCACCAATGGTGTTAACTGTGTTGTTTCTCACTCATTCATGAGCTCATCCAGCCACCAATGATGTTAACTGTGTTGTTTCTCACACATTCATGAGCTCATCCAGCCACCAATGGTGTTAACTGTGTTGTTTCTCACACATTCATGAGCTCATCCAGCCACCAATGGTGTTAACTGTGTTGTTTCTCACACATTCATGAGCTCGTCCAGCCACCAATGGTGTTAACTGTGTTGTTTCTCACACATTCATGAGCTCATCCAGCCACCAATGGTGTTAACTGTGTTGTTTCTCACACATTCATGAGCTCGTCCAGCCACCAATGGTGTTAACCAGTGCCACATCAAAGATTGTTACTTAAACTAAAAGCCCATGGTATAGGCAATGATGTAATCAACTGGATAGAAAAGTGGCTTACACACAGAAGACAGAGAGTAATAGTAGATGGTAAGATTTCAAACTGGAAATCTGTTTTGAGTGGGGTACCACAGGGATCAGTGTTAGGCCCTATACTGTTTTTAATATATATAAATGATTTGGAGGATGACATATCTAGCAAAGTACTCAAATTTGCAGATGACACAAAAGTATTCAGAAAGGTTACTAATGATACAGATCAACAAAGTTTACAGGATGATCTAGATAAATTAGTTAAATGGTCAGAAAAATGGCAAATGTTATTCAATTTTTGGGAAGTGTAAATGTATACACATAGGACATGGAAATATGGACGAGGAATATAAAATGGGGGATGCTGTACTAGGTAGAACCACACAAGAAAAGGATTTAGGAGTAACATTTAATGCTGACATGAAAGTTTCAGAGCAATGTGGGAATGCTGCTTCGAAAGGAAATCAAATTCTAGGGCTAATTAGGAGAACTATCACGTATAAGGAGAAACATCTAATTGTACCCCTGTACAAAGCAATAGTTAGACCACATTTGGAATATTGTATTCAAGCATGGAGGCCATATCGTAAAAAAGACATAGATAACCTAGAAAGAATACAACGAAGAGCAACTAAGATGATTCCAGAATTAAGAGACCTTAGTTACGAAAGTCGCTTATTACAATGTGGTTTGACAACACTAGAGACCAGGAGACTAAGAGGAGACCAAATAGAAGTGTTTAAAATAGTGAACGGTTATGAGGATGTTGATAGGAATATGTTCTTCAAACTTAAAGAAGGCAGTAGAACCAGAGGACACAAAGCAGCATTAGTTAAGGAGCAGTGTAGGTTGGACATGAGAAAGTACTCTTTCTCACAGAGGGTGATAAATGAATGGAACAAACTGCCAAATGATTGTGTTAATGCTAGTAGTGTGAATATGTTTAAAAATAGAATTGACAGATATCTGATAAGGGCGGGCTACACATAGATGAGAAAATTGTTGGACTCTCGATAAGCCAATGGCTTCCTTGTCCACTTGCCATCTGGAACTTCGAGATGGCAATCTTGTTAAATCTCTTGTTAAACTGTCCACAGCATCAAAGATTTCTCTAATATCCTTTCCAGTTCCACTTATTAAATTTGAAGGCGATAAATCAGATCATTTGGGGCAGTTATTTGTAACTCCTGAAATGACAACAAAGAAAATTAAGAAGATATAAGATAATAAATCTAGAATTGATGGGATACCACCAAAACTACTTAAGGAAATTGTAGAGTACACCATTTGTACCTCAATCCATCGGTTGATGACTTTTTGCACTGTACATGGTCACGAGAATGCCTAATCCTTTGGTTTTGTTGCGCCACTGAGCTCGGATTATCCGAGGATATTGGCGCCAAAGAAGTCTTTTTATTATTATTATTATTTGCAAAAGTGTTTAACTTGACACTAGAAGAAGGAATAGTTCCTTCAGAATGGAAATAAGCAAACATGCTATTTAAGAAGGGATCGAGGAACAAGCCAGAAAATTACAGACCAGTGAGTTTAACATCAGTTGTGTGTAAATTACTCGAAACATTAATTAGAGACCACATGGTGGAATTCCTTGTAAAACATGAATTAATAAATACATTTCAACATGGGTTCCTAAAAGCATGGTCGTGTCTAACCAATGTCTTGTGATATTTGGAAGAAATTACAAAGTGATGATGGGACACCAGTGGATTTGTATACTTAGATTTTCAGGAAGCTTTTGATAAAGTGCCACATCAAAGATTGTTACTTAAACTAAAAGCCCATGGTAATGATGTAATCAACTGGATAGAAAAGTGGCTTACACACAGAAGACAGAGAGTAGATGGTGAGATGTCAAACTGGAAATCTGTTTTGAGTGGGTTACCAATATTTGGACCTATACTATTAATATAATATAAATGATTTGGAAGATGACATATCTAGCAAAGTACTGAAATGTGCAGATGACATAAAAGTATTGAGAAATGTTACAAATGATACAGATAAACAAAGTTTACAGGATGATGTAGATAAATTTTTGAAATGGTAAAAAAAAAATGGCAAATGTTATTTGATTTTGGGAAGTGTAAATGCATACACATAGGACATGGAAACATGGATGAATAATATAAAATGGGGGATGCTGTACTATGTAGAAAAAAGAAAAGGATTTAGGAGTAACATTTAGTGCTGACATGAAAGTTTCAGAATAATATGGGATTGCTGCTTCAAAAGGTAATCAAATTCCGGGGGCTAATTAGGAGAACTATCATGTATAAGGAGAAACAGCTAATTGTACCCCTGTACAAAGCAATAGTTAGACTGTATTTGGAATATTATATACAAGCATGGAGGCCATATCGTAAGAAGGACATAGACAAGCTAGAAAGAATACAACGAAGAGTAACTAAAATTATTCCAGAATTGAGAGACCTTAGTTATGAAAGCCACTTATTAGAATGTGGTTTGACAACACTAGAGACCAGGAGACTAAGTGGAGACCAAATTGATGTGTTTAAAATAGTGATTAGCTATGAGGATATTGATAGGAATGTTCTTCAAACTTAAAGAAGGCAGTAGAACCAGAGGACACAAAGCAGCTTTAGTTAAGGGACAGTGTAGGTTGGGCATGAGAAAGTAGTAAATTAATGGAACAAACTGCCAACTGATTGTGTTAATGCTGGTAGTGCGAATATGTCTAAAAAGTAGAATTGACAGGTATCCGATAAGGGCAGGCTATACATAGATGATAAAAGTGTTGGACTGGCTTCCTTGTCCACTTGTCATCTGGAACTTGTAGTTTGGGATGGCAATCTTGTTAAATCTAGCACAGCTTTGTTGACCCAACATTGTAAAATGCTCGCTACGGTTGCCATCTACATGTTGACATAATGTCACCATTGGTCCAACCATGGAAACATGTAGCGTGCAGACAGCAATGCACAGACGTCTCCTCTATGATGACCCAATTACTCAGAAATCATAGCGACACCTAGCGAGAAATCATAGCGACACCTAGCGAGAAATCATAGTGACACCTAGCGAAAAATCTCAGCAATGCTCCTTGTTTGGTTCACTGTGACAAAGTTGTTGTTATTGTTTCTGCCATGGTTTTGGTAACAGGCTGTCAATGATATGTCAATGTCAATGAAACCCTAGTGCCTGTGTACAATTAATCATGTAGCGCTGCATACATGCAGGAAGGGCAACAGGCATACATTGCGCCAACCACGGATAATATGCTCATGTTTGCCTTGGTGAAGAATATCCTCATAGGCATACACAAGAGATTAGCTAAGCTCTTTCATGAGCCATTTCTTTATCAAAGTTGGCTCCATAGGGAACCTAAGCCAACTTCACTTTGCTCTGCTGCTACTGTTTGCATAACAACTGATTGTCGCACAACAAACCATTGTGACGCTCGCTTTCTAAACAACTGCTATTGCTGTCAACGGTACAGTGAATCAATGAAAAGTCCCAGTCTCGTAGCACTCCCTGTCGACAGTGACGTCACATTGAAGCTTGCCGATAATCACGGGAAAAATATGCATGATCGGGGCTGGCCGAGTATTATTTGGAATTATTATTTAATTGCATTATAATTTAAAAAAATTGTGTTGTGGAAATGGAAATACACAGCGAGATGTAATATTTCAAGCAATTAATGTTTTTATTTTCCCTTTAAGTATTGTTAAGCACAGTGACTGTTTGGCATAGGTTTGTGAGCCCGCGCGTGGTGCAGGCGTACGTGACCCTGCTGTCTCAGTACAAGACCAACTCCGCTCACACCAACCACTGCGTCCTGAAGATGTTGCACCGGGTGGGCTTCGAGTGCGAGATGATTGGCATGCTCTTCCAGGCCCGTCTGTTCCGTATCTTCCAGAACGTCCAGGCCGACCCCGCCTGCACGACTCGACACTTCAAGGTCAGTTGTGGGTCAGTTGACAGTCAGATTGTGGTCAATTACGTTGTAATTGGAATTGAAACACCAAGTCCCTTTTTTAGTAATTGGAATTGGTGAAAATGTAATTGGTATTTTCAGTTAATTTTCAGTTACATTTCAGTTACTTTTCAATTACTTTTTTCTGTTAAGCTATGTAACTTTTTTACTAAATTTATTCGCTACAGACAATCAATAGAATATAATATGTTGCATATATAATATTTGTTTGCCATTATATACCATAATATGCAGAAATTGAAGCTGCTGTAAAATATGTTATTTCTTGCATTGAGTATGTCTGTTGTTGCTTTATTCACATACTTTTATCTCAATGTGGTATTGGTATTTTGGAATTTGTATTTTTGAGGTGGAATTGGTATTTGTAATTGGTGTGTAATTGGAATTTACATAATGTAACTGACCCCAAAGTCTGCTGACAGTGTCGTTTACTTGTGAATTCAAGTTGCCCTGTCAGCGTTAGACAGGCATCCCTGGACGATATACAGTGAAAACTCCAATTAATTGATGAGTAAATATTGCCATTATCAGAATATTATTCAAATACTTGATTTTAGCCATACACTATATGATTGTGATATAAACATGGTAAAATTTTGTTTTATCAAACAATTTAATCTTCCTTTTATGGCATGCACTTATAGTCACAAAACATTTTTTTATTTGTAGTTTTTAAAAGGTATTTTTTGTCAGGTTTATTCCACAACAAAATATATGAGAGACTAGAGGCACTTTTATTAATAATATATAGGTAGTGGGGTCCATTATATTCATGAACTATATATTATTATTATTATAACAAAATATATAATTGTAGGTTACTGTGATCCTGACAATGACTTCCTGTGCCCCTGATATAGTTATTTCTTAAATAAGCCTCTATAGACAATATTTGCACATTAGCACTAGATTTGTTTATGACCTGCAACCTGTTTCATTCTTAGCCAGCAAGTGTCATAAATGTTATGTTATCAGATAATAAAACTGACTACTCCATTTACCTATGTAAAACGTCCATTCGGAAATTATAATTTTAAAATATATATATTTGTGTAACCAATTTTGAAACCTACCAGTTTCAGCCATTGCAATGACGTCACAAACATATCGCAATGACGTCACAAACATATCGCAATGACGTCACAAACATATCGCAATGACGTCACAAACATATCACAATGACATCACAAACATATCGCAATGACATCACAAACATATCACAGTGACGTCACAAACATATCGCAATAACATCACAAACATATGGCAATGACGTCACAAACATATCGCAATGACGTCACCAACATATGGCAATGACGTCACAAACATATCACAATGACGTCACAAACATATCGCAATGATGTCACAAACATATCGCAATGACGTCATAAACATGACCCGCAACCATAGTTTTATTCTTAGCCAATAGGTGTCGTACATGTTGTGAACATTATCTATTGTTGTCGTAGGAGCTGCTGCGTTTCACGCAGCACGTGGTTGCCCAATTCATCGAGGTTGCCCAAAAGAACAGCAAAGTTTTTATGGAGTTGTTCTTCTGGAAGACTGTCAGGGATGTCCGCGACATCACCGAGGGCTATGGATACACTGTCCATCAGTAAGGCATCTTGTCATAAATGTGTCAGTAAGGAACCTTGTCACAGTTTAATTTAAAACATTTCATCTAATTCCTTACTTCACTGTTGCCTAGAGATGAAGGCAGATTCAAGTTTGGTGTGTTTTGGTCTTGAGAGCGTGTTAAAATCATTCTAATGTATACTTTGGTTTTAGTCAGAGTGATCACATATTTAAATCAGTTTCTTGTTAGGCAGGTACTAAATATCACAAATAGATCTTGTTTTCAATGAATCTTCTGGGAAACGTACAACTATCAGAGCTGCTACCTCTGGCTGGTGACTTGACCTGTCACCCTTAACCTTTGACCAGGTCGAAGAAGGTGAAACAGTTGTGGAGTGAGGAAGAGGACATGGAGCTCCAACAACTGGTGGAGCAGTTCAGAGACGAAGAACCCCGAGGTAGGACCCTAAAACTTGATCTTTTGTAGGGAGGATGAACCCCAAGGTATGATCCTAACATTTTTACTTTTGTAAGGAAGATGAACCCCAAGGTATGACCCTAAAACTTGGCCTTTTTTAAGGAAGATGAACCCCAATGTAGGACCCTAAAACTTGACCTTTTGTAAGGAAGATGAACCCCAAGGTAGGACCCTAAAACTTGGCCTTTTTTAAGGAAGATGAACCCCAAGGTAGGACCCTAAAACTTGACCTTTTGTAAGGAAGATGAACCCCAAGGTAGTACCCTAAAACTTGGCCTTTTTTAAGGAAGATGAACCCCAAGGTAGGACCCTAAAACGTTACCTTTTTTAAGGAAGATGAACCCCAAGGTAGGACCCTAAAACTTTACCTTTTGTAAGGAAGATGAACCCCAAGGTAGTACCCTAAAACTTGGCCTTTTTTAAGGAAGATGAACCCCAAGGTAGGACCCTAAAACTTTACCTTTTGTAAGGAAGATGAACCCCAATGTAGGACCCTAAAACTTTACCTTTCGTAAGGAAGATGAACCCCAAGGTATGACCCTAAAACTTTACCTTTTGTAAGGAAGATGAACCCCAAGGTATGACCCTAAAACATGGCCTTTTTTAAGGAAGATGAACCCCAAGGTAGGACCCTAAAACTTTACCTTTTGTAAGGAAGATGAACCCCAAGGTATGACCCTAAAACTTGGCCTTTTTTAAGGAAGATGAACCCCAAGGTAGGACCATAAAACTTGACCTTTTGTAAGGAAGATGAACCCCAAGGTAGGACCCTAAAACTTGGCCTTTTTTAAGGAAGATGAACCCCAAGGTAGGACCCTAAAACTTGACCTTTTGTAAATAAGATGAACCCCAAGGTAGGACCCTAAAACTTGGCCTTTTTTAAGGAAGATGAACCCCAAGGTAGGACCCTAAAACTTGACCTTTTGTAAGGAAGATGAACCCCAAGGTAGGACCCTAAAACTTGACCTTTTGTAAGGAAGATGAACCCCAAGGTATGACCCTAAAACTTGACCTTTTGTAAGGAAGATGAACCCCAAGGTAGGACCCTAAAACTTGGCCTTTTTTAAGGAAGATTAACCCCAAGGTAGGACCATAAAACTTGACCTTTTGTAAGGAAGATGAACCCCAAGGTAGGACCCTAAAACTTGACCTTTTTTAAGGAAGATGAACCCCAAGGTAGGACCCTAAAACTTTACCTTTTGTAGGGAGGAGGAACCCCAAGGTATATATATATATATATATATATATATATATATATATATATATATATATATATATATATAAATGTGTATATATATATGTGTATATATATATGTATATATATATATATATGCATGCACTAATATATATATATATATATATATATATATATATTAGGGTGTGGCTATTAACTTGAGTTGTCAAGACTCTGATGTAAATTCAAACTTTCTGACTGAGAATGTGAAAACCTAAACAGTTCATCAAACCTGAGCAAACTAGATGAAGATTTGATCTCATTATGTAAGTTTTGTTCCAGTTCAACAGTTTGCATGTATCATGCGCCAATTGCGGGATGTGAATGAGTGTCTGTTGTTACACTGTCTGTGGCTGTCTAGATGGAGACATGGCCGACTACGTTCTCGCGAACCTCATAGACCAGAGCAAGACCCGGCGCCAAGTAGTCCGCCAGTTGGTCCACTTAGGTCTGCTTGGCAGTGCCAAGGACCTCAAGAGGCGTAATGGGTAGGTGTCATTGCACACATTAAATACATTCATTGATGTTACCTTTAGTGGAAACATTTAATACCATTCTCTTTTGTATTTGTTTAATCTCAATAGCATCTCATGTTTCACAGGAATACTTGGAGATGTTTTAAGTTTGAATCAGAAATGGTACACCCAACCTTCAGTGCTGTTATTAAATCATATAACTGTTCAATAATTAATCACAATCCACACGCTTTACCAATATAAAGTTTAATATTAAGCGTCCAGAATTCTCGAAGAGTCCAAGTGGGAAAATGGGTAGTATTCATTAATCCCACGCCTACCTTTCCCACAATTCATGCAAGCTGCGAGAGCCACTTGAGAATAAACAGCCTCACTACCTCGCGAGAATGTCTGTTAATGGTACAAAGTCGTATCACCTCGATCGTAATATCATGTTAAGTGGTAGAAATGTTATTCTTGTCGGCCCTATTTGTTTCAGTTTGACCTGTTGATGAATATCGACCTTGTCATTCAGCTGGCAATGTAAACATGATATTCGACTCAAAACATTCAAATTAAATGAATAAGAGTGAAATTATATGAAAAACTGTAGTTCATTAAAATACATTTGGGTGGCCAAGATGTTAGGATGTAGTTTATACTATTTAACATGATTTTACAAAAAAAAACTCTTTCTAGTTTAACAAAGGAAATCAAGTTGATCAAATGCCAAAAAATATGTATCTGAACTGTCTATGATATATCTCCACTGAGTATATGTGTATTTATAGTATATGTGTATTTATATTGTGTCACAAACGGTGTTTCTGTTTTAAACTAAAAAGTAAGTGTTCTTTTGAGTGCGCAGAATACAAATTAACATTCCAACCAGTTATATCTTCCTTGTTTCCCCCCAGCCCCATCCGCTCCCGGGAATGGCAGGAGGAAGAAGAGGAAGATCTGAGACAGTTATTGGAGGAGTTTAAAGACAATGACTGTAAGTGCAACGTCAAATTAAAATGTGTTAACATGGGTGTCAACATTACTGTTTTTTTCGCCTTGTTCCCACTTTTTTGATGATATTCTCACTTTTTATAACTTTCATAAATGCTCTTTTTTTACTGTACAGTCGATATATTTGTCACCCAAAAGGTCGTTCGAGGCACATCATATGTCTATGGTCTGAAGTGATTTCACATTTTGTCGTGTATGTATTCACCATGAACGAGAAAGGCAAATCAAAATGGCGACCCGTAAAAACAGTATGTTTGAGTGCCCTAAAAATTTACAAGAGTTGACTGTAGTGGACAGTTTCCTGCTTTTCCATGAATAGATGGTGACACCAATGTATTAATAGATGGTGACACCAATGTATTAATAGATGGTGACACCAATGTGTTAATAGATGGTGACACCAATGTATTAATAGATGGTGACACCAATGTGTTAATAGATGGTGACACCAATGTATTAATAGATGGTGACACCAATGTGTTAATAGATGGTGACACCAATGTATTAATAGATGGTGACACCAATGTGTTAATAGATGGTGACACCAATGCGTTAATGTGTTACATATAGTTAATTTGTCTGTATTATATTGCCAGTGATTCAAATTCAGGTCACTTGTCATTTTTTTTCCTGTCAATTTCGTTGTAATTTATATTCAGGCCCAAAAATAAATGTTGCTTGTTTTTGATTACTTGCTGGAAAAAATATGGCAGGTGGGTAGGTTTTTTGCATTGGCTAAAATTACTGTACGTGGGGAAAATATTTGTTTTTCTTCGTTCTAGCATTGTTTTTTGTCAATATGTGGGTAAATGTTCAAAATTTTCATACCTTTACTTGACTCGTTCATTAAAAATTCTTAATTCTACCCTGTGAACAAAATGGGAACGCAAATAGTGTTGGTCTGGAAAACGGAAATGATTATTATTTTTGGAAATGCTCCCAAAAACATTAGGTTCAGCACAATAAATCAGGGTCAATAAGGATTTTTTTTTTTGGCCTTACAATGTATAATCTTTGCCTGGGTGTTACCCTATAGCGAGTCTGTGGTAGGTGAAGTTAATAGTTTATGTCAGTGTGTCTGGTTAAATTGTTTGTTTAGCGAATACATCTACAAACTGGACATGAGTATTCTACAGAGACTGCAGTTATTGTGTTTTTTTTTAGATAAATATTGTTTGAAAACATGACATTAAAAAAAATATTGTAGCACTATTTTCAGCAGGCGTGACACGTAAGGTGGCTTTGCATTTTGTAGATCCACTGATGGACATTTTGTCAAACCTGAAGGTGAAGAGGTCAAGGCCAAAGGTCATAGAGAAGCTTCTGCAACTTGGGCTGATACAAGACAAGAAGGAAGTGATGAAGAAGCGGAAGTCAAAGAAGGGGAAGAAAGGGAAGAGGGACTTTGAAGAGGATCTTGAGGGGTTTGATGAAGGTAATTGTTCTAAAATAACATAGACATAGCATCCCAAATTGCTTATTTTTAATCGCCAGATGGCAAATACGTCTTAATACAAGACACTTTGGGATAAATGTCTGCAAGTTGTTCATGAAATGTGATTTATGTTTCCTTTCATGTTTTAGAAGCTATGACAACACAGGTTTTCATTGTGTATACTGAGTGCTGGAAAGAACTAGGAAACCGAACATCCTTTACAAACACTATTACATTACCTTAAAATCACTTAGTACCAGACCTGGGACGATTCCAACTCCGGAATCAGAATAAAAGGACGATTCCGACTCCAATTCTGGAGTTAATTTAGTGGAATCGGAATCATTTGGAGTGGAATCAGAATCGGAGTCGGAAACATTTGGAGTGGAGTTGTAATTGGAATCACAGTGAGTGGAATCGGAATCGTCATGCACATGGGCCATGGCTAATTGCAATTTACTTTTAATGGTATCTCACTGCTCAATGACCAGTCACTACTAGTGTTTGCTCAGAGAAGCCACAGATCCTTTTGAAGGATTAAATCCTTTGGTTTTATTGGCAGTTTGTCAGAAGAATCTTCATATGCCTGGTTCAGATCTGGCCTGGTCATACCTACACAATGGCTAATTGCAATTTACTTTTACTGATTTCTCACTGCTAGTGTTTGCACAGAGTCATACAAACCCTTCTAAAGGATTAAATCATTTGGTTGTATTCAGTCATGCTTGCATCCTACCCTTTGAAATATAGTTGTGACTTGTGAATTGCCTACGGATGGTCAACTGCACAGTTTGTCAGAAAAGTTGATATGCCTTGTCACACCTGAAATTCAACCAATTCATGCCATAATACCTGCAATTTGTATACATAATCTTAGCCTTCGCGAAACCGATCGTAATCAAACCGAGCACAAATTTGTAATTAAAATTTGTGCTGGAGTCAGAATCGGAATCGAAAGTTGTACTGGAGTCAGAATCGGAGTCGGAATCAAACTGAGACAACGGAGTCGGAATCGGAATCACAAAAGTCTGCTGGAATCGGAGTCGGAATCGAACCGAGACAACCGGAGTTGGAATCGGAATCGAAAAAGGACTGCTGAATTCGGAATCGGAGTCGGAATCGTTGAAGCGGAATCGAACCCAGGTCTGCTTAGTACACGGAGACCAGCATTCCTATGTTTTCCTATATTTCCTATATTTTAATTGTAATTCCAATATTTTCACAAAATTCCTATATTTTTGTGGTAGAAATCTACATGACCTCCTGTAGATGGGGGATCTCATTGTGATGTGGTGTCAGTCACAACATATCACAATCTACATGACTTTCTGTAAATGGGGATCTGATTGTGATGTGGTGTCAGTCACAACATATCACAATCTACATGACCTCCTGTAAATGGGGATCTGATTGTGATGTGGTGTCAGTCACAACATACCACAATCTACATGACCTGTAAATGGGGACCTCATTGTGATGTGGTGTCAATCACAACATATCACAATCTACATGACCTCCTGTAGATGGGGGATCTCATTGTGATGTGGTATCAATCACAACATACCACAATCTACATGACCTCCTGTAGATGGGGGATATCATTGTGATGTGGTGTCAGTCACAACATATCATAATCTACATGACCTGTAAATGGGGATCTCATTGTGATGTGGTGTCAGTCACAACATACCACAATCTACATGACCTCCTGTAGATGGGGGATCTCATTGTGATGTGGTGTCAGTCACAACATATCACAATCTACATGACCTCCTGTAGATGGGATCTCATTGTGATGTGGTGTCAGTCACAACATACCACAATCTACATGACCTCCTGTAGATGGGGGATATCATTGTGATGTGGTGTCAGTCACAACATATCACAATCTACATGACCTCCTGTAAATGGGGATCTCACTGTGATGTGGTGTCAATCACAACATATCACAATCTACATGACCTCCTGTAAATGGGGATCTGATTGTGATGTGGTGTCAGTCACAACATATCACAATCTACATGACCTCCTGTAGATGGGATCGCATTGTGATGTGGTGTCAGTCACAACATACCACAATCTACATGACCTCCTGTAGATGGGGGATATCATTGTGATGTGGTGTCAGTCACAACATACCACAATCTACATGACCTCCTGTAGATGGGGGATCTCACTGTGATGTGGTGTCAGTCACAACATATCACAATCTACATGACCTCCTGTAGATGGGGAATCTCATTGTGATGTGGTGTCAGTCACAATATATCACAATCTACATGACCTCCTGTAGATGGGGGATCTCATTGTGATGTGGTGTCAGTTACAACATATCACAATCTACATGACCTCCTGTAGATGGGGGATCTCATTGTGATATGGTGTCAGTCACAACATATCACAATCTATATGACCTCCTGTAGATTGGATCTCATTGTGATGTGGTGTCAGTCACAACATACCACAATCTACATGACCTCCTGTAGATGGGGATCTCACTGTGATGTGGTGTCAGTCACAACATATCACAATCTACATGACCTCCTGTAGATGGGGGATCTCATTGTGATATGGTGTCAGTCACAACATATCACAATCTATATGACCTCCTGTAGATGGGATCTCATTGTGATGTGGTGTCAGTCACAACATATCACAATCTACATGACCTCCTGTAGATGGGATCTCATTGTGATGTGGTGTCAGTTGCAACATATCACAATCTACATGACCACCTGTAGATGGGATCTCATTGTGATGTGGTGTCAGTCACAACATATCACAATCTACATGACCTCCTGTAGATGGGATCTCATTGTGATGTGGTGTCAGTTGCAACATATCACAATCTACATGACCACCTGTAGATGGGATCTCATTGTGATGTGGTGTCAGTCACAACATATCACAATCTACATGACCTCCTGTAGATGGGATCTCATTGTGATGTGGTGTCAGTTGCAACATATCACAATCTACATGACCACCTGTAGATGGGATCTCATTGTGATGTGGTGTCAGTCACAACATATCACAATCTACATGACCACCTGTAGATGGGATCTCATTGTGATGTGGTGTCAGTCACAACATACCACAATCTACATGACGTCCTGTAGATGGGGTCTCATTGTGATGTGGTGTCAGTCACAACATACCACAATCTACATGACCTCCTGTAGATGGGATCTCATTGTGATGTGGTGTCAGTCACAACATATCACAATCTACATGAACTCCTGTGGAAGGGATCTCATTGTGATGTGGTGTCAGTCACAACATATCACAATCTACATGACCTCCTGTAGATGGGATCTCATTTTGATGTGGTGTCAGTCGCAACATATCATAATCTATATGACCTCCTGTAGATGGGATATCATTGTGATGTGGTGTCAGTCACAACATATCACAATCTATATGACCTCCTGTAGATGGGATATCATTGTGATGTGGTGTCAGTTGCAACATATCACAATCTACATGACCTCCTGTAGATGGGATCTCATTGTGATGTGGTGTCAGTCACAACATATCACAATCTACATGACCTCCTGTAGATGGGATATCATTGTGATGTGGTGTCAGTTGCAACATACCACAATCAGATTTGCGAAATCATCAAATGTCTAAAGTCAGCATTTGCTAATCTGCCTTAGCTTAAGTCAGTACATGACCTGAAATAATAATAAATATTCCTATATTTTTACTTCCGTATTCCTATATTTCCTATGCATTTTTTAACAAACGTGGATGAGAATAGTGTTAGTGTTGTCTTAGCATACATTGTTTACAATCATTCAGGTCTTCCTCCACCATCTGATAATGAAGAGAATGTTGATGAGGAACCGGAGATGACAGTAACATCTAGTGACGAGAGTGTTGGTGACCAAAGTGACGTTGATGATGATGAACCAATCTATATCACAAAGATACGAAAGTCTGCAAAACAGGCTTTAAACAGTGGTGAGTACAAGTTGTGACTAGCAAATAATGTGGTAAATCTTACTTTGAATTGAATATGGTTGTTACTACGTGTCCCAAGTTTGGATATTTCTGGTAAATATATCAGGTGATTTGTTGTCATATTTATGCCACAACATAACTTTGACCAGACTTTAAATGGTTCCGTCTAGTCACTGTTGATATGATGTTTTGTATGTTATCAGCTTATGATATTCAGTATGTATGAAACATGTAGAATAAGTAATTTGTTTCCAACATCACACATGCAGTGAGTGACAGTACTTTTGGGAACATGAATATTAAAACTAGTTCTTTACACAACAGCAGTTAACAATCTGCAGTATCAATATTTTCAAGAGAAACTAATGTAAGACTACAGACAAAATATACTTAATACTACATATAAAGCTGCAAGTACTTCTAATATAAGTACTTCTAATATAAGTACTTTTAATATAAGTACTAAGATAAGTACTTCTAATATAAGTACTTCTAATATAAGTACTTCAGTACCACTACTGCATTACTCAGTATATAATTACACAAGTACTTTATTACATAAGTACTTTTCTGGGCCAGCTCTGA
This sequence comes from Lamellibrachia columna, assembly GCA_963662155.1. Lineage (NCBI taxonomy): Eukaryota > Metazoa > Annelida > Polychaeta > Sabellida > Siboglinidae > Lamellibrachia > Lamellibrachia columna. The sequence goes on from OY759263.1 coordinate 11,847,254, forward strand.
TGTTGTAAACTGTTTAAAACATTTTGGCTAAATCCCCCAATTTTTTTACCCAAATACAAATTGGTTTAACCAAATGTGCATCAAGACAACGACAAATGCTCATGCATTCTGTGTACTTTTCAACGAAAATGCTGGTGACCAAACTGGCTTAAATGGGCAGTTTTTGTTTAGCCCAATCTGATGCCATCTCCATCACTGATATCTACATAATATATTATTATACTTAAATATAGAAGTGGGAGTAGATTGATTAGAGACTGGTGGTGACACCTGCTGGTTGACTTCCAGGTCTGCAGGCGTCCGTTCAGTGGATCAGCGACACGCTCTCAAGGACAGCCGACGAACGCGAAGAAGATGGTTAGTTATTTGTTCGTTCATCAGTTCATCTGCCTGTCTGTCTCTATCTCAGTCTTTCTCTGTCCATTCGATCATCCAATATTTGTTTAGTTTGTCTTTTACACACTTTCCCTGGCTAAGGAAAACGGTCTAGAAAGAAACACTTGTCAAAAGAAGCTATTAGAAAAATAGTGTTTAAGCAAACTATGTGGAGGGTTTATAGGCATACCAGAAAGGATGAAGACTATGCAAATTACAAAGAGGCACTTAACGTAGCTACAACTGAAATTAGAAAATCTAAAAGAAAAAAATTGGCAGGTAATATAAAAAATGACAGCAAGAGTTTCTATGCTTATGTAAGGAGTAAACAGAAAGTTCGAGATAAGGTCGGACCACTGGAAAACAACAGGGGAAACATAATTTCAGACGGGTTTCAAATGGCAGAGGTACTGAATGAGTATTTCTGGTCAGTTTTTACCACAGAAGATATCAGCTCACTTCCAGTTCCATTTACTAAATTTGAGGGCAATAAATGAGAATATTTAGGGCAATTATTTGTAACTCCTGAAATGATAGCACAGAAAATTAAGATGATGAAAGATAATAAATCACCTGGAGTTGATGGGATACCACCAAAACTGCTTAAGGAAATTGTTGAGTAAAATTGCAAAATTGTTTAACTTGTCACTAGAAGAAGGAATAGTTCCTTCAGAATGGAAAGAAGTAAATATTATGCGGCTATTTAAGGAGGGATCGAGGAACAAGCCAGATAATTACAGACCAGTGAGTTTAACATCAGTTGTATGTAAATTACTCGAAAGATTAATTAGAGACCACATGGTGGAATTCCTTGTGAAACATAAATTAATAAATACATCTCAACATGGGTTCCTAAAAGCAAGGTCATGTCTAACCAATCTCTTATGTTTTTTGGAAGAAATTACAAAATGGGTAGATGACGGGTCACCAGTGGGTGTTGTTTACTTAGATTTTCAGAAAGCTTTCGACAAAGTGCCACATCAAAGATTGTTACTTAAACTAAAAGCCCATGGTATAGTGGCTTACACACAGAAGACAGAGTAATAGTAGATGGTGAGACTTCAAACTGGAAATCTGTTTTGAGTGGGGTACCACAGGGATCAGTATTAGGCCCTATACTGTTTTTAATATATATAAATGATTTGTAAGATGACATATCTAGCAAAGTACTCAAATTTGCAGATGACACAAAAGTATTCAGAAAGGTTACTAATGATACAGATAAACAAAGTTTACAGGATGATCTAGAAAAATTTGTTAAATGGTCAGAAAAATGGCAAATGTTATTCAATTTTGGGAAGTGTAAATGTATACACATAGGACATGGAAATATGGACGAGGAATATAAAATGGGGGATGCTGTACTAGGTAGAACCACACAAGAAAAGGACTTAGGAGTAACATTTAGTGCTGACATGAAAGTTTCAGAGCAATGTGAGATTGCTGTTTCGAAAAGATATCAAAATTGTAGGGCTAATTAGGAGAACTATCATGTGTAGGGAGAACCAGCTAATTGTACCCCTGTACAAAGCAATAGTTAGACCACATTTGGAATATTGTATTCAAGCATGGAGGCCATATCATAAAAAGGACATAGGCAATCTAGAAAGAATACAACGAAGAGCAACTAAAATGATTCCAGAATTGAGAGACCTTAGTTACGAAAGTCGCTTATTACAATGTGGTTTGACAACACTAGAGACCAGGAGACTAAGAGGAGACCAAATAGAAGTGTTTAAAATAGTGAACGGTTATGAGGATGTTGATAGGAATATGTTCTTCAAACTTAAAGAAGGCAGTAGAACCAGAGGACACAAAGCAGCATTAGTTAATGAGCAGTGTAGGTTGGACATGAGAAATTACTCTTTCTCACAGAGGGTGATAAATGAACGGAACAAACTGCCAAATGATTGTGTTAATGCTAGTAGTGTGAATATGTTTAAAAATAGAATTGACAGATATTTGATAAGGGCGGGCTACACATAGATGAGAAAATTGTTGAACTCTCGATAAGCCAATGGCTTCCTTGTCTACTTGCCATCTGGAACTTGTTGTTTGGGATGGCAATCTTGTTAAATCTTGTTAATTGACTGCATCAGTATATTAGGTTATGTTACAATTGTAATCATAATGAAATGTAATTGACACTAATTATAATGTTAATCACAATTTGTTATATTGTTATATTTCTTATCTTTCTAATCACCTAATATTTATGGCCATTTCAAAAGCAAATTATTCCTAAAGGAATCAGGAACCAAAAGTCTTGTAATCTGCCATTTCCAATGCGCATCTTCTTCCAGGGGATGAGGAGCCAATCCCACTTGTTCCCGTCACGGAGGAGGCGGAGGAAGCGATGGAAAACCCAACCTTCCAGAGCCTCCTCAAGAGGCTCGGAGTGAAACCCCCGGCGTCAGAGCAGGTAGCGCCATCCCCAAAGTCCAATTGCTGCAACTTTGATCAAGATATTGACCAAGTTATATCCAAAGAACGTTTTGTGACAATCCAACTTTTAGTTGACTTTTAAACGGAAAACTACACATAAAATGATAGAATTACATTGCATTTTATGGGCAAAACATGTCTGCATAACATCACAGGTAATTGTAACAGTTTCTGGTGAATGAATAATTCTGCCCTGAATCATTCGGTTGACAGAAGACACAATGCAGCCCAAAGCTACAGTGACTCTACAGCCACTGACATAAGCAATATGTAGACATCAACACCTGATATAAATGGAAAAGATTGAATCCAAACTGGGACCGGCATGTTAAGATGATATCCGTGAAACATTTGGTCACATCAGTTCTCAGTCAAAAAAACTGATGTCCCACGCCACATATTGAGGGGGTGGGTGGTGGTCTGAACCAATGCTAAATAAAAAAAGTTTTTTTTCTTTAGACCATCCTTACCAGATGTATGTTTATTGTTGGCGTGTCTCCCATGATGCCAGAATTAACCAAAAGTCGCAAACGTCACATTCGTCGGTGTGTGATAATTCCACAATCAGTGATAATTCCGCAATAAAAATTTTAACTTTTCACTGAAAGCTGCCACATTCTTGGGCATGTCGATGAAACAATGTAATTTTCAACCAGAAACTCACCTGTTCGCTGCCACTTTCATAGCTGCTTTCACTCTCATTAATGTATTTACAATACATTTTTTTAATAATCATTAAAATGATGCAGAACTATAAACTACTCTGCCATTTGTAATTATCCTTGTAAAATTATCCTTAGCAATAAACTATTTTGTGAAAATACATACTTAAAAACACAACCATCAGAGAGCGCAGCAATTTGACAAAGTAACGCAATCATATAAAAATGGAAATGTTCAGTCAATCAACAGTAACCGTGACTTCAAACATGGTATTAATTTTTAAATACAACTTTTGGTTGGTTTTGGTTTTTGACAGCAGGGACACATTGTAATCGGCAAGGACCTGAATGTTGTAACGCCAATGTTGGTCCTGAGTGTCTTGGTGACCAGGTGATGATGTGTACGTCTCCATTGCAGGAGATGTTCTGGCGTATCGCAGGCAAACTGTCGCCCAATGACCTGCGGAGCCGTGTGCACGCTCTCAAGACATGTCTCTCGACAGACAACCCGGACACGCGCAAGACAGGTGGCCACCTGGAGGCATTGAGAGCACTCGCCAAACAGAAACAAGCTGATGGCGGAAAGCGCAGGCAGTAAGTGCAAGATGCATTGCTGGTTTCAGACCATACTCTAGGTGGGGGAGGGGGGGGCGCCGTAGTTTGGCGGTAGAGCGCCTGACATCTAGAGGACTGTGACTTCAGTCCACCAGCCTACCCCACTTTGCTTTGTTGTTCGAAAGAGACATGAAGAGCAGTTTGTCCATTCCACCGGGTGTCCATGCCAGGGGAAGTAAAAGATCCCACACAGGGATATGGACAAACCTGTAGTGGACTCACAGGGCCAAAGGTCTTGATCTTCACAAACTCATACAGGGCCCTGCATTAGCTACTGCCAAAACTTACTCTGATGCTGGAGTAAGCACCTTGAGCACCTTGTCTAGGGGGATACCAGTGCTAAATAGGACCTCACATCATTATACGGACCACACATCATTATAAGGACCATACATCATTGTAAGGACCACACATAATTATAAGGACCACACATCATTATAAGGGCCACACATCATTATAAGGACCACACATCATTATAAGGACCACACATCATTATAAGGACCACACATCATTATAAGGACCACACATCATTATAAGGACCACACATCATTATAAGGACCACACATCATTATAAGGACCACACATAATTATAATCATGTGGAAATCATTGGTCTTTTTGGTGCACAAAGAGACCATTGCCGTAATGGACCATTGTCAATTGTAAGGACCACGCATAATTGTAAGGACCACACATCATTGTAAGGACCACACATCATTATAAGGACCACACATAATTGTAAGGACCACACATAATTATAAGGACCACACATAATTGTAAGGACCACACATCATTATAAGGACCACACATCATTATAAGGACCACACATTATAATCATGTGGAAATCATTGGTCTTTTTTGTGCACAAAGAGACCATTGCCATAATGGACCATTGTCATCTTATTCGCCTAATTTTTCAGGCATCGCCGAAGCCAGACAGAGAATACTAGCAGTGAAGACCAAGTGATGGGTGCAGTTGACCAGACAGAACTAGTTGGATCCGGTTCAAACCAGTCCAGTCCAACCATGGGTCATCGGGCTGGAAAATCTAGGTTAAAGAGATCACTGCCAGAATTCAGCGAAGATGAGAGGTAACATTTCATTTACCTGGTGTTCTACAAATTGTAACCTATATAAAGAAAATAATCTGAAGAGGGTATGTTCAATTAAATTCCTGTTTAAATATTTTATGTGAGTAAAAGCAAAATACATAAAGTATTTGACTGCAAATAAGTTTTAACAGAAATGTGGTAACCTGAAGTATTTATAAATGTGTATCCTTATATCCTGATTTTGTTAGTTAAGGTAACATTGAAATACCCTTCACAGTATGGAGTTATTTAAAATTTGAGGTCTTAACATATAATTGTGTTATTACACACATAAATTGCCTGTTTGTAAAAAATGGTTGCCATATTTCAGCTTGCAATTTCCATTGTTGTTGCTCTCCTCTTTATCCCTGAAGTCCAAAGTGAGGCTGGCACCGATACTGGTCGTAAATTTTTTTCCCCTTCTTCTTCGTCACTGATCCCATTTCACTGCCGTCTCCACCAACCGTCTCCACTTCCCCGTCCCTTGCTTTCCATATTAAAAGTTAACTTACACTACACGGTATCCGGTCCAAGGAACCGCTCAAATCACTGCACACTCCACCACTGGGAAACCTGTTCAGTCCATCACCAACACGACTTCAACCTCGGTGCAATTACTGCACGAAGACCATTCTTTCATACGTATCCACTGCTGTCAATGGTACTCGTTTATACAGTTGAGTGAACTGAGGCAATGTGGGGTGAATGAAATTGCCTAAATAAGAAACGGCGAGTTCGCATGCCCCACGAAGATGACATTTACCTAGTGATGCCAAGTGTACTAATTCTCAGACCCTCTCCCCGAATTTGTACTTTAAAATGTTGATAATGTTCGATATTGAAAAACATTGATGTAACAATGTTGTGACACGGTGCATGTGTACATACGATAATAACCATCATGATATGTTTACAAACATTTATTTCTAATAATTATATTAAAGCTTTTTTATTTTATTATATATTTTTTCGTCCTCCATTGTGTCACAATGATAATTGTTTTCCATGAAGTTGTCAATTTACAAATTGTTGTACCAGGTATTGTACTACAGCACCGAGCGGTGAATGGCTATAAAAATTACAAATTGTTGTACCAGGTATTGTACTACAGCACCGAGCGGTGAATGGCTATAAAAATTACAAATTGTTGTACCAGGTATTGTACTACAGCACCGAGCGGTGAATGGCTATAAAAATTAGAAGAACATTAGTTACATAACAGTTCACTGCGTGGCGACAGACATTTTCAAAATAGGTCTGGGGCCATGATGCCCCCTTTAGTATGCTTTGTATGAATTAGTAAATATCAACAATTGTAAATGACCCCTAATCTACCACAGACTGTCTGTCATTGAACTTCCTGTAGAAACTAACGTCTGTAAATTGTTGTTTCAGTGATAACGAGCGACTCGTCATCGACACTGATGAACCCGCTGAAGCCACACTGCAGCCTGCTAAACGTGCCAAGATTGTCGAGTCGGATGACAGTAGTGACACCGATGACAAAGCTGGAGACACTGTCAACACCCAACCACACAAGCGCATCATGGTTGTCGAGTCGGATGACAGTGGGGCAGAGTCATCACCCGTCAATGGCAAGACTGACGTAGGGGCGACACTGCCACACACAGGACTTGGTGAGTGCAACAGAGAACATTACCACATGCTACTGCTTGCCTTCATGTCTTCAAATATGTGTGTAAAAGTCATAATTTACTATCCTGCAGTTAAGTTTCTATATACAATAAAAGTGTGCAGTGCTGGGTTAAAAAAATGGTCTTGGATACTTCAACCATGGATTGATGACTGGCAGGGCTGCTCTCTGGAACGCATCTGCAGTAGATGCTGCTATATCCCACATTGGAATAGAGCTGATGTAACAGGAATGCTGGTAGATGATGCAGGAGGCTGGTAGATGATGCAGGAGGCTGGTAGTATTCGCAGTTTTTACTTGTGGTGGTGTCAACTGCGAATAAGTACAAGGCAATAAGTACAAGGGGCACATGCACGTGTACGCGTGCCCCCCCCACCACATACACACACACACACGTACTTACAAACACATTTATGTGCTTGCTCATAAACATACTTGCACACACACACAGGCACTCACACACAGGCACTCACACATGCATGCATGCACACTTGTATGAATACTCACATCATTCATGTGCACATTGACACAAACACACATACATGAGTGCACATCGACACACGCACACACATTTGTATGCACATTGACATGTACCATTGTTTCAGGGTCCTTTCCAGCCACCATGCTGTCTCAGACCCCAGATGAATCTGACTCCGACATCGATGACCATGTCCCACTTAGGAAAGTCACCAAGAAGTGTACCATCGAAAGTGACAGTGATGACGATTGAAGAGAGTCACCAAGACGTGTGCAATTGAAAGTGATAGTAATGATGATTGAAGAAAGTCACCAAGATGTGTACCATTGAAAGTGACGATGATGACGATTGAAAAGCCACCAAAAAATATATAATTGAAAGTGACAGTTATGTCGATTGAAAAGAGTCACTAAGAAGTGTACTATTGAAAGTGACTGATGACGATTGAGTAGAGTTATCAAGAAGTAACGATGTTGATGATTGTATCATTAGGAACTATATGATTGAAGATGACATTTATGGAAAAGTCACCAAGAAATTATGATTGAAAGCGACAGTGATGATTGATAAGGAATCGGCTGTGAAATGATATATGCTTAATGGAGAAAGATATATATATATATTATTTACTTTAAATTGATCATAGAGATGATATTATGCTTATAAACCAAAATGGACAATTATTTTACGAATATGTGTATTCATTATATGCAACAATGTTAGTTTTCTGCTTGAAACATACTGTATAAATGTAATGTGGTTTTGTACAGTGCGTATATTGTTATGCATGAATCCAGTACACTTAAATACATTAAATAATCTATAGAAATAAAACAAACCCTAGCAAAATATTCTCATCAGTATAGTTGTATAAAGTTTAACTAGATACAACAAAATAATCTCATCAGTTGTATAAAGTTTAACTAGATACAACGAAATATTCTCATCAGTTGTTGTGTAAAGTTTAAATAGATACAACAAAATATTCTCATTAGTTGTATAAAGTTTAACTAGATACAACAAAGTATGCTCATCAGTTGTATAAAGTTTAAATACATACAACAAAATATTCTCATTGGTTGTATAAAATTTAACTAGATACAACAAAGTATTCTCATCAGTTGTTGTATAAAGTTTAACTAGATACAACAAAATATTCTCATTAGTTGTTGTATAAAGTTTAAATAGATACAACGAAATATTCTCATCGGTTGTTGTATAAAGTTTAACTAGATACAACAAAGTATTCTCATCAGTTGTATAAAGTTTAACTAGATACAACAAAGTATTCTCATCAGTTGTTGTATAAAGTTTAATTAGATACAATAAAATATTCTCATCGGTTGTTGTATAGAGTTTAACTAGATACAATAAAGTATTCTCATCGGTTGTATAACGTTTAACTAGATATAACAAAATATTCTCATCGGTTGTTGTATAAAGTTTAACTAGATACAACAAAATATTCTCATCGGTTGTTGTATAAAGTTTAACTAGATACAACAAAATATTCTCATCAGTTGTATAAAGTTGAACTAGATACAACAAAATAATCATCGGTTGTTGTATAAAGTGTAACTAGATACTACAAAGTTGGAAGAAGGTTTGCGGACAACCCTAGCACCGTCCACAAACTTGTTCCAATTCCTGTCCATAAAAACTAGATACAACAAAATATTCTCATCGGTTGTTGTATAAAGTTTAACTAGATACAACAAAATATTCTCATCGGTTGTATAAAGTTTAACTAGATACTACAAAATATTCTCATCGGTTGTTGTATAAAGTTTAACTAGATGCAACAAAATATTATCATCAGTTGTTACAACAAAATAGTCTCATCGGTTGTTGTATAACGTTTAACTAGATACAAAAAAGTATTCTCATCAGTTGTTGTATAAAGTTTAACTAGATACAACAAAATATTCTCATCAGTTGTATAAAGTTTAACTAGATACAACAAAGTATTCTCATCAGTTGTTGTATAAAGTTTAACTAGATACAACAAAATATTATCATCAGTTGTTACAACAAAATAGTCTCATCGGTTGTTGTATAAAGTTGAACTAGATACAACAAAATATTCTCATCAGTTGTTGTATAAAGTTGAACTAGATACAACAAAGTATTCTCATCGGTTGTTGTATAAAGTTTAACTAGATACAACAAAATAGTCTTATCGGTTGTATAAAGTTTAACTAGATACGACAAAATAGTCTTATCGGTTGTATAAAGTTTAACTAGATACAACAAAATATTCTCATCAGTTGTTGTATAAAGTTGAACTAGATACAAAATATTCTCATTAGTTGTTGTATAAAGTTTAACTAGATACAACAAAATGTTCTCATCAGTTGTTGTATAAAGTTTAACTAGATACAACAAAATAGTCTTATCGGTTGTTGTATAAAGTTTAACTAGATACAACAAAATATTCTCATTAGTTGTTGTATAAAGTTTAACTAGATACAACAAAATATTCTCATCAGTTGTTGTATAAAGTTTAACTAGATACAACACAATATTCTCATCAGTTGTTGTATAAAGTTGAACTAGATACAACAAAATAGTCTTATCGGTTGTTGTATAAAGTTTAACTAGATACTACAAAGTTGGAGGAAGGTTTGCGGACAACCCTAGCACCGTCCACAAACTTGTTCCAATTCCTGTTCATAAAATCTGACTCATTCGAAGATCTCATGCACTTGAGTAGTTGAGGCTTGAGAAGTGTTTATGACGTATTGCATGTGAACATTTCTCCAGATTTAAAAAATCACCTTTATAATGTAATACAGACTTAACACTGGTACTCTATGATACCTGTTTGAGCAGACTACGGAGGTAGCAAGGGCTGCCAAGGAACAGCACCTGCTTTGAGGGACAAACGTGTCCCCAGACAGGGAGAGATGTGTCCCTCAGACACGAATAGGTTTGTCCAAGGACACAGACAGACTTGTCTCTAGACCCTGACAGACATTTTCCCAGACACGGACTCTCAATGGTCAGGGTCTGATCATTAACAAAATTAATGTACAAGTACCTTTGAAGTTAGCTACAAATTACCTTTTTTGAAACAAGACATTAATTTTTAAATGTTATGGGGCATTCCATGGTATTTGTGCCATGAATTATGAAAAAATTTGTTCAGATAATAGTTAATTTTTAGAAATTCTTATTTTTGCAGAATATATCTACAAATAATTATAGCATTTGCTTACATAAATTACGGAGAAAATAGTTGCATATGGGTCCACAACCACAACATATCACCCCACATTCTTGAACACATTGCTACAACAAATTAGTTGTCAGGATGCATTTTTAGCAAACACGAAAGGAGCTCCTTGAACGATATTTAACTCTGAAGACAACCTATCCTTACAAAGTTAAGGTTTGAAGGAGCTTCTATATCTCACTGACCGCTTCAGGCAACGAGACCGTCCTATGATGGAGCTGTGTGAGCCATTAAAAAATTACGTTACACCTTTTTCTTGGAAATTTTACATCCCCCACTACCCACACCCCACCCCATGTAATGCTGGACCAAACCAACTCTGAAATTATGTACCACTCAAACAGTATCCCCCATTATGATCAATGGACTTAAGAAAATCACCTAATTGTCATATACTTGTGCCTTTGTTGGTTAATGAATGCTTTGAACTTTGACAAGTAAGATTTTATGTAACAGTATTGGAAACACACCCCTCCTGTAACATTTTATGTAACAGTATTGTAAACACCCTCCCGTAAAATGTTATGTGACAGTATTGTAAACACCATCCCGTAACATTTAATGTAACATTATTGTAAACACACCCCTCGAAACAGTTTACGTTGTAGTCGTGTAAACACACCACTCCCATACCATTTTATGTAACAATGTTGTAAACACACCCCTCCCGTAACATTTTATGTAACAGTCGTGTAAACACACCCCTCCCATAACATTTTATGTAATAGTGTTGTAAACACCCCTCCCGTAACTTTTTATATAACAGTATTGTAAACACACCCCTCCCATAACATTTTATGTAACAGTCGTGTAAACACACCCCTCCCGTAACATTTTATGTAACAGTATTGTAAACAAACCCGTCCCATAAAATGTTATGTAACATATTGTAAACACACCCCTCCCATAAATTTTATGTAACAGTCATGTGAACACACCCTTCCCGTAACATTTTGTGTAACAGTACTGTAAACACTCATCCCGTAATATTTATGCATAAACCCCACACCCTCTGACGTAATGTATGGTTGGTCCCTGTCAGGTGCAACTAATAGTAGAACTAGAGGACACAAAGTAACATTAGTGAAGGATCAGTGTGGATTTGATATCGAAAAGTACTCATTCTCATAGAGGACAATAAATGAATGGAACAGATTATTGTATAAATGCTAACAGCGTGAATATTTAAAAATTTACAAATATCTTAGAAGGGCAGGTTACACACAGAAGAAAAATTTTTGGCCTCTTGATAAGCCAATGGCTTCATTGTCCACTCGCCATCTCGGGTAATCTTGTTAAATACAAATGAGCAGCGAAAATGAGAGAAAGCAATGCGGTTTATTTTGTTTATTTTTCAGAACCAACAGCAATAACACGTTTCTAACCACCACAGTGCTACTGGGTAGCAGTGACCGATGTTGAGGTTGCAGTTTGGCTACAGGCCAGCAGGTGGGAAGAGCGATCGGTTCATCAATGCATCCCATAATAAGGTAAATTCTAAAACAAATTTCAATAAAACTTAGATTTGATTTGTCACCTTTGGAGTTCTTGAGAGTAGTTCAGCCTGGCTGATTGGTCTCTAAATTTAAATTATTGGCCCTTCTAATCAAAGCAATAGGTGGATGAATTTGTACACAAATCGTTAAATACACATATCACAGCCAGTGCAACAACCAACATGCAAATTGGCCATGTCGGTTCAACGCGTTGTTTCACATATTGTCCAGCATGACAGCGAGTCACTTGGATGACATGGAGAGGTGCACGAGACCTGCTGTAGGAGAGAGTCGAGCCATTAGTTTGTTGGGTGGAGGGAAGTCATTCTGGTGGTAGATTCTCTTGTCTTTGTTTTGTTTCACGTTCCCCGCTTGATGTACACGTTGAGCAGTTTCCGCTGCAGCAAGAAATGGGACGGATTTCTAAAGCCTAGACAGCTTCGATCGTCTAGTTCTGATGGACCTTTTGTTCACAGAATACAAACCAGAGATGGGGTGATTACACTACATATGTAATTTATTACAATTATGATTAGGTACTGTTAAAATTTATGAGTATGATTACAGGTATGATTACTTAGGAAATTAGTGTAATAAAATACAATACTTCTGCATGTAATCATGATTACATTCATATATTGGCAAGAGAAAAAAACTAAAAACTAATGGTGATTGTAATAATAATTACAATTACTTGTGCAATGTAATTGAGTTTGATTACAATTACTAAAATATTTTCGATGATTACACATGACTACGATTACTGGGTATGTTTAATCCATATTTGGTACAAACTATTTTGGAAGAATTCAAACTACACTGTGCATCGTAAAAACTTTGTTTGACTGACCTTAGTTTCGCTGACATGTTCGAGGTAGGGCTGGAACACTTCCTCGCCGACAGCCTCGTGCAGACCCACGAGGCAGTACACACTCGCCTTGCGCACGTTGCCAACAACACTGTCATAACCCTGGCAACACAAACAACACTGTCGTAACCCTGGAAACATTAACAACACTGTCGTAAACCTGGCAACACACACAATACTGTTGTAACATTGGCAACACAAATAACACTCGTAACTATGACAACATAAACAACACTGTCATAACCCAGGTAATACACAAGACTGTTGAAACCTTAGCAACACAAATAATACTGTCATAACCCTGGCAACACAGACAACACTGTCATAATCTTCACAACACAAACAATACTGTTGTAACCCTGGCAAGCAACACAAACACTGCCATAATCCTGGCAACACAAACAATAAGTGTAAACCTGGCAACACAGTTGAACACACACATCACTGTTGTAACCCTGGCAACGCAAGTGACACTGTCATAACACTGGCAACATCCCCAACACAGTTGTAACTCTGGTAACACCCAACACTTGTAACGCTGGCATCATACAACACAGTTGTAACCCTGGCAACACAAACAACATTGTTGTAACCATGACAGACGCAAACAACACTGCTGTAACCCTGACACCACAAACAACACCATTGTAACACAAATTAGCCTGGCAACACACGTTTACATCCACCAGTATCAACTTAATAGCAGCTCAACACCACTCTTAACTTAATCTATGTGATTCCATCTGTTAAGATTGCTTAGAATGTCAACACTGTGTCACTGAATGATTGCACAACATGACATGCTGTGTTGACAAAGTCAGGTCCACTGACAGAGCCACGTCCAATGACAGTCTTCCTCCCACAGGCAGGGAAAGGGAGGAATGCCTGTCATAGTGCAGGCATCACTGGCTACTGGGAGTGGGGGAGGCTGTAGTCACACTGCCTCACCTTCAGTAGACCTGGGATGATCTTGCTCACAACAGTTGCTACCTCGTTTCCAGACAGTCTCTTTATTGTCTGCAAGCACAGGCACCTGTTATTGTCACATCACATTCTACATAACAACAATATATATAACTAAAAACAATATGTATAACTAGGATGTAATAACAACAATATATATATATATATCTATATATTTAACTAGGATGTAATAACAACATGTATAACTAGGATGTAATAACAACAATATGTATAACTAGGATGTAATAACAATATATATATATATATATTTAACTAGGATGTAATAAAAACAATATGCATAACTAGGATGTAATAACAACAATAGGTACAACTAGGATGTAATAACAACAATATGTACAACTAGGATGTAATAAAAACAATATGTACAACTAGGATGTAATAACAACAATATGTACAACTAGGATGTAATAACAACAATATGTACAACTAGGATGTAATAACAACAATATGTATAACTAGGATGTAATAACAACAATATGTATAACTAGGATGTAATAACAACAATATATTCAACTAGGATGTAATAACAACAATATATTCAACTAGGATGTAATAACAACAATATATTCAACTAGGATGTAATAACAATAATATGTATAACTAGGATGTAATAACAACAATGAAATGTTTATAGTGACAAAATCCTCAGAAACCCCAGCTCAGAGACGAAATCCTTGAGGATGTTATCATGATCAAGGATTTACAGAAGTCATCAGAGTGAGAGATTGCTGAAAATTTAAATTGGAAATACAATTTCGAATAAATATGTCTTAGGATAATAGCTACAGGGTATAGCTTAAGATAATTTTAAAGTGATGGGCAGTTTGTGCATAATACAATTTATTCCAAGTGGTGTGTTTTCTTCTGTCACTGAGGCCTTCCTCTGGGACTGAAGCCTACCTCTTACACAGGGACTGAGGCCTACCTCTTACACAGGGACTGAGGCCTACCTCTTACACAGGGACTGAGGCCTTCCTCTGGGACTGAAGCCTACCTCTTACACAGGGACTGAGGCCTACCTCTGACACAGGGCCTACCTCCGACACAGGGCCTACATCTGACACTGAGGCCTACCTCTGACATCATATTGATGGATACCAACTGCATGAGGTTCTTGCTTCTCTCGATGATGGGAATGAGGACTTGGATGATGCGAACGGGAGGAAGGGAACGCACTAGCATGGAGGCACAGTCCTCTGCCGCCGTCTTCACCTGGGACACATGACCAACACAACTGACTTGTCTGACCACAGCCTTAGACGGTTTGTCACCAGACATTTAGATGCAATATAATTCAACACTTCTTATTAATTATTCTACAACACAATAGCCAAGGATCAATATAATCTCAATGTCAACATCTCTATTACTGTTATTTATTATTTCAACATTTTGCTGAGTTGTATCGTCTGGTGTCAGATTGTTCAAACACAAAGGATTAAAATGGCGAGATCTCTGCAGAAGACACAAGAATGCAGTACAGATTTATGAGTGTGAACTTGCGAGAGAGAGTGTGCGTGGAGAGAGAGTGAACGGAGAGAGTGTATGGAGGGAAGAGAGTGTGTGGAGAGTGTGCGGAGAGAGAGTGTATGGAGAGTGTGCAGAGAAAGGGTGTACAGAGAGTGTGTAGAGTGTTCAGAGAGTGAACGGAGAGTGTGCAGAGAAAGGGTGTACAGAGAGTGTGTAGAGTGTTCAGAGAGTGAATGGAGAGAGTGTACGGAGAGTGTGCAGAGAAAGGGTGTACAGAGAGTGTGTAGAGTGTTCAGAGAGTGAATGGAGAGAGAGTGTACGGAGAGTGTGCAGAGAAAGGGTGTACAGAGAGTGTGTAGAGTGTTCAGAGAGTGAATGGAGAGAGAGTGTACGGAGAGTGTGCAGAGAAAGGGTGTACAGAGAGTGTGTAGAGTGTTCAGAGAGTGAACGGAGAGAGAGTGTACGGAGAGTGTGCAGAGAAAGGGTGTACAAAGAGTGTGTAGAGTGTTCAGAGTGAACTGAGAGAGTGTGCGGAGAGACAGAGTGTGTGGAGAGAGAGTATACAGAGAGTTTGCAGAGTGTGCGGAAGGAGAGTGTGCAGAGAGAGAGTGTACGGAGAGTATGCAGAGAAAGGGTGTACAGAGAGTGTGTAGAGAGTGTTCAGAGAGTGAACAGAGAGAGTGTGTGGAGAGAGAGTATACAGAGAGTTTGCAGAGAGTGTGCGGAAGGAGAGGTGTGCAGAGAGAGTGTACGGAGAGTGTGCAGAGAAAGGGTGTACAGAGTGTGTAGTGTTCAGAGAGTGAACGGAGAGTGTGCGGAGAGACAGAGTGTGTGGAGAGAGAGTATACAGAGAGTTTGCAGAGAGTGTGCGAAAGGAGAGTGTGCAGAGAGAGAGTGTACGGAGAGTGTGCAGAGAAAGGGTGTACAGAGAGTGTGTAGAGAGTGTTCAGAGAGTGAACGGAGAGAGAGTGTGTGGAGAGACAGAGTGTGTGGAGAGAGAGTATACAGAGTTTGCAGAGTGTGCGGAGGGAGAGTGTGCAGAGAGTGTGCAGAGAGAGAGTGTACGGAGAGTGAATGGAAAGATAATGTACAGAGAGAGAGTGTATGGAGAGTGTGCGGAGACAGTGTGCGGAGAGAGAGTGTGTGGAGTGTGCACAGAGAGAGTGTGCGGAGAGTGCAGAGAGTGTACAGAGAGAAAGTGTGCAGAGAGAGTGTACGCAGACAGTGTATGGAGAGAGTGTACGGAGAGTGTGTGGAGAGAGTGTGTACAGAGAGAATGTGTGGAGTGTACGGAGTGTAGAGAGTGTGCGGAGAGAGAGTGTACGGAGAGTGTACAGAGAGAGTGTATGGGTGTATGTCGGAAATGTAATAGACGGGACGTACACAAGAGGAACAACTTGGCTTTTTCTGGAGACTCTACAAGGAAGTCATTAAGCTCACTAAAATCATACGTCACGTATTTTGATCGAATGAACCTTGTCCTGCGATGGAAAGCAAATGTCCTGCATTTTTGTGGAATTGACGTTTTGCAATATGCAATTTTGTTCCAATTGGCCTAGAGCACTCCAAAAACTATAAATGATATTAAACGTAGTCTGGGCATTTCTGCCATTTATGATGGAAACCAGTTATTAATTGCATTATATGACTGCATTTGAGCTAACATGGTAGAACCTGGTATAATATGATTGACTTTCCATGTTAGTACATAACTAATCCTGCAACATGCAATATAACTACTTGTGTCGTTACCCTCAGATTGCAGTCCAAATGCATCTGAAAAATGTTCTCGATGATATCATGCGCATATTCCGAAAGGCTACTGATGGCGCCACTGTAGTGTGGTTGTCGTAGCAACTCAGTGATCGTCTGCAGCGTGAGCACGCGAGTCTTGTCCTGTGGACAAACAATGAACACATTGTAGGTGGGTAGTGTGGTGGTCACGCAGGTGAAAGGGGCGCAATCTCTTGCTGGTACATAGCCTAGCAAGGAATAGAAGGTCACTGGAAAACGTAAATTTTGCTATCATTTCAAGATTTATTTTTTAACCGTGCTTTAGCTCCTTAGCGTATTAATCCATCTGTAGACAATTTTAACATTATATATAGATTTTGAGATTGCATAACCTGCATAACCTTTGACGTGCCTCTTATCTCCAGACCCGTGCACCTAATGCCATAGCTTTCAGTATTCTCAGCCATTTTCAGTATTTTTAATTGACTTTCGGTAACACAAAAAATACACCCGTGTTCGCACACAAACTGTGCTATAATTCATTATTTTAAACACGTCATTATTAAGAAAACGCAAAATACAATTTTCTTAAATATTTTTTTTCAAAGAAATGTATTCGTAACTTTAACATGCACGATTCCGTAACAAAATGAATGAAAGCGTATTTCTGTGTTTGCCATTAGATTCTGCAAATCTGAGGGTGCACAGGTCTGTATCTCGGATTTCCGAGAATTTAGGCGCACTACAAATTTGTATTATTATAAATGTTACATCGGTGCTGTCGAGGATCTGTAGGAGACACATGATGGTGTTGGGCAGGTACGTGTCATCCGCGATACACTGCTGGGACAACTTGACAAGTGCCTCACATAGGTTCTGACGCACTTTGTCACCACTGTCAAATAAGTGACATGCATTGACGTAGAGAACATTCAATGACAATGATTGTGACTATGCAAGACATTCAATGATATTGATTGTGACTATGCAAGACATTCAATGATATTGATTGTCACTATGCAAGACATTCAATGATAGTTATTGTCACTATGCAAGACATTCAATGATACTGATTGTCACTATGCAAGACATTCAATGATAGTGATTGTCACTATGCAAGATATTCAGTGATAGACAAGACATTCAACGCTTGTGACTATGATTATACAAGACATTGAATGACTGTGATAGTGATTACACAAGACATTCAATTACCATGATTGTGATTATACAAAACATTTTTGTTCACCCCACTTTCGGATGAAACACTAAAAGCTATTGGTCCCTTCTACCTGTCTATGCCAGGGAAAATAAAAGATCCTACACATGGGGGTATACGTCTAACCTGTCGTGAATTTATATAGAGGCGGTCTCTATCGCTAACCCTCCAATGGTGTATGAATGCACCCAGCTTGATAAACTCTAGCCACATTAACACGGGGCAGGAGCTTTAATGGACGAGGAAGACTGCTATGACTACGACTCACCGTTCATGCATGGAGAGATCAGCAATCAACTCCAAAAGTTTCGGAGGCTGGCCAACAACATCTGCAACATCAATCTCAAGTTATAGTTTCACGTTACACCCCATAACATATTCTGATGTCACGTTACATGCGAAAACACGTTCTGATGTAACACTACATGCGACAACATGCTTTGATTTCAGGTTACATGCAACATGTTCTGATAAAAGGTTACAAGTGACAACATGTTCTGATGTCACGTTACATGCAACAACACATTCTGATGTCATGTTACAAGCAACAACATGTTCTGATGTCACGTTACATGCAACAACATGTTCTCATGTCACGTTACATGCAGCAACACGTTCTGATGTCACGTTACATGCGACATACGTTATAATTACTAATATACCTGCTCCATCCATGTTAGTATTCAGGATATCATATACAGCTCCCACCTCAGTTCAGTCAGCCCATCACCAATCAGGTTCACTGATGTTCAAATCTGTTGTGTGTGAATAGTTTAAGTGGTGTGTGCAGTTGATTTAACAGACAAGTGTGTACTTTTGTTGAAATAGTTTAAGTGGTGAGTGCAGTCAGTTTAACAGACAAGTGTGTACTTTTGTTGAAATAGTTTAAGTGGTGCGTGCAGTCAGTTTAACAGACAAATGTGTACTTTTGTTGAAATAGTTTAAGTGGTGTATGCAGTCAGTTTAACAGACAAGTGTGTACTTTTGTTGAAATTGTTTAAGTGGTGTGTGCAGTCAGTTTAACAGACAAATGTGTACTTTTGTTGAAATAGTGGTGTATGCAGTCAGTTTAACAGACAAGTGTGTACTTTTGTTGAAATTGTTTAAGTGGTGTGTGCAGTCGATTTAGCCCTCAGTACCGTGATATGAAAATTTTGTAGATACCCAACCCTATATGAAGCATCATGTGACAGACTTACGACTGTTGTAGATTTCTTCAGCATTATCGAAGCTGGCATCTACTATGTCCTGCACCATGCCCGTGCAACACATCTGTAGATGGAAATGTGTTAACATATTTACAAACACCTAAATTCGCCACCTGTAACAAACAAGTTTCACCCAGCTATCAACAAAGATGGGGGTCATAACCTTCCCACGTTTTTCCAGGAACTGCTGTCATGTGACAACCAACATGGTCACATGAATATAGAATGCAGTTCAAACAATATCAGGACATAATCCCCCTGGACAAAATCTCTGCCGTGCCAATATCCCCCCGGACAATATCCCCCAGATAAAATCCTCAATCCAAATTCATGTAATAGTTATCAATATATATTTGGTGGGGGATATTTTCCGGGGGGATTATCCTCAGTTCTGACTGACATCGACCAATGGACCAAGAATGCGTTGAAAGCTCATACGAGTACAACATTAGTGAAGACATTGCACAAATACAACTCCTCAGGAGATTATTGAGGGCAACACCAAGCTCAGTGGGACTGATAAATGCCATGACAAATCGTGAACACTAGAAGGAGCTCCTCACGTGACCACGTTAAGTGGATGACATAGTAAGTACCGATTGTTATCAAGAAGAAAAGTGAAGCTTGCCACCCGCCCTACCACGTGTAGGCTGGCAGCTTGGAACCTCTTGTTTCAATATTTATTTATTTCTCTAACAGGAGTAAAACCTATCAAAAACATTCTTAATTTTGCTAAATTGTTTTACTATATAGTGATAGTGTACATGTGAATAATTTTTTAATTGTCAGTTTGTAAATGTTACTAAAAACTAGTGATTAACGGATCTGAAAGACAACACCAATCATGAATCGAGACGAGGGTGGATAGACACAGCCACATATGGGACGAGCAGAAGAACGATTTGTCCCAGAATGCAGTTCCTGATGAAGGCTACCGACAGGGGCGAAGACATTGAATAAATAAATTGTAAATCTCAATAGTTGTGATTAGAATTTTTTTTACTTCATTAGTGATTAATTACACAGGTGGGGTGTTTATGACTATTTCTTGGACTGACATTTGTTCCATCCACTTGTGGTTCATCAGGTGAGTCATACTGGCCATGACTGTCGGTGGACACTGCGTCTTCCGGGTACTCGGACATAGATCTACTTTGGCCTGATGGGTTCAGTCTCTCTGCATGCCTAGAACACACATTAATATCGTTTAATAATTCATACGGCAATCAAAATATTGAATACAATTTCAACAGGTACAATATGTTTGTGAACATTGCATGCACACACTTGATAACAATAAATAAAAATGTACTTAAATCTATACAATTACTTGGAAATGGCTACGTTATAAACGAAGTAAGTTATTGTCTAGAATTAATAATTACAATGTTATTTACATTATTAAATCTGTCGGTGAACATATATAAAAAATTCAAGACTGAAATGGCACTAGACAAGGATGGTGGTGTGTTTGTCTACTTTCATTAGGTGTTTGCATTTTGTAGGTGGCTATTTTTCGGGTATTACATAGAAATTAATTAGTTTGATGTTTGGAGGATGTGTCACTACTGTTGCTATGGATACCTGGTGTGTGGCATCCTCTTGCGTACTATGTTTCTGTGTAGCAGGGTGGATGTCATTTGATCTAGGGTTGCGCGCTCTATGTGAAGCATTCTTGCTGCACTCTCCTGTCACCACACAACAATCCATGCACTAGGGGTGGCTATCACGGACAGTTATACTATCGCGACAGTATCACGATAGCTGTACGACTACCGTGGTAGTATTTGGCTAGTTTCATAGCTATCACGATAGTATTTTGATAGTATCACGAAATAATGAATAACCAAGAAAACAGCCCTCAGCTGTAACTGATGGATGGCGGTATCGCGTAGTTGTTAATAAAACAGTGCCTACTTTTGCTAAAATCATTGAAAGAATCAAGTTTGATCATTATATTGGGTGACCCACAAAAGTGGGAACAGCTTTATGTCATAGTATTTAGAGCCGGACCACTTCTGCCTTCCCCCTCAATTACCATATCCTGTAAAAAATAATTTAATCGTTTGTCTGATTACTTAATTGAAGCGAAATAAAAAATTTGCACAAACAAACTACCATGTTGTAGTGGATAGAATAGACACGTTTGATTTGTTGTGAAACAATCCTAAAACAAGACAAACAAAATAACTGAACCAAGGAAGGACCTTCAACCAGTCACGTGGACATGATGGGTTGTTCTGTGTGTAGATGGCGCCACAAGCAACTCGTTCCTACCTGGAAGGCCCGAGGTAGCTCCGAGAGCATGTTGGTGAATTCCTCCTGGTTCATGTGATACATGTTAGAGAGGACCTGTAGTGACACCTGGCGACAGACACCAACAACTGATGTTCTCTCTCTCTATGCTTCACTTCACCATACACATCTTAGAACGTTTTAATGCAGTGGTTGTACCTACTATGTCTGTAGTGTCTTACATGCAACTGTACCAATATCGCTGACGACTATTATTGGTAACTTAAATCGCAAAACACACACTACACAAACCCACAGATGCATGTGCATTAGCACTAAATGTGCATTAGCACTAAATGTGCATTAGCACTAAATGTTTTGACGTCCCACAACTGTGGTTTCATTCTTAGCCAACAGGTGTCGTACGTGTTATAAATAATGTCTTTTGTACAGCAACAGATAATAAACATAACTACATACATATTTACCTACGTAAAACAACCGCTTTTGGAAATTATAATAAAGTAAATAAAATATTCTTATGACCATTTGTGAAATCTACCAGTTTCAGGCGTTGCAGTGATATCATAAACATATCGCAATGGCGTCATAAACATATCGCAATGACGTCACAAACATATCGCAATGACGTCACAAACATATCGCAATGGCGTCACAAACATATCGCAATGACGTCACAAACATATCGCAATGACATCACAAACATATCGCAATGGCGTCACAAACATATCGCAATGACATCACAAACATATCGCAATGACGTCACAAACATATCACAAGGACATCACAAACATATCGCAATGACATCACAAAAACAATCTGCAACCGTAGTTGTGTTGTGAATATTGTTTATTGCACATGTCACTGCGTCACAAATGTCACACTTGTCATATGCGGCATCGTCGATTCACTGCTCCTATCATACTTATTATTATGTCTTCTCTAGTAGAAAGATAACAGCTGTTGCTGACCTTCCTGATCTCGACGCTGCCTGGTTCGGTGACCCAGCGAATGATGCGCGACGTCGCTAGACGCATGTTCACTGAGTTGCTGAACTCGGAGTCCAGCATTGCCATGACGACTTTGTTGAAGTATTCCAGCACAATGAGGATCAACTATAGCACCACAGACACCAACCCTTGTGACATTGACCAGAGACAGTAGCTAGGATGAAAACATTGACCAGAGACAGTGGCTAGGATGAAGGCAGATTGATACAGGCAACAAACAGGGCGAGTCTCTGGTCCTAAATGATGTGTTTTTGATCATGCTTTTTAATTTATAAATCACAATTATCTCGGTAACAGAATGATTAGATGATAACATACAACTTCCAGTAAAAATGCGATTGTGATTGACATAGTTATCACACAATGATAAATTATGCATAATTGTGAAGCTCTTTTGACAGTTCATCAAATAAACCCAAAATTCAAATATGTGAAATGTAACTTTTCGTTGATGAAAGCATTTTTTGCATAGTTACCCTGTAGTTCTGCATTTCGAGCTCGATGATAAATCGCAGCAGGATCTTGAATTGATCGTCGTATGCGAAGAATGTCCTGCATCATAATACACCTAACACTGTTACATTAACTGTATCATCATAATACACATAACACTGACACATTAACTGTATCATCATAATACACCTAACACTGACACATTAACCGTATCATCATAATACACCTAACACTGATACATTAACTGTATCATCACAATACACCTAACACTGACACATTAACTTTATCATCATAATACACCTAATGCTGATACATTAACTGTATCATCATAATACACCTAACACTGACACATTAACTGTATCATCATAACACACTTAACACTGACACATTAACTGTATCATCATAATACACCTAACACTGACACATTAACTGTACCATCACAATACACCTAACACTGACACATTAACTGTATCATCATAACACACTTAACACTGACACATTAACTTTATCATCATAATACACCTAACACTCAGGGGTGTATGAAGGAATTTTTCAGGGAGGGGCAAGAAAAAAGAAATATACAAGTGTATATATATAACATGTAAAGTTAACATACTTTGAGCTCACGAATATACGTCAGAATAATTCCAGATCCAGGGGGGCAAGTGCCCCCTTGCCCCCCCTGGGGGGTGCACATGCTAACATTGATACATTAACTGAATCATCATAATACACCTAATGCTGGTACATTAAATGTATCATCATAATACACCTAACACTGAAACATTAACTGTATCACCATAATACACTTAACGCTGGTACATGTAAATTTTTATTCATTTCTATAGCACCATATCTATACAATGGTATTCTATGGTTCTGTACAGTAAAAGAAATGGTATAGTAAAAATTTCAAAACAGTAAAAACAAATGCAATAATACAAATGATTTTAAAAAGTAAAGCTATTTAAATGACTAAAATGAATAATAAAATAGTGAGTCTTCAATTTACTCTTAAAAACGCTGACATCGTTGCTACTGCATATGTTTTCAGGTAGGGAATTCCATAGTTTAGGTGCAACCACTTAAAAAGCGCTATCCCTCAGAATTTTCCGCTTTGTCCATGGTATATTGAGTGTCGGAGCCTCGTGAAATCTCAATCCATAATGGACATTTCTAGTTGTCAACTTTTCCGACAGATGCTGTGGACCACGACCATTTAGTGCATTCAAAGTCAGCAAGCATGTCTTGTATTTAATGCAAAACTCATCTGAAAACCAATGAAGTCGTTTGAGTGTATGAGTTATATGGTCATATTTACCAACACTACACAACACTCTGGCCGCGGTGTTTTGCACCATCTGTAATTTCTTTATGAGGCATTTTGGCAAACCGATCAGCAACGCATTGCAGTAGTCAATGTGGTTATGGACCAAAGCATGAATAAGTGCACTGACGTATGTGTTCCTAGCGCGATGGAATGACAGCAGTGTTATGGTTTTCATTCTGCCTCCAGATCTGTTCAGCTTTTCGTCTTTGCGACTTTAGTGTTTTGAGTGCATCATCGAATCGTGGCACCAGTGGCCTCACTACAATAGTCTTGGTTTTGATGGGTGCGTTCCTATCCAACAACTGTCTCAATTCTGTATTATATTCACCAACTAGCTGATTGTTGTCATTAATACTCAACAGTCCATTAACCAGATCTTTCAGGTCGGTGCTGAAAGCACTGTTATCAATTTGCTTCAGTTTCCTATATGATATAGTATGTGTCTCTAAGGAAGGGCTGGGCATGCTCACTCGGTAACGCACAAACATTATGGTCCGAGACCATGTAATCAGCCACAGGGCAACTATGCAGAAGTTCATGATTACACCTGGTGATGATTAGATCCAGAGTGTGGCCAGATCTATGTGTTGGAACACTGACATGTTGTGTCAAATCATACATACTTAGTACATCAAACATTCTAATCGTATCAGCATCAATATCAATATTCATGTGAATATTAAAATCACCAACTATCAAGAGTGAATGAAGGGTCTGAGCTGCAAGGTGTGAAATTCCTCAGAGACAGGACGTTTTTCCGAATATGGTGATCGATATATCACATGCACATCTAGTTTCGTCTTTTTAAACACTAACTCATAGTTACCATATTCAAAGGAACTGAGTTCACCAGATGACAGCACTTTACACCGAATACCAGTCTTGAACAGTAGACCAATTCCACCACCAATTCAACCACATGATCTCAGGCTTCAGTTCAGCATGTTTAACTGCATCATCAGATTGTAAAGTATATGCCAGTTTGATTTAATTAGTTTTTAATAGCTAATGTTAGTAAGTCATTTGGAGGTTTATTCGATGTATTAAGCCTAAATTAGCAACAGAAAAACAGGTGTCAGAGAAGTTATAGTTAAAACCACCCAAGTGGATATGGACAAAATCCAAATGGTGCCTAAGATTGATATATAGTCCTGTTTAGATGCTTCTGGTCTTCCCTTTAATCCTAACATTTGCTAAATTGCTCTAACCTGGGGCATCAATGTAATTGGGAAATGAGAGGGAGCCCTGGATTTGGCCCAGCTCCAAGAGTTCAAAAGTTTAACTTGCAAAACTGGGCAAGGAAGACTGGTAGACGTCATGTCCAGCGGTTGAGAGGGTGGGTGGATTTAACAAGTTGACCAATGGTAAAGCGTATTAAATATTTACAGCGCCTTTAGTGACGGCGTCTCATTTTGGTAAACTGGGAGTATAAATACCCCAGAGCGTTTACAAGGGGGCGGCAAGACTATTTAAAATTCACACTGAGGTGTGTATAGTCATGCTGAATTTTAGGCATCCAAATTTTCAGTAAGGGTGGTTCTGGCGGGCCATACCTGCTTTAGCATTAGATATAAAAATTTCTGGTCAGAATGTTCTTGTCAAATCTTCTAGACTTTAAGTCTGTATACATAGTCACTAATGTCAGCTGACTTATTCCGCACAGAACATGGACAAGGGCGAGTTGGAGGTCCCTAGTCTGTCATGATTTTGTATTGATTCACTTAACACGTATCAGATTGCGCAGATTAGTTCCAATGTTTTTGCATCGATGTGTGCCTGTTCTGGCACCACGAATGTTAATTACATCGTCGTTCTCCGTTGTTGTCGTTGTTGCTGCAGTTGCAACATTCGACACTGGGTCGTCACCTTGTATAATTGAAGTAGTGCAGCACAGCAATCCAATATGGGGGTAATCATGGAAAGGACACAATGATTGCGCCTGAACACTGACAATATCACTTGAATTGGTCTGCGCAACTGTGATCCACCTCAGTGGCCCCTTCTTGTTGGCTGTCTTCTGGAAACGCCATTGAGAGTTAATGCCTTCCACAACGACTGGTTTTCCTAGAACACTTGACAGAATAGTGCAATGCAGATGTCATGGTTGACTGGCCAGCTATGTCTGCTTGTGCCGCCTGCTGTTTGGTAAAAGTGTTCAAATCTAACAAATTGTCGCAGTATTTCTCTAAAATTATGACCTCTCCTCGTTCACTGTACCTGTACCTGTGCGGAAAGTGACATGTAAAAGTACATTTAAAACATCAAATTATGCAGTTGATATAAGAGACTGTCCAATAGGCTGCCATGTAGGTGAACAGTGACATCATCAAGACTGTAACATTAACTGTATCATCATAATACACCTAAAACTGACAAATTGTATCCTCATAATACACCTAAAACTGACACATTAACTGTATCATCATAATATACCTAACACTGACACATTAACTGTATCATCATAATACACCTAACACTGATACATTAACTGTATCATCATAATACACCTAACACTGACACATTAACTGTATCATCATAATACACCTAACACTGACACATTAACTGTGTCATCATAGTACACCTAACACTGACACATTAACTGTATCATCATAATACACCTAACACTGACACATTAATTGTATCAACATAATACACCTAACACTGACACATTAACTGTATCAACATAATACACTAACACTGACACATTAACTGTATCATCATAGTACACCTAACACGGACACATTAACTGTATCATCATAGTACACCTAACACTGACACATTAACTGTATAATCATAATACACCTAACACTGACACATTAACTGTATCATCATAATACACATAACACTGACACATTAACTGTATCAACATAATACACCTAACACTGACACATTAATTGTATCAACATAATACACCTAACACTGACACATTAACTGTATCATCATAATACACATAACACTGACACATTAACTGTATCATCATACTACACCTAACACTGACACATTAACTGTATCATCATAATACACCTAACACTGACACATTAACTGTATCATCATAACACACTTAACACTGACACATTAACTGTATCATCATAATACACCTAACACTGACACATTAACTGTACCATCACAATACACCTAACACTGACACATTAACTGTATCATCATAACACACTTAACACTGACACATTAACTGTATCATCATAATACACCTAACACTGACACATTAACTGTACCATCACAATACACCTAACACTGACACATTAACTGTATCATCATAACACACCTAACACTGACACATTAACTGTATCATCATAATACACCTAACACTGACACATTAACTGTATCATCATAATACACATAACACTGACACATTAACTGTATCATCATAATACACCTAACACTGACACATTAACTGTATCATCATAATACACCTAACACCGACACATTAACTGTATCATCATAATACACCTAACACTGACACATTAACTGTATCATCATAATACACCTAACACTGACACATTAACTGTGTCATCATAGTACACCTAACACTGACACATTAACTGTATCATCATAGTACACCTAACACTGACACATTAACTGTATCATCATAATACACCTAACACTGACACATTAACTGTATCATCATAGTACACATAACACTGACACATTAACTGTATCATCATAATACACCTAACACTGACACATTAATTGTATCAACATAATACACCTAACACTGACACATTAACTGTATCAACATAATACACTAACACTGACACATTAACTGTATCATCATAGTACACCTAACACTGACACATCAACTGTATCATCATAATACACCTAACACTGACACATTAATTGTATCAACATAATACACCTAACACTGACACGTTAACTGTATCAACATAATACACTAACACTGACACATTAACTGTATCATCATAATACACCTAACACTGACACATTAACTGTATCATCATAGTACACCTAACACTGACACATTAACTGTATCATCATAATACACCTAACACTGACACATTAACTGTGTCATCATAGTACACCTAACACTGACACATTAACTGTATCATCATAATGCACCTAACACTGACACATTAACTGTATCATCATAATACACCTAACACTGACACATTAACTGTATCAACATAATACACCTAACACTGACACATTAACTGTATCAACATAATACACTAACACTGACACATTAACTGTATCATCATAGTACACCTAACACTGACACATTAACTGTATCATCATAATACACCTAACACTGACACATTAATTGTATCAACATAATACACCTAACACTGACACATTAACTGTATCAACATAATACACTAACACTGACACATTAACTGTATCATCATAATACACCTAACACTGACACATTAACTGTGTCATCATAGTACACCTAACACTGACACATTAACTGTATCATCATAATACACCTAACACTGACACATTAATTGTGTCAACATAATACACCTAACACTGACACATTAACTGTATCAACATAATACACTAACACTGACACATTAACTGTATCATCATAGTACACCTAACACTGACACATTAACTGTATCATCATAGTACACCTAACACTGACACATTAACTGTATAATCATAATACACCTAACACTGACACATTAACTGTATCATCATAATACACCTAACACTGACACATTAACTGTATCAACATAATACACCTAACACTGACACATTAATTGTATCAACATAATACACCTAACACTGACACATTAACTGTATCATCATAATACACCTAACACTGACACATTAACTGTATCATCATAATACACCTAACATTGACACATTAACTGTATCATCATAGTACACCTAACACTGACACATTAACTGTATCATCATAATACACCTAACACTGACACATTAATTGTATCAACATAATACACCTAACACTGACACATTAACTGTATCAACATAATACACTAACACTGACACATTAACTGTATCATCATAGTACACCTAACACTGACACATTAACTGTATCATCATTCATCATAATACTTTAACTGTATCATCACAATACACCCTAACACTGATACACTATCTGTATTTCACTGAGTCACTGTAACATAATACACCTAACAGTGATACATTAACTGTATCATCATAATACACCTAACACTGACTAACACAAACTGTATTTCACATTTTCTGTATTTCACATCTTTGCAGAACTATACATAATACCATTACCTCTAACATTACAGAACCATACATAATATCATTACATTTAACATTACAGAACAATACATAATACCATTACCTCTAACATTACAGAACAATACATAATATCATTACATTTAACATTGCAGAACAATACATAATACCATTACCTCTAACATTACAGAACCATACATAATACCATTACGTCTAAGGCTGCTCTAACATTACAGAACTATACATAATACCATTACCTCTAACATTACAATTTGATATTCATAAAAAACTATGAAAATGAAGGTAAATTTTTTTTGTAAAAATTGTACTGTTATTTTCCTAAATCTAGCAATACGTTGTTGAGTGGGCACGGTGGCGGAGTGGTTAGAACGTTGTCGAGTGGGCACGGTGGCGGAGTGGTTAGAACGTTGTCGAGTGGGCACGGTGGCGGAGTGGTTAGAACGTTGTCGAGTGGGCACGGTGGCGGAGTGGTTAGAACGTTGTCGAGTGGGCACGGTGGCGGAGTGGTTAGAACGTTGTCGAGTGGGCACGGTGGCGGAGTGGTTAGAACGTTGTCGAGTGGGCACGGTGGCGGAGTGGTTAGAACGTTGTCGAGTGGGCACGGTGGCGGAGTGGTTAGAACGTTGTCGAGTGGGCACGGTGGCGGAGTGGTTAGAACGTTGTCGAGTGGGCACGGTGGCGGAGTGGTTAGAACGTTGTCGAGTGGGCACGGTGGCGGAGTGGTTAGAACGTTGTCGAGTGGGCACGGTGGCGGAGTGGTTAGACCGTTGTCGAGTGGGCACGGTGTGGGAGTGGTTAGACCGTTGTCGAGTGGGCACGGTGGCGGAGTGGTTAGAACGTTGTCGAGTGGGCACGGTGGCGGAGTGGTTAGAACGTTGTCGAGTGGGCACGGTGGCGGAGTGGTTAGAACGTTGTCGAGTGGGCACGGTGGCGGAGTGGTTAGAACGTTGTCGAGTGGGCACGGTGGCGGAGTGGTTAGAACGTTGTCGAGTGGGCACGGTGGCGGAGTGGTTAGAACGTTGTCGAGTGGGCACGGTGGCAGAGTGGTTAGAACGTTGTCGAGTGGGCACGGTGGCGGAGTGGTTAGAACGTTGTCGAGTGGGCACGGTGGCGGAGTGGTTAGAACGTTGTCGAGTGGGCACGGTGGCGGAGTGGTTAGAACGTTGTCGAGTGGGCACGGTGGCGGAGTGGTTAGAACGTTGTTGAGTGGGCACGGTGGCGGAGTGGTTAGAACGTTGTTGAGTGGGCACGGTGGCGGAGTGGTTAGAACGTTGTTGAGTGGGCACGGTGGCGGAGTGGTTAGAACGTTGTTGAGTGGGCACGGTGGCGGAGTGGTTAGAACGTAGTTGAGTGGGCACGGTGGCGGAGTGGTTAGAACGTTGTCGAGTGGGCACGGTGGCGGAGTGGTTAGAACGTTGTCGAGTGGGCACGGTGGCGGAGTGGTTAGAACGTAGTTGAGTGGGCACGGTGGCGGAGTGGTTAGAACGTTGTTGAGTGGGCACGGTGGTGGAGTGGTTAGAACGTTGTTGAGTGGGCATGGTGGCGGAGTGGTTAGAACGTTGTCGAGTGGGCACGGTGGCGGAGTGGTTAGAACGTTGTTGAGTGGGCACGGTGGTGGAGTGGTTAGAACGTTGTTGAGTGGGCATGGTGGCGGAGTGGTTAGAACGTTGTCGAGTGGGCACGGTGGCGGAGTGGTTAGAACGTTGTTGAGTGGGCACGGTGGCGGAGTGGTTAGAACGTAGTTGAGTGGGCACGGTGGTGGAGTGGTTAGAACGTTGTCGAGTGGGCACGGTGGCGGAGTGGTTAGAACGTTGTCGAGTGGGCACGGTGGCGGAGTGGTTAGAACGTTGTCGAGTGGGCACGGTGGCGGAGTGGTTAGACCGTTGTCGAGTGGGCACGGTGTGGGAGTGGTTAGACCGTTGTCGAGTGGGCACGGTGGCGGAGTGGTTAGAACGTTGTCGAGTGGGCACGGTGGCGGAGTGGTTAGAACGTTGTCGAGTGGGCACGGTGGCGGAGTGGTTAGAACGTAGTTGAGTGGGCACGGTGGCGGAGTGGTTAGAACGTTGTCGAGTGGGCACGGTGGCGGAGTGGTTAGAACGTTGTCGAGTGGGCACGGTGGCGGAGTGGTTAGAACGTAGTTGAGTGGGCACGGTGGCGGAGTGGTTAGAACGTTGTTGAGTGGGCACGGTGGTGGAGTGGTTAGAACGTTGTTGAGTGGGCATGGTGGCGGAGTGGTTAGAACGTTGTCGAGTGGGCACGGTGGCGGAGTGGTTAGAACGTTGTTGAGTGGGCACGGTGGCGGAGTGGTTAGAACGTAGTTGAGTGGGCACGGTGGCGGAGTGGTTAGAACGTTGTCGAGTGGGCACGGTGGCGGAGTGGTTAGAACGTTGTCGAGTGGGCACGGTGGCGGAGTGGTTAGAACGTTGTCGAGTGGGCACGGTGGCGGAGTGGTTAGAACGTAGTTGAGTGGGCACGGTGGCGGAGTGGTTAGAACGTTGTCGAGTGGGCACGGTGGCGGAGTGGTTAGAACGTTGTTGAGTGGGCACGGTGGTGGAGTGGTTAGAACGTTGTCGAGTGGGCACGGTGGCGGAGTGGTTAGAACGTTGTTGAGTGGGCACGGTGGCGGAGTGGTTAGAATGTTGTTTAGTGGGCACGGTGGCGGAGTGGTTAGAACGTAGTTGAGTGGGCACGGTGGCGGAGTGGTTAGAACGTAGTTGAGTGGGCACGGTGGCGGAGTGGTTAGAACGTTGTCGAGTGGGCACGGTGGCGGAGTGGTTAGAACGTTGTCGAGTGGGCACGGTGGCGGAGTGGTTAGAACGTTGTCGAGTGGGCACGGTGGCGGAGTGGTTAGAACGTAGTTGAGTGGGCACGGTGGCGGAGTGGTTAAAACGTTGTTGAGTGGGCACGGTGGTGGAGTGGTTAGAACGTTGTTGAGTGGGCATGGTGGCGGAGTGGTTAGAACGTTGTCGAGTGGGCACGGTGGCGGAGTGGTTAGAACGTTGTTGAGTGGGCACGGTGGCGGAGTGGTTAGAACGTAGTTGAGTGGGCACGGTGGCGGAGTGGTTAGAACGTTGTCGAGTGGGCACTGTGGCGGAGTGGTTAGAACGTTGTCGAGTGGGCACGGTGGCGGAGTGGTTAGAACGTTGTCGAGTGGGCACGGTGGCGGAGTGGTTAGAACGTTGTCGAGTGGGCACGGTGGCGGAGTAGTTAGAACGTTGTCGAGTGGGCACTGTGGCGGAGTGGTTAGAACGTTGTCGAGTGGGCACGGTGGCGGAGTGGTTAGAACGTTGTCGAGTGGGCACGGTGGCGGAGTGGTTAGAACGTTGTCGAGTGGGCACTGTGGCGGAGTGGTTAGAACGTTGTCGAGTGGGCACGGTGGCGGAGTGGTTAGAACGTCGGACTCTCAATCGCAAGAACCTGGGTACAAATCCTCTTGCTGTCATTTCAAAACTTTGGCAATTTCATTCAATCCATGTCGCCACAGTTCACTCAGCTGTGTAAATGAGTACCTGGCTACAGACAGGTGGAACGTATCTTTTTTAATATATTAAAAGTAGTGTGAATGATTCTTGGTGGACCAACCGCATGGTGTTGAGTGTCTTCTGCACACGAAACTTGAGGTTATTCATCATCATGTCGGTACTGAGCTTGGTGAGGAGACGAGTGAGACACATGTAGAGCCAGCCTCCCAAGTCCTGGCTGTGTTTCTCAATCAGCATCGCCAGAGTGTCAACAAACATCGAGTAGACCTGCAACAGTGTCAACAAAATGCAACTTATAGTAAATGTCAACATGAGAGGGTGCCATCAAATGTGAAGGATCAGTGCACATTTCACGTAGGATAGAAGAACTAGAGGACAGGAAGTAACGTTAGTGAAAGAACAGTGTAGACTAGATATTAAATTAGAGGACAGGAAGTAACGTTAGTGAAAGAACAGTGTAGACTAGATATTAAATTAGAGGACAGGAAGTAACGTTAGTGAAAGAACAGTGTAGACTAGATATTAAATTAGAGGACAGGAAGTAACGTTAGTGAAAGAACAGTGTAGACTAGATATTAAATTAGAGGACAGGAAGTAACGTTAGTGAAAGAACAGTGTAGACTAGATATTAAATTAGAGGACAGGAAGCAACGTTAGTGAAAGAACAGTGTAGACTAGATATTAAATTAGAGGACAGGAAGCAACGTTAGTGAAAGAACAGTGTAGACTAGATATTAAATTAGAGGACAGGAAGTAACGTTAGTGAAAGAACAGTGTAGACTAGATATTAAATTAGAGGACAGGAAGTAACGTTAGTGAAAGAACAGTGTAGACTAGATATTAAATTAGAGGACAGGAAGTAACGTTAGTGAAAGAACAGTGTAGACTAGATATTAAATTAGAGGACAGGAAGTAACGTTAGTGAAAGAACAGTGTAGACTAGATATTAAATTAGAGGACAGGAAGCAACGTTAGTGAAAGAACAGTGTAGACTAGATATTAAATTAGAGGACAGGAAGCAACGTTAGTGAAAGAACAGTGTAGACTAGATATTAAATTAGAGGACAGGAAGTAACGTTAGTGAAAGAACAGTGTAGACTAGATATTAAATTAGAGGACAGGAAGCAACGTTAGTGAAAGAACAGTGTAGACTAGATATTAAATTAGAGGACAGGAAGCAACGTTAGTGAAAGAACAGTGTAGACTAGATATTAAATTAGAGGACAGGAAGCAACGTTAGTGAAAGAACAGTGTAGACTAGATATTAAATTAGAGGACAGGAAGCAACGTTAGTGAAAGAACAGTGTAGACTAGATATTAAATTAGAGGACAGGAATTAACGTTAGTGAAAGAACAGTGTAGACTAGATATTAAATTAGAGGACAGGAAGTAACGTTAGTGAAAGAACAGTGTAGACTAGATATTAAATTAGAGGACAGGAAGTAACGTTAGTGAAAGAACAGTGTAGACTAGATATTAAATTAGAGGACAGGAAGTAACGTTAGTGAAAGAACAGTGTAGACTAGATATTAAATTAGAGGACAGGAAGCAACGTTAGTGAAAGAACAGTGTAGACTAGATATTAAATTAGAGGACAGGAAGTAACGTTAGTGAAAGAACAGTGTAGACTAGATATTAAATTAGAGGACAGGAAGTAACGTTAGTGAAAGAACAGTGTAGACTAGATATTAAATTAGAGGACAGGAAGTAACGTTAGTGAAAGAACAGTGTAGACTAGATATTAAATTAGAGGACAGGAAGCAACGTTAGTGAAAGAACAGTGTAGACTAGATATTAAATTAGAGGACAGGAAGTAACGTTAGTGAAAGAACAGTGTAGACTAGATATTAAATTAGAGGACAGGAAGTAACGTTAGTGAAAGAACAGTGTAGACTAGATATTAAATTAGAGGACAGGAAGTAACGTTAGTGAAAGAACAGTGTAGACTAGATATTAAATTAGAGGACAGGAAGTAACGTTAGTGAAAGAACAGTGTAGACTAGATATTAAATTAGAGGACAGGAAGTAACGTTAGTGAAAGAACAGTGTAGACTAGATATTAAATTAGAGGACAGGAAGTAATGTTAGTGAAAGAACAGTGTAGACTAGATATTAAATTAGAGGACAGGAAGTAACGTTAGTGAAAGAACAGTGTAGACTAGATATTAAATTAGAGGACAGGAAGCAACGTTAGTGAAAGAACAGTGTAGACTAGATATTAAATTAGAGGACAGGAAGTAACGTTAGTGAAAGAACAGTGTAGACTAGATATTAAATTAGAGGACAGGAAGTAACGTTAGTGAAAGAACAGTGTAGACTAGATATTAAATTAGAGGACAGGAAGTAACGTTAGTGAAAGAACAGTGTAGACTAGATATTAAATTAGAGGACAGGAAGTAACGTTAGTGAAAGAACAGTGTAGACTAGATATTAAATTAGAGGACAGGAAGTAACGTTAGTGAAAGAACAGTGTAGACTAGATATTAAATTAGAGGACAGGAAGCAACGTTAGTGAAAGAACAGTGTAGACTAGATATTAAATTAGAGGACAGGAAGCAACGTTAGTGAAAGAACAGTGTAGACTAGATATTAAATTAGAGGACAGGAAGCAACGTTAGTGAAAGAACAGTGTAGACTAGATATTAAATTAGAGGACAGGAAGTAACGTTAGTGAAAGAACAGTGTAGACTAGATATTAAATTAGAGGACAGGAAGTAACGTTAGTGAAAGAACAGTGTAGACTAGATATTAAATTAGAGGACAGGAAGCAACGTTAGTGAAAGAACAGTGTAGACTAGATATTAAATTAGAGGACAGGAAGCAACGTTAGTGAAAGAACAGTGTAGACTAGATATTAAATTAGAGGACAGGAAGCAACGTTAGTGAAAGAACAGTGTAGACTAGATATTAAATTAGAGGACAGGAAGCAACGTTAGTGAAAGAACAGTGTAGACTAGATATTAAATTAGAGGACAGGAAGCAACGTTAGTGAAAGAACAGTGTAGACTAGATATTAAATTAGAGGACAGGAAGCAACGTTAGTGAAAGAACAGTGTAGACTAGATATTAAATTAGAGGACAGGAAGTAACGTTAGTGAAAGAACAGTGTAGACTAGATATTAAATTAGAGGACAGGAAGTAACGTTAGTGAAAGAACAGTGTAGACTAGATATTAAATTAGAGGACAGGAAGTAACGTTAGTGAAAGAACAGTGTAGACTAGATATTAAATTAGAGGACAGGAAGTAACGTTAGTGAAAGAACAGTGTAGACTAGATATTAAATTAGAGGACAGGAAGTAACGTTAGTGAAAGAACAGTGTAGACTAGATATTAAATTAGAGGACAGGAAGTAACGTTAGTGAAAGAACAGTGTAGACTAGATATTAAATTAGAGGACAGGAAGTAACGTTAGTGAAAGAACAGTGTAGACTAGATATTAAATTAGAGGACAGGAAGTAACGTTAGTGAAAGAACAGTGTAGACTAGATATTAAATTAGAGGACAGGAAGTAACGTTAGTGAAAGAACAGTGTAGACTAGATATTAAATTAGAGGACAGGAAGCAACGTTAGTGAAAGAACAGTGTAGACTAGATATTAAATTAGAGGACAGGAAGCAACGTTAGTGAAAGAACAGTGTAGACTAGATATTAAATTAGAGGACAGGAAGTAACGTTAGTGAAAGAACAGTGTAGACTAGATATTAAATTAGAGGACAGGAAGTAACGTTAGTGAAAGAACAGTGTAGACTAGATATTAAATTAGAGGACAGGAAGTAACGTTAGTGAAAGAACAGTGTAGACTAGATATTAAATTAGAGGACAGGAAGCAACGTTAGTGAAAGAACAGTGTAGACTAGATATTAAATTAGAGGACAGGAAGTAACGTTAGTGAAAGAACAGTGTAGACTAGATATTAAATTAGAGGACAGGAAGCAACGTTAGTGAAAGAACAGTGTAGACTAGATATTAAATTAGAGGACAGGAAGCAACGTTAGTGAAAGAACAGTGTAGACTAGATATTAAATTAGAGGACAGGAAGCAACGTTAGTGAAAGAACAGTGTAGACTAGATATTAAATTAGAGGACAGGAAGTAACGTTAGTGAAAGAACAGTGTAGACTAGATATTAAATTAGAGGACAGGAAGTAACGTTAGTGAAAGAACAGTGTAGACTAGATATTAAATTAGAGGACAGGAAGTAACGTTAGTGAAAGAACAGTGTAGACTAGATATTAAATTAGAGGACAGGAAGTAACGTTAGTGAAAGAACAGTGTAGACTAGATATTAAAAAGTACTCATTCTCACAGTACAAGGACAATACATGGAATAAATGATCTACAGATTGTGTAAATGCTAGCAATGTGAATATGTTTAAAAACAAAATTTACAAATGCATCAGACGGGCAGGTTACATATATAGATGAATAATTGTTGCTCTCGATAAGCCAGTGGCTTCCTTGTCCACTTGCAATCTGGATATTTTGCCTTGGATGGCAATCTTGTTAAATCTTATTAAAATATCAACATTATTAACTAGCATTAAGCACCATCAATATATAGATACCATTATTTATTATGATGATTAGGTAAGATTAAGGGGGCCAGGGCAACTTTCATGTCAGTTAATTTCTTTATTTCCGCCCATATAATACGATATTATGGAGATGAAATCATACCCCTCATAATGTTGAATCTATGGCACAAATAATCTCAAGGCACTAATGTTACATTCGGACAATCACGCCTTATAAAACTAATATTTTACTTGTTTCAATGGAAATCCCAACTGGAAACAATGGTAGGAAATTTCCACAGTAACAACCACGTGTCTCAAATCACTGCTTATGCTGACAGTTAAGGCCGACATAAATCAACCTGATAGTATTCAGAATGAAATGTAAAGGTACGTTCTTATTCAGCGCTGTATCCAGTTCTTGGCATTGTTCAACGCGCTTTACACATCGCCCCCTGGCAGATATGTCTATTCCAACTCCAACTCGACTTCTACGGGAAGCATTCAGCCATCCCACAATTACTGTGCAAAGACCATTCATTCATATGTATATCCACAATGGTATGTCTAGGCGCTCAAGCTTTGAAACGGCAGCAGGATGATTTGAACCCTGGTCCTCCCGTTTCAGGGTCCAACGTTCTGACCACCGAGCCTCTGTGCCCCACGAATAATCTGCAGACAACTGCAGAATAACTCACTTCTTCAAGGTTTTTACCTAGACCATCCAGACATAGTTATATTTTCAACAACCATGTCATAGACGTAGATGTTGCCTGGTGCACTCACACGTTCGTTGGGATCAAGGAATATGAAGGTAAAGACTTCAGTCAGCTTGGACAGCTCCAGTTGACTGCAACAGAGACATTTTTTTGGTGTTTGTTCTTTACATCATACTACACAGTTAGTACTTTGCTCATGTATAACTGATTCATTTAACCAAGGTTGTCGATGCAGTCAGGACATAGTAATAAATAACTTAGGTTCTTTTATAGCACATATTCCTGCACTTGAGAAATCAATGTGCTATACAATAAAATAATACATACATAAAAATGCACATAATTATGCTTATGATACAAATATGTAATATATATATATTGTATATTATTAAATAAAAACTTAATAAAAAAATCTACCTTAAAAATATATATAAATAAATAAATTGAAATACAGTATACTTGATGATGCAAATTAAAATAACATAACATAATAACTATATTGAACAGTGACGCTAGTGTCTCTCACTTGAAGGTGTGGTTGCTGTTGATGCGGTTCTGCAACGTGCGAAGCCCCTCCTTCCTGTCGGTCCAGGACGAACTACTCATCATTGACAGCAGATGCATCATGTCCTGCCACAAGGTCATTTCTCATCCTCAATACACTGTCCCTATCACCCACTCCATGTCCATTACCAACAGAACATTTTATGCAGTAATGAACACGATATTAACACCTCTGTACCTCAGAAACATTACCACTGCTGTGGGTAGAAATGTACCATTGTAACGCCATAGTTACTGTTGTAATTTTTACACAATAACATGGTATTACCAGGCTTTTGTCATGGCACAGTACAGTACCAATACAACATTTTTGAGGGCACTGTAATGGTAATACCATATTGTAACACCATTTACAAGGTTTGTATACACTACTGACTTGAGTAATAGTGATAATGTACTGAACAACTAATACATCACCAGTAGGTTTTTAATATCCGTCCTGTTTTGATTTAATCAGTGTAAATTGTGAAAACAAATAAACCTGCATCTCACCCGGTGGAGAACATCACTGTAGATGGCCAAAGGCATCTTTATAGGCGGTGCCCTGGCTCTGTCTCTCTCCATGGGCTGTAACATTAGCACGTAGAAAGCTATCTTGCCATTTCTTAATTAATTAATCTTAACATTACAAACCTAAGAGACCAATTAGAGAACGGAGGAGCTGAGAGAGGAGGTGGGGTGAAAGAGAGTTTCAAAAGGAAGCTGGTGAGGAGTCGGTTAAAGTGGGCTGAGAATGGAAGGGGAATGGTTAACGAAGACAACGGATGCGCTCAGAGTGGAGGGAAGAATAAGAAGATGAAGACCGCGAATAAGATGGGAGGACTGTGTGAAGAGAGGTTTCGGGGAATTGGCAGGGGTGGAGACTGGGAGCGACAGATGGGGGAGTGGAGACAGGTGCATACATGTTAAGTCTCCTGGACTCGCCGGGAGACTCCCGGAAATCTAACAAATCTCCTGTTCTCCCGGATGGGAGAACAACTCTCCCGGATTTCTGATGAAACCCAAAATATTTTTGTGTGGCCTAACAAAAGACCGTCAGTCCCTCCCTCTACACACACCCACAAATACAGCAGAGGTTAGTTCAATCAGGCTTTGTGTAGAGTGGACAAGGGAAACTAGCTAAAGAGTTTCCTTTTGTTTTGCCTCTTGTTGAAGTTACTTATAGGCGTTAGACAAACAGTCCCCATTATCGCCCACATGTGCATATCGATTTCAAATATTGCCCATCAATACATCTCCACTATATAGACGTTTTAATTAATTCATATATATTTGATAATTGTCACAATCAGAGCATTATGAACGAAAAGACAATAAAAAAGGTTTTCATCAAAACTGCCTCCATCACCTAGGATCACAAATGCCTCCATCACCCTGGTTCACAAACTTTGAAAATAAGAAAATGCTTCAGTTCTAGCCCTGCCAGTAAATATTACATTGATTGCTTAAGTGTAATTAAATATGTAGGCTACTGCCTGCTAGGTAAGGGATTTTTGTCATTATATAATATATAATGTAATGTTAGATATTTTACTAGTCCACAAAGAATTTGTCTACTGCCAAAATGTTTATTAACATGCAAGTGTATCATTTAATAGTACATATGTACCATTTAATGGTATATATGCAGTGTAGTTGGAACAAAAGCTGATATGGTGGTAATTGATGAGTGCCGAAGATGTGAAATACTCTGATTTATGCACACTTCTCTGATACCCTGAGACCCTCCAATTTACAAACAATTCTCTGATATCCCAAGACCCTCCAATTTACGTATACAACTCTCCGATATCCTGAGCCCCTCCGATTTACAGATAAATCTCCTGCATTTGCATTTCTGAAACTTTACATGTGCAAGTTTTGAAGACAGCAGCGAGACAGGATCAGTGATGGAAGGAGAAATAAAACAAAAATCAAGGACACGTATCGATGCCAGCCTCAAAGAGATGAGAGCAACAATTTTTGATGACAGCTAACATGTGATAGAGGCGAAAGATGAGCACCGTGACCATTAGTGACACTGTCATGATTGTGGCTTCGTACATACCTTGTTCCTCTGCAGGGTATGACAGGAGCGGACGTGGGGGTTGTGGGTAGGGGTGTGGGTGGGGGTGTGGGTGAGGGTTGGGCTGTGGGTTGGGGTGTGGGTTGGGGTGTGGGTGGTGGTGTGGGTCGGGGTGTGGGTGCAGATGCAGGAGGGGGCGGGGGTCAGGTGGTATCTCTCTTCTGTCTTGCTGGTTGCTTCGTCTGACTTAGTCTTGTGTGCTGGGGTTGTCTCGGGAGTCTGCAACCAGTGGAACTTCCACAATAGTGGGCATCAGAATGAAAACAAGTGCGCTGACTAACAAAAGTGCAGAAAATGACTGATATTGGTTTTGTAACAAAGTTAGGACTTGGTCTCAACCAATTATGTGATCAAAAATATAAAAAATTTCACTGCGTCTTGTACAACAAATCGCTGAATTGTGCAATTTACCTGCTGTCCACAAAGTCTTTCACATGAAACAAAATATTTCCTATTGTCATGACTATTCTATGCTTGTTTTAGGGGCATGCTTAATACATGAAACATGTCCGACAAACAATTTACCTGCTGTCCACAAAGTCTTTCACATGAAACAAAATATTTCCTATTGTCATGACTATTCTATGCTTGTTTTAGGGGCATGCTTAATACATGAAACATGTCCGACAAACAAGAAAGTTCATGTCAATGATGAACAGAGATGGGTTGTCAACAAGAGACACTGTCACTTACCTCAGGCCATACAATTGAGTTGTCACTGTGACAGATCTGGGCAGGCAGGGACACGTCATCAGTGTCAATGCATGTGGCTTCAGGTGACTTATCTGAAGCAGGTAGACCAACAACACAAGTCGCAACAATACGTCTCAGCATCACAAGTCACAACCCCCCCATGAGTCGCATCTTCACAAGTTATAGCTACACAGGTCATTGCCCCATTGTACCGACCCACAAGTCACGACCGTACAAGTCATAAAGACACAAGTCACAGTCACACAAGTCATTGTCCCACAAGTCACAACCACACAAGTCACGACCACACAAGTTACGGCCCCACAAGCTGTGACTCCACAAGTCACAATCGCACACATCATACCACATGGCACCACAAGTCACAACCACACAAGTCACGCACACACAAGTCACGCCCTACAAGTCACGAACCCCACAAGTTGTGACTCCACAAGTAACAACCACACAAATCACAACCACACACATCACACTATACAAGTCATTGCCCTAAAAGTCACAACCCCACAAGTCACAACCCCACAACTCCGGATTCAATATTAATTGCTCCACAGACAAAATAATAATGACAACTGTCAACAAACTGCACTATCTCTGTACTATACAGTTTGTTCATAAAATAACACAACAAAGATGTTGTCCAGCTGTGTCGAATTGTCAACACAACTAATTTAGTTTCTAAGTGATACTTGCCTTTTTCTTTGATATCCTCCTCGAGCACAGGGCTCAGTCGGGTGTGTGCGCCGGTGACACTGTGCGCGCGCTTGTGCCGCCTGGATGTCTGTGCTGTGGCAAACAGGACACATGTAGCAGCAGACAGCCACCAGTATACTGCTTCTTCTTTTTCAGTATTATTGTGGACGATCTAATTACTGGGTAATATCGCCCATACACCCACCAACACTGACTAACTGCCAACAATGATGAACTGTCAACAGCCACTAATTGTCAACAAACACTAAGTATGAACACTGAGCAATTGTCAACAGCCACTGTCAACAGCTACTAAATGTCCACAACTAATAAATATCAACAACTAATTGTCAACATTGAGCAATTGTCAACATCCACTAAATGTCAACATATACTAAATGTCAACAACCACTAACTGTCTATAATGGGAAATTGTCAACATCCATTAACTTATGGACTTATTATAATTATACCAGTATAATTTAGTATAATAGTCCTATATATTATTATATGTGAATGACTTATTTGTGGTAACCTTTTTATCATATCTTATAACAAACAAGTTATTGATTAGACAAATGTGGTGTACTTGTATTAGGAATCACTTGTGAACAACTATTAGTTAACTTAGTATTATATTTTCAACGTGTACAGCAAAGTTAATATTTCAACAGTAGCTGCTGTACACTGATCTAATATAATTTACATGTGAATAATCTTACTTATTTATTTTTATTATTATTTTTTTTTTTTTTTTTTTTTATAAACAAAGAATAGATATCGTGGTGCATAATATATTTAATTTATAATTGAAAAAGGAAACATAAGCAATTTGCTTCTTTTCCATTGTCTTAAATGTGTTTAGTAGTTGATCGGCTGATTGATTGTATGTATATGAATTTATGCTATTTGAGACAATAAACATCATTATTATTATTATGTCAGTAGCTCACTGCCCACTAAATGTCAATAGTGAGCAATTGTCAATAACCGCTAACTGTCAATATCTACTAACTGTCAACAACGAGAAATTGTCAACAATAACTAACTGTCAACAGTTACTAACTGTCAACAACCACTAACTGTCTACAATGAACTACTATCAACAAGTCAAGTGTCAATAGCTACTGTAGACTGTTAGTGATTATGAAGTACTTCACCAATTAGCCACACATCAAGTACTTGTTAACCAAAGGATGACACCAAGTCCAAGCGAGGCACCCATCGTCCCTAGACACTCAGGAAAGTACTTCACTAATTAGCCATACATCAAGCACTTGTTAACCAGAGGATGACATCAAGTTCAGACGAGGCACCCATCATACCTAG
Organism: Lamellibrachia columna; assembly: GCA_963662155.1. NCBI lineage: Eukaryota > Metazoa > Annelida > Polychaeta > Sabellida > Siboglinidae > Lamellibrachia > Lamellibrachia columna. The sequence goes on from OY759263.1 coordinate 11,891,147, forward strand.
ACACTCAGGAAAGCATTATATGCCTTGTTCTTTCACCTCAGATGTCCAGATTATCTAGACATGCAGAATGGGGTGATCTTACAGCCCCCCCAGGCCAGCCTGGATACTTTCACAATGTCATTATGCAGTGACTAAGTAAAATAATATGAAATATTGAAGCTCACCTATGGGAATAGCTGATCTAGGACGGGAACTGTACGGTTCCACATGTGACTGATTAGCTGTCAACAGAAAGCAGAGTTGCAATGAAATGTTCTTTGGTGGCAAAATGTGTTTTGGCAAACTGTCTGGATATCACGAAACATACCATACATAAATATTGCATGCTAATAATGCAATTAATGAAATACTGTCAAATAGCAGCTATTACTGCAGCATGCCAATACAACCACTACACCATTCATGCCAATACAACCACTAAACCATTCATGCCAATACAACCACTACACCATTCATGCCAATACAACCACTACACCATTCGTGCTGATACAACCACTACACCATTCATACCAATACAACCACTACACCATTCATGCCAATACAACCACTACACCATTCATGCTGATACAACCACTACACCATTCATGCCAATACAACCACTACACCATTCATGCTAATACAACCACTACACCATTCATGCTGATACAACCACTACACCATTCATGCCAATATAACCACTACACCATTCATGCCAATACAACCACTACACCATTCTTGCCAATACAACCACTACACCATTCATGCCTATACAACCACTACACCATTCATGCCAATACAACCACTACACCATTCTTGCCAATACAACCACTACACCATTCATGCCTAAACAACCACTACACCATTCATGCCAATACAACCACTACACCATTCATGCCAATACAACCACTACGCCATTCATGCCAATACAACCACTACACCATTCTTGCCAATACAACCACTACACCATTCATGCCTATACAACCACTACACCATTCATGCTAATACAACCACTACGCCATTCATGCCAATACAACCACTACACCATTCTTGCCAATACAACCACTACACCATTCATGCCAATACAACCACTACACCATTCATGCCAATACAACCACTACACCATTCATGCTAATACAACCACTACGCCATTCATGCCAATACAACCACTACGCCATTCATGCCAATACAACCACTACACCATTCATGCCAATACAACCACTACACCATTCATGCCAATACAACCACTACACCATTCATGCCAATACAACCACTACGCCATTCATGCCAATACAACCACTACGCCATTCTTGCCAATACAACCACTACACCATTCATGCCTATACAACCACTACACCATTCATGCTAATACAACCACTATGCCATTCATGCCAATACAACCACTACACCATTCTTGCCAATACAACCACTACACCATTCATGCCAATACAACCACTACACCATTCATGCCAATACAACCACTACACCATTCCCATGATGTTGACGCTTTTAAACAGGTTTCTTGTACTTTTTACCCATTGCTGCAAAGTACTATAATTTCACTAATTTATTTTATAATTAATGTTTTAATGAAAAAGTTACTATATATCTCGTCGCCGTATAATCTTCTGTCAAAAGGTGTCCTATGTTGCCATTCTTCACATTCATTGTACAGAAACTCTCAGTCCAGCTCCAGACCAGCTGGGCAACCGATCCTGGACAAAGATACTAGCTGCAATATGCAATGCCGTCCAAATTGCTTTGCGAAATTGATGTCTTTCTCCAGCTGTCCTACCATTCACCATCGCCATTCACCATCGCCATTCACCATCGCCATTCACCATCGCCATTCACCATCGCCATTCACCATCGCCATTCCATACACATCTGTGGTGTCCATCTTCCATCTTTGCTGCGGCCTGTGCTTCTTTTCCCTGTATTTATTCCCTCCAAAATCGGCTCCTCCAATTCCACGTGCCTCTTAATGTAGCCAAAATAGTTCAGTTTTTGATGCTTGACAAAATTGGTATCGACACCAGGTAGAAGAGATCTATGGTGTTTAGTGCCTCATCTAAAAGACACAGGCAAAGTAGAGTGAACAAAATTGGCCACATTTTGAAAGGTCACCAGGTGGACAAAAACCTCCAATCTCACTTGACAGTCCAACTATCTAACCACTGAGCTGCAGCACCCACCGATGGCTAGTTTATATTGTGTCTACGCAGTCAGCATGCTAGCTGTCTCAGTTCATATATGGTGTCTATACAGTCAGCATGCTAGCTGTCTCAGTTCATATATGGTGTCTATACAGTCAGCATGCTAGCTGTCTCAGTTCATATTGTGTCCATACCAGATATGTCCACCAATTTTGTGGCTGTATGCGCTGAAGAGGTCGCTTGAATGCCTGTTACACAGTTTCCTGTCCAATACTATGACTTTATCTCAATATAATTTTATCTTGCTTCATCAATGTCTAAAGGGCAGTTAATTCAAGCAATTTGTGCCTGAACTGGTTCATGAAAATGTGCAGCTGAATTAAGTATGCATTTAGATGAGTGACATATCTAGACATCATGACTTGACCTTTGATGAAAGGTCATGACGGATGTACTGCTGTTGGTCGGCCCAATTCCACACACACAATTGTAGCCATAAATAGCCTCAATAATCGGTCTTGCGACAAATCAGACAAAAATCAGGTAATCTAGATTGGCCTAAATTATTTATGCCGCTGAACGACATTTCATACCTCATTTGTTCTATACCGATGCTTTTATACAATCATTCCACACCATTCAGGGTACAAAAATGGATGTATGTAAACAGCCAGGACATACTGACGTTTATGTGGAATGCCAACGTAACTTAATTCATGTAATAGGCTTTTAGCATTATAGCTATTAGGCCGACACTCGTTTGTGCTACTAGAGTGTGCTGTAGACAATGCTATATAAGCGAGAGGAGCTGTGGTGCCAGCCTCTCTTTATTCGGGAATTGCGTGGAGGTTACACGGGAAATCTTGACTTTGTCTGAATTGTTGAATTTTTTATTTGCGAATTATTGTGTAGTGTTAGTTGATGCTAGATTAGCTTTGTGCGTATATTGATTAAGTTCAGGTTTAATCTGAGTTGTTTTAAGTATTTTAGGTGTAGTTCTTTGGAAGAGAAAATTAAGCGAAACATGTGGGAGCCGCCATCTTATTGTCTCAACTTGCGATCGTCTTGTGGCCAAAGCAGGTGTGTGGCGGTGTTTTTACACACAATTGGAGTACCTAGGAGTACATAAGATAAGTATAACTTCGTCATGTATGGCACCACGGATGCAGTCTGCAGCGCTATTTTAACCGCAAAAATTCGCAAAAACCACATCATTCTAAATTAATGTATGCTTTTTTGTACATGAAATGACTGAATGAATGCATTTGCACAGAAAAATCATCAGCATAAATAACTTCAGTTCATGATTATCAAAAATCATTTATGTAAGCCAGTTTTAACAATGTGCAATATGGATGCAGTTAGGAAAACAACTGACTGACTGAAAAGTTGTCCCTCGCATGGGAAGCATTCTGGTATTGAGCGGAACAGCTGCCGTTATCTGCAGTGACAACATCACAATAATCATAACTGTCATTTGTATAGCGCCGTATCTTGTATCTAATTTTGTTCAGAGGTGCTTAAATACAACAGTGCTAAAAACAATGAGTGGCTTATAACTATACAATAGTCATGCTTAACCAGTAAACATATTAAATAAGTACATGCATAAATTATAAGTATATTACATTAACTGTTAATAAAAATAAATATAAGAAGTAGTAGTAAGCCATACTACAGTTAAATTATATAATTAACAACAACACCTATTTAGTTAATAATTTATAATAGCAACTTTCAGCCAGATTCATTCAACATTTCACAAACTACTGAGAAAACCCAAGCTAGTTTCTTAGAGAACGCATACACATTCACTCATTGTTTACAACATTCACTCATTGTTTACATCACTTCTTAGACCAACACATAACACATAGGTTCTCATAATTCCTAACAACTGCTCTAAATAAATCCAAATTAGTCAAAATTAAAAAAATTTCATTGTTTGCAGTATTTTGTGTGTGAGCACTGAAGAATAGTTACCACTTTTGCCACTTACATTCAGAATCAGTGTAGCAGCTGTTCTTACTGGGAGACGGATAGTTAGAGCCACGGATAGGTGCTCTGAAACACAAGTTACAGCTCAAACAAACCTGTATATAAAAACAGACAATGAAGGAAAGCATGAATTAGGATGAGGGCCGGTATCGTCTCCCACCTCTATGGTGATCTCCTATGGAGCCAATCTGGCAAAGACAAAGAAAAATTATAAACTGACCATGAACTGCGAGGAAAAGATGAATATGTTGCAGCCACCAGTTTATGAATAGCTTAACAGACATAAACACCCACCGTGGCTGTGCGTGGTCCCGTGCTAACACCCCTCTTCCCCTGCCGCGTTCCCAGGCTGGGGCAGACTTGACAGAGTGGTGACTGCACATCGACACTGCATCGTCCGACTCCTCTGCCACTCCCTCCAAGTGGCGATGGGCTGGCTGGTGGGATCGCACCGACGCTCTCTTGATTTGGGAGTACTTCCCAGTGAACAGGTAGAAGGCACTGCAAGGTGTGAGGAAGGGGAAAACTATTAGTGGTGCCATGTTCAAAATCAAAACGCTAGCATCAGAACAGAAAACTCAGCTGATATGATGCTTGAATAACTTTGGCACATGTAAAAATAATCATGCAAATCTCTTCACTATCTAATTACTCATTTTGTTAAAATTATGTCAGCCACTCCTGGATTTAGATACACCACGACATGTAATCTTAACTGATGACCCTTGTTTTACACTGTTATGAAAATGTGTATTGTTGTAGCTTCTCAAACCTCAAGACACATAAATCACCTACAATAAACCACCTACAATAAATCACCTACAATAAACCACCTACAATAAATCACCTACAATAAACCACCTACAATAAACCACCTACAATAAATCACCTACAATAAACCACGTACAATAAACCACCTACAATAAACCACCTACAATAAATCACCTAAATAAATCACCTACAATAAACCACCTACAATAAATCACCTACAATAAACCACCTACAATAAATCACCTACAATAAACCACCTACAATAAATCACCTACAATAAACCAACTACAATAAATCACCTACCATAAATCACCTACAATAAACCACCTACAATAAATCACCTACAATATATCACCTACAATAAATCACCTAAATAAATCACCTAAATAAACCACCTACAATAAATCACCTACAATAAACCACGTACAATAAACCACCTACAATAAATCACCTACAATAAACCACGTACAATAAACCACCTACAATAAATCACCTAAATAAACCACCTACAATAAACCACGTACAATAAACCACCTAAATAAACCACCTACAATAAATCACCCACAATAAACCACCCACAATAAACCACCTACAATAAACCACCTACAATAAACCACCTACAATAAACCACCTACAATAAATCACCCACAATAAACCACCTACAATAAATCACCTACAATAAATCACCTACAATAAACCACCTACAATAAATCACCTACAATAAACCACCTACAATAAATCACCTACAATAAACCACCTACAATAAACCACCTACAATAAATCACCTACAATAAACCACCTACAATAAATCACCTACAATAAACCACCTACAATAAATCACCCACAATAAACCACCTACAATAAACCACCTACAATAAACCACCTACAATAAATCACCTACAATAAACCACCTACAATAAACCACCTACAACAAATCACCTATAAATCACCTACAATAAACCACCTACAATAAACCACCTACAATATACCACCTACAATAAATCACCTAAATAAATCACCTAAATAAACCACCTACAATAAACCACCTACAATAAATCACCTACAATAAATCACCTACAATAAACCACGTACAATAAACCACCTACAATAAATCACCTACAATGAACCACATACAATAAACCACCTACAATAAATCACCTAAATAAACCACCTACAATAAACGACCCACAATAAACCACGTACAATAAACCACCTACAATAAATCACCCACAATAAACCACCTACAATAAATCACCTACAATAAACCACCTACAATAAGTCACCTACAATAAACCACCTACAATAAACCACCTATAATAAATCACCTACAATAAACCACCTACAATAAATCACCTACAATAACTCACCTACAATAAGTCACCTACAATAAACCACCTACAATAAATTACCTACAATAAACCACCTACAATAAACCACCTACAATAAACCACCTACAATAAATCACCTAAATAAACCACCTAAAATAAATCACCTAAATAAACCACCTACAGTAAACCACCTACAATAAACCACCTACAATAAATCACCTACAATAAACCACCTACAATAAATCACCTAAATAAACCACCTACAATAAATCACCTACAATAAACCACCTACAATAAATCACCTAAATAAACCACCTACAATAAATCACCTATAATAAATCACCTACAACCTACAACTACGTAATGATGCAACACAACTAGTTCTTAGATTGTTGAAGCGAGTCGGGTTGAGTCGGGTCGGGTCATGTATGCCGGGGGCTTTACAAATAAATATGCAATCATGTAATATTACAGTGTTACCTTCTTGCCTCGGCCCTCACGCTGGGCTCCGGGTCGTTGATGCCGCTGGTGAGAGACTCCTCTATGAGGTTCATTTGGTCCTGAATGACGTCCAGGGGCCAGTTCTCTATCACTTCTGCAATCGCCTTGTAGTTCTCCCTGTGGTGCACATCAGAATTCATTCAATCATATTCTCTTGTGAGGCAGTTAATAGAACTGACAGAGTTGCATCATTGACACTTCTGCATTGGCACATGAGAGATGGAGTCCACAGTAGGTTTTACCCCGCGTGTGGGACCTTTTATTTCCCCAGGCGTAGACACCAACAGCTATTAGTGTCTCTTCTGAAAGACACAGGCAAGGTGCAGTGAACGAGATTGCCAAGTCTCGAAACAGCAGCAGGTGATTTTGAAGCCCGGTCCCCTTGACCGATAGTCCAAAGCTTTACCACACGACCACCGTGCACCACAATATCAGAATGATGGCTATCAGTGGTAGATAAACTAGTGGCATGGTCATTAGGAAAGTGTCATTAGTGGCAAGAGGCAAGTCAGAAGAGTATCAGAGAATGGGGCAGGTGAGGATCAGGGTATAATTAGGTTTGAGTGGTGACGTTCTCTAAGGTCTCAATCAGAGCACTGAGTATACTAATTTCAGAAAAATGAGTGATTGACAAAGGTTGTGAAGCTTTAGAAACAACTCCAATGATTTCTAATGATGTGCGAACATCTACACAAATTTTGGTTCGGACACTTCGAATAACTGAAAAATGCTTACTCTTATTTGATGAGCTAGCTTGAAGGTCTATTTCATTGGTTAACCAAATTCTGGGAAAGCATCCATATTCGTCACAATGGAAAGTGCAGTTTGATTCAGGGTCTTGTGTGCGCGACAAACAGTGATGCCACATTATGGAGCTTGAATAATCAAGGTCACTCACCTCCGCACCACTGAGTACTTGGATGAGAAGTTACACACAATGATTGGTATCAGTTTCTCTGATTGGGTATTCTGGAACAGTCACATGATGAACACATGGTCACTACATGAACTGCAACCACCAGCAAATACTTGTTACAATGACAACTGCGTGTTGACATCAACTGACACATCAACGAATCAGAACTCAACAGAAAGGACATATGTAGAAAGAAAACACTATTAGCAATATAATGAGAGTTGTAGCAGAGTAGCGATTAGCACATCCACTGTACACAAGTTCTGGGTACAAGACCAGGAACGTCTGAGGTGAAAACATGGCTGTGAAAGGTTGGCTTGGTGAGTTTCTAAGAAAGACTGACTGTATTTGAATAATACTTCGTAAGACCATCAGAATTTGGTAACCAACACATATATGTAGACTAGTCAGTTATTAGCATATTGTGGAGTGCTGGAAAGGAAGAAGATATTACCATCATAGATGGCAGACAAATAACGTTATATATGTGTTGCTGAAATGCAGCAAAAATCAGTGCACTATACGAAGAACGAGTGAGAATGTGAGAGACAATAGTACCTGGATGATAACCCTAAAAGTGACAGTAGCGGCCATGGCAATGTCCTTGACGGGGTTCAACAGAAGGCTGACAATAGTTGGCAAAAGGATCTCAGCGCAGTGGTCAAAACGCCAGCCGAGTCTCATCGACAGGAAACTGCAAAGGAGACAATGTGGTCATCATAAGAGTCATTATAAGAGTCATCTAAACAATGTGGACATCTTTAGGGATTATCTCAACAATGTGGTCATATTTAGGGATTATATCAGCAATGTGGACATTTTTAAGGATCATCTCAACAATGTGGACATATTTAGAGATCATTTCAACAATGTGGACATAGTTCGGGATCATCTCAACAATGTCCCCCCACTGCATGAAACTTTGAATTACCCAGACGTATGTGCAGCTTTGTATTCACCAGGTCGCACTTCAGCTGTTATAACACTTTAAATGTCATGTCCACATACAGTGCCCAGGAAGACCGTAACAATTGAAATATGAGTGTGAGCCACAGACACCCACCACAGGCATCCACCACAGGCACCCACCACAGGCACCCACCACAGGCACCCACCACAGGCACCCACCACAGGCACCCACCACAGACACCCACCACAGGCACCCACCACAGGCACCCACCACAGGCACCCACCACAGACACCGACCACAGGCACCCACCACAGACACTGACAACAGGCACCCACCAGACACTGACCATAGGCACCCACCCAGGGTTGACTGAATTACTTTAATTTTGTACTTGAGTAAAAGTAAAAGTAATTCACCTAAAAACTACTTGAGTAAAAAGTAAAACTACTTTTCAAAAGTACTTGAAGTAAAAGTAAAAGTACAACACTTAGAAATAACAACAAAATCATGAGTAATATTATATAAATTATACAACTTGCATCTGACGACTGTTTTGCTACCACTCTGCCTATAACAATGTGCTCCCAGACAGCCTTAGCTGGTCAATCTGTCTGCCATCATTGAACACGGTGCTCACTTGGATGCTTGGAAAATTACATTATCTTTAATGAGAGCTCACAACATCAAATAAGTTCAGTTAAATACAGAACTTAATTAATGATGAGGCACAATCTGTCTTTTTATCGACCTGGTCCACTGAGGTATGGGAGGAGCTAGATTGTACAACAGGATATGTATACGCAGGTGTGATTGTATCTGAGTAGGTAGAGGGTAAGTCCAGTAGTAGTAGTAGCCTCTCAGGGAAACTGGTCAGAGGTAATACAACCTAGCACTGCCCATAGTAAAATTAACAATGACATTTGATGCCTAGCTGATGAAGCCATCTGGCTTGTCAACCCCCACCTTCTCATGTCTTCCCAGACATGTTTTATGTGCTCACACAAACATTGAAACAACATGCTTTAACAGCTAGCTGTGTTGGTTACCTGGCACCAGCTGGGGCTAGAATTGATCAGAAGACAGACCAGTGCAACAGAGGAATGCTGTTGCTAATTGCAATTAAAAGTGACTTGAGCCCCTGTCCCTGTCTTTGATATTATTTATGGGTCAGCTTGAATAAGCCATTGCTGGGAAAAGATGCTGCCAAATGGCAGAGTATCAATTCTTTACTGTTTAGTTCTGTAGAGTAATCATTATTATGAATTTATTAAACATCTCAATATGAATTTTATTCGTGAAAGTAAAATGCTGTTTAATGCTGACGTAAGCTGGTAAGGCCGTTGCTGACAATGTCAATGGGCGAAAATCGGTTCTCGTTCTCGAGCCACGATGCGCGTTCGCTCAAAAATATCAGAATTGTGTCAGTGTATGGGGATTATCAATACATTGTCAAAATTGCAAATTTTAATATTTATAATACGTATTGGAAACTTACTAATTAATAATTTATATGGTGCAACGGAGACATTTGCATTGTGGTTTGAGATGGCGTTCAAGCATTGTGTGCTTGAAGTGACATTTCATGTCAACGGCCTTGACCTGACCTATGCCAGTATTTGGCAGACTTCGTTCACTGACGTAGATATAAAACAGTGGTTGCGTCGAAGAGAGGTATGCATGCAAATATGATCGCGAACTGGCATGCGACTGAATGATATTAATAGCTTTTGGTCTGGCGACTATGAACAGTTTTTGAAATGTCGTTGACGGTGGAGCGGTTTCGCAAAAGAATTTAACGAAAATATACTGCGAAGTAAATAAAAGTAACGGAGTCAGAAGTCACGTTACTTTAGATAAAACTATTTCGTTACAAGTAAAATGGATTTAGTCAAAATTCTACTTCGTTACACGCCAATTACTTGAAATAACTACTCAAGTATTGTAACGAAGTACTTTTACTTCGTTACATGCCACCCCTGCACCCACCACAGGCACCCACCACAGACACCCACCACAGGCACCCACCACAGAGTGATGCCCATCTCTCTCATCACAGCCAGATGTGTGTCCTTGAGAGCCAGTTGAAGAGCAATCTCCTGTTTCCGCAGCAATGTGTAGAACTCAATGTATTCGGCTGCGTTGGCCAGTAACAGAGCCCGGATGCTTCGTGCCTGCACAAACACTCAATCCAATGTTACCTGTACGACACAATTGTATGCAATAACTACAAACTTTCTACGAACTACCAAGCTATCCCGTCTGGAGGAAGGGTATTATTACAAGGTGGTGCTCCAGAGAAAGAAAACACTAGAAATGTAATTCTAAGAATCATTCCACCTGGCGATTAAGTATGCAGCCAAGTAGATGCATAATCTTACATATCAAATTAGAATAAATTGAAGTCTTATCAATACAGACAATCTGCTTTGACATAAAAGATCAAAGTGCCGTTTTAGCCACCTATACTTACTGCCTCGACCCGTTTCTCCCATGCACAGGCACAATCGGACAAAGTGGCTCGAATCAGGACCATTCTCCTAGTTAGATCCCGGGCTGAGGTAATCTGATGCACAATCATAAGACGTGTGTATTCTTCCACAGTAGTAACGGCAAAGATAAGTTTTAAATAAATAATTGTCCAATAAATCTATTTCAAATAAGTAACAAAAAGGTGAGACTTTAAAAACTTCCTAAGCCATTTCTAGTGTTCTAGAAACCCAAATGTCTGTCAGTAATAGGCTATTGTAATGCAATATAGTGCAGTGTGCTTACCCGGACAGGGGGAACGTCTTCGCACTGACGTAAAAACAACGCTTCTTCTGACATGGTCGCGATATCTACAACCACTAGTCATGTTAGAAACATCTGCTTGTTTTAATCCACACATATTTAGATTTAAACTAAAACAATGGAGCATAAACTGAACATCCAAACATCTCTGCATACATCAGTTGAGATCAGGGCACAGTTAATAACTAACATCATTAATTAAATGACTAAGGGGCTTCGTAAACAAAACAATTTAAGATATATCTGACTTCATCCACACTCCTATGTAAAAATCAAACAATTAGTTGTAATGACAACGCAGTGAATGGAAAGCCGATTAAACTTAAAATATACCTTTCCAATTTTGTTCTAATAATCCAAGTTGACCCTTAACACACGCACCCCCTCTCCAATTTTTTTTATAATTGCAATTTTTTATTTACAAAGTCCCCAAAACAGCTTATAGGAACGAGCAAAGTGCATCATAATCTAAAAGGTTGAAAACAATCTAAAAGGTAAGGAACTGATGACTGGAAGATAGTGGTTTACTTTTGTCCGAGGGTTGTGGCATCTGCAGTCTGCAACACATGGGGGGCACACTCTTTCCCCTCTTCAGGGCCACTTTTGTCCCCTGTTTCACAAGGTCGGCACCCTCGTCATCCTCCACCTCAATGTTCTCCCGTGTTACCTCTGCTCAACAGGGCGTCAGAATATATGACCAAATATGGCAAATACACATTGGGATACAGAGGAAACCTGATAGATACCCAGCATTGTTGGGGCACCATTGGTACATACTCCATAGAGGTCAGACCACAATGCATCATGGCATTGGCGGACATGTTAACATTTTGCCTGATTATAAGAAAACGTGACCACCAAAAGTTCACATAAAAATTCACAGGTATATACCGCCATTATGTCATTGATATTCTGAAAAAGTTTCATCAAAATCACGTACCTCCAGCTCTTAATCATCTCACAAAAGCGCCTACTTTCAAAATTAGTGGTTTTTGCCACATATTTTGCCAGTGTTTTGGGAATATCACCACCAAAATACCTACGCATCGTCATATCCGCTTCATACTGCAACACCGCACTGCCAAAGGTACACCTCACTGCCAAAGGTACACCTCACTGCCATAGGTACAACACCTCACTGCCATAGGTACAACACCTCACTGTCAAAGGTACAACACCTCACTGCCATAGGTACAACACCTCACTGCCAAAGATGAAACATTCCAACATTGTTGACTGAATACAGTTATTTCTAAACAAATAAAATCACTGAAATCAGCTGTATATTTTTAGACACCTACATATATATATATATATATATATATACAGTGGCGCCTCGTTATAACGAGGTGGTTGGGGTCCATGATATCGGACCGCGCTGTACGCGAGGCGCGTTAGGTGTTCTCATATCTGCCACCAGGGAGCTATTAAACAGCGATCGCCGCCCGCTGCACCAAGTCTATGAACGCTGTCGAAGACACTGTGCGCTTGCAGCAATGTCTTATACGCCAACGTGCAGTTTATGGAACTTATTAGACTTATTATGCTAGCTTCAACATGTATTATTTTTAAATGTCACACTGTTGATTCTTGAACTGAATAAAACACATGTACGCATACCGTTATGCCTTATGGAATAGATCTACTACGATGCTGATGTACTGGGCCAAATGCCTACAAATCGAAAATAATAACCTGGATCTGAGCAGCCGAAAATGTATATGATTTAACAAATGTAGTATGTAAGCTGATAAAACAAAGAAAACGACAATAGGTAGAATTAATAATTGTTTCACTTCGTCTTTCAACCGATCTGGACCAAAGCATAAATTTATTACGCACCACTTAACATCGATTCATCGTTTCATATGCAGATGACGAATTCGTATTTTTGCGCACCGATAGAGCATTGGGTTAGAAATTTGGCATGTTGGTTTCACGTCGCGAAAACGATTAAATTTAGGATGTAATGGAAGCATGTAATTTCACCCAAGTGTTATGTTGGTATTGCATACTAAATACATTTAAAACTATTTATCTGATTCTTACACGAGGCGTATTTGTGAATCTCGATTGCAATTTACAAACTGTCGAAGCGAAGCCAGCGACAGCGATTGATGTCGGCGACAGCGCAACACAAACAACACGTTGATATTCTTTCATTGACATTGTTCGCCTAATGTTTCTTGAGAATTGTCAAAGCAATTCTAAGTAGGTTTAAGCAGGCCCGTTTGGAATTTTCCCCTGGTGGCACAAAATCAGGGTCCACGACCGACCGCGTTATATTCGAATCCGCGTAATAACGGGGCACATAATAACAAGGCGCGACTGTACTGTGTATATATATATATATATGTATATATATATATATATATATATACATATTCGTGTGAAACAACTGTGGTCTGACCTCCACAGATATTGCGCCAATCAAGGCCTTTAGCTTTGGCATAGCCACAGACCTGGGGTTGGAACCCAGAAACTCCTGGTTATGAGAAAAGAAATAGGCAAATCAGTATAATTGTAACAGTAGCGCTAGTAACACCACTTGCCACAGGCATTACTATTACTAGTATTATACATGTACGTAGTAATCAAGAATATTGTCTGAATTGTTACATATTATTATTATGTGTGAAACTTTGAAACAGGCATTCCATTTTAATATTTATTGAAAACATCAATGCTACTCTAAAGAAACATATTAAAACATCATAATTATAATAAAAGGTCAAAATTACAAAGCAATCGTTGTTGAAAGTGTATAAGGTGTTTTCTCGAAATCAAGTTTGCTGACATCAGCCTTATTTTGTGCGGATGATTCATGTAGAAATGTAAGCATTCAGACGATCCCATCTCCGGCCAGTTAGACAACAGCAGTTGAGAGAGGGAGACTTCCGGCCAGTTAGACAACAGCAGTGGAGAGAGGGAGACTTCCGGCCAGTTAGACAACAGCAGTTGAGAGAGGGAGACTTCCGGCCAGTTAGACAACAGCAGTGGAGAGAGGGAGACTTCCGGCCAGTTAGACAACAGCAGTGGAGAGAGGGAGACTTCCGGCCAGTTAGACAACAGCAGTGGAGAGAGGGAGACTTCCGGCCAGTTAGACAACAGCAGTGGAGAGAGGGAGACTTCCGGCCAGTTAGACAACAGCAGTGGAGAGAGGGAGACTTCCGGCCAGTTAGACAACAGCAGTGGAGAGAGGGAGACTTCCGGCCAGTTAGACAACAGCAGTGGAGAGAGGGAGACTTCCGGCCAGTCAGACAACAGCAGTGGAGAGAGGGAGACTTACTTGTTTTATCAGATGTGAAGTTTTCAAGATTGTCCCCGCAATCTGACGCAGACTTACCGCTGTAAAAAGTATGATCTAACTTTATAAGATACTGTATTTTTGTCAAAAAAAGGTTTAAGCTGTAGGCATTTAGAATTATTTCTGACTTTTTCTATAAATACAGTAAGATATGGGCAGCTACATTGATAATGTACTACTTCAATGGGTACTTGTACATAATAAAACTTGTACATAATATAACAGTATATTCATACAGATCTACTATTTATAGGTAGGAATCAAGGAATACCAATATATGTGTAATATATTGAACCCCACCTAATTATGTACCTACATACACAGGAATGCACGCACGCACGCACGCACACCACACACACTAACACACACACACACCAAACACACATGCACACACATGTGCACGCACACACACGCGCACGCACACACACACACACGCGCACGCACGCACGCACCCACACACACACACACACACACACACACACACACACACACACACCTGTAGAAGTTGACAGCCTTTGTGTGTGCCTTGATGTCGTTGTCGGGGTCAGGGCTGCTGCTGACCGACTCGCCACTCTCATGCCGTGCGCCGCGCTGTATCTGACACTGCTTGATCTCACTGTGGAGTAACTTCTGCATGCGGCGGTCCAGCAACACCATCAGACCATCGCCCTCGGTCTTGAAGTGTTGCATGAAGTCAACAAAAGCCCTGCGTGTCAACAATGTGACGTGAATAAAATAGTTAAGAAGTTTAACCAAAATATTGAAATTCACATTCAAAGGCTATACTGAAATACTAATGTGGTGAATAAACATTTAGGAGCTTTTGCATTTGCTAGTTAATGTGTTTTATATATATACATTGTATATATATATATATATATATATATATATATATATATATATATATATATATATATATATATATATATATATATAAATACATATTTAACAAAGATTACGAACTGAGTAAGAACATCATTAATGAAGAGACAGAAATATTTAACATTAACAATTCAATATCAAATTTTTTTCTCATTTTCTTATCATTACAAGTCGGTGCATGTCCATGTTTCAAAACTAACTTACTGTTAATAAATAATTACAATATTTAGCTTGTATGATTCAACAGAAAATATTTATATAGATATCTCCGATACACTTCAATATTATCAACTGAAACACTACGTAAGCCCCGAACTGTCAATCAAGAGGACCTGAGGTCAAGTCCACCTACTGCCGTTTCGAAACTTGGGCAATTTCATTCACACCAATGAATGAAATTGCCTGTGTCTTTCGGGAGACATTAAAAGCTGTCAGTCCCTTCTACCTGGTGCCTATGCCAGGGGAAGTAAAATATCCCACAAAAAGAAATGGGAAAAACCTGTTTTCGATCTTTAAGAAACACATAAGGACACACACATTAGCTGCTGCCCAAGCCATGTTTGATAATAGAGAAAGCACCATATGTATAGGTGGATACCGGCGCTACATCAGACAACATTATTTATATGAGACAACAGCACTACTTACAGACATCCCTTTGTGATTGGCTAAGGGGCAGGTGGACTTTGACCAGGTGGACTTTAACAAGATTTAACAAGATTTGCCATCCAAGCCAAAGGCCCAGATGGCAAGTGGACAAGGAAGCCATTGGCTTATCGAGAGTCCAACAATGTTCACCTACTTATAACCCGCCCTCCTGATATATGTGTCAACCTTGTTTTTAAACATATTCACGCTGCTAGCAGTTACACAATCTGTAGACAGTTTGTTCCATTCATTTATTGTCCTCTGTGAGAACGAGTGCTTCCTGATGTCCAATCTACATTGATCCTTTACTAATTTTACCTCATGTCCTCTAGTTCTGCTATCCTTCTTGAGTGAGAAAAACATATTTCTATCAATATTTTCATACCCATTCAATATCTTAAAAACTTCAATCTGATCTCCTCTTAACCTCCTTGTCTCTAGAGTTGTTAAACCACATTCTTTCAGGCGTTCTTCATAACTAAGGTCTCTAAGTTCTGGAATCATTTTAGTTGCTCTCCTTTGTATGCGTTCAAGCGTATCTATATCCTTCTTACGATATGGTCTCCATGCTTGTATACAGTATTCTAAATGAGGTCTAACTATTGCTTTATAAAGAGGTATAATTAACTTTTTTCCCTTATATGTTATGTTTCTTCTAATCAATCCAAGAATTTGATTACCCTTTGAAGCTGCAATACCACACTGCTCTGAAACTTTCATATCAGCGCTTATTGAAACTCCTAAGTCCTTTTCTTTTACAGTAGTACCAAGAACAGTAGCTCCCATTTTATAGTTTACATTCAAGTTCCCATGTCCTGTATGTAGGCATTTACATTTCCCAAAATTGAACAGCATCTGCCATTTCTCAGACCATTTCACTAATCTGTCTAGATCGTTTTGTAAATGTTGTTTATCACCATCAGTATTAACCTTTCTAAACAGTTTTGTGTCGTCCGCAAATTTCAGTACGTTACTTGTTATACTCTCGTCCAAGTCATTGATATAAATTAAGAATAATATAGGTCCTAATACTGATCCTTGAGGTACCCCACTCAAAACCGATTTCCAATTTGAAACTTCGCCATCTACTACAACTCGTTGTCTTCTGTCAGTCAGCCATTGTTCTATCCAGTCAGTTATGCTATCCCCGATACCATGGGCTTTTAATTTAAGTAGCAATCTTTGATGTGGCACTTTGTCAAAAGCTTTCTGAAAATCTAAGTAGATAATATCTACTGGCGATCCCATGTCTATCCACTTAGTGATTTCTTCCAAAAAACATAACATATTTGTTAAGCATGACCTCGCTTTAAGGAATCCATGTTGAGATGAATTTAATAATTTATGCTTAACGAGGAAGTCCACCATATGGTCTTTAATTAACCTTTCTAATAATTTACAAATCACTGACGTTAAACTCACTGGTCTGTAATTCTCTGACTTATTTCTCGAACCCTTTTTAAATAATGGTATGATGTTTGCTTCTTTCCATTCAAACGGAACAACTCCCTCTTTTAATGACAAGTTGAATACTCTTGCAAGTGGTATACTGATTTGATCTACTGTTTCCATTAGTAATTTTGGAGGAATCCCATCCACTCCCGGTGATTTGTTATCCTTCATTGCCTTTATTTTCCTAGCTACCAATTCTGGAGTTACAACTAACGGTCCTAAATAGTCAGATTTAGCCCCCTGAAATTTAGCATCAGCAACTGGTAATGAACTAATATCTTCTTTTGTAAACACTGAACTGAAGTAACCATTTAGGTCTTCCGCCATTAAAAACCCCTGTGATATTATATTTCCAGCACTGTCTTCTAGAGGTCCAACCTTGTCTTGTACGTTTTGTTTACTCCTGACATATGCATAAAAACTCTTGCTGTCAGTTTTTATGTTACATGCCAGGTTTTGCTCATAGCTTCTTTTAGATTGTCTGATTTCAGTTGTAGCTGCATTAAGTGCCTCTTTGTATTTTGCATAGTCTTCTTCCTTTCTGGTACGCCTGTAAACCCTCCACATAGTTTGTTTTAGCATTATTTTTCTAATTGCCTCTTTTGACAAGTGTTTCTTTCTACACCGTTTTCCTTGTTTTCGGAAGGGAACAAATTTATCAATGATACTCTCAATTTCATATTTTAGAATATTCCAACATTCAATTGCAGTCTTATCCATCAGCATGTTATTCCAATCTAGCTGTGCTAAGTATTTTCTCATATCTTTGTAGTTACCTTTGTGGAAGTTTCTCTTGTACGTTTTCTTATTTTTACTTTCTGATTTTACATTGATGTCAAAATGTATTTGATTATGGTCACTATTACCCAATGGTTCAAATATTTTTACATTGTCCACTAATTCTTGTTGTGATGACAAAACTATATCTAATACATTTTCTCCCCTGGTTGGTTCTAGTACGTGCTGAGTAAGAAAGCTATCCTGGATTAAACATAGAAATTGTTGATCCTCAATCCCTGTGCTCTCTAGAGAATTCCATTGTATGTGTCCATGGTTAAAATCTCCCATTATGATACATTCCCCTTTACTAACTTCCTTTATAGCGTTTTTTATTTTTGTGTTGTCCTCTTCGTTTATGTTTGGACTTCGGTAAACTAATCCAATAGTTAATTTTGAATTTCCTGAAACAATTTTGCACCAAACAGCTTCATCGCAATCTGCTTCCCTTTCTAGTTTTATTTCATAAGCCTGAATAGATTCTTTAACATATAAAATAACTCCCCCGCCCCTTCTTCCTATTCGATCTTTCCTAAACATTACGTATCCTGTCAGTCCTAATTCAGCATCTGTTATATCTATGTTAGCCCATGATTCAGTTATACCAATTATGTGAGGGTCAATATCTTCTACCATAATGTTTAATTCGTTTTTCTTATTTACTATGCTCCTTGCATTTAAACATACGCATCTATAACCTTTTTCAGAGATGATTTTCGGATGATTTGATATTGGTTTATCTGTGCTAGTGGCCTCTTGTTCTGCTTGAGACACCTCTAGGTAACCCCCCTGCACTTCTAGTTTAAAGAATGTTTACTTCCAAAAATATTTGTCATTGTACCCAAGTCGCTATCTACTGCTGCTGAAAGTTTGTCCGCGAATACTGCCGCCCCCTTTCCACTTAAATGAAGCCCATCCTTCATGTACATATCAGCCCTCCCAACAAAACTTCCCCATAAATCCACAAATCCAACTTCCTCTTCCCTACACAGCCTCTGGACTAACATGTTAATTGCCATCCCCCGACAATTTCGATATTTATGACCCCTCCTGCCCATTACAGGTAAAATCCCTGACAGTATTACCTGCTCAACCCGCGTCTGTTTTAGTGTTCTGACCAACTGCCTATATTTCCTAACTATGGCAGTTGTACCCTCCCTCTCTACGTTATTTGTCCCTACATGTACTAAAACAGATCCACCCTTACCCGAGCCTACGATGTTTTTTACCCTCTCAGTTATCGCCTCTATTTTGGCTCCAGGCAAGCAGACCACCACATCATCTCCCTTGTTTAAGACTCTGTCGGTCTTCCTAACTATCGAATCCCCCACAAACACCCTCGCTCTCTTCCTCACCCCCTCTATCACTGCTGCAGAATAACTCTTCCTTTCGATCCCCTCCATCACATTCTGTCCTGACCCCTTCCCTTCCGTCTCCCCCACTCCCTTCTCCGTCCCTCCTGTCTCCCCTACTCCCCTCTCCTTCACTCCGGTTGTTTTCCCTCCCGTCTCCCCCACTCCCTTCTCCTTCCCTCCTGTCTCCGCTACTCCCCTCTCCTTCACTCCGGTTGTCTTCCCTCCCGTCTCCCCCACTCCCTTCTCCTTCCCTCCTGTCTCCGCTACTCCCCTCTCCTTCACCCCGGTTGTCTTCCCTCCCGTCTCCCCCACTCCCTTCTCCTTCCCTCCTGTCTCCCCTACTCCCCTCTCCTTCACCCCGGTTGTCTTCCCTCCCGTTCCTTTCCTTCCCGTCTCCTTACGTCCTGTCTCCCTATGACCTGTCACCTTCCCTCCTCTCAGCTTCCTCCCAGGCTGAGGTGAGCTCTCCCTAGCATCTCTTGTGTCTTTCCCCACTTTATCGTCTACTGTTCCCTCACCGGAACTACCGGCACAACTCCCCTGTTCCCTTCCCACCATTGCCACAACGAGCAGCCTCAGCTCTTCCAACTCCACCTCTAGTTCCTTCATCCTTGCGCATCCCCTACACTCAAAACTAAAACTATCTGCCTGGACCTCAGCCCAGGACTTCTCGCACCCAGACTTGACGAAATCTACCCAGTTACTACAACTGCCACAAATTAAGTGCCTTGTGGCCTTTAACTGCCGTTTGCACGGCGCCATCATACAATTTAGTTTTAATTAGTTTGCTACGTTAGCCTTGAATAAGGCTGTTTTTGTGATCAAAAGAACACTTTAGGCTAAAAATCCTGCCACCTAGCGAATACGGAGAACACTGTGTAACAAAACAACGAAGTCAGTGTGTACTAATTTACGCTAAAATCCTGCTGTTAATTCCTTTTTACCGAAAACGTTGACTACCACTATGTCAGATATTACCTTATGTATGTAATTTAAGTAAATAAATCACTTTATCTTATATATATATTAGCTAATGTAAACGATAGCTCGATGCACGGGTTGAATGACCTGTAAACAAACTCCCTTTTATCACTCGTTGAGTTTGAATCCGGGAAAAAAAAATACTACCTCTGTTAACAACAACGGTTTCTTAATATGTCTACAAGAAGTTGGTGAACAATATATGTATAATACTAATTCTAACCAATATTCACTGTTACTGACTATTCACTGTTATCTAAATTTTCGAATTGTAAACACCCCTATTAACGCTCGCTGAATTCCCTGACAGAATCCGAAACTAACTTACTCTAAAATACTCCCTCTGACTAATAATTAACAAAACCTGTTTCCTAATATATGTCTACAATACGTTTGTGTATAATATATATGCAATAGTAATACTTATTCTATTTGATATTCCACGTATTTCTGTAAATGATCTACACCAAATTCAAGTCGCTGCACCAAGTCCAAGTAGCCGGAAGTATGTTTTTGACCAGATCATAGCCCAATATTTAAATTAAACCTGCTGCTGCAAATTTGCACAAACTGGTGCATAGTAATAAAGGATGGAAACTTTCAGCCAATCAGCATTAAGAGATGGCCTATCCGGCCCGCATTCCGGCCAGTTTCACATAATTTCAGCCATTGGTTCTACCTTACACGTTTTACCAATTCTTGTGAATTCATTTCCTGTGGTATTTATAAAAAAAATTTACTCCCCCTCTCTCCTCACCTTCCATCTATTTGACTTGGTTTGGCATATTATTTCTGAAATAACCTGGGTGGTGGTTTATCTAATTTTATGAAATGCCTTACTTTCTTGCATGCTTGCGAGCTTTAGCATCAGCGTCGGTGATGCCACGAGAGAGGGCATTCTTCAGGGTTGCAGAATGTTTGACGAGGGATTCTGTTGGCCATGTGTGTAGTATTACTTCCAGGAAACCCAGAGACTCCCTGCAACATCCCAGTTATAACAAAGTGGAAGTGAATGTACATCAAATAATTGAGTTTTGGTTCATACATGTTCGATTACTGCACAGTAGCTACAAAATTTTGTAAATCGGTATTGTCAAAATATGTAAATCTCGAGAGGGTTTGTCCGCATCGCAACGGCTACATTCAATAATATTTAAGTTTCTGTAATGTTTCACCGGTTTACATCTACAATGAAACGTTTTCCCCTAAAAAATGCTGATCTATAGTCATGAAGTCTTACAATTTGGGATTTTCCGGGAAAACATGTTTTATTTCTCGCTACAATGTATCGTTTTGACCATAAAATTGACACAGACAAAGATAGATGTCCAAAGCCAAGACATTACCTGCGGATGCACTGGGCCTTCGATGACAGGTGACATGTTATGAGGGGGACGAGTCGCGCTGAACGAGAGTTCTACAGGAAATACACAACATATGTAAGTCTCAAAGACTCATAGTATTGCAATAGTCACTGGCTGTCTGACTGCGGACAGGTGGTGTCTCACACAAGGAATGGGCTATGTCTACATCATTGCTGAATGGGTGCAAAGTGCTGTGGCGACACCTGTACTCATCTAAACAACTACAGTGGTGATATCAGGTGTTTAGACAGGGATGTATATTTTAACTACAGTGATTAAACTGTTATTTTTAAATTACAGTGGCGAGTGTCTAGATGGTGACAGTGGTGACACCTACAGTTATTACATCTACAGTGGTGACACCTACAATTATCCTGTACATGTACAGTGGTGACACCTACAGTTATGTGTACATATACAGCGGTGACACCTACAATTAACTGCATCAACAGTGGCGACACCCACAATTATTTGTATCAATAGTGGCGACACCTACAATGATTTGTACATCTACAGTGGAGCCACCTACCCGTATGATGGAGTGAATGCCGACTATTGCCGAGGTGGACATAATCTTGGCACTGTTTGAGACAAGTGAGATGAGAGATGGCAGTAGAGCCTCCGCCATGTGGTCGAAGCGACTACCCAGCTGTATGGAGCAGTACCTGGCCAGACAGAGCAACACACCATTGCATCACACAAGGTGAATTAAAATATTAATATCATTGACAATAAATAAATTAAAATATAACGTAAAAATACTACTTAAAATACTGTAATATTAAATGTACCTTCACAAAGCGCATCCAGTCAAAAATAATTTACTAGTTTGCCAATGATTTCACCAAAACAAAATAACACATTTGTACAAACGAGCCAGCATGGCGTAATGGATACTAGGTTTGATTTTTTTATTCTATAACAAGGCGAATAAGACAATCAAACTGAGGAGGGACTGAGGAGTGACTGAGGAGGGACCTATAAAGCTTGTGTGCGAGAATAACAAGAAACACGTGAGTACCAAAGGAGATCTCTACACACCAAAATAATGGACCAAAATCTTCAAGAACTCTACGTCAGTAACTGGTGCAAAGGTGTGGAACACTCTCAGCCCAGCACTACGAAATTGTAACTCCATTTATGCTTTTAAAACGTGTTATCAAAACAATATCTTTGATTAAACAACAGTGACACGGGAGACCATGAACGCTTAAACTGGACTATTTTAGTTAACTTATTGATGTTATGTATTTCAACCATACAACTTCTTAAATTGCCAAGCTATACATTTCAGTTAACTTAATTATTTAAATATATTTTTTTTATTTGTCTTTACTGCATTTAAAAAAAATTCTCATTTATTATTAACTAATCTTAAGGCTAACATGTCAGTTGGTTTTTTTCCTCATACCATGCTAAAAAATACTGAACTGAACGTCAACACCACAAATAATCACCCGGCACTAACGTCGCATTTTGCCAATCCTTCCTTCAAAAGACAGTCCTTTTGGAAATCCCCCTAACTAAACGATGTTTACATAGTAACAACCGCGTGTGCCACATGTTTGTCAGATGGCTGGCGTAAACTGATATTGTAGACGACAACACGTTACAACTACAGATTCAAGGGGCATTGTGGCAGCAAATTAAGGTGACATGTTAATACTGTGGGGCGCAGTAGCACAGTGGTTAGAACATCTGACTCTCAATCGAGAGAACCCGAGTTCAAATCCTCTTGCTGCCATTTCAAAGCTTTGGCAATTTCGTTCATACCAAGTTGCCACAGTCCACAAGCTGTATAAATGAGTGTACCTGGCTACAGATAGAGATGGATATCTGAATGAATAGTCTTTGCGCAGTAATTGCAGCATTGCAGAACAGGTCTGCCAGCAGTTCCAGGAGGTGAAGTGTAAAGAACAGAACAGGTCTGCCAGCAGTTCCAGGAGGTGAAGTGTAAAGAACAGAACAGGTCTGCCAGCAGTTCCAGGAGGTGAAGTGTAAAGAACAGAACAGGTCTGCCAGCAGTTCCAGGAGGTGAAGTGTAAAGAACAGAACAGGTCTGCCAGCAGTTCCAGGAGGTGAAGTGTAAAGAACAGAACAGGTCTGCCAGCAGTTCCAGGAGGTGAAGTGTAAAGAACAGAACAGGTCTGCCAGCAGTTCCAGGAGGTGAAGTGTAAAGAACAGAACAGGTCTGCCAGCAGTTCCAGGAGGTGAAGTGTAAAGCGCTTTGAACAGTCCCAAGGACTGGATACCATGCTGTATAAGAACGTACCTTTGTGCCTTTCTATTGACATTTCTGTTATCACTAACAACTAGGAAATGATGCTTATTTTACTATTTTAAAAAACTACAACACTTACATGCTGCAATTTGGCATATGAACATATCTTACATGTAGGCAACATTACATGAATTTGAATTACGATTTTCAATTTATGTGTTAGGTGGGCGGATGACCCCTCACCTTTGATATGTACATAGTTTGGTATAATTTGCATTCTTTACATGGACAACTTTCAGACATGTAACAGCACTATTTTAATGCTGGTTTCAATTCATATGTTATTGTCTTGTATGTATCCATATGATTTAGCAGATTACCATTTGGTAATCTGGCAATACAATTTGCCCATTTTTCGACCTTTACAATTGTCGTGTTTAGTAATTTGCCTCAAACGAGCTGTGGCCACACATCACAGTACATCCCTGGCAGGAGACATAAATTATAATTACGATTGGTGAAGGGTTTGTGTCAAAAATGCACTGCCACTTTAGGCTGTCATTCAACTTTCTGCGAACTTATTCATGGTGTGATTCGTTTATGTTAACCAAATTTTCCGTATAAAGTTATAAGTGACACTGTCATGCTTATAGGTTTGTCATTTATTTCTTTGGGGATTTTCTCAAAACGATATAATTTGGCAATTTGTGGCAATTTTTTTCACATTTACAAGAATGTTTTAAACATCTTATAACAACCAAATAAATGAAAAACTAAAAAATGTATTAACCTGGAATATTATATAGTATTTCAACTATTATCTGTGAACAAATGGTTAATTTATCTTAAACACTTCTATTGAAACATCTCAATTCAAGACAAGCATATAATAGCTGCCCCAGGTACTGTAATTATTGTATGTTTTTTTTTAAACTCAAGACCCTTAGGAAGATTAAATGTATATTTTGTAAGGTTTATTGTGAATACAAAATGTTTATTATTAGCATTATTAATGCTAATAATGTTGCCACTCACATAATGGTGATGCAGATCTCACGTACGACCTGGGAGCGCAGGTCTTGCAGACACTGCTTGAAGCAGTTGTCTAGGAGCTGCAGCTGGTTGTCAAAGTCGGGGTAGTTGGCAGCCCCGGCAATCAACAGCGACCGAATCTGTTTTGCCTGAAACAGCGATCATAGAGATGTTGTGGCGCTGTGGTTAGAACATCGGACTCTCAATCAAGAGAGTCCGGTTTCGAATCATCTTGCTGTTGTTTCGAAAAGCTATATAAAAATGTACCATTACCTTATGTTCATCACACAACTGCTGGTATGCTATATATTCTCTGGCTGTGGATAGGACCAAGAGTGCATTATATATACTACTACAGTGTGTCTTATGATTTACATTCCAAACAGCCGTATTCCAGGGCTAATGCAGGAGGTTGTGCGAGTTTTACAGATAGAGACCACCAGCATTGCCAGTCAATGGCAGGTTACTTTTTTACTGCCTGTGTTATCTTTTATTTCCCCCAGCATAGACACCAGGTAGACAGAACCAACAGCTCATCCAAAGAACACAGGCCATGTGGGGTGAACGAAAGTGTTGGAACGGCAGCAGGTGCACTGGAACTCCTATCCCATGTCCCACTTAAATATATATGTGATTTAAAAACTAAATTACCTCAAATCATAAGGAAGTTTGTGAAGCTAAGGCAAAACTACTACATACCATATTGGCTTCAATATTTCACGAGAAACAAAGAGGTATGTTTGGTGGTAGCCTGTACATTGGGCTTGTGGCTGAATGCCCCTTCAGGCCACTCAATACATTGGGCTTGTGGCTGAATGCCCCTGCAGGCCACTCAATACATTGGGCTTGTGGCTGAATGCCCCTGCAGGCCACTCAATACATTGGGCTTGTGGCTGAATGCCCCTGCAGGCCACTCAATACATTGGGCTTGTGGCTGAATGCCCCTGCAGGCCACTCAATACATTGGGCTTGTGGCTGAATGCCCCTGCAGGCCACTCAATACATTGGGCTTGTGGCTGAATGCCCCTGCAGGCCACTCAATACATTGGGCTTGTGGCTGAATGCCCCTGCAGGCCACTCAATACATTGGGCTTGTGGCTGAATGCCCCTGCAGGCCACTCAATACATTGGGCTTGTGGCTGAATGCCCCTTCAGGCCACTCAATACATTGCTAATACGCCATCTTTGAGATACATTATATGTTTTATGGGTACATATTTTGACATTTCAAACTTTAATTAACATTTATTTGTGAATCGTATATAATAGTGAATTGATCTATATCACATATCATTAAACAATGCATAATTTACACTTTAAAGGGTGGGTATTTGGTTTTACTCCATCGACTTGAAAAGGGTATACTTTTACGTAACTTGAAGAATGTTTCTGAAACTGTACTCAGTGGTGCTCAGGAAGATACAGTCTCAAGGACGGTATACTGGCAATATGCTCAGAGGGGCCCAGGAAGATATAGTCTCAAGGACAGTATACTGGCAATGTGTTTAGAGGGGTTCAGGAAGATAGTCTCAAGGACGGTATACTGGCAATGTGTTTAGAGGGGCCTGGGCTGAATGCACTTACTGCCCCCCGGGCTGAATGCACTTACTGCCCCCCGGGCTGAATGCACTTACTGCCCCCCGGGCTGAATGCATTTACTGCCCCCCGGGCTGAATGCACTTACTGCCCCCCTTGGGTTGAATGCCCTTACTGCCCCCCGGGCTGAATGCACTTACTGCCCCCCGGGCTGAATGCACTTACTGCCCCCCGGGTTGAATGCACTTACTGCCCCCCGGGCTGAATGCACTTACTGCTCCCCCCGGGCTGAATGTACTTACTGTCCCCCGGGCTGAATGTACTTACTGCCCCCCAGGCTGAATGCACTTACTGCCCCCCAGGTTGAATGCACTTACTGCCCCCCGGGTTGAATGTACTTACTGCCCCCCAGGTTGAATGTACTTACTGCCCCCCGGGCTGAATGTACTTACTGCCCCCCAGGCTGAATGCACTTACTGCTCCCCCCGGGCTGAATGTACTTACTGCCCCCCGGGCTGAATGTACTTACTGCCCCCCAGGCTGAATGCACTTACTGCCCCCCAGGTTGAATGTACTTACTGCCCCCCGGGCTGAATGTACTTACTGCCCCCCAGGCTGAATGCACTTACTACCCCCAGGTTGAATGTACTTACTGCCCCCCGGGCTGAATGTACTTACTGCCCCCCGGGCTGAATGTACTTACTGCCCCCCAGGCTGAATGCACTTACTGCTCCCCCGGGCTGAATGTACTTACTGCCCCCCGGGCTGAATGCACTTACTGCCCCCCAGGTTGAATGTACTTACTGCACCCCGGGCTTAATGTACTTACTGCCCCCCAGGCTGAATGCACTTACTGCCACCCAGGTTGAATGCACTTACTGCTCCCCCGGGCTGAATGTACTTACTGCCCCCCGGGCTGAATGTACTTACTGCCCCCCGGGCTGAATGCACTTACTGCCCCCTGGGCTGAATGCACTTACTGCTCCCCCCGGGCTGAATGTACTTACTGCCCCCCGGGCTGAATGTACTTACTGCCCCCCCAGGTTGAATGTACTTACTGCCACCCGGGCTGAATGCACTTACTGCCCCCCAGGCTGAATGCACTTACTGCCCCCCAGGTTGAATGCACTTACTGCCCCCCGGGCTGAATGCACTTACTGCCCCCCAGGCTGAATGTACTTACTGCCCCCCGGCTGAATGCACTTACTGCCCCCCAGGTTGAATGCACTTACTGCCCCCCGGGCTGAATGCACTTACTGCCCCCCAGGCTGAATGTACTTACTGCCCCCCGGGCTGAATGCACTTACTGCTCCCCCCGGGCTGAATGTACTTACTGCCCCCCGGGCTGAATGTACTTACTGCCCCCCAGGTTGAATGTACTTACTGCCCCCCGGGCTGAATGCACTTACTGCCCCCCAGGCTGAATGCACTTACTGCCCCCCGGGCTGAATGCACTTACTGCCCCCCGGGCTGAATGTACTTACTGCCCCCCAGGCTGAATGTACTTACTGCCCCCCAGGTTGAATGTACTTACTGCCCCCCGGGCTGAATGCACTTACTGCCCCCCGGGCTGAATGCACTTACTGCCCCCTTTGGTTGGATGCACTTACTGCCCCCCAGGTTGAATGCACTTACTGCCCCCCGGGCTGAATGCACTTACTGCCCCCCGGGCTGAATGTACTTACTGCCCCCCAGGCTGAATGTACTTACTGCCCCCCAGGTTGAATGTACTTACTGCCCCCCGGGCTGAATGCACTTACTGCCCCCCAGGCTGAATGCACTTACTGCCCCCCAGGCTGAATGCACTTACTGCCCCCCGGGCTGAATGTACTTACTGCTCCGACACGCAGTCTCCAGTCTTTCACCGGATCAGACAGTTCTTCGTGTATCTTGCGAAATTCATCCTGTAGGACCCGTGCCGAGAGCATCTGTAGTAGGCAAACAACTGGAGTCAACACCAACATTGCATGAATAGGCAACACATGACAACTATGTTCCAATCCACATAAGTGGTTGATGGACAGAAGACAGAGAGTAACAGTAGATGGTGAGATCTCAAACTGGAAATCTGTTTTCAGTTGGGTACCACAGGGATCAGTATTAGGACCTATATTATTTTAATATATATATATATATATATATATATATATATATATATATATATATATATATATATATATATGATTTGGAAGATGACATATCTAGCAGTGTACTGACATTTGCAGATGACACACAAACGTATTGAGAAAGGTTACAAATAAAACTTTACAGGATGATCTAGGTAAATTAGTTAAATGGTTAGAAAAATGGCAAATGTTATTAAATTTTTGAAAGTGTAGCTGTATACACATAGGACATGGAAACATGGACAAAGAATATAAAATGGGGGGTGCTGCATTAGGTAGAACCACACAAGAAAAGGACTTAGGAGTTACATTTAGTACGGACATGAAAGTTTCAGAACAATGTGGGATTGCTGCTTTGAAAGGAAGTGTTAATTAAGAGAACTATCACATATAAGGAGAAACAGCTAATTGTACCGCTGTACAAAACAATAGCTAGACTGCATTTGGAATGTTGTATACGAGCATGGAGGCCGTATCGTAAGAAGGACATAGACAAGCTAGAAAGAATACAATGAAGAGCAACTGAAATGATTCCAGAATTTAGAGACTAGTTATGAAAGCCGAATGTGGTTTGACAACACTTGAGACCAAAGAGAAGTATTTAAAATAGTGAACGGTTATTGATAGGGACATGTTCTTCAAACTTAGAGAAGGCAATAGAACTAGAGGACACAAAGCAGCATTAGTTAAGGAGCAGTGTAGGTTGGACATGAGAAAGTACTCTTTCTCACAGAGGGTGAAAAATGAATGGAACAAACTATCAAATGTCTACCTATTAATGCTAGTAGTATGTTTAAAAATAGAATTGACAGATATTTTGATAAGGGAAGGCTATACATAGATGATAAAATTGTTGGACTCTCGATAAGCCAAAGGCTTCCTTGTCCACTTGCCATCTGGAACTTGTAGTTAGGATGGAAATCTTGTTAAATCT
This sequence comes from Lamellibrachia columna, assembly GCA_963662155.1. Lineage (NCBI taxonomy): Eukaryota > Metazoa > Annelida > Polychaeta > Sabellida > Siboglinidae > Lamellibrachia > Lamellibrachia columna. Next base: position 11,921,108 of record OY759263.1, read on the forward strand.
TAAATAATTGAACATGATTTAACAAGATTGCCATCCAAGGCAAAAGACCCAGATGGCAAGTGGACAAGGAAGCCATTAGCTTACCAAGACACATATTCACCCTACTAGCATTTACAGTCTGTAGATAATTTGGTCCATTAATGTATTATCATCTGTGAGAATGAGTACTTTCTAATATCCAATCTACACTAATCCTTCACTAATATCATAGAAAAAAGAATATTATATCAAGCATTTTGGTATTTATGTTAATTGTACATTGCAATGTGTGCGTGCGTGCATGCGTGCTTGCATGCGTGCGTGCATGCGTGCAAGTAATTCCATCCATATTTTTGAAAATATATTTATGTTTATTTAATATTCACAGAAACACCCATCTTCTTGGGGGAGAAACACCTGTTTTCTGGAGGAAGACCCCTTTCCCAGGTTGCAGGAAAACATATTCTACAACCTTTGTGGGGGAACTCTTCACTTACCGTCACCACAGGGACACACTCAAACTCCCGTTGAAACAATTCTTCATCCATTGCGCCGCACCTCCTGAAATCTGCCATACAGTTAGAATTAGTTAGGAGCAGATTACAGAGAATATGGGATGAAGAAGACACACCAGATGATTGGAAGACAGGCACAATTATCAAGCTACCAAAGAAGGGCGACTTGGGGAACTGTAACAACTGGCAGGGCATAACCTTGTTATCAATGACATGCAAGATTTTCAGCCGCATAATCCTGAAGAGAATATCAGCAGCTACTGATACAATCCTCCGCCAGGAACAAGCCGGTTTCAGAAGAGGAAAGTCATGCATCGACCACATTTTCACGCTACGGCAGATTTTGGAACAAAGCACGGAATGGAACAGTACGATCTACATTGCCTTCATTGACTTTGAAAAGGCCTTTGACAGCCTTCACAGAGAATCCCTGTGGAGAATATTACGTCACTACGGGATCCCACAGAAGATGGTAAATGTGATCAAGATACTTTACACAGACGTCCAGTGTCAAGTCGCCTGTAACAGTCACATGTCAGACAGCTTTAGCGTAAAATCCAGAGTAAAACAGGGATGCATTCTCTCACCATTTCTTTTTACCCTTGCCATCGACTGGCTGATGATAGAAACCACCAAAAATGGAAACAGAGGCATCAGATGGACACTTACCTCGATCTTGGAAGACCTGGACTATGCAGATGACATTGGACTGCTGTCTAACAGGCACAAGGACATGCAAGAAAAGATGGACAAACTCACAAGAACAGCACCACAGATTGGGTTAAAGCTCAACACAGCAAAAACCAAACTGATGAGGATCAACAACAAGACAGATAACCCCATCACCATAAACAACATAAACAACAGTGAGGCTTTGGAAGACGTTCAGGACTTTGCATACCTGGGAAGCAAAATCACAACAGATGGAGACTCTGCAAAAGATGCCACAGCTAGGATCAGAAAGGCAAGTCAGACCTTCGCTATGCTGAAGCCCATCTGGAAATCCAAGCAACTGAGATTGGAAACAAAACTGAGACTGTACAATAGTAATGTTCTCAGTGTACTTCTCTACGGCTCCGAGTGCTGGAAACTGACAGCCAAGCTAGCACACAAGCTTGAGACATTCCAAAACAAGTGTCTACGGAAGATCCTAGGAGTATTTTGGCCCAACACCATCACTAATGAAGAGCTGCACCGCAAAACAGATGCAACATCCTTGGCCACACAGATAAAGAAGAGAAGATGGAGATGGCTTGGACACGTGTGCCGAATGTCACCTGGCGCACTGCCCAAGACAGCCTTACGCTGGACAGCAGATGGAAAAAGGAGACGTGGTCGCCCAAAAGAAACATGGAGACGAACAGTGGAGGAGATGAAAGAATGAGGCCTGACATGGAACACCATCACCAAATGGGCTGCAGACCGACAGCAGTGGCGCTCTCTTGTTGATGCCTTATGTGCCACCGGGCACGAAGAGGACTAAGTAAGTAAGTAAGTAAGATTACAGAACAAAGCTTGTTCAAACCATATAACATAGAGGGGGTTGTGACAGGGTCTCAACCTCCCATCTCCCACCTATTTTGGGGGCCAACCTCCCACCTGTTTGTGGGACCAATCTCCCACGTCCCACCATTTCTGAGGATCCACCTCCCAACAGTGCCACCTCCTGTCTCCCATCTATGTTTAAACAACCTCCCGCTTTTTTTGTCTATCATCTTGTCAAAATTCTATTTATACATGTATGTCTTTCATATTTCTCATTTTATCCTTTTTCATTGTTTTATGTCTTGCTGTTTTACAATTGTTTGTCGGAAAATAGCTCAGATGAGCTGTTTTGTAATTTTCTGTAAAAACCGACATTAAATAAAGCTTCTTGTATCTTGTATCCTGCTACTGCCCCCTCATAAAGACCCTTTGTTCATGTAGATATCTCGAGAAACTTATCTAAACATCATGAAGAGTCATCATTCAAATTAATGATCACAAAACATTTTAACTTTTTAAAGCATAGCTAATTTTAGAAGGCCACATATCTACAATGGTTTGATCCGGTGTTCAAGCAAAATCGAAGTAAAATCTCTGCGTAGCATATAAGCAACCTTATTTACATAAAACAATGTGTTAATCATTGTGTTTACTGTTTTAACACAAACACACAAAGTCACAATGCAATATCTTTCTACAGGAACCTGAGTTGGGTTCAATTACAATTGTCAATTACACATAATAAAAACTGTAATACAATTGTAACATTTCAAAAACAAAAAATTCCAATTACAGCACCTCAAAAAATTAATTACAGTAGCAATTATGGTGCTTCATAAAATAAGTTACATTGCAATGTAGGGTCAATTGCAATGGTTCACAGGTTGAGTTCAACTACGCTGTTTTACAAAAGTTTGTAGTATAAAAGATTACATGTTGCTGCCAGGGTTGAGTTCAATTACAATGGTCAATTACACTTATACAGCCTCATAAAACTTAATGACAATTAGTGTTCTAAAAATCAATTACAATCATACTGATATGATACTGATATGTATAATTGTTATTAATTACAAATTATGCAACTGAAATTACAATTGATCACAACCCTATTTGCAGGAACAGTTGGGTTTAGCAAAGACCTTTCGAAGTGGACTATGTTTGTGTTGTGTAAACTGTGCAGCTGGGTCTATACCTGTTTGATAGCTAATGACCTTAGGAGGTGCACTTCTTTCAGAGTACTTGTCTTTTCGAGGACATCGCACGTTTTACCAAGTCCGTAGCGCCATCATCTTGACTTGCTGGTGACTGGTCACGTTCTGCAGCGGACAAACAACACACTCAAACACATCACTTTTACAAACACACAAATTAGTTGAGCTAAATACCACTCCTTAACTCTACCAATTCTACACCTGTGACAAAATGCTATTTTATGAGACAGAATAACTTCTCACCATATAGCATTTTATGGTCAAACATAATTATGAAATTCTATACATGTGAGCTACAAAAAAATTCTTTGACATACTGGCATTTTTTATGAGGGCAGTTCGAGCACCTTTTTTGTCATCTGCATGGTGTAATTTAACAAAGGAAAAATAGGACAATATACGTCAATTTTGACATTGCTAAATACTAATTTAGTGTAACATTGCATAGTAAGAAGTCAGTTTACATCATTGATTTGTTTCCCAATAGGTTGGGCGGCACTGTCTCGCATAACAATGTGCAGCTGAGTTCTGCATGCATTTAGACAAGCGACCTATTGACACATGTCAATCCTGACTTGAGCTTTGACAAAACGGTCACACACAACAAATTTTTGTTTCAAAATCACAACCAATTGTCAGTCAAATTGGACCCATCCCCAATTTCACCAACACAATCACAGCCATCTCCTATAATGGCTGTGTATATGTAACCATTTACATTTATACTCGGTGGTGTGTTTTTTGCTTTATGTAATATAATGTTCTGTTTAAAAAAAAATTTGAAGCAAGTTTTGTGCATGGAATCAATATTTGAGACAAGTACCAGTTATTTCATCTATCGAGAACAAACAAGTTGTTAGAAAAGTTGGTTTGAGTGAACTACTCGCCAATATCGAACGACGAAAAACTATGTTTCTAAAAGCGAAGAATTTGCTGGAATTTGCCTTAAGAGAAGAGTGCTTAAAATTGACGGGGCCGTTTGCTTTCCTGTTGTAATTATTACAAACAGTTGCGTACATTTTTGCCCGATAAAGTGAAATATGACGTATTTACAAAATGCACCAATGTGTTGTACTAGTAAAACCACCTAATGTCAAACTAGATATACAAAAATATGTCTCAAAAACCTATTTATGCATCATTGTTTTAAAAAAAGTTAACCGTGTCTGAGACTGACGTTTATGCTCCCAGTGCCGTGGCAGTGGCAGTGACCGATATATGATTTTATATCTAATGTGAGATCCAGCGAGATCACAAAATGTGGCAAAATCTGGCGTGAGGCGAAAACTATGTCGGTGATTATACCAAAATTGAATAACATTTGCCATTTTTCATACCACTTGACCGTGTTTAAATCATCTTGTATTGTAATGTTTGTGTATCTCCATCTCTTAATTAACTTTTATAGAACCGCGGTATGATCTTCTTTTATCAGAATCAGATTATTATTGGCAAATTTTCAGTTGGATTGTACATACAGTCGTATGACATCCATTTGTGACGATAATAATGAATCTACAAATAAATACGACATGCAACCACGGAAGGCAAGAAGTCACGAACAAAAGTCAAAACGTCATCGTCAAGCCTCAACGCCAACGGCGACGCGATGCCGCGCTCGCGAGGTGGTAGATATGTCTTTTTATACGCTAAGTCTAATTTCGAATATCTGGTAACTTCGACAAGTAACAGGGTGTTTGGTGAGTAAATTAAAGACCACTGGTGTACTGACAAACCTAACATTCCTGACTTTCGACCCAACGACACTAGGACCACTTACGTCACCCAACATCGCTCAATGTTTGAGGACGATCGGGTTCCATATATGTCCGCTAGGCGCTACACTAGGCACTAAGCGGGAATGTGTGGTATTCGCCGCGTTACAGTTACACTACCATTAATTGTATGCTTATTCAGGCATGCTATTGCCAATATATACCCATTTCAAATGCCTGTATGTAAAATAGCTGAAATATTAATTCTTTCAAGTTTTACAAACCAGTATGTATCAACCATCGTTACTTTAAGTGTGAAGGAACGAATTCAATTACCGGGGTTTGTGAATTAAGGGAACTTCCCGAGATATTGCCTCGAAATGTAGGGGAAAGACGTACAAAATGTACTTAGGTTAAGTTGGGCAAGATGTACAGGAATACGCTTTCCACGCATCTTCTCGGAAGATAAACGTAAACATTTCAGTCTAGAATATGTTGATTACGCGTAAACATATAGAGGCATATTCCCGTGTCCCACCGGATTTCATGTTAACACGTAAACCGCTGAAGTTTATATTGTCTTGTCCTTGTAGTTGAAGCACAGTTGCAACACGCGGTTCGCCTGTTTCGACTTACAGAGTACATACTGCGCTATTCATGAGTACTTTCACTAACATTATTCAACTTGTTGAAAATAAACGCACGATATTTCTGTGTATGTCAAGTTCCTTGGCATGTAGGCCTATCGTAGACATGCGTTTTGTCACAGAATCCGTGACTAACGACATCCAATCACTTATGGGATGCAACTTGATGACACGAGTTATCTAAACGCACTGGTAACATTAACCTCAATTTGCTATCCGTTGAGCATAATCAATGAAAACAGTCAAACAAAAATGTGCAATACTTCCAAGCAACATATGGACCGAATAAGTTGGAATGTAGCGTGTTACTTACAATTATCCACTTCCACTCAAGAACCGCGAAAGGTTCAATGGCGCATTATGGAAAGCGAGCGATACAATAGTCAATGACGTAATGTGACGTCACACAAGAGATCGGATACCGGAGTCTTAGTCATGGTAGATTAATATTTCATGAATGTGGAAGTAAAAAAAAAACAGATTGATAGATATTTTGTAATTTATACATCGTATGAAGTACCCGAAAAAGGGGCGGCATTGAAACTTAGACATATCATGTGTAACGATTATCAGTGGCCATGCCTCCTACTTTACATTTTTTACTGCATTTTTCAGTTGCGCCGCTACATGGTAGCATGGGTGATTATGCTTGCCCCCCCCCAACCCCCCACCACCACTGTCCTTCCCCTTTGAGAGATCCTATATATGCCACTGACGATTATTTACTGAGAGTGCGGGAGTTATGTTTTTATCTAGCAGGCCTAGAATCTATGCCCACCAACGAAGAAGGATGTCGGCTCGGTCTCATGCGAACTTGAGAATTGCTCTCTTCGCTTTCCCTGAATTCCGGTGTGAGGCTGGTATCGATACTGGTCCCCGCCCCAGAAACTAATGGTCCATCCCTAGTCTAGCTGGCATCCACGTGTAATGCAAACACGAATCAGACAGCTGATAGGGCCTACCCAGCACATTCTACGATCACAGCAAAAGTCACACTGTTAACCTTGCTTTTGTGCATGCCAGCAAATAGCAAATAGTTAGAAGTATGATGGTTGCGTGTCTTTCAGGCCGAGCTCGATTTAGACGAGGATGCACAAGCTTATATGAACAGCAGAACTAATCTGCAATAGCTCTGTGCGATAAAATGGTCCAGTCTGCGAACGCTCTGTATACAGTATATTCAAGTCTGCATTCACTGCTATTGTCACTGCCCTTGGATATCTGGAGGAAGATGGGACGGCAAAGCCACACGCTATTTCTTGTCTATCAAAACTGTTGACTTCATCATAACATTCCTGACCATTGACAATATCCCTACATGCCAAACATTGTAACCTCTGTCAAAGACGCATCCACTACAATTACCCAGCTGCCGCAGGACAGAGCCGACCCAGAAGGATTATTTGACAGTGCTGTAGAGATAAGGGAAACATTTGAAATAGAGGCGAGCAGGCCGCGCAAAGATGGTAGACAGAGGCACCGGCCACGTGCCAATACTGGATGGGGTCAGTATCTGCCGTTCGTGAATCACTTGCTGCAGGAAATGGTCACGCGTCTATTAGTAGCTCAGAATCACTACGTGGCCAAGTACCTCACACCACGACAGCGGTGAATCTGACACTAGATTGTCCAGCTGGGCAAGGTGCGTCAGTTACAAAATGAAGTGGGCCGCTGGAAGACAATATGGGAGATGGTGAATGTCACAGAGTGGCCCAACACACTCGATGATACAATACAGTAAAAACCACGTATGTATGTATGTATGTATGTATGTATGTATGTATGTATGTATGTATGTATGTATGTATGTATATGTATGTATGTATGTATGTATGTATGGATGGATGGATGGATGTATGTATGTATGTATGTATGTATGTATGTATGTATGTATGTATGTATGTATGTATGTATGTATGTATGTATGTATGTATGTATGTACGTACGTACGTACGCACGCACGCACGTACGCACGCACGCACGCAGGCACGCACTGCTGGTGATGTCTATTTCGACTGCCACAGCAGAGAGGTCTTTTGGTGCCTTGCGACGCCTCAAGAGCTCTCCGTTCCACGATGCACCGTGACATCGGAGCGCTTGTCGGGATTGGATTCGGCCCTTACACATGTCCACAAGGACCAGACGTTGGATGCAGAACGCTTCATCTACCAGTTCAGTCGCTTAGCGCTAACGTTCTACCAAAATGAAGGGTAGTAACTGAACCATTTCTGTAGATATGATACACTCCGTAAACAATTATTGCCGAAGCATTAGATTTAAAGATTGCCATCAAAGACAACACCAAGATGGCAAGTGGCCAAGGAAGTCACTGGCTTATCGAGTGTGGCTATTTAGATGTTCAATATATGATGTAATTGAAGGAGTCTATCTTAGTATTGACGTACCAGGCGCTGTCATATGAGTGACGTAACAGGCGCTGTCTTACGAGTGACATACCAGGCGCTGTCTTACGAGTGACGCACCAGGCACTGTCTTCCGAGTGACGCACCAGACACTGTCTTACGAGAGACGCACCAGGCGCTGTCTTACGAGTAACGCACCAGGCACTGTCTTACGAGTGACGCACCAGGCACTGTCTTACGAGTGACGCACCGGGCACTGTCTTACGAGTGACGCACCGGGCACTGTCTTACGAGTGACGCACCGGGCGCTGTCTTACGAGTGACGCACCAGGCACTGTCTTACGAGTGACGTACCGGGCGCTGTCTTACGAGTGACGTACCGGGCGCTGTCTTACGAGTGACGCACCAGGCGCTGTCTTACGAGTGACGTACCGGGCGCTGTCTTACGAGTGACGCACCGGGCGCTGTCTTACGAGTGGCGCACCGGGCGCTGTCTTACGAGTGACGCACCGGGCGCTGTCTTACGAGTGACGCACCGGGCGCTGTCTTACGAGTGACGCACCCGGCACTGTCTTACGAGTGACGTACCGGGCGCTGTCTTACGAGTGACGCACCGGGCGTTGTCATACGAGTGACGCACCAGGCACTGTATGACGAGTGACGTACCAGGCGCTGTCTTACGAGTGACGCACCAGGCGCTGTCTTACGAGTGACGCACCAGGCACTGTCTTACAAGTGACGCACCAGGCGCTGTCTTAGGAGTGACGTGCCAGGCGCTGTCTTACGAGTGACGCACCAGGCGCTGTCTTACGAGTGACGCACCAGGCGCTGTCTTACGAGTGACGCACCAGGCACTGTCTTACGAGTGACGCACCGGGTGCTGTCTTACGAGTGACGCACCAGGCGTTGTCTTACGAGTGACGCACCGGGCGCTGTCTTACGAGTGACGCACCGGGCGCTGTCTTACGAGTGACGCACCAGGCACTGTCTTACGAGTGACGTACCGGGCGCTGTCTTACGAGTGACGCACCGGGCGCTGTCTTACGAGTGACGCACCGGGCGCTGTCTTACGAGTGACGCACCGGGCGCTGTCTTACGAGTGACGCACCGGGCGCTGTCTTACGAGTGACGCACCGGGCGCTGTCTTACGAGTGACGCACCGGGCACTGTCTTACGAGTGACGTACCGGGCGCTGTCTTACGAGTGACGTACCGGGCGCTGTCTTACGAGTGACGCACCAGGCGCTGTCTTACGAGTGACGTACCGGGCGCTGTCTTACGAGTGACGCACCGGGCGGTGTCTTACGAGTGGCGCACCGGGCGCTGTCTTACGAGTGACGCACCGGGCGCTGTCTTACGAGTGACGCACCAGGCACTGTCTTACGAGTGACGTACCGGGCGCTGTCTTACGAGTGACGCACCGGGCGCTGTCTTACGAGTGACGCACCGGGCGCTGTCTTACGAGTGACGCACCAGGCGCTGTCTTACGAGTGACGTACCGGGCGCTGTCTTACGAGTGACGCACCAGGCGCTGTCTTACGAGTGACGCACCGGGCGCTGTCTTACGAGTGACGCACCGGGCGCTGTCTTACGAGTGACGCACCGGGCGCTGTCTTACGAGTGACGTACCGGGCGCTGTCTTACGAGTGACGCACCGGGCGCTGTCTTACGAGTGACGCACCGGGCGCTGTCTTACGAGTGGCGCACCGGGCGCTGTCTTACGAGTGACGCACCAGGCGCTGTCTTACGAGTGACGCACCAGGCGCTGTCTTACGAGTGACGCACCAGGCACTGTCTTACGAGTGACGCACCAGGCGCTGTCTTAGGAGTGACGTGCCAGGCACTGTCTTACGAGTGACATACCAGGCGCTGTCTTACGAGTGACGTACCAGGCGCTGTCTTACCAGTGACGCACCAGGCGCTGTCTTACGAGTGACGTACCAGGCGCTGTCTTACGAGTGACAAACTTGTGTGCAGTGTGTGTGTGTGTGTGTGCGTGCGTGCGTGCGTGCGTGCGTGCGTGCGTGCGTGCGTGCGTGCGTGCGTGTGTGTGTGAGTGTGTGTGTGTGTGTGTTTCGTAAATATGGTGGTAAAAGTATCAAAGTATGTTATTTTGGTATTATATATTCCATGAGTGGCGCTGACGTACCGGGCACTGTCTTAGGAGTGACCTACCAGGCGCTGTCTTGGGAGTGACGTACCAGGCACTGTCTTAGGAGTGACGTACCAGGCGCTGTGTCATGAGTGACGTATAGGGCGCTGTGTTATGAGTGATGTACCAGGTGCTGTCTTCGGAGTGACGTACCGGGCGCTGTCTTAGGAGTGACGTACCAGGCACTCCCTTAGGAGTGACGTACAGGGCGCTGTGTTATGAATAACATACCAGGTGTTGTCTTAGGAGTGACGTACAAGGCACTGTCTAAGGAGTGACGTACAAGGCGCTGTCTGAGGAGTGACGTACCGGGCGCTGTCTTAAGAATGATGTATTTGATGCTGTCTTAGGAGTGACGTACCAGGCGCTGTCTTAGGAGTGGCATACCAGGCGCTGTCTTAGGAGTGGCATACCAGGCGCTGTCTTAGGAGTGGCATACCAGCGCTGTCTTAGGAGTGATGTACCGGGCGCTGTCTTAGGAGTGACGTACCAGGTGCTGTCTTAGGAGTGACGTACCGGACGCTGTCTTAGGAGTGAAGCACCGGGCGCTGTCTTAGGAGTGACGTACCAGGTGCTGTCTTAAGAGTGACGTACCGGGCGCTGTCTTAGGAGTGACGTAACAGGCACTGTCTTAGGAGTGACATACCAGGCGGTGTCTTAGGAGTGACGTACCAGGCGCTGTCTTAGGAGTGACGTACCGGGCGGTGTTGTACATTAGATGTGACTGAATGAATAGCATCCGACTCGACTAAATGTTATTATTATTGTTAGTTTAATGTTTTGTTACTACGTTATATTAAAATGTAATTAATTCAGTTAAATGTAGTGTGTTGTAAACTACAACTACGCAAATCATCCCCTATGCTACATCGAGAGACCATACAATTTGTCATCTAATTCTACGTCTAACTCGCCCTTGTGAGATATTTGTTAATTTTGTTTTCATTTTACTAGCATTTACACAATATCTAGATAATTTGTTCTATTCATTTATTCACTTAATTTGGTTAAAGCATTACAAGTGTATTGTAATACTTATTTTAGACAAACATTTTGCACTTGCGACTGCACAGAGAGACGACAAATTGTTCAAAGTGAGATAAAAAAGGCAAGAAGCAAAGAAATAATTTTTTTTGGCCTATCCCACTTCTGACACCAAAACGTAGGATGGCCCTGCATTGTCTCCGTTGGTTGATTCATGATCTTTGAATCAATTGAAATATTAAAATGTTGCGGCACAATGATAGGAGACAAATACCAACAGCATGCAGATCTGGAGTGGAACTGACCAGTCGGTTTGACCAATTGAAAACGGGCTCTCCCACGCCACGAACAAAGTCTCGCACTGATCAATTAACATGCAATGCTTGTGTAAGCACATATAACAATTGTCATATATAAAAGACACAATGTAGCAATGCCAGTTGCTGGTGACTTGGTATACTTAGCGTTTAATAATTAAAGAAAAATACACGCTACGAATCGGCATTAGAGGCACCACCTAGTATATACAAAAAATTACCTGGTCACACACGCACAAACATACCAATAATTAATATATATATATATATATATATATATATGAATTATTGATCTAAACAATATATATATATATTTATATATATATACACACAAGTCACAGACTCAGTAGTGGGACACGTCAGTGACTGTAAACATGCAACACATTTTAACTTTATCGGATGAACATGAACGCAACTATTCTTATAATAATCACCATAGTATGCAATCGAACGGCTTTACATATATATATATATATATATATGTTCGTACTGTATTATAAGGACAGTTTAATTATTGATATATATATATATATTTATATATATATATATATATATATATATATTAATTATTGATATATATATATATATATATATTAATTATTGATATATATATATATATGAGTGTTACAAAGTTCAACAACAATCACGGCGACGGCCTCAATAATTTTATAGGTAGCGTTTTCATGTTTATGCATGATTCATCTATCAGGTAACAATTTTCATTGTATCTGACAGTAGTAGTATATAGACTAATCGATCACTTCACACTTGCCCGAACTGCCAGCGCACCTACTGTATTCAGCGCGCCAACGCACCACACACCAGCACGCTGAATACAGTAAGCCCACATTCTATGTCTATGACACACATGGCTGCTTGATGTGGTGTTCACTGCAACAACTAAACAGGATTTTTGCAGATTGTTGCAAAAGAAAGACAAAGGTGTTTCTTTTGCAGATTGTTGCAAAAGAAAGACAAAGGTGTTTCGAGACAAAGACGAATAAAAGGGTGCTTTATAAACAAGAATTTAGTGACTAGCTAGTAGCTTACAGGATGCGAATGCAGAGCATGGCTTGTATTTCCCTGGTGGATGGCTGAGGGGTTGGTAATGATGGAGTGATGTGTATAGCAACAGTCTATGGAAGTTTATTCCATCATGCAGTGCACTTCTTCCACTTTTACTAAGATAATTGACAAAGTCACGTGTCAGCTAGGATTCCATCACCTGGGGTAGAATGCATATTTGTATGCTTCTGGCTTTCAAGTTTATGCATTGATGGTTGAAGGGATTGTTTATTTATTTCAGCAGCTGTAGAAAAATAACTACAGAATAGCGTATCGCACCTACACGAGATTATTGTGTTACTGTATGATGTATTCAGAATTCGATGGTCAAAGCGGTAATTGACTTGTGAAAATAATTTTGGCTTTGACTTATTTACTAATAAGCTTTGATTCTCATTATGATGAAAAGTTAGGTTTGTGTATAAACATATTGTATATAAAGACTATCTATACAATGGTTAGACATTTAATTGGAGAATACTGTTGATGTAAATAATAAACCTTCGCCACGTGGACGGATGACAATCTCGTCAAATCCCTGGTAAATCTTCTTCAATCTTCAGTTTATTTACTCCTTCTGTGGCTAACATCTTGATAAATTGTTGTCATTGTATAGCATTTCTCCTGGCCCCTTATTTTATATTTGTGTTTGTGTGACCACTTCTGGCAAATGTGCACAACTATATTGCATAACTAAATTTAATAGACTAGCAATCTGCATAACATATATCAAACATTCTACCGAATAAATATTGTCATTAGATGTTGCCATGCGAGCTAATTTTAAATTGAGCATGAACACCACAAACTCATCTCCTGGTGCATAGGGCCTACATTGTATATAAGTGTCCAATATTCCTATAGTTCCTTGTTGAATACTACAGTACACATGGTTATACTAGTAGGCGGGTAACACATTACAATGGCTTAGGGGTCGGTATACACTCTCACTTGAGTAGTATAGTTTTTGTGGAAATGGTCCTACACAATATTTCTATGAGGTGCTCCACTAATTGCCCGCACCAATATGGCAGAATGCCAGAGTCATTGTGATCTCTTCTTTTGTTTATCAACTCTCTACGAGGATTTTCTTTTACAAATCTTTTGATATATTTAATTTGACAAAATACAGATATATAGCGAGTCCTCAACAATGTCTAACATTATAAAGGTTTTATTTGGGCATCTGACATGATACCAGAATGAACGGTACAGAAGCACTATATATCTAATCAAGTATATTTCACCAATGCTACATTCAAACACCCTACTTCACAGTTGTGCATCAACACCCTGAGCATATCCGTACACGTGCTAATCAATACATATTGATAAAATAAATGTTTTTGTTAGTGGAGTTGAAGTTTGGTAATTGGTAGTAGTAAACATTCATATTAGCAAGGCAAAATTTTACCATTCAGTTCAGGAACAGTTCACTAGTTATGGAACATTATACCTTAGGTGTGCGGACATGCCCCACCTTCCCCTACTCCACCAACCTCTGGTTACTGTGAACTATAAATAACATGCGCTGTGGTTGTCGTTATTTGGACATCATTGATGAGTAATTTTGAGAAAAAAATTCCCATCTAAATATGTATTACAAATATATAAAAATTAATGCTGAAGAATAAACTTGCATACGTTATCAAATATCACTCCACATTTTATATAAATGCCTAAATCAGTTGTTTGGCAAACATAAAACTTTTTGTCATAGATTTCTAGAAAGATAACATGGACTTAGTTCGGTGATTTTCATGTCTATGAATTTATGTCAGAAATATACGTTCCTTCACTTTCCAGATGAAGACAACATTTTGCTTTAAACTGTGCATTATCTTATAGTACACCATGAGTGTTTATTTATACAAACAGGGAAAAGGAATTGTTTATTAAATTTTTTAATAACGATTAAGTTTTACTAGATACTGGTTTTACTATATTTCTATCACGACATTAAACTGATTTATCACTCATTATATTCCACATGAAACTGGTTTTATGATTTTTTTGTACATCATAACTGAGAAACAATACAAATGTAATAATTTGACAAACACTTTTATTTCATACTGTACACTATTTCATATTCGATCCTATATTTGTTTGTCTCAATGAAACACTTAAACCAAATAGAGGATAAGAAGTAATCTTGTTAGAGTATGACACACTTTAACCTTTTCGTTGTTTTAATTTTCCCTTAGAAATCTGTTGAATGTAGGAACTAATAAACTATAGAAGACCTTGAACACAACAAGACAAAGAACACAACGATCATAAGTTATATACCAGTTACTTATATCATTCCTTATGCTGTACCAATAAGATACCAACAATAACAAAGCCTCAGCAGTTGTCGAAAGAGAACCACCACCAAGTTAGGTGAAATGGAGCTAGCCTCGTGGACCTACATTGAATATAATTATGAATTTCATCCACAATTAACCTCACCAGTCTGCTGCAGTAAGTCTGGAATATGACATACAACTGTCTTGTGACAATTGATACTTTCTCTTCACCTACATAGTTCTCACGACTTACTGCTGTTCCCAGGGCCTAGTTAACTGTAGCAAATACTTGCTGCTACCAGAACTAGGTTAACAGCAGCAATTATTGGCTGCTCCCATAATCCAGGCAACATCATCAAATAATTGTTGCTCCACAGCTTAGTCAACAGCATCAAATATATGATGCGCCCACAGCTTAATCAACAGTGTAGTATTGCTTCTATGCAAAAACTGTTTTCAGTATGATACAAATACATTTCTCTGCAGTGTTGTTACTTCAGTAATGACCATTTGAGTTGCTCTTTGGCAGAATGCAGCACCTGTAAAAAGTAAAAAACAATTAGAACCAAACAACACATCTAGAAGACCTGCTGAAGCCACACACATAGCATAATATAACTGCGCTCGCTTCAAGTAATCAATCTTTGCCGAGATAAATATAGTCCCTGCAAGACTGTTCATGTTCAAATATGAAAGGTTCTGCCAGAAACTCCAACCAAAGATCAGCTTAAGGAGAAAAAGGATCACCCCATACAGACAGCAGTAGAGAAGGTACAAAACGCCTACACATGTGTACAACAGCCACTGTGTGTACAACAGCCACTGTGTGTACAACAGCCACCATGTGTACAACAGCCACCATGTGTACAACAGCCACTGTGTGTACAACAGCCACTGTGTGTACAACAGCCACTGTGTGTACAACAGCCACCATGTGTACAACAGCCACTGTGTGTACAACAGCCACCATGTGTACAACAGCCACTGTGTGTACAACAGCCACCGTATGTACAACAGCCACTGTGTGTACAACAGCCACTGTGTGTACAACAGCCACTGTGTGTACAACAGCCACCATGTGTACAACAGCCACTGTGTGTACAACAGCCACTGCGTGTACAACAGCCACTGTGTGTACAACAGCCACCATGTGTACAACAGCCACTGTGTGTTGTATGTACAATATAGCTCGTTGTTGATCACATGTGACACAAGTACAAGATCGCATCAAAAGCAACAAACCCCCGACGGCAAGTTGACAACGAAGCCATTAGCTTATCGCATGTCCAAAAATACTTAACCTACATAGTGGCCTGCCGTTATCAGGTA
The DNA here is from genome assembly GCA_963662155.1 of Lamellibrachia columna. Lineage (NCBI taxonomy): Eukaryota > Metazoa > Annelida > Polychaeta > Sabellida > Siboglinidae > Lamellibrachia > Lamellibrachia columna. Next base: position 11,937,163 of record OY759263.1, read on the forward strand.
TTTGTCAATTATGTTTTTAAACGTAAACAAACATTTAAACAACACTGTTAGCATTTACAAAATCAGAAGATTATTTGTTCTATTATTGTCCTCTGTGAGAATGTGTCAACGTGCACTTTTATATCTAATCAAACCTGTTATTTTGTTAACAATACTAACAAGTTTAAAAAAAATATTTCTACTAATATCTTCATAACCCTTCACCATTTAAAAAAACTTATATTTGTTTTCCTTTTAATCTCCTTGTCTCTAATATTGTCAAGCCACACTCTATTAGACATTTTTCATAACTAATTTGTCTCAGTTCTAGAATCAGTTTAGTTGCTCTTCTTTATATCCTTTCTAGCTAGTCTATGTCCTTCTTACAATATGAGTTCCTTGCTTGTGTGCAATATTGTAAATGAGTCCAATGTGCGACAAGGGGTTGAAAATGTCCAGGGCCAACCGAGCATGAAACCTTGAAATGTTGCAGACACCCTTCTAAAGATTTGAAGGCCCAACAATCCTAGCAGATCTATGTTTACATAATAAATTAATTAACACGACAGAGCTGCTGAACTGGGGCATGTGAACCTTCTGTCTGGCCTAAAACTGCCACAAGCACAGACCCTGTTGGTTAATGTGTTCATGGATATTTAGTATTATTTACCAATTTCTATGATGCGATAAAAGATTGGCAACTTGGTGGACTAACTGCATGTTACATTACGTTAAATCATTAATTTTGCTGCACTGTTTCAGTCGCGAACATTGACCTACATATATGTAGGTCAGTGGCATGGTACTTAACACAAGCACGGATGACAGCTTAATATCTTTGGTGTGGATATTTAATTCCAATTGCTGAATTACAGTTGAAGGCATCTATAATTCACGAATTGGCCCAGACCCTACCACCGACAAGTATTGTAATGTTTTAGAGGTTTCCAAAGCCACTAAAGATAACAACTATAGAATTCCCTTTCACCAAGAACATAAAGAGGTGCCATAGATTAGCCACATCAGTAGGCATTTGAAACAGCACACTATCTCAATGTAACCAGCACATTACCAAGGAATTATTATTTTGCCAAGAAAAGTTCCCGAAAACCATTCACACAACATGGCAGAGAACCGAACTCACCTGAAGTTTTTGATTCAAGTGCTTGAAGAAAAATAAGTTTTGCTACGTTAGGAACAGTCTATTGTTTTTGTAGAAGGGAATATGGTTTTTGCAACAAACTGTTGATGATTTTATTATATGATTTTATTATATCTGCCAAAGCAGACAGCTACATTTATGATAATACAAACCCGTACAATGAAAGTACTTGAATGAATTGTGTGAATACAATTAAGCTACGTAATGAAATGTTACCAATGGGCAAATTTTGGAAAAAACATTATTTTGTCAGTCTTCTGCCATGTTTGCAGCCACTGGCCAGATTAGTTTACTTTCACTAATGGTCAATTCAGACCTGCCACAGTTGGTTGAAATCCACATTTTAGATTTGAAATTTCATTAAAAAAGTTTACTGGCCTGTAGCATTATTAGTACGATCGAGTGTTGCTACAAAATATATTCATGTCAAACAAAATATGCTAGGTTTCACAGGAAATTTGTCTAGCATCAAAAGTAGTTGCTCCTCGACCACTATCAATTTATCATTAAATTTTTCCATGTTAACCCATTAGAGTCCACAACGGCCGCCGCCGGCCGCATACAGGACCCTCTATTAAAAAAATCCTGGCGAATAACTACTGAACTAAACGCTACCAAATTTTGCCACACCCTAGCGGATACATTTTGCAACAACAACAGCTCGTTACGTGCATGTGTTGCTCTTTCGGAAATCTTGATTTTCATCGGTTTCGTTCACGCTATCTCGAAATTTTTATTTCTATATTTGTCATGATAAAATATGGTGTAACCTGAAAAATAACCGTCAGAGTTTTATAATTTTTTCAGTGGTGCAAACCTAACACATATAGCTACATTTTCTTCACTGGGTTGCATAGGGTTATAGCATGGTATCATTGTCAAATGTCAGTCGCAATTTTCAAAGTTTTAACAAATTTACTATTTTGTCTTTGCAAATTGTGATCAAATGTCAACATTTTATTAATATATCCTATGTCTATGTATACATGCATGTGGAGAAATTACTACTCTTCAAAATAAACACAACTTGTAATTATCAATATTGAATAATTTTTTCTACAGATTTTTTAACACAAGGAGGTAAAATCGCTCAAAATTTGCCAGAAATCCTGGGAACAGGGGAGCATGTTTTAATAAAATCCTGTGGCCTAATGGGTTAAGGAAATCCGTATTACAACGGGATAAGGCTGTATTCCTCCGAAGAATCTGTATTGTATACGGGAAATCCATACAATGTAACAGATCTGGAAATTTGTGTACTGTCTCACCTGGGCGACAGTCTGTTCTCCGAGAGGAATGTCATCAGATCGGAAGGAAACTTTTTGAGAAATCACACTTGAGTCTGACTCAAGGATAATCCTGCAAAATGCCATCAACAAATTATGTAAAATTCACAATTACTAGTTAATCAATGCACAGGTCCAACTTTTTTAGAAAGCCAACACCGATTAATTGCAACATGTAGTAGAATCAGTTATTATTCCGTTTCATTCCTACTAAACCTACGGGTGTAGTTTTATTAAATATCTATATCTATAAAGTATGTTGGATTAGTCAGAAGAAAATGGGTCAATAATAGTATTGTTACCAGCATTTATAAATTCCTTATACCATGATGCTTCTGTAAATAATTTTCATTGAAAATAAGCAAGGAAAATAATTTAAAATACAGGATCAGTTGGCAAGGATTTGTCAAGGACTCATTCTAAGAATTTAAGGCCAAAAAAAGCACAAACCTACTAACATTTCATAACAAAACTCACCCGTTGTCGCATACTTCATCAATGGCCAAGAAGATTCCATCCATGTTGTCCATTAACACACGTTTCTCTACATTTTTGCGCAATATTTGACTGACAGCATCATAGAAACAATTGAGAACATTGACGAGAATCAACTGAAACAAAAGTCCATAAACAAGTTAAATATCAAGAAAACACAGAAAACAACAAATGTCAACATTAATGTCTTACTTAATGTTTACGTGCTTTGTTTCTTTTACAATTGCAAACATAGTCTTGACCTAAAGGCAGTTGTCTCTGCTGAACACTTCTTTAACATTTACCTCCATACAATATATTACTGAGCATTCCAAAGACCTGCATACCAGGTTTGGATTTCACTGTAATTACATAATTTGTAATTAATTATAATTACAACGTAACTGTAATTGTATTGTTTAGGACACCGTAATTGAATGTTTATGAGGCTGTGTAATTGACCATTTAACTGAAGTTAACCCTGGCAGCAAGAATGTATGAGTTCATCTAAACCCTGTCTAAAAACGATCAGTCGTGGTCCATGTAATCTTCTTTCACAAAACAGTGTAGTTGCACCCAACCCATGAACTATCACAACTGACCCTTTATGAACTATTGCAACTGACCCTTTATAAAGTATTGTAAATAATTTGTTGAAGTGCCTTAATTATAAGTGATTTTTTAAGCAATGTACCATATTCGACCTTAATAAGCGTATAGTACGCATGAAAAAAGTCAAAGAATCTGTTCTTATAAGCATACATCAAAATTTTTTTTCTAGACAATAAGGTAACTGTTTAACACTAGTGGTGTCATTTGGTGACTAATGTAGAACGACTGTAGAGTGGTGCCAACTGGTTAACACCAGATGGCGACACTTTTCAGTTTTTCCACACGAATCAATTGACAATAATTATGGATCCTGCTGATTACAAAATGGGGAATACGCTAATTAGGACATGTACACTTAATAGGTCGAATACGGCCATTGTAATTGATTTTGCTGAAGTCATAATTAAGTTTTTACGGTGCTATCACTGCTATATAATAGTGGTTGACATTTGAACGTAACCCTGCTTCACATACTTCTGGAGACCCAAACCCCAAGCTTACTGCTTTTCACCCAATCTAAAATATTATTTAACACACCTGGTAAAACAGGGTTCTATTTTATTTTGAAGGGATGCCATAGAATTAATGCTATTATATTAAACTGATTCCAGAACTGAGAGACCTTAATTATGAAAACCACCTAAAATGAAGTGAAGGATAAGTGTAGAATAGACACCAGAAGTTCTCATTCTCACAGGGGACAATAAATGAATGGAACAAATCATCTACATATTGTCTAAATGCTAGTAGCATATGTTTAAAAGCTAAATTTATGATATCTTAGAAGGGCGTGTTACACATAGATGACAAATTGTTGGGCTCTCAATAAGTCAATGGCTTCTTTGTCCACTTGCCATCTGGGTGCTTTGCCCTGGTAGCAATCTTGTTAAATCTTGTTAAGACTTACTTCATTTTCCTGCGCACTGCCAATGACGTAGAAGAAGAGGTCCACATTGCTGCGGTAAACACATGTGAGTCCTTCCAACATGATAATCTCCGCTGCAACCGTGGCATGGTACATTGGTGATATTAAATAATAATAATTAACTTCTATGGCGCCTATATCCTCAGGAACCTGAGCTCAGAGGTGCAACAAAACAGAATCATTAAGTATAACCTGAACAGGGACACCAGTCATTATCAGAACGAGGGACCACCGAAGATTTATGGTGGAAATGCAATTTGGAAGGTTTTTTTTGGAAGGCAGCTATAGTTTCAGAGTGATGGGAGTTCATTCCAGAGTGATGGGAGTTCATTCCAGAGTGATGGGAGTTCATGCCAGATCCTAGGCGCAGCGACAGAGAAAGCAAGTTTGCCCAAGTTAAGCTTAGTTTTAGGAACAATAAGTTGTTCTAAAATGGATGATCTGAGCTGCCTAGGCCCTAGGGATATTTGAAAGACACAGGAGACTAGCCAAGTAGGGTGGTTGTTGTGTAGATAAAGCACGATATATAAGAGTGGACAGTTTAAAATTGATTCGATAAGTGACAGGAAGCCAGTGTAACTGTTTAAGTAGTGGTAGTGATGGTGGAAAATTAGGTGCCCTGAATACCACATGTGCCAAACAAATTTGTACACGTTGGAGTTTAGCTAAGTCTCTCTTAGCAATGTTGTTTAGTAGTGAATTACAATAGTCAAGGCAGCTACTAATTAGTGCTGTTGATATTATTTTAGCAGTAGATATGACAGATATGACGTTATGTTAAGGTAGTAACAGTTCAAATTAAATCATAATAACAAGACGTTTTTAAACTGAAAACTGTTTACAGTTGTACAGCTGTGTATGCCCATTCATTGTGTATATAGCGGTAATATATTTACGTATGTTTAATAAAATATATTTGTACACTGAGTGTACTATATGACAACATTTACATTCGACATATTTAAAGGATGCATCTTGTGACATCATTTATCAATACATGTTATGGTGATACCGATATATTATTTATTAATTAGTAAAAGATAATCGTTAGCAATTAATTAAAGCATTCTAAAACAAATTTAATTACTGAAATTATATTTTGTAATGAAAAGATGGAGTGACCCCCCCCCACCCAGAGTACATACCATTAGCTCTGTGTGTCTTGGTGAAGAGACTCTTCTCAAAGACTTTCTGTTCCTTTGCAGTTGGATATGTGTCATCATAATACTGTTTCAACAAACAACAGCCAACATGTTACAATACATGAAGCAAAGAATGCAGAAATAGTGTAATCGTGCAAACAATGTTCTGTAAGTAAGGCTGGAACAATGCAACATTAAAACAGCATCACAAATGTCTTCAGTTCAATAGTATTTTTGATATGCAACATGCGTACAAAGGCTCTGTAATATATTTACTGGCTTAGAGTATACTACTATAAACTACATAAATAAACAATGGTAATGTTTACTTTTAGTCATGGTTTGTAATTCAAATATTAATGTTGTTAATTTATTACGCATATGCACCATGAAAGACAATGTTGTAGTTTACCTTAGAGATCAACCTATTGCCATCATTGTCCAAGATCAGGATTGCTTTCACTATGTACAGTGACGGTTCCTGGAAAGATACAGTAAAATATATTATATGTTGTAATTGTTGGATAGGGTAACGTTCACTATTTAATCTGTGGGACGGGTAGTCAATGGCATGTGTTTATCCAAAATACGATGTTATAATAGAGAGTTTACTAGTACCGACAGTAGGGTCATTCTGTGTTGAATTTTAACCAACGAATTCTGCAAAAGAACTGCATTTACATGGAACTTGTGTCTGTAATGCCCTATAGTGCAAGCACCCAAAAATGCACCTGTTAGTTTTTATGTTTTCAGGTGCTTCTAACTTAAGAAGTTTACAACCAACATACCTCAAATTTGCTGAATATGTAGACACATTGGTGCAAGTTATCTATGCAGAATTCAAGAATGATAGGACAAAGGATATACTGGGTGAAAAAAAATGGAAAAGAACATAAAAACAATTCTGAGAAGGATTTCAGCAGTCTGTATTTCATTGTTGTGTTACAGTTGTGTTACAGTACAATGTCCAAATTGCTGATACTGAAAGTAACATATTAGTTCAATAGGCTTCTAGTTGCTATACTTTCAGAATAATTCAGCCTTAAACTTTAACTTTTTCTATATTTTATGTATTTCAGCACCCAAAATGAGAATGTTGGACAAGCCCTATGACCACCATTTTTTGTAACTATGCATAGTCGTTTTCAGTTTTTTTGCCGTTTACCCCATGTTTACATTACATTATAAATTATTGTTTAAAATTAAGGCCTTTTCATTGATGGCTGCCAATTCAAAATGCTTCCCACTGTTAGCCAAAATGCGCAAGTTATTTGCCCCACCCTGCCGATTTATCATGGCAGTCATGACTGGGACAGACTGTATTAGTAATGCACATTACAGCACTTACTAATCTATGCTAATTCGATATAAAATACAATTGTGACAAACTACTTCTTCCTTGCCAGTGACAGATCGCTGATAAGGCAAAGGAGAAGTCCGCACATGCGAGGGAAACCCCTGGCACTTGTATCATGGATGACTACTGGATTATTCACATTTAATGACATCAGTATCTTGGGGTATACCAGGGAAACACTCAAGGCAAAGATGGCGGACGAAGTTGCGAGCATTTTTGAAGGATATTAATTACACCAATTTACTTCATAGTATTACTGGTGTTACTAAGGAGGCAGACAATTCGATTGAGAAAATAACGTGCCAGGACATTCTGATTAATGTGATATTTGGCTGTGAACGTGAACTTTGGAGGGTTCGATTTGGAGTGAATTGAGAACGCCATAGATTTTTGCACGTGCCAGGCCCAGCCCCAGAGCCGAGGAGTGGCAGTGCAAGCGAAACATGGACAGGCTGTGGTGGACCAAAATGTTAATGCTAGTGTGTTGAGTTTTCTTTGCAGTAGGTAGATGGAAGTATCTATAAACGGTAACTTATCTACCACACGCGTAGATACTAAGAAGTAGAAGATACATTGCACTGCATTGCCATGGCTTTGGCCATTTCATTTTGTGGGGTTGGGGCAAATCTGTTAGGACATCAGTCTACTCGAGCTCTCGTGTTCACATCCAAACCAAATTTGATCAACTGTTCAAACACATCTTCGTTAAATTAATGCGCTATATGATATTAAACTTCAATTAAAGTGAACTGGAGTGACCGCACTTACAGGTACCGATGTATCCATAGTTGATCAAGTTGACGTTTTCGACGTGGAAGCGCTACCGGAAGTCACATTCTAACACCGGTCGGCTGTCAATTATAGTGCTACATTTTCATTGGCTAGCAAATATTGAATTATGACTTACAAAATTATTTGGGGCTAACACACGCATTACAAAATATATATTTTGTTTTGTACAATTATGTCAATTGGCTACTCGCTATTTCAAATAAATACGCTTACCACAAAATTATTGCGATTTACCGTATCATGCGTAATAGAAGAGCATCAACTCTTTTTGGGGTTTTAGAATATATTTACACACGTGTTCTGAAGTGCATATTCATGTATTATGACATGGATGTTTTACCGTTCACTATACTATAATATAGTATAACATATTATTTTGGGATTAGGTTGTACCTATCAGGAGGCGCGCCATATCGTATAATTTGAAAATACGGCAACAAGTGCGCGCTGCATGTTGACCTATTTATTTTGCTTCCACCATGGCGGTCCAAAGGAAGAAAGACGGTGGACCGAACATCAAATTTTTCGAATCACAAGAAACTATCGCACAATTTGATTCAGTAAAGTCATGGCTGCAAAGGAACTGCAAAAAGGTATGTGTTCGATTGTTTTCCATTTTATCTCCACACGTGTTTACAACCGGAAAATCAGCGTCGGCGTGAGACGAGCCGGGCGGTAAAACAATTTTGATAACATTTCTTTGTTTAAACTGTTGTTTAAACGTGATTCTCCTTTTATCCGAATCGTTGAATTAATAACGAAATGAAGCGTACACAATTTCTCGTCAGTAATCTTATAACAAATTTACCAAGTAATATATAGTTGTCTCAAAACACGTATTTTTTGTATGAATGAACAACGGAATAAAACCGGATGTTCACCGATTGGGGGCGCTGCTACAGCGTTACCTTAGATTGTGGTTATTGTTTGGGTATATTTTGTATTTAGATGTTATGTAGCAGTAGACCGTATTTACATAATTCATAGCATTGACAGTCGTAGGGGAGATGTGGTCTATATATAACCCACGTGTCCTTGCAATACTGGAGTAAAAATCAGGGATAGAAATAACCCAGAAACTGTTTTTCATCATTTAGTTTATATTCAATCTGAACAAAGTCATTGTTTTGCAAAATGGTGGTATCTGCCAAAAATACTGCAAATAAATTGGCTGAACACCATCCTGAAATATGCTGTTTACCTATTACTTAATACAGGACAAAGCACAGTACAAATATGGTGATCATTGTCCCACATTCTCATTTTGGAGGCTGCAGTTCGTAAAATGTGGAAAAAGTTAATGTTCAAGGCTGAATTGTTCTGAAAGTGTATTAAGTAGATACCTACTAAGTGTAGTAAGTAGATACCTACTAAGTGTAGTAAGTAGATACCTACTAAGCTAAGAGATTACTATTCCTGACAATGGATGATACTTTTTATGATAGGAATTTGGAGGTAGAGGCTCCTTTCAAGGTAGAGGCTCTTGAAAACAGGTCAAAATACCATATGAAATTTTGGGCACTTACCCTTTGTTCACATCATAGGGCATTACATATACAATTGGTTTTTTGCAGAAGTGCTGAAGCATGGCAGCTTAGTCATTGGTTAAACTTTAAGTTAAATTTTGAGACATCAACTTTTTGACCATTGGTTGATGTCACATGGAATGACCCAATGATAGCCTGACAACAACTGTAGTAGATATAGTCTGTTGGGCCACTTGTGTTGAACCATGTAGTAATACTGGATTGTCTGGATAGAATAAGCAGATAGGTAGTCTTATTCTTTTAGTATATTTTTATATCCTGGCACTGGGGGCAACTTTATTTGCAAAATTTATGTCTTTCCCTGGTTATTCAACCAGTCGCTGTCACCGTTCCATAGACATCTGTGATGTCCTTCTCCCATCTTTGTCAGGGCTTGCCTCTGCTCCAGTATCATCTCCAATCCATCGTGCCTATTAATGTGGCCAAAATATTTTTTCCGTTCTTGACAAAATTGTACAAGTTTTGTGATATATGTGGTTCTTTTTAAACACCAGTAAATGAACTTGGTTCTGTGTTTTCTCGTTGCAGTACATACAGGCGGAGCCACCGACCAACAAAAGTCTGTCGCATCTGGTGATTCAACTGCTACAGTTCCAGGAGGAGGCGTTCGGCAAGAGTGTCAGCAAACCCGCCCTCAGCAAACTGCCGGTATGTGCTCTTATTCCTCCAAGAATTCCTGGCTGAGTCGTAGAATAGTTCTAGTTAAGGCGATGTGTTTTTTATTTAGTTTTATTTGTCTCAACTGTGTGCAAGTTGTTGTTATCAGTAAAACACCCAGAATTATGTAATCTACACTGTTGATTTACTTGATTAATATTTAACAATATTTTATATAATTATGGTCATCATGGGGACTTTCTTGTCTTATTCAGTTCCACAAAGTACCCATTATCCAGAGTACCATTTGTTAATTTTGTAGTTAGAAAGCAGAGCTTTGGATAATTATAAGTTTACTGGTGAAAACTTAATAGTTTAGAGTACCAGAAACAGTTGTTCATGTTAATAATATTAACTAATAATGGTTCAATCACTGTTAATATAATAATCTCCCAACTTAATTTGCAATGAAACATTGGTTAAATCTGTGTTGAAATAGCTTTTATTATAATATTTGACTAAACAGTTTGTGTTTTTCTGCAGATGAAATCCTTCCTTGACTTCAAGCCAAATGGAGGGCTCTGTCACATTCTAGCTGCTGTCTTCAGATTTAAGATTGAACAGGGATGGTAGGGCATATTTATTTCTTAGACTGAGGTTTTCCAATTGATAACTGTGTTTATTAGAAGCAGACTACACATTTTTATAAAGGAGCTGTGTGTGCCATTATTTATCCTTGCATAAATGTAAAACATGCACATGGCATATTGTGGGATAATCAAATATGAGTTATATGACACATGCTGAAGGGGGAATATATTTCTAGAATTATTATGGCAAAACAATTAACCTTCAGTACATTTATAAAGTATAACACATAACTTCTCAAACAGTTTTATACACATAGCCAGTAATTATTTACTTTGTAAAATGATTCCTCGAATTATTTAGATGGGGCTCGGTAGTGTAGTGGTCAGAACGTTGGGGTCTCAATCAAGAGAACCTGGGTTAGAATTCTCTTGCTGCCGTTTCGAAACTTTAGTTCATCCCACATTGCCACAGTTCACTCAGCTGTATAAATGAGTATCTGGCTACATACATAGGTGGATATCTGTGAACGAATGTTCTTCATGCAGTGTAAAGCGCTTTGAACAGTCCCAAGGACTGGATACCATGCTATATAAGAATGTACCTTTTTATCATGGTAAATTAATGAAACTTCACTGCATTTATAAAGTATAACACATAACTTTAAGACCCATTTCATACACATGGCCAATGCTTGCATGTGGCTTTTCTCTGTTACATACTCATTGCTCTGCACACTAGGCGGCGCTTCGACTTCCAATCACCATCTCGCGTCGATCGCAACGTCGAGATGTTCATGCAGATCGAGCGGTCACTTGTGCAGAACAACTGCCTGGTTCGACCAGTGATCTTCCTACATCAGGAGGTGGAGAAGATCCTCGTTGCGAAGCTGAAGGACATTGTCAAGCGTCACCAGGGCGCTATAGTTGATAAGCCGGCAGATGCGACCCACATTGTGTACCGGCTGCCACCGACAGCCAGGGAGGAAGGTAGGTTTATCCTGACGCCGTTCATGTTTTCACCTTACGCTAACACTTGTAAGTGTACACCAGTCTCGGCAGTGATTGACTTTACGGATCTTAAGTTATATGTTGACTGATCACTCCTGGATCTGGATAAGTACTCAGCAATGATATTGTGCCAATGGTTTATTTCAGAGTTTCCTTCTCTAGAGTTAGTGAGTCCATCGCATATTACACACTTACCCAATGTTTGGGATCTTTTACCTCCCCTGGCATAGGCACCAGGTAGAAGTGATCTACGACTTTTAGTGTCTTATGCGAAAGACACAGAGCAAGTGGGGTGAACGAAATTGCCCAAGTTTCAAACCAGCAGTAGTCCTCTCAGTTGACAGTCTGGCACTCTACCGCCGAGCTACCTCAGGTGGACTTGTATTGCTTCCATGTAGGATATATCCATGTAGTTGTCTAATTATTAGTGATGGAATGGTGCAGTAGCATGGAAACCTTTTAGGATGTGAAGGTAGTGAGCATCTGTGGTGTGATTCAGATTGCTAATTACAGCCTGTAATTTACAGGTCATAACTGCATTCTTGGGCTATATATGCAACGCGTTGTTGTCTATCTCCAAGTTTTCACGACACACTAATTAACTGTGCTTCATCTTATACTTGATGTTTTCTGTGCTTGGTAACAGAGGAGTGGCTGCGTCCAACGATGAAGAGAGATCGCAACCTGCTCGTGCACTGGTGGTACTACCCCGACAGGTCTGTCTCTGTAAAAAATAAATATCCAACATAGTTTAAAATTTTTTTTTTATTTCAATTATTATGGTGACACAAGTCGCCCTGCTGAATTGTTTTGCCAAAAATCATTACTATCGATAGTTCAGCGTACTATTGTTGATAACCATTGGTAGTTCAGCGTACTATTGTTGATAACCATTGGTAGTTCAGCGTACTATTGTTGATAACCATTGGTAGTTCAGCGTACTATTGATGATAACCATTGGTAGTTCAGCATACTATTGTTGATAACCATTGGTAGTTCAGTGTACTATTGTTGATAACCATTGGTAGTTCAGTGTACTATTGTTGATAACCATTGGTAGTTCAGTGTACTATTGTTGATAACCATTTAGTGTAGTATTGTTACATCGACTGTTGCGATGCATCGATAGTGCATTGTATTTTTACGCCTGTATCTAACAGGCTAAAAACAGAGATTCAGTATGACATTGTATCACATATCCTGTTTTATTGTCTTGATTTATGACTGCAGTTACCATGATCTAGAAATGTTCAGTTACACTTTCTAAAAATGGGTTTGCAATCATCTGTTTGTGACTATTTTTATTATCATCTGTGTTTGGTTAAACTGTCAGTAAATAAAACATTTAACCACACTAAATACACTTACATTTTCTATATGTGGGCAGTTTCTATCCTTTATGAAACTAATTTAACATTGATTGTGTTTGTTGCAAATGGGTTTTGAAGAAACTGCTGTGCACACAACATTAAACCTTCCTCACATTAAGACAAGGTTGTGGGTTGGATAATGCACGAAAGACCTGTGTTTACATGATTCGTCTATTTCATGTGCAGCTACGATACGTGGATCGAAGACATGGAGGTGGACGCGGACCCTGAACCCGTGACAGAACCCAGTGGGCCATGGGAGGTAGGGTGGATCTAATGATTAGCATCAAGTCAATAGTTACAATCATTCTGTTGACATCACCAACTCACCAGCAAACGTGTCCAATGTGTGGTTGTTGACTCACGTCTTCACTTCTCATCACCGGCAGTCCACATGTACAGAATACTACCATGTACATAATACTGCCACGTGCAGAGTTGAAAAATCATGATTTTTTTTTAAATTAAGATTTTTTTTATTTAAATCAGATTTTTTTTATCTGGTATAAAGACATTTATATAGATGTTTATATTTATAAACTCTTTCAAACACGTTCTGTTCAAATCGATTTGGGTACTTGTCTTAACAGAAGGTACATGATTTTTGCTTATATAAAGTTATATAATTATAGTTTGATTTACAACAGCAACAAAACAGTTATTTTAAGATATGTGTATAATAATAACATATTTTATTTGATATAGCACCAGATCCGATTTTAAATTGTTCATGGCACTCGTTGGGACGAATCCATCCATTTAAAAGACAGTGTCCACAAGGCCTCACCCCCTGTAATTGCATAATCTGTCTTGGAAAGGAAAGTGTGCTATGTTTGTTGCTGTAGCCCGGATAATTATTGTTTGCTGAGAGGGTGGATTAGCACCTGTCCAGGGCTCTGTCTACTCTATGGGTCTCTAACCAGACTGCAAACTCGTACAGTATTAGTCTGTAGCCCAGACTGTCTCACTTTCGATAAAGTGCCACATCAAAGATTGTTACTTAAACTAAAAGCCCATGGTATAGGCAATGATGTAATCAACTGGATAGAAAAATGGCTTACACACAGAAGACAGAGAGTAATAGTAGATGGTGAGATTTCAAACTGGAAATCTGTTTTGAGTGGGGTACCACAGGGATCAGTATTAGGCCCTATACTGTTTTTAATATATATAAATGATTTGGAGGATGACATATCTAGCAATGTACTCAAATTTGCAGATGACACAAAAGTATTCAGAAAGGTTACTAATGATACAGATAAACAAAGTTTACAGGATGATCTAGAAAAATTTGTTAAATGGTCAGAAAAATGGCAAATGTTATTCAATTTTGGGAAGTGTAAATGTATACACATAGGACATGGAAATATGGACGAGGAATATAAAATGGGGGATGCTGTACTAGGTAGAACCACACAAGAAAAGGATTTAGGAGTAACATTTAGTGCTGACATGAAACTTTCAGAGCAATGTGGGATTGCTGCTTCGAAAGGAAATCAAATTCTAGGGCTAATTAGGAGAACTATCATATATAAGGAGAAACATCTAATTGTACCCCTGTACAAAGCAATAGTTAGACCACATTTGGAATATTGTATTCAAGCATGGAGGCCATATCGTAAAAAAGACATAGACAAGCTAGAAAGAATACAACTAAAAACAACTAAAATGATTCCAGAATTAAGAGACCTTAGTTACGAAAGTCGCTTATTACAGTGTGGTTTGACAACACTAGAGACCAGGAGACTAAGAGGAGACCAAATAGAAGTGTTTAAAATAGTGAACGGTTATGAGGATGTTAATAGGAATATGTTCTTCAAACTTAAAGAAGGCAGTAGAACCAGAGGTCACAAAGCAGCATTAGTTAAGGAGCAGTGTAGGTTGGACATGAGAAAGTACTCTTTCTCACAGAGGGTGATAAATGAATGGAACAAACTGCCAAATGATTGTGTTAATGCTAGTAGTGTGAATATGTTTAAAAATAGAATTGACAGATATCTGATAAGGGCGGGCTACACATAGATGAGAAAATTGTTGGACTCTCGATAAGCCATTGGCTTCCTTGTCCACTTGCCATCTGGAACTTGTTGTTCGAGATGGCAATCTTGTTAAATCTTGTTAAATCTTGTCAACATACTGAATTGCTAACAACTAGCACAAGCTCTAAGTGGACTTTAACTCAGGGCTTCTGACTTGATAAAGATACTTCCTCTGGCTTCACTGCATTCAGAAAGGGAATAGCTCAAGCATACACAAAACTTTGTTGATCTCGATGCTTGTAAACAATTATTTGTGTTAAATTCATATAAATCGACGATTAAAAACTCGGAAATAAAAAAAATCATAAATCAATAATTTTTTGAAGTGATTTAAATCATGATATAAATCAAACAACTCTGGCCACGTGTAGAGTACTGTTTTTTATTTCATTTCCACCATAAATCATTGACGGTCCCTCTCTGATAATCACTTTGCAAGTCGCTGTTCATGATATCATGCTTAGCGATTCTGGTATATTCCACTTCCAAGCTCAGGTTCACGAAGATTTAGTCGCCATAAAAATGTTATCATGTAGAAACTAGCCTGACCGACTGTTCCTCCCGATAGCTCCATGCGCGGTGGCTGTTTGACCTTGAGGAATTCAACGAATGGATGAACGAGGAGGACTACCTGATGGGAGATGACACCACGGTGAGTTTGTAGCAACAGTAAATGTACGTTCTTATATAGCGTTGTATCCAGTCCTTGGGACTGCTCAAAGCGCTTTACACTTCACCCCCTGGCAGACATGTTCATTCAAACGCCGTCTCGACTACTCTGGGAAACGTTCATCCGCACTGCAATTACTGTGCGAAGACTTCGTTCACATATCCACCTATCTTTGTAGCCAGATTTATACAGCTGAGTGAACTGTGGCAATGTGGGGAGAACGTAATGACCAACTCTTCAGAACGGCAGCAAGGATATTCAAACCCGGGTTCTCTTGATTGCGAGTCCGGCTTTCTAACCACTATGTTGCTGCACCCCAGTAACTGCAACGCAATCATAGCTGCCATAGGCAGTTGTCAGTGCGTAGAAAGAAAATCAGGCACACTACTTTGGTATAGAAATGATTATGTTCGATTAAAAATATCTGCTTGACATTTTGACTTATGAAATGATTGTGAGGTGGGAATGTAGGAATCTTGAAATATGTTTTCTTCACACGTCATAATAACACAGCCTAACATAATAACACAGCCTAACATAATAACACAGCCTAACATAATAACACAGCCTAACATAACATTTAATGCTGTTGATACGGACTGTGCGATTAACTGATTCCCAAACCAATCTAATTGCCTTTCAGATGGATGCTGCTGGCACAAAGAAAGGAGGTCGACAGAAAGCTGCGTCTCGAGTAGTCAAACTCAGCGTTGACGATGTAAGTTTGACATTGGCTACCGATTCCCTTGAGACAGAACAAATTCAAATGACAGCTTGAAGTAACTGTTTCGTCAGCATAGAACACATCATGGGAGAAATCTTGCTGTCTTGTAGATTGTGCCCGTGTCAGATTCTACCGACCGTCGAGGACGAGATAAGAAAGCCAAACGCCGTCGCTCCCCGTCCCCACCAGTGTCTGAACGCAAGAAAAGAAAAAGGTAGATATCTGATAGGGTTTCTCCTATTGTGTGAAGATAATGGAATAAAAATTGGCCTTATGTCTGCAATTACAGATTTCTATAAAAAGGTGCAGTGTCTGAGAATTGTTATAAAATTGTGTTATATAATGTAAACTATATCTTTTCTATTCAATTTATTAATTCATATGTTTAGCCCCAAATATCATGTTTGCATTACATGCTGAACAGTATGGTCAATATTCATAAAGAGATATCAGTAAAATTATATTGCAAAATTGTGGTTCATTAAGACACATTTGGTTGTTCATATGTGGTTTATTCTAGTATTTTTAAGACAGAAAAAATAATCGGAAATACACATTAAGCCTTAAATTCTTCATATTTTATTTTTGAATTTTGCCATTGAAACAGCAACACCATGCCCCCAACTTTCTCTTAATTTAAGAACAAATGACGAGGATTTTAAAAGGTTAGCAGTGCCATTGAACCCTTTGTTGCTGCAGCACCCGCACTGCAGGTATGAACTCTACGTCTAAGCGGAGGACAGTCCCAGCACGGGATGATGAGGAGGAGGATCTCACTAAGGACATGGAAGATCCCACTCCTGAACCCAACATCCAAGAAGTCAACATCCCTAAGCCAAGTATGTCGTCCATGATTCTGGTTGTCATGAAAACACTTTATTGTACCACTGACACAATACCGAGACAATCTTTGAAAGGAACGATGTGCTAAGACGACACCAACTTTTGTACAACTTGGGGGCCATTTCAAAATATCTGTGTTTGATGCTATGCAAAATTTATTTCATTAGGGGAGGTGGGAGTTAGCAGCTGGCTTGTTTACCATTGTACATTGATATACTTTTCCCAAAAAACATTGTTTATTTTAAGGACAGAGATTTTAGGGTTTGTAATCCACAGATCTCTGGTAATGTTGCAGTTATATCAATCAGGTTTACACTCGTAATCTTCACTGCTCTCTCCATGCAATGACAACCTTGTATTTGTAATAAAGTGTATAATGTATTTGTAATGTAGGTATCTATAACGAAAAACATTGGATTTTTTTCAACAATATTTTTTTTTTTTATAGTATATCATTTTCTAATATTTCAAATGTTATTGCACAATATCATGTTTACATATGCTAGTGAAAGAATTATGATCCTATCCCTTATAGTAATGGCTGGGGACCATTTACAAAGTATGCTATTTTTTCTCATTATGACAGTCGCGCTGGGGGGGGGGGGCTGAGTGAAACAAGTTCATTATATATTTTTTATTGCCCCTGACCTACTATTACTAGACAAATATGTTTGCCATAATTCTCACATATAAAAAATACCCTATTCAGGTGGGATGTCTCAACTTAGTACCCCAGTTCATAAGGGTGCTGATGAAAAGCGAACAAGTAAATTACATTCTGCTACGGTCATGTTAGTGTGTGTAAGTCTGTGTGGCATGTGATGGTTATAGGACGAGGACATTTTCACTGGTCTCCACAGATCCATGTAATTCAACATTTCATGTATGCGGAGGGGGGGTGGTCTGTGGTCAAATGACATGGGTTTCAATTTGTGTCATACATTTATATTTTGAAGTGGCCCCTTATGACCAGTTAGAATATGTCAATATATGCATACCATATTCGACCTATTAAGCGTGTGTTTGCGCAGCAGGGTTAGGTTCAAATGTCAATCACTATTATATAGCAGTGATAGCACTGTAAAATCTTAATTACAACTTTAGCAAAACCAATAACAATTGCCGTATTCGACCTATTAAGTGTACATGCCCTAATTAGCGTACACCTCTTTTTTAAACAGCAGGATCCATAATTGTAATTTGATAAGTGTGGAACAACTGAAGTTTCGCCACCTGGTGTTAAACAGTTGGCACCACTCTAGTTGTTCTACATTAGTCACCCAATGAAACAAGTGGTGTTAAACAGTTACCTTATTGTCTAGACCAAAAAATTGGTGTAAGCTGATAAGAACAGATCCTTTGACATTTTTTCATGGCCCACTTTTTTTCAAGCATGGTTATTAGGTTGAATATGGTAATTCAAAGTTTTATGTATGCAGGGGGTCTAAGATGAAATGACATCGATTTCATGTCATACATATATATTTTGAGGTGGCCCCTTATGACCAGTCAGAATATGTCATTATGTGCATAAGTGAACCTCAAATTGTTCAGATAAATGTAAGATACAGGTCAGTTTTCAGGACTTTTATGCAGTAAGGAACATATAATAAATATTATCATAATGGCTAATTTGAAATGGTGTGTAATTTTTATATATTTTATGTTTTTTTCCACCAGCGTTTGGTGCCAAGACACACAAGGACACAGAGTTGCAGCCAATTAAGGGTGGAACACTGATGGATGTAGAAGAGGATGAGGAGGCCAGGGTGAGGACATCTACCCCAGAAGTGAGGGGGTTGTAGGCAACTTAGTGTTGGAGGTGGTGGTCTGGTGGATGGACGGTCATTGTTAGAGATACATTTTCATTTCTGTAAAAGTGAAACCCTGTAGAAGTTTTTCTTTGCTGCCATTTTATTAGAAGGCTTTTTATTAGAAGGCTTTTTAAAAAAACGTTGCTCAAAAAGTAGTAAATAGCACATAAATAATAGTTGTTTTAAAGGGGTTTTAACAATTAGTTATCATTCTTGATTTAATTTTTTATCCTAAGATTAGGAAACTAGACATCCCGTCCATGGAATGGAATATTGGTCTTTCAGTTTGAAACTTGCTCCCCTATCTCTGTCTCATGGCAGCCTATTTTGGAGCTGACGGTAAGCTATGTGAAAGCATGACATGTATGGGCAGAATAATGGCTCAACCCATCTCTAACACAATTCTCATGTTTTCTCTCGCACCACTGACGATCAGGATGCAACCAGTACGGTTGGGACAGCCGGAACGACTGAAGAGGAGAAGAAGGAGGAGGAATATGCCACAGAGCAAACCCACCACATTGTCATCCCGAGCTACACGGCGTGGTTTGATTACAACGGCGTGCACGCGGTTGAGAGGCGTGGATTACCAGAGTTCTTCAATAACAAGAACAAATCAAAGACGCCAGAAATGTACGTTGGGTTCAGCTCAAGAAAATGTATTTATCGTCATTGAAGTCTGGCCTGTCTCTTTGTAGTTAGAGCGTGGTTTGTAATGTATTTATAATGAGAGACAACCTGTCTATGAAGAATGATTTCTACATCACGTGTATATATATATATATATACACGTGATGTATATATATATATTTATGTATATATATATATATTTTTCCAGAGCCAATATTACATCAATTATTGTTGTTCTTAATATATGTGTCTTGCTCATTTCTGAGTCCTCTTAATAAAATATATAGTATTTCATTGTCTGTAAATTACTGTGCATTTAGGACACTATTAGTGTATGACGCAATGATTCATTTTCAGCTACTTGGCGTATCGTAACTTCATGATTGACACATACCGCCTCAACCCTCAGGAATACCTCACTAGCACTGCCTGCCGGCGCAACCTGGCGGGAGATGTATGCGCTATTGTCAGGTACTGACATCACCAGCTTGCTGTAATATACAATTTGACCACAGCTGTTGGTGTAGCCTTGTAGGAGACTACACGATGGTTTACAGTGATAAGATGCATTACTTCTAGCAGTGAATTAAATAGTACTTCAGTTGCACGTGAACTTTTGATGTGAGCAGTTTTGCAATTAACAATTTTGCAAATTGTTGCAGTGTAGTAATTGTCAGGCAGAAAAGTGTAACTTGTTTCCTAATGATGCGCAAGATCCACCCTATGTTGTCGCTCTGTGGTTATCTTGTTCTATCGTAAACAGTACATCTAATTTCAGTGTTGACCACAGACACAAGTTTGTCAAATTAGGACTTGGACGTTGTTTATGTACCCCTAGTTTCATGCACACACCATTTATTGTAGGGTCCATGCCTTCCTCGAGCAGTGGGGGTTGATCAACTACCAGGTGGATGCGGAGAACTGCCCTAACCCTATGGGTCCCCCTCCCACCTCCCACTTCCACGTGATGTCCGACACCCCGTCCGGACTGCAGCCCGTCAACCCTCCGAAGATCAGCCAGGTAAATATCTTGAGTGTTGCGACACACATGTCTAATATGTTGCAACAAGCGTCGTGTACTGACCACTGACCAGAGCAGGATATCCTCGTCATGACAGCCCAGTAAAAATAATAATAACGATAAACTAGTTTATACAGCAGAGAAAGACGAGAAGAAAGCTGTCTAAGTGTGGCCATTGGAAAAGAGAGGTCCAGAGTGTGGTACATAGCAGCAGAGAAAGACGAGAAGAAAGCTGTCAAAGTGCGGCCATTGGAAAAGAGAGGTCCAGAGTGTGGTACATAGCAGCAGAGAAAGACGAGAAGAAAGCTGTCTAAGTGTGGCCATTGGAAAAGAGAGGTCCAGAGTATGGTACATAGCAGCACAGAAGAACTACCAGGAAAAAACTGAACAGGTCCAAGAAAGTTTGGATGGATTGACAACATCAAGCGTTGGACAGATGGTGTACTCGAAGTGAATAGAGAGCAAGGAGACGCCAACGGACTGGCTGAGGCTATAGCTACACACCATCATCAGCAGCACCCATTCAAAATATTTGTTCTAGGTGCTATATAACGGCATTTCCACTATCTGCAGTTTATTGTCATTAAAATGTAATAAAATATTTTGTTTCTCACTCAACCGCTCTTTCATCTGTTCTTCCACCTGCCTGTTCTTCCCAAGTCCCTCACTGATCCTAGTTCTGTCCCACTACACACACTGTCTCCTTCTTTCAGCCGTCAGCAGCGAAGCAGATTGTGAGCTTTGACAAGACGGATGGGGAGGAGATGGAAGATGGCAAGAAACCAGAGTTTGGTCTCCGCACAGACATCTATGCCAAGAAGGTACGTAATATAGTCTATTTCAGGGTATGTAATAAGTAAGAAGTTCAGTGCATGATTAGACATACGGTGTATGATGAAAGATATTGGTCCTATTTCTTCCCTATGGTGTTTTGTTTGTTGAGAACGTCACGAGTGATGTTGATAATGTCACATGCCCTTTTGAGGATGTCACATTTCATGTTGATAATGTGACTTGTCCTGTTGAGAATGTCGTGCTTTTGAAAATGTCACATCATGTTGGGTATATCAGGTCTTGTTGAGAATGTCGCATGTCTTGTTGAGAATGTCACATCATGTTGGTAATGTCATGTTAAGAATATCAAGTCTTGTTGAGAATGTCGTCTTGTTGAGAACGTCATATTGGGAATCAGAGAATCGCGTCTTGTGTGGTGCAGGAGAAGGGAGCTGCAACGCGGACCCGGGAGTGGACGGACCAGGAAACACTGCTGCTCCTGGAGGCCCTTGAGATGTACAAGGATGATTGGAACAAAGTGTGTGAGCATATTGGCACACGCACGCAGGACGAATGCATTCTGCATTTCCTTCGGCTGCCGATCGAGGACCCGTATCTAGACAACTCCATTGCTCCACTCGGTTCGTTCAGTTTTTAATGATATTTCATATAAAGCTAAATTTTAAGGTTTTAGTTCCTTTCAGCAGAAGTAAATAAAACTCGTTCCTGTATTCAGTTGTAGTATGTTTTGTACTGCCGCTGAGGTGTTTGTCACACATTGTCACGAGAATGCAGTTTCTGTCACGAATATAGGAGTTACTAGAGTAGATTAATGTATGTTAGTGTATTTGTTAAGTGAACTGGTTGTGTTATGTTGCTTTCAGTGAATCAAACCATTGTTTGTTGGTTTTCAGGGCCCCTGGTGTACCAGCCAATCCCCTTCTCACAGACTGGCAATCCCATCATGTCTACTGTGGCGTTCCTTGCGTCTGTCGTAGACCCAAGAGTCGCTAGCTCAGCAGCCAAGGCTGCCCTTGGTACGTCTTCTTCTCATCCCAACATTACCCTTGGTAATATAAAACTACAGTTGTCGTTACCATATTCGTCCTGGTAGGATGACGTCATTCATACCAATGAACCCATCTTAATAAGGTCTCTACAGGAAAGGCAAATGTTTGGATATGGTAATAAGAACTGTAATATTATGAAATGTTTGGATATGGTAATAACTTTAATATTATGAAATGTTTGGATATGGTAATAAGAACTGTAATAATATGAAATGTTTGGATATGGTAATAAGAACTGTAATATGAAATGTTTGGATATGGTAATAACTATAATATTATGAAATGTTTGGATATGGTAATAAGAACTGTAATATTATGAAATGAAACTCCCCAAACTGCTTGTGGTAAATTTTCCTCTGATCCCAAAGTTACTCTTGGTAAAACTTTCTCTTCACAAAAATCTGCTCTTGGTATGTTTTTCTCTAATCCCAAAGCTGCTCTTGATAAATCTTTCTCTAGTCCCAAAGCTGCTCTTGGTAAATCTTTCTACCATCCCAAAGCTTGGTATGTCTTTCTTTAATCCCAAAGCTGTGCTTGGTATGTCTTTCTCTAATTCCAAAGCTGTGCTTGGTATGTCTTTCTCTAATCCCAAAGCTGCTCTTTCTAAATCTTTATCTAATCCCAAAGCTGTGATTGGTATGTCTTTCTCTAATGTCAAAGCTGCTCTTGGTAAATCTTTCTCTAATTCCAAAGCTGTGCTTGGTATGTCTTTCTCTAATCCCAAAGCTGCTCTTTCTAAATCTTTATCTAATCCCAAAGCTGTGATTGGTATGTCTTTCTCTAATGTCAAAGCTGCTCTTGGTAAATCTTTCTCTAATCCCAAAGCTGTACTTGGTATGTCTTTCTCTAATCCCAAAGCTGCTCTTTCTAAATCTTTCTCTAATCCCAAAGCTGTACTTGGTATGTCTTTCTCTAATGCCATAGCTGCTCTTGGTAAATCTTTCTCTAATCCCAAAACTGTGCTTGTAATGTCTTTCTCTAATCCCAAAGCTGCTCTTTGTAAATATTTCTCTAATGCCAAAGCTACTCTTGGTAAGTCTTTTTCTAATCCCATAAGCTGTTCTTGGTAAATCTTTCTCTGATCTAAAATCTGCTCTTGGTAAGTCCTTGTTGGTTATACAATGACTCAGCCTGCGTTGAATGTGACTTGAAAATACTGTTACTGTAAGCACTAAACAAAGGTTGTCTCCCGACAGAGGAGTTTTCCAAGATGAAGGAGGAGGTGCCCCTGAGCCTAGTGGAGGCCCATATGAAGACTGTGGACGAGGCCATCAAGGAGGGTAAGGATATCGCCTCCATGAACTACCAGCTCGAGAAGACGGGCATCGCAGGCACAGAGAAGGAAGAGCCTGCCAAAAGTCCCTCGGAAGGGGGAGCAAGAGCCCCTCCCATTCCGGGAACCACCACTGACCAAGGTCTGTTGAACCTGGGTGCTTCTCCCGGGGTTATAAGTTTGTCCCCACAGTGGGGGCATAGACAGTGGGGGCAGAGACAGTGGGGGCAGAGACAGTGGGGGCAGAGACAGTGGGGGCAGAGACGGTGGGGGCAGAGACGGTGGGGGCATAGACGGTGGGGGCAGAGACGGTGGGGTCAGAGACAGTGGGGGCATAGACGGCGGGGGCATAGATGGTGGGGGCATAGACGGTGGGGGCGGAGATGGTGGGCAGTGGGGCGGAGACGGTGGGGTGGAGACAGTCCACAGTAAGGTTTAGCAAAATTCTCATCAAGGCAAAAGGCCCATATGGCAAGTGGACAAGGAAGTCACTGGCGTATCGAGAGTCCAAAAATGTTTCATCTTTGTAACCTGCCCTTCTGAGATATTTGTCAATTTTGTTTTTAAACATTCATGCTGCTAGCAGTTACACAATCTGTTGATAGTTTGTTCCATTCATTTATTGTCCGCTGTGAGAATATTCAATCGATATTCAATCTACTCCAATCTTTCGCTGCTGTTCCTTTGTGTGTCCTCTAATTCTACTATCTTTCTTAAGTGAGAACAGAAATATTTCTATCAATATTTTAATACCCACTTAATATCCTATAAACGTCAATTTGATCTCCTCATAACCTCCTTATCTCTAGGGTTAGTCAGTAAGTAATGCATAATTCCTCATGACAGGAACAACATTATAACTAACTTAAAACAGTGCTTAATGTTGAGGGATTAGAGTTTTATGTTGAGTTCTGGTCTTGTGCAGGGTCAGAGACAATATTGTGCCTTGAAGACGGCTGATTCTTGGCAGTCCATTAGGGCAGAAAGCCTAGTGTGGCTGTCACAAGGATAATCTGCAAAATCTATAAAAAAGTTAAAGGACATTTTGTGAAAAATAAGTGAAGAGAATTGACGGACAGCGTGTCATGTTGTTTATAGAGGCAGCGACAGCAACAGATGCCACAACGGGAGCGACACGTGAAGGGAAGGAGGACGGGAAAGAGGAGACTGAAGAGAAGGAAGGGGTAAAGGAGATCAAGGAAGAGAAGAAAGATGAACAGGTTTGGTGATTGTATTTAGTCATAATTTACCAAAAAACTGAAGGAAGCCAGAGTCAGGACTTCGGTTTCTGTGTGATACCTATTGTGATATCTATTGCGATACACCTTCGACGTACTGGTATATGCTATATATTTTAATTTTTTGCATTTCCAACTTGTTCAAAGTGAGCTTAATAAGTAATTTTGAGTTATGACTGAACCAGATCCAGTTACTAATCTTTATTATTTGTTCATGGTTCAGGTTTGAGTAATTTATTCTCAGAATTTGTATGTATACCGGACTTTGTGTTTATTATTTACTTACTTAAACAGTCTTTGTATTTTCCATATTTACAACTCCAGCTAACTGTGTTTAAAATCACCAAAAGTTACTTCTACAGATTAAAATGATTGTTTAATTATTATCTAATATAAATATCAGTCAGGCAAATATGAAATAAGATATAAAACAACATTTTAAGCCATCTGATATCTTAACCAAGGCAACCACAATATATTGCGACACGTATTACATTATGGTCCTCTGTGTCACAATATATCGCGATACAAAAGTTTGGTAATACCAAAACCTAGTTGTACACGAACTGTCCCTGCTGCAGCCCGAGCCCATGGAGACAGACACGGAGGAGAAGGGGAAGGAGGACATGAAGGTAGAGAATAGTGAGGAAGAGAAGAAGGAGGAAGAGGAGGGGAAAGGGGAGGAGATGAAAGCTGGAGAGGACGCGGAGAAAGACAAGGAAGACAAGCCAGCGGAGGTAAGGGTTTGGGAAAATTTAGGAATTGGATAGAATGTAAAATGTTAATTTTTTTTATTAAGCCTGCTTGATCTCAGTTACTAATGATGAGTTTGTTGTTGGGTTCAGATTTTCAGACAGCAAATATGGGACTGGTTTCTCTACGGGCATTTAAAGGGTACTATTATTTTCATTGGTTCACCAAATAACATTGTAACGCTCAATTTATTAGTATTTATAACATCTCAGTTGATTAAAAATAATATATCCGTACAAAACGTGCTCCCATCTTGATATGTAACGTCTTAATATTTTTCTAAAATACACGATTTGTCGATTAGTTAAAATATGCCAGTTTTACAACATGTGGTACTGCAAACAAAGACCAACAAATCTAAATCTAAAAAGGTGAAATAGAACGTTTTTCACCAAATGATTTATTGAGCTACGAAATTCCCGTTTGATACAAATTCTGACTAAATATACTAGTAATAAATATTAAAACATGAAGTATAAAGTTGTTAATTTATATGAACTTTTACGCTGAAAAATTCATGGGCATTTTAAATATATGTGATTGTACCTCCATATTAGTTAACCAATAAAAATTGTTGTACAGTACTGTTCCAGTAGATGTACTATTAGTGCGTCTGTTCTGGTAGATGTGCTTGTAGTGTGTCTGTTCCGGTAGATGTGCTGTTAGTGTGTCTGTTCTGGTAGATGTGCTGTTAGTGCGTCTGTTCCGGTAGATGTGCTATTAGTGCGTCTGTACCGGTAGATGTGCTGTTAGTGCGTCTGTTCCGGTAGATGTGCTATTAGTGTGTCTGTTCCGGTAGATGTGCTGTTAGTGCGTCTGTTCTGGTAGATGTGTTATTAGTGCGTCTGTTCCAATAGATGTGCTGTTAGTGCGTTTGTTCCGGTAGATGTGCTGTTAGTGCATCTGTTCCAATAGATTTGCTATTAGTGCGTCTGTTCTGGTAGATGTGCTATTAGTGCGTCTGTTCCGATAGATGTGCTGTTAGTGCGTTTGTTCCGGTAGATGTGCTGTTAGTGCATCTGTTCCAATAGATTTGCTATTAGTGCGTTTGTTCCGGTAGATGTGCTATTAGTGCGTCTGTTCCGATAGATGTGCTGTGCAGCAAATAACCTGCTATATGTTTGTGTCAATTCCTTGGGTTTGTGGAGCAGCCAGTTATGCAGCAATGTCCGTACCATCTCGTCGGACAACTTTATAAATGTGTATGATCCGAATTACTAAATTGTGTTTGTACATCCGAATTATTAACAAATCAACAATTGGTGTTTTATCAAAATCCACCTGCTTCTGGAAACTTTGTGTCCAAAGATATTTGTAAAATAAAAAATACTGGTTTATATGCATTTTACTTATGGTACTATTGGTATGACATCATGTTCCGTTTGTATAAATGGATGATTTGAGACAAAAAGCAGTTGATGCATTGTAGTGTATTTGTGTGTGGATTTATAAATGAAACTTGAAGAAAGTTAAGTGACCATTCTGAGTCTTTAATTCGCTCGACAGATCTGACATTTTTAGAGTTGATTGATCACTTGACCAATCATTCTCTTTCCAGGAAAGTACAACAGCCAGCGCAGATGGAGAGAAGAAATCGGATGAGGCAGATGAGAGCGAGAAGAAAGACCCCCAAGAGGAGCCGAGGCCGTCGACAAACACCCCCAACGGCAACATCAGCACAGCCGCTGCTGCTGCACTCGCAGCCGCCGCCGTCAAGGCAAAGGTGAGGCCCAAACTCCTCACCAGGGGGTGCCACTCACAATTTCACCGCTGCCAGAACTTACATTTCATGTGCAGATTCTGCACATCTTTATTTCTTTGATAAATGCCTTTTTGTCATGAAATGTCTCGGTTTTAATTGCATACAATTGTGGATAGTGTTTCCATTGAAAATGTGTATAGGAACAAAATAACATTCGTGTTTATTTTAAACTATGTTACGTATAAAACATACAGAAGTGCACAGTTGCAATGACACAATAAGTCATAAACAACAATCGCATTGTCCAGCCAACCAGTCCTTTATACCACGCCGCAACTGTCCATTTTGAATTGATAAACAAGTTGTGGCAGTGGTAATATGATGAGTGGCGCCACGTTTGGGAATGTGGGTGAGGCTTCCATCCCGTCCAAGGACAACAGATCATTGATGATTGTAATTTTGTTGTCTGACATCTTTTATGTAATGCCTTGCTGTCAGATTTCTTGAAACTTCAATGAACCAGCAAATGAACATAATTATACACTAGCCCTGTATAATGAAGCAGTTTGTCGCCAGCAATAACCACTCTATGTGTCTCTCCCACAGCACCTAGCTGCCGTTGAGGAGCGCAAGATCAAGAGTCTGGTGGCACTCCTAGTGGAGACTCAGATGAAGAAACTCGAGATCAAGCTGCGTCACTTCGAGGAGTTGGAGGCAATCATGGATCAGGAGAGGGAGGCGGTTAGTGTCGTCATGGTTGTGAAGACATCACACTGTTGTGACACATTCATCTTTTTTCGTATTTTGCAGTTGATTTTACCTTTTGTCTCTGTTATGTTTCATCAGATCGACTACCACTAGATGGCGGCACAATAGTCAGTCCGATCAAGACAGCTGTAAGCTGCCGAAACATCGAGAGAAAAGGTCAAATTTACTGTGATATACAAGAAAAAGATTACTTAGTGCCATCATGTCTGAAGTTGTAAGTTCGATATATGACAAGTAGCCCTTTGAAAGGCTGCAATGTCGACTGATAGACAATCGGTGGCTGCATTTTAGCACAGTTGATTAATTTTATTTGTTGGATATAGAGGTGACAGAACATCCATGAGAAATTTTAAATGAGAAGAAACATTTGTAAATGGCTGTTTGTTCACATTGTGAAAATATTTGATCCTACAGCGTTGCAAAGGTCAATGTTGTTCAGGAACCGTTTGCTTTATAATTTTGTTCCTTGCTCAAAATTCATGCTTATGTGTAACCTTCCCTTGAAAAAGAAAACTGGAAAAAAAAATTATTGGAAAACCCCCTGTAAAACTAAGGGAAAAAACACAATTTGGGAATGGAAAACCCCATATAAAACAGAGAAAAAACACTGCCACCCACACACCATTGTGAAAATGCTGTAACATGTAGTTTAGCTGCGTCCTCAGTGATGCATGACGTCTCACTATCTGTTGACTTTTCAGCTGGAGTACCAGCGCCAAGAGCTGCTCCGAGAGCGCCAACAGTTTCACCTGGAGCAGCTACACGCTGCGGAGTACCGCGCCAAGCAGATGGCAGCACAGCAGTTGGCCCTGGAGCAGCGCTCACAACCCCCCATCGTACCCCACAGTCAGGGGCCACTGCCCCCTCAGGGTCCCATGCTTGCCACGGCCCCCTCTGAGGTCACCTCGGGCCAGCTCACTGACCCAAGTGAGTTATCAGTTGATTTTCAAGATGTTAGAATTGAAAACTAAGTTCTCATGTGCCCATACCTTAGTGTTGTTTTCAGCATTTATAACTGACTATACTATTTAATTGGGCTAATATAATTTAGGCTAATGATATCTTATTTGTTATATAATTTTAATAATTGATACTGTTTATAAACCACTTACATTTACTGACAGTTAGCTAGATATTATTATTGATATTCTCAGTCTGATAGTCATGTTTGTGGTTTTGTTTGTCGTACCTAGGTGCTGCCAATGTCGCACAGAATCCAGTGTTGGCGAACGTGCTGGGTCAAAGTTCTGGCATGCTCAGTGGAAAGAGTACACCAAACTCCGTCATAAGTCAGGGTAGGTGACCTACAACCTGTTTTGTGATCTTTTAGAGAATCGTACCAACCTAGGCTTTGTATTTTCTAGTCCGGTGTTTGTTTTTAGGAATAGTGGTGTTACCAAACTGTGTATTTTTGTACATCAAAATATAGGTTTAATCAGTTTCCTCACATGAAACTTGGTTCAATTCTTCGAATATTTCGGCTATTTCACATGGCATGTCACATGACCAGCATCATGTGACACAAGCTGGAGGACTGGTGGGAGCTCCTGGCTGACGTCTCGGTTCAGGGCAGGTTTTGGTCAATGCATGTTTATTACTTCTACACTGACGGGATGTGTTCTGTTTGTGTTCACTGATGGCGGACGGGTTGGCAGCAAGACAGATGTTCTTTGATTCTTGTGCCTAATGTGAAACCACCAAGATGTTCAGAGAATTCAACCTAGTTTCTTGTCAGGTAAATACCATGTCTAATGAAACAATCCAGGAAACCAGAACACCCACACATTCATTCGAAGTAAATAGTGTTATTATTTTGTCAGACGATGCTGTCTATTTGTTATCTGCCCGTGAAACTTGCGGACTCATCAACAATATTTGTAATCGTGTTTTTGTAGGTCTCGGTGATGGCAGTGAAGCAACCCCCTCCCCAGTGGCACCCTCACCAAAGGCGTGACGGAACTACGATGAATGTACAGTAAAATGTTTGGCCATGTAGTTGGTCATCATTGAACGTAACTGATGAGCTGACCGCGGCCAGTGATCTGTTGACCATGTGGCTAAATGGTCCAGTAAAGCAAGTTCTGTTTCCTTCATGTAGGGATAGGTTGAGGCAGGAATACAAGCAAGTTTGGTTAAGTTCAGGTGCTTGTTTCCAAGACATATTTCTGGTGTTTGCCTGCCTGGCATTACATCTTTGTGTATGTAGTTGTGGGTTTCTCTCAATGTTCTACCAACTGATTCAAGGATGTCTCGCTGTTTTATGCATAGAGAGGATGTCTGCTAACAGCAGTGTTCAGTGAATATGTAATGGAAGAGTTGGTAGTATTCAGAGTGTAGACTCCATAAAAAGTAAAGGTTTAAGAATTGACATAGTGCTGGATTTGTAGGAGGTGATATCTTGTTCTAAGTTGCTAGTCGGTCTCTGCACATCTGGTGGGCGTCAACTTGAATGTCTGGAACACGTTATTGTCCTGGTGTGTCACCAGTCTTTTCTGACACATCCCAGATGATTTGTTTTTTAGGCCTGTCTCTTGTGTTGACAGAAGGTAATACATTTCACAGATAACTTGAGCAGGATGTTGTGATTTGTTGCGCGTGTCTTTGTGACAAGTGTCAGTGGCACATGAATCCTTGGCCAGTGAGTTTGACACAACACATTTCTGTAGTCATTTTAGGCATCTTGTGTAGGACTGTTCGTATGTAATAAGAAACATGAATGCGTAAACCTCCCACCTGTGGTGTGGAAGCCGCGTTGTACAACATTAACTCTGCAAGGTCATCACGAAAACATTAATGTACACATTAACATACACCACAAAATGGCCAGAGAGGACCTAGTAGAAGGGCCCACCTTATTTTTTTTATTATATTATGTCGAACTGGTATGATTTGACATAAGACCTTGGCTCTTAATTAGCCCAATTTAGATAGGAAGATTGCCCAGGTGTGTAAGCAACGAGGCATTAATATGAAGATATAAAACATGGAACTTGGGCCATTGTTATTGCATTTGCCTTTTAGTTATGTGGGATAGAACATGACAACTACTCTATAGTAACGTTTTCAGTCCTGGTGAAGACAGGACAGGTTGCTGAAACAGTGTGTGATAAGGAAACATTTATTACATTTAGCATAATATGAGTTTATTCACGGAGTTACTGATGCAGTTCCTGGGCGCAGCAAGATGTGTGGATGTTCAAAATGCAATAGTAAAGAACATGACAGATGTACATAACTTCTCATGATGTGTAGGTTGGGAAGGACATCGCCGGGGAAGCATTTAGAAGAAACAAATCTCGCCGTCTGATGGAATAACTGCCAGTATTGTCATGTAGAGTGAGATGATGTCTGTTCTGGCTGTATTACATTGTATTCCTCTGTAGATAGATGTTCTCTTTTTGTAATAAACTAATTCGTCAAAAACCTACATCCACAGTGTCGTGTTCCTGACAACATCACTGAATTCAAGATATAATTTTTTATATAAACAAGAATATGCACAGCAGAACTTCTCAAATCTTTATATATTTTTAAAAGATCTATCTAGTCCTGCGCAGACCCCAAAAATTCCACTTTTCCTAATACTACACTATCACAAAATCATTCACGCTATATGGTTGACCTGTGTCTCCCTGTCCCATCTCTGTCAGTGCAACTCCTCCCAACCCATGTACATCAGCTGGTGCCACACATGCCTCTGACACCTTTCCCTTGAACTGTTTCTTCAACGTTCTATCCCTCTGTGCCACACATACCTCTGACACCTTTCCCTTGAGCTGTTTCCTCAACGTTCTATCCCTCTGTGCCACACATACCTCTGACACCTTTCCCTTAAGCTGTTTCCTCAACGTTCTGTGCCACACATACCTCTGACACCTTTCCCTTGAGCTGTTTCCTCAACGTTCTGTGCCACACATACCTCTGACACCTTTCCCTTAAGCTGTTTCCTCAACGTTCTATCCCTCTGTGCCACACATACCTCTGACACCTTTCCATTGAGCTGTTTCCTCAACGTTCTGTGCCACACATACCTCTGACACCTTTCCCTTGAGTTGTTTCCTCAACGTTCTGTGCCACACATACCTCTGACACCTTTCCCTTGAGTTTCCTCAACGTTCTGTGCCACACATACCTCTGACACCTTTCCCTTAAGCTGTTTCCTCAACGTTCTATCCCTCTGTGCCACACATACCTCTGACACCTTTCCCCTGAGCTGTTTCCTCAACGTTCTGTGCCACACATACCTCTGACACCTTTCCCTTGAGCTGTTTCCTCAACGTTCTGTGCCACACATACCTCTGACACCTTTCCCTTGAGCTGTTTCCTCAACGTTCTGTGCCACACATACCTCTGACACCTTTCCCTTGAGTTGTTTCCTCAACATTCTGTGCCACACATACCTCTGACACCTTTCCCTTGAGCTGTTTCCTCAACGTTCTGTGCCACACATACCTCTGACACCTTTCCCTTGAGTTGTTTCCTCAACGTTCTGTGCCACACATACCTCTGACACCTTTCCCTTGAGTTGTTTCCTCAACGTTCTGTGCCACACATACCTCTGACACCTTTCCCTTGAGCTGTTTCCTCAACGTTCTGTGCGAGACACCTCTGACACCTTTCCCTTGGGTTGTTTCCTCAACGTTCTGTGCAAGACATACCTCTGACACCTTTCCCTTGAGTTGTTTCCTCAACGTTCTGTGCCACACATACCTCTGACACCTTTCCCTTGAGTTGTTTCCTCAACGTTCTGTGCCACATATACCTCTGACACCTTTCCCTTGAGTTGTTTCCTCAACGTTCTGTGCCACACATACCTCTGACACCTTTCCCTTGAGCTGTTTCCTCAACGTTCTGTGCAAGACACCTCTGACACCTTTCCCTGGGGTTGTTTCCTCAACGTTCTGTGCAAGACATACCTCTGACACCTTTCCCTTAAGTTGTTTCCTCAACGTTCTGTGCCACACATACCTCTGACACCTTTCCCTTGAGTTGTTTCCTCAACGTTCTGTGCCACACATACCTCTGACACCTTTCCCTTGAGTTGTTTCCTCAACGTTCTGTGCCACACATACCTCTGACACCTTTCCCTTGAGTTGTTTCCTCAACGTTCTGTGCCACACATACCTCTGACACCTTTCCCTTGAGTTGTTTCCTCAACGTTCTGTGCCACACATACCTCTGACACCTTTCCCTTGAGCTGTTTCCTCAACGCTCTGCCTCACATAATACCTTCCACCCTCCTCCGTGCTGCTGCTCCTGTTAGCAACCTTCTCTGCCCTTCCTTTTACTTCTTCCACCATCACACACTGTTCAGCCGAAGTACACAAAGCTGTCAACTTGTTTAATAATATTTCCACGAGCAAATATCTGTGCGACCACACCATGTCACCCTGTCCACGTCACCTAGGTCTTCTCTAGGTTCATTCCGATGCCATGCATTCTGGAAATGTCACGCCTTTTTTACAATGTCTTCCTTACTACTCCTGTTCTGACAACTTTCCAATGATCACCAAATTGGATGACGGGGCTCAAGGCACTTCCCCGTCTGTGACTCCCACTTCAAACTCTTCTTCTCTCCCTCAACCCTCACCACCGTTGTGGGCCTTAGACAATGTCTCCCCATTCTGACCTCTGTCTCTCCTAGTTCCAATGGTCGGATCTAGGCTTGTTGGCACGTGGGTCTCAGTCAGTCGTAGTCATATGTCGTTCTACTTACGAACCGGGGGGTGAGGGGGGGATTGAGGTGACACATGTGTCGTTCTACTTACGGAAGGACCAATATTAGCAGGCTGCTAATACTTCACAAGACCCCTTGAGACCCCATAAGACCCCATGGATCCGCTACTGTTAGTTCCATCCATCTCAACTGTAAATGCAAGTTGCCTTGGTATTATGTCAAATGCCTTCGCTAGGTCCACAATACAAAATGCTACATCGTTTCTGAATTCCCTCTTCTTATTCTCACCTGTATTCACCACTCCAACACCCAGTATTCGTTTGAACAATTTAAATTGTACCTGTCTGACCAAACCTGGTCTGACAAGGTACAAAACAGTTTTCATTGGAGAACGAAACCAAGACGAGGAAATGGAAGTGGATTTGCTACACACTAAGAAAACCCCACCCAGTATAACCAGACAACCACTCACATTGAATGCCCAAGAGAAGAGAATAGGAGGGTGGACTAGAAACACCTGGCGGCGAGACACAGAAGCAGACATTAAGAGGGTGTGTTACACCTGGAATGAACTCACTAAGATGGCACAAAACAGGATCCAGTGGAGAACGTTTGTCTAAAGCTTACGCTCTCAAACGGGCCTAAGTAAGTTAAGTAAGTTTGCTCGGCTGAATGCTAGCATTATAATTATGCACATAACGTCCTTTATGTTTGGGCGAATAAGGTGTTCACGACGCACACATGGTCTGGCCTTTGTGATTTACTTACACATACAAATTATTACATTTTAAGGGGTTCGTTCACAGTTGTCGACGTCTATTCTCGTACAAAGCGTACCAACATAGGGAGTGTGGGGATCAAGGCCCGCGTACTAATTTTGGTTGAGGAATTTGACCACCATTGCATCACGCAGCGTTGCGCTAGGAAGTGTTACGTAACTACTATTGCTTTAAATCGCGTAATCATTGGAATTTCACAACTTCATGGAAAACAATTATCAACACGACACCACGGAGTTGTCAGAAAAACACAAAGCTATTATAGGTAGAAATTATCAACATTTTAAAGTATTAACTCGGGGAGGGGTATGATAATTAGTACGCTTTTACGAATAGGTAAATGTCGACAACTGTACGAATAGGTAAATGTCAACAACTGTACGAATAGTTAAATGTCGACAACTGTACGAATAGGTAAATGTCGACAACTCTACGAATAGGTAAATGTCGACAGCTGTGAACGGTCCCTAATGTTCAGTCATATAATAAGTTCAAATTACGAGAACATAATTTATGAGATAGTGATATACTCTGTTACTCAAAAGACGAGGGCAATTATACCGCTCCACTGTCCAAGCCATCCGTTATCACTGACAACGTTCTGCTGATAGTTTCTGATAGACGTCACTGTCCCTGGTGTGACGTCACACTGGTCCCGCCCTGGTGCTGTCCCGACCCCGTGGCCGTCCACTCGTCCAGCTGTCTATGAGACCGTCATGCGTAGGCCCGCCCAGTCCCGTGCATTCTGTCCCCGGCTCGTTGCTGTTGTTGCAATTGTTGCTGTTGTTGTGGCCAACGCTGTCGTAACTGTCTTCGTTCTGGTCGGCTTGAATGATCAGCGTCGACGGCTCGGTCTGACTGCGAGGCCGCGCCATCGGATTGTCGGCGGTCAAGGTGATCTCGGGGAAGGTGGAGCGACGAGGGATCCCCTGTGGCGGCTCAGACGGCGGCGGAAGCTCGGGCGCGGGGGGTGACTCTCGGTAGAGCGGCGTCGCAGAACGCGGCCTGATGACGTCCTCGACGAACGTGTCACGTGTGCCAGAACTGCCCGGATGTACATATTAATGCGTTAAATCACATGCAGAGCTCTGGCAAATGAACTCTAAGTCACGATTCATGCCAACTTACTTACTTACTTACTTAGTTACTTACTTAGTCCTCTTTGCTCAAGGTAGAGCATAGGGCCGAAACGACTCTTTTCTAACTCATTCTGTTATTTGCTGCTTTCTTCATCTTTTTCCAGGTGGTTCCATGTTTCTTTACTTCCTCGGCTATTGATCTTCTCCAAGTAGTTTTGGGTCTGCCTGTTTTTCTTTTTCCTTGTGGATTCCAGTCTAAGGCCTGTTTCGTGACATTGTTGGTTTGTTTTCGGAGGGTGTGTCCTATCCATGTCCATTTTCTTCTTGCAACCTCTTTCCTGATGCTGCGTTGGTCTATCCTCCTCCAGGTTTCTTTATTGGTGGTTTTATCTTGCCATTTGGTTTTCAGGATGTATCTCAGACATTTGTTAATGAATGTTTGTAGCATTCGGGTTGTTTTCTTCGTTGCTCTCCGTGTCTCAGAACCATATATAGCAGCACACTTTTCACGTTGGTGTTGAATGTTCTGATCTTGTTTTGTGTTGAGAAAGATGATGTGTTCCACACTGTCTTTAAGATGCTGAATGCATGTCTGGCCTTTCCAATCCTGTTTTTGACATCTTCATCTGTTCCTCCTTTGTCTGTCACTACACTTCCCAGACAGGTGAATGTGTTGTCCTCCTCTGTATCTTTCCCTTCAGCTGTACCTCAGCTTGTTGTGTACTGTTCACCTTTAGTAGTTTTGTTTTCTCTATGTTTATTTTCAAGCCTGTCTCTTTTGCTTCCTGCGTCAATTTACTGGACTTCTTTTGTATGCGTATGTGATAGTAGGCAGATGCCGTCTGCAAAATACAACTGTTTAATAAATATCCACTGGATGCCATTTTGGCCCTGTTTAACAGTCTCTCTCATTTATCCAGTCTATCACCATGATAACAATTAATGGTGATAGAATACACCCCTGTCTTACGCCAGTTTCATTTCAAATGTCTTAGGCAGTTTTCCACTAGGTGGAGTTTTCGTACATCTGCTGGATTAGTGTCACAAACTTTGCTGGTATTCCTTAGTGATACACCAGCATCCAGATAACATCTCTGTCTACACTATATAAAGCTTTCTCAAAGTCTATGACATTACTATAGAGGGGTGACTGCCACTCGATTGATTGTTCTATGATTTTTTTCAGTGTAGCAATATGGTCATTGCATGATTTGTTTTTCCGAAAACCAGCTTGTTCTTCACATAGCTTTTCATCCAGTGGTCATTTTAGTCTGTCCAATAAGTATGCGTGTGAAGACTTTACTTGCTACGGATAGGAGGGTGATTCCTCTCCAGTTCTTGCACATTTCCAAGTCACCTTTCTTAGGCAGTTTTACAAAGTATCCATGTTTCCGTTCTGTTGGGACTTTCTCTTGTTCCCAGATCTTCAGGAATATATGATGCAACATATATGTTGTGGTTATGGGGTCTGCTGTCATAGCCTCTGGTGGTGGTATGCCGTCTGGTTCTGGCGTCTTTACGTCCTTTAACATCTTCAGTGCTCTACTTATTCCAGCCTTTGAAGGTGGATTTGTGTTAACACTAAATGACAGTTCTGCTATTGGTATGCCTGGTCTTTCTGCTGGTGGATCTCTGTTGAGGATTTCTTTGGAGTGTTCTCCCCATCTTGATCTTAGCTCCGCGTCATTGATTGTGGTTCTTCCTTCCTTGTCTTTCACTGGTTTTGAAGGATTTCTTCATATCTCCGCTAGTGTTCTTGTTATACCATAGAGTTCCTTCATGTCTCTTCTGTGCGCAGC
The DNA here is from genome assembly GCA_963662155.1 of Lamellibrachia columna. NCBI lineage: Eukaryota > Metazoa > Annelida > Polychaeta > Sabellida > Siboglinidae > Lamellibrachia > Lamellibrachia columna. The sequence continues at coordinate 11,974,657 of OY759263.1, forward strand.
CATTTCAGCTTGTGTTGCTAGGTCATTGTTTGTCTTTTCTTGCGCTCTTACTGACTGCTTTGTTTAGTTGCCAGTATTTTGCTTGGTGGTCTTGTTTCTCTTCTTCCCTGCCTGGGTTGTCTGAACCCACTTTTGCATTTGTGTCTCCCATTAGGATTATTATGTCTCTCTTTGATGTTTCATCTAGCACATTTTGTAGTCTAGTGTAGAAATCGTCTTTCGCTTCTTCGTTGTCACTGTTTGTTGGGGCATAGCGCTGGATCACACTAACATTCCTTCCAGTTGACTTGAATCTTGCTGTAGTGATTCTTGGTGACAGAGGGTTGCATTTCATGAAGGCTTTCATGGAACTTTGTGTTGCCATTATCGCCACCCCATGTGTGCGTGCGTGCGTGCGTGCGTGCGTGCGTGCGTGCGTGCGTGCGTGTGTGTGCATGGTCTTCATCTTCATGTCCTGGGTATATGAAGTGTTCTCCTGTAGCAAGCTTAGTCTGTCCAGCTCCGTTCCATCTGGTCTCGCTGAGCCCCAGCATCTCGATGTATTTTTTCATTTCATATGCCACTTGAGCCGCCTTCCCAGAATGGTACACCGTCCGGACATTCCAGGTGCCTATTCTAGTGTTTCTTTTGGCGGTAAGCAGATGATCCTTCGGCGGTCTGATTTCCCGAGGGCTGACATCAGGTCGCGTCATTTTGCACTCCATTATCTTGGGTTACTGAGTTAGTTTCAGTTTCTGTAACCAGCTTTACTCCTAGGTGGGTGATTGTCCCAGTCCGTGGGGTTTTCTGTCAACGTTGTCCTTTCCTTAGCCCTTTTACTGTGTCTGTCCCATTGTCATAATATTCAGGTACAACAGGGTTCACCAATGAGAAGATACAGCGGATTTGCTCAGGAGAGGTTGAGCCATTTGGAACCCATGATTCCAACACTCGCCCAATTCTTTTGGAAACAGTTTCTTCCCGTTTACAGAATGTTTGAATGCTTCCCAGAGAAGTCGACATGGCGTTGGAATGAACAGGTCAGCCAGGGGTGAAGTGTAAAGCGCTTTGAATAGACCAAAGGACTGGATATAGCGCTTTGTAAAAACGTACCTTTACCTGAGACTAGCCGATTAGCCACCAGGTGTCGGATGTGTCGTAAGGACATTATTTGCCAATACCAGTACAGAATGTACATATATATATATATATATATATATATATATATATATATATATATATATATATATATATATATATATATATATATATATATATATATATAATTTATTTATATGTATGTGTGTGCGTGCGTGCGTGCGTGCGTGCGTGCGTGCATACACACATACACACTTACACACTTACACACACACACACACACACACACACACACACACACACACACACACACACACACACACACACAAAACAAAATACAACATAATTTCCAACATGATACAGTTAGGCATAAATTAAACAATAATGAAGTATCACCTGCGCATATACTGTATATTATAGTGTATATTAGACTATCACTCACGTTGATGTTTGATTCTCTAATATCTGAGGCTGCGTCTTCTGTTTATGGTGGTACTTTTGATGTTTGCTGCCATGACGACGGCGGTTGCCATGGCGATGGTGGCGCGAGTGCTTGTGGTGACCTGGCGCCTTGCCATCATCGTCATCGTGATATGACTCATCGGCATAGCAAAGGTTTGCATCATTATCCAGGTGATGCAGCGTCTTCGCAGTAATTAACGGAACTTTTTCCGCTGCAGAAATAATGCATTGAATTAGCATAGGCTGGTTTGGTGCACCTGTCATGACCTTTCATCAAAGCTGAATTCGGGAGTGGCGTGAGACAATATCTATGTCGCAGTGACTACACACATCACTCGTCGAAAGGCAAACATAATTTAGTTCATTGTCATGCGACACCGTGTCGCCCGACCGACTGGGCAAAATCGATAAAATGCTAACGCTAGGGTGCATGAACAGTACAGATTGCCATCCAAAGAAAACCCCAATGCATTTACACGACTGAGGCACTGTTGACTTCTGTAACGTATTACGCTGTGTAATTAGTCAATCACGTTGTAAAATCGCAAACAACTTACCGCTGTCTTCAGCTGTAGGCTTTACGCTAGAAAAATAAGAGCACACATTAACCTACATTCTCAGACGAAAGTCTCATGTAAGCAACATATCATTGACACACGCGTAGCTGTCGCACATATCAACAAGCATGCATGCACAATTCTTGGGGGTGTTGTGAATTAGAAATTATTCGACCATAAATATATATATATATATATATATATATATATATATATATATATAATTGATTAATTATCGTACTATTATATATATATATATATATATATATCTATATATATATATATATATATAATAGTACGATAATTAATCAATTATATATATATATATATATATATAATTATGGTCGAATTTCTAATAACTAATATATATATATATATATATATATATATATATATATAATATAATATATATAATAGTACGATAATTAATAAATAATATATATATATATATATATATATATATTATTTATTAATTATCGTACTATTATATATATATATATATATATATTATTTATTAATTATCGTACTATTTAATATATATTTATTATATATGTAATATATATATATATATATAATATATATATATATATATATATATATATATATATATATATTTATATATATATATATATATATATAGGTATATACATTATATATATTATATATATATATATATATAATATATATATATAGTGGAGGGCTACAGCCTGCAGTGGATGGACAAGGCCTAGGTGAAAGATCTAGTGGAGGGCTACAGCCTGCAGTGGATGGACAAGGCCTAGGTGAAAGGTCTAGTTGAGTGCTACCTGTAGAACCTTTAGGTTTTTGATGGCTCTGCCACGAACCACTTTCAATCCTTCTTAATTTTGGTTCTGCTATTTCTGCTATTTTTCTTATCCCACAAAGTTTCTTTAGAAAAAAATATTTCCTTGTACATCTTTTAGGCTCTCTCTATGGTCATATTTCACTGGCTCATGGTTCCAATACGTATCCAACCTTCTTTTAAAGCAGTCAATATTTGGAACAGTCACCACTTTTTCAGTCAAACTGTTCCACACTGCTAGTACTCTCATTGTGAAACTGTGTTTCCTCAGCTCGAGATTTCTGCGTCCTCCTTCGTTCGTAAAACAGCGTCAATGAGTGTCTATCTCACCTCTCAGTCCATGGACATCCATGGACTTACGTAGTTTCGTTGACACTTCTTTGTGGCATCTTCCATGCAATATGTTGTATACTCTTATGATATGTCCTCGCAAACTGCTGTGTCTGGGTGTGGGCATGTCTAGAGCTCGTAATCTGTCCGGGTATGGTCTTCCTCATATCTGCGGTACCATCTGTGTACTGTTATGTGGCCCCCAGGCGGACAGAGCATATTCTAAATTCGTCCTCACCATTGACATGTGTAGTAGTGTGAATGTCACCACACCCAGGAACATAAATGACCTCCTTATCCACCCTGCAGTCATGTTCACCTTTTTAATTTTGTTCTCAATATGGCTCTTGAATGATAGCTTCTTATCAATTTCTACTCCAAGGTCCTATTCACATTGTGAGCAGTGAACCATTGTCCCTCTGACTGTATATTCATGCTGCGGACTTTCTATAGTACCTCCTATGTCCATATGTAGTAGTTTATCACGATGTAGCTCCATTGACCATTTAATCCTCCAATCACATGTGGTGTTTAGGTCATCTTGCTGGTGTTTCTTATCCTCCACTCTGCTATCAATTTGCTTCCATACCTTGTTGTCATCCGCAAATAGGTATGGGCATCATTCACATACATTAGGAACAAAAAGGGGCCAAGGTTCCTTGTGGTATTCCTGACACAATTATCTTTCCCTCTGATAGTTCTCCCATTATCCATACATGCTGCGTTCTACCTCTGAGGAAGTCCACGAGCCACTCTTCAGGAAATCCATATGCCTTGAGTTTAGATATTAGTCTTTTGTGTGGCACTTTATCGAATGCTTTTTCAAAATCCATATACACCACACCAATTTCACTCCCGTTGTCTAGTGCTTCTGTCCACTCATCTAGTACTTTAAGGAGCTGTAGTACTGTCGATATGCCAGACACAAACCTGTTTCCTTTCTTAAATATAACACTAATGAATGACCATTTTCATGGTGCTGCCAACTTGGATTCTTCTACTGATTTCCTGAAGATCCTTGTGATTGGCTCTGCTAATGCTGTGAGCAGTGCCTAGTGTATTTTATCAGGTCCAATGGCTTTACTCGGATTCGGCCCTTTTTTTTCAAAACCATTTCTTCAGTAACTGTTAATTTACCCATCTTAAATTTAATTGTTCTCTGTTAAAGAGTTGGTATTGCTATTTCTTCCTCATTTGGTTCTTCATTCCACACAATAGCAAAGAATTATGAAAATACCTTCATTTTTTATTTATCTGATCAGTCTTCAGTGATTTGGGTTTATCAGGATCCGCGCATATTTCCCCTATCCGAGGCTTTGTCTTAGATCGTCCGTACATGTATACATATACCGCTTTATTGTAGATTTTAACACCCTTATATATATATATATATATATATATATATATATATATATATATATATATATATATATATATATATATATATATATATATATATATATATATATATATATATATATCCTTTTCATGCGCTCTGGCTTCTGTTTCAACTCTTTTTCACTCATTCTAAATATTACAATATTTAAATCCCTTCTGCTAGCTTTGATGTGTTCGACCTCCTTATTCTGTGCGGAAACCATATCCTCCACTTTCCTCGCCGCTTCCCTGTATTCAGTCAGTTCTATATTATGTGCAACTATATCCTCTTCAATCTTGTTTGTTTTCCTGGTCACTGCTTCCACGTCCAGCCTCTTCTCCCTAACTACACTAACATCATCGATGACATCCTGTCCCAAGAGCTTTACTGCGTCCATCTCCTGTGTTATATTAGTAGTTTCATCATCTCCATCTCTGACAAGTAGTTTCTTCAGCCCGTTCAATTCATTTACCATCCCCTCTACTTTATGTTCCATTTTCTTTGCATGTTGTGTTTCATTGGATTCTACTTTTGTCGTCCTTTCTTCAATGTTCTCCACTTACTTGCTAACACAAATTACAGCTGTTTTATTGCAAGGAGAACAGAGGTAGTGTAATCTCGCTTCATTACCCTGGCGTATGCCATCGTATGTGGTGTCACTCAACTTGTCACATTTATTATGTTTCCAAACCTCACAAAGCTCACACTGCATACCTTTATCTTTCCATTTGACCGGGTGGATAATTTTAAGAGCACTGGTTCTTATTCGACATCTTTGATGTGACGTCTGATGGTGTCGGAATCAGTGGGCGATAATCAACTCAGATTTAACAACGGCTGTTGCCCCTTCCCAAGACATTTATATAGGTGAAAGGTCTAGCGGAGGGCTACACCCTGCATTGGATGGACAATGCCTAGGTGAAAGGTCTAGCGGAGCGCTACATCCTGCAATAGCTGGACAAGGTCTGGGTAAAAGGTCTAGCGGAGGGCTACACCCTGCATTGGATGGACAATGCCTAGGTGAAAGTTCTAGTGGAGCGCTACATCCTGCAATGGCTGGACAAGGTCTGGGTGAAAGGACTAGCGGAGGGATACACCCTGCATTGGATGGACAATGCCTAGGTGAAAGTTCTAGTGGAGGGCTACTTCCTGCAATGGCTGGACAAGGTCTGGGTGAAAGGTCTAGAAGAGGGCTACACCCTGCATTGGATGGACAATGCCTAGATGAAAGTTCTAGTGGAGGGCTAAATCCTGCAATGGCTGGACAAGGTCTGGGTGAAAGGTCTAGAAGAGGGCTACACCCTGCAATGGATGGACAATGCCTAGGTGAAAGTTCTAGTGGAGCGCTACATCCTGCAATGGCTGGACAAGGTCTGGGTGAAAGGTCTAACGAAGAGCTACACCCTGCATTGGATGGACAATGCCTAGGTGAAAGTTCTAGTGGAGGGCTACATCCTGCAATGGCTGGACAAGGTCTGGGTGAAAGGACTAGCGGAGGGCTGCACCCAGCAGTGAATGGACAAAGCCTAGGTATGACGTGGATGTAGGTTTACGTGGTTGAGGTGCACGGAAAGATCGGACGAGCTGACAGACTCACTCGTAGCGATGCACGAAGCAGATCCAGATGATGGTGACGATTAGAAGACCGATGATGGAGCCACTGGTGAGAACGACGAGGTAACTATGGCTGTAGTTCCGCAACCGATTAATGCGGTCCCTCGTGTGGATCGGCATCGGCGCCAAGGGCTTGGTCTTCGGCGGAAGGGCAGAGGTGACAGTCGTCGTCGTCATCGTCGTCGTCGTTGTAGGGGTTTCCGTCGCAACACTAGACGGACTTGGTGTCTCGTCCGCCTCCCTTATAATGGCGTCTTCCATCGTGGCATTTGACATGTTTTGTGCCACTGGTGTCGTTGTATTTGCCTCCGCCTCACTCGTTGTCTCTTCTGTTCCGTGGAATGACGGGAGTGACGTGTTAGCAAGTATGGCGGTAAATATTCGCTGAAGTATCCCGGACACAGGTATGCTGGCATTGAGTGACGGAAATATATCGGAAACATGCAAGTTGGCATCGAGAGGCGGAAGTATTCCAGAAGCCAGCTGGCTGGCATTAGGTGTCGGAAGCATCCCGGAAGCACGTTTCCTGGTACTGAGTGGAGGAAGTATTCCGGAAGCCGGTACGTCAGTAGCGAGAGGCAGAGGTATCGTAGATGCGAGTCCATCAGCACCAGGTGGCGGAACTGGCATAGAGTCTACCCGGTCAGCAGGGAGTGGGGGATGTGACGTAGAGTCTACCCGGTCAGCAGAGAGTGGGGGGTGTGACGTAGAGACTACCCAGTCGGTAGCGAGTGGAGTAGGTGCGTCGGCAGCCAGCGAATTAATTGACCGAGATACCGATCCGCTGGCTGCAAGTACTAAACAACAGAAGTAAACACCCGTCATAGAACGAAGGCTTCTGTTTGTTAAATATGGCAGAATTATTGGTTTGAGCTCAATACGTTCAAGTAAACATGTACGTGGCGATTATGAGAATATGAACTTAGCACCAAAACATATTTTACAGAAAAGGCTGCATTTATAATCGTAATAGCGGCATTGATATGAGATCAAATATTTAAGATTTTTTTCAATTCATGTTTCAATATTTCGTTTTGACTTGTTGTGAATATACATATAAAGTGGGTTTTTGCATTTGGAATCTTGACATTAATCACACTGTAATGTTTACAGTAGTTATACGTTCAATCAAGTACGTTAATATATATGGAAGTGTCTATGTTACTAAAAGGATACAATTACAATTGAACCTTATCAGTATTTCGCTTCTTTTTACCTTTTTTTTTGACAAATTGCAATTAATGAATGAATTATGTGATATTCTGGAGCCAGCTATGAGCGCCTACTTTCGCAGTTGGAGCCGGAGTACGTGGCGATACACCGACACTCGAACGTGTGGCCTGACTGTACACATGTCCCGTTGTGCAGGCACGGTTCTTCCGAACAAGGGGAAGACTTCGCCCCCACTTGAATCCCGGTGCCGGAGGACTGCTTTTTCTCAGTTTGTTGCCGTTTGTGGGCGTGACGGGAAGTCTTCTTGCCGGCAACAAGTGCTGGTCCTGCATCACCGGCGACAAACATCTGCACTGGAGGGTTGATGACCGTGTCGGCCAACGCGGTCGGCTCTTGCTCGACAGGCGGTACTGCCGTAGCCTGCCTCGTATCTGCGTCGTCGGTGATGTTACTTGCCCTTTCGTCCAGAAACTGCAGCGATGATACACTGGGATCTACGATCACAAGAGACGATCAAGGTCAAATATTGTATATTACTTCCACTACTACTACCACCATCGCTACCACTGCCACTGCCATTACTACTACTACTAATAATAATAACAACACAACTACTAATACAACTACTACTACAACTACTACAACGTAGCAATTTAAAAAAACAGTATTGTTTAATCTTAATGTTGTTGTCTTTAGTCCTTTTTTATCTCTTGGTTTCTTGTGTTGTATGCCAAATATGAGCCAGCAAAGTCCAAATTACAGTTCTTCTAGAAGTAAAGTTATACTAACAGAATACGAAGGACATAATATTTGTTTATATTTTTGTCTCTAAAAACCTTTGTCCTCTATTGATAACACGTCAACGGTTTAGCTACCCAGCGGAAGCTTCTTAGACGGAGCATGCATGGTGGTTGACCGGTGACTGCCGAGAAAGGTTCAATGGCCGACTCACCTTGGCAGTTCACTCCGCTGAAGTCCGGCGTACACGAGCAACTATAGTCGTCGCTCCTCACTTCGCATATGCCGTTATTCTGGCAAGGGTTGCTGCCGCACGGGTCAAACACTGCCGAAGTGGAAGGCGGAGTCACACAACTGACATAGTTATTCAAGATCGGAAATTTTTTGAAGATTTAAAATTGACCTTTACACACGCACATTTCATTGAGCCACAAAGAATATAAATGACACATCACGTATGACAATCACGTTTTGTTCAGAGACTGACTTAACCCCCCCCCCAATCAGTTACACAACAGAATGGAACTATTTTATGCTGTCTAGCGTACGAGAGAAATATGATTACACGTATAAATCCGAGTAAACAGGTGTGGTAAGTGAGAAGTAATCGAAACGTTATTGTTGATTTTTTGGTATCCAGTAATAACGAGGATAACACATTAAAGCACCAAAGTACACTTATTTCCAACGTGGTCCTCCTGGTTTTTAAGAGTGTCCTTCTCCAGAGTTAGTGAGTCCATAAGAGGTTTTTTTTATCCATTTCCCTGCATGGGATCTTTTACTTCCCCTGGCATAGACACCAGATAGAAGGGACCAACAGCTTTTACTGTCTCTTCCGAAAGACACAGGAAAAGTGGGGTGCCCAAGCTTCGAAACGGCGGAGGTGGTTTCGAACCCCGGTCCCTTCGACAAGCCCGTACGTAGTGCTAGTAAATACCCGGAGGTGGTGTTGCCGACAAACGAACAGCCACGTTTTGGCGACTACTACGTTCAACTGGCAGAACAGAAAGCTGAATTGGCAGAGCTGATGATATCACACGCAGCTACATATAACAGCCCTGACTCCGACAAATTCGTGCTCGTTGACCAAAAACGAGGTGAAAAATGTTGTGTGCGCAGTAGCACCGGTCAACAGTGGTATCGTGGAGTGATGGATACGCTGGAAGGTGGCACTGCGAGAGTCACGTTCATGGACTTCGGTACACCGGAGACTGTTGTGACTGAGGAACTGCTATGCATTCGCCTGGAGTTCCTACAACATGCATCAGTTGCCGTACACTGTGGTCTAGCAGGACTTGATAACAACGCACAGGGGACGCCCGACGAGAATGATGTGTTCCTAAAGAAAACACAAGACAAAGACCAGATGGTGACGTTGAATCCGGACAATACCGGACACACTGAAGCATATGCTATGGATGGGTCAGTTAATATGACTTCCCTCTTCCCGAGACGAATGACGCTGATAGTAATAGTGGAGAAACTGCCAGGCGACGGGAACAGCAAGATGACAGATGCTGAACATCAAGATGACAAGTTAAGCACGTGTCAAACAAACACTAGTGATCTCGTCAGTCACGTTTTGTCACCACCTCGTTTCTGGTTTCAACCGGTGCGTAGCGAGGCTGAGTTGGCATGCTTGTCGGAGCAGATGAGTTACGCGTCACTGGATCAGACGGAAAACAATTGGAAGCAGAGTGTTGCAGCACTTTGTGTTGTTAGGCACACAGACGGCAATGTATAAAAGCTCGCGTCCTCGACATCGATGCAGATACGGTCAGCATGTTCCTCATTGAATGTACCAATACAACGTACCTAGAACACAAGCTGATATACCCCAGCAAGTCTGAATGGAATGTGCCCTCGCCATATGCAATTGAGTGCAAGCTGGACGGAATTGCGATGATCATTGAAGATGGCTGGACCGAGGAGGCATAACGGATGTTTGCCACGTCTGTGATGGACAGGACGTTACTGGCACAGTTTATATCGGCCGACGAGATAGGCGACGGAGACACACCAGTCCCCTGCTATGTCGTACTTTACCTGGAAATGGGTGTGTATGTCCGTCATCCGTCAACGCCTGCTCGACTCGGTAGATAATTATACAGAGGATTCTGAAGAAGTAGAGGACGATAGTAGCGATGACGACGCCAACACTGACTTGACACAAGTGGCTGACGCAGGCGAGTTGCAGCCCAAAGGCAAACTTAAGCAGGTGACAAAGGACATACATGAGTACTACACATCTCACACGACATCAGACTTCCGTGTCGGTGTCGGTACGTTCTGCGCTGCTAAGTATGTCAGAGAGGAGAGGGAGGAGAATTGGTGTCGAGTCGTTATCACCAGCACGGACGCAGACGATGTTGGCGTATTCTACATCGACAACGGCAAAATGGCAGCTACCATCAAGAAACGGAACACAGTGACATTCGACGTAGTGTTTATGACAAAGAGTCGGATGTTGTCAGGTACTCGGATACACATTTAAAGCCAGGCGAGCCGCTGGAAGTCATTAACGTAATGCCCTTTGTGTCGCCACACAACTTCTCGTGTCAATCAGCAAAATCACAAAAGACGGCACTTCCTCTTCTGACTGATAACATTCCGGATTGTTACTCGCATTCAATGGCCGAATGTGAGGACGTTTGTGGACTCTTAACCAGCAATTATCTTAATTTCTTTGTATGTATGTTGTAATCCTCAATAGTATACGACTATTTACATGAAATTCCACATATATATATTCCTCGTAGCATATACCGTTCTTTTTATGATGCGAAGCACACATGTCAATAGTCCGCATCCACGGTTAATCCGAAGAATAGTCACCGTCCGCACAATAGTCACACCCAAAATAGTCCACTCTATAAATACGCCCCATTGACGAAGACAGACAGACTGAATACCGGAGTGACGAACGCACCTCTGCAGAATGAAGCTTCGCCGTGGTCCAGAATCTCACACGATTGTGCTGCCAGCTAATAGTTAGTACGAAAGCGCACTATTAGTGCAATGATTTAATACAAGGTAAACTAAGGGGTTTTGTAAATATAAAAAAAATTAAAATAATCCAAAAAGGATTTCGGTAAAATTTACCCCACACACTCACACCATATCTAACAAATGGAGGCACTCTACACGCATTCCAAAGCACTGAAAAGAAAGCAGATTATAAAATATTTTCAACCGGGAAAATCATGTCTAAGACATACCTTGTATTGTTTTTCACCCACCCACCCACCCACCCACGTCAATATTTAGGATTATTGGAAAAGCCTACAATTACAATGGTTCGTAATTCAAACAACCAAACCTATATCCCCTTTCGGTTGTACCATCAGAAGACGTCGCACGAGGGAACCGACCTTCACAATTGCGGCCCGCGTACGCAGGTGTACAGTCGCAGATATATCCAAAGCCTGCGATCTCGGAGCATTTGCCATCGTTGGAGCACGTGTCTTTGGCGCACTGGGTCTTATTGGTGATCGTCTGGACCGGCGAGACCACGGACAGGATCTTCGCCGAGTTAGCGGATAAGTTCCCAGCGGTCGCAGCTAATCGAGCAGCCAGCAGTGCGTCGAACAGCGTCATCAGATTTCTCGTCTTCAAAATATCTGTGTTGAACAGCGATATGGCATTGCTAACAGATCTGTCAGTTTCCACAACACTGCTGAAGATAATGCAAGCGTACTAGTCTGAAATCATATCCCACGCCAGACTCCACCAAACAACAACATAACAAAACATGAGAACATTGCATCATCCTGAAAGGGCGAAGATGAAAAAAGCTCGAACATGTCTTCGGAATGGCAAGTGACCTGGCTGCAATAACAGGGCTGAGTTGAACCCTAGAAGGGAAGAGGACAAAACCACACCGTGACGAACCATGGACGAACTGAAGGCAGCTGATCTGACATGGGGAATAGCGGCAAGGAGAGTATAAGATAGGGGGAACTTACGAGGAGTTGTACAAACCTTACGTGGCACACCTGGCCACGAATATATATATATATATATGTATATATGTATATATATGTATATATATATATGTATATATATATATGTATATATATATATGTATATATATATATATACATATATGTATATATATATATATATATATATGTATGCATATATACATATATATATACATATATATGTATATATATATATAAATATGTATATATATATATATATATATATATGTATGTATGTATGTGTGTGTGTGTGTGTGTGTGTGTGTGTGTGTGTGTGTGTGTGTGTGTGTGTGTGTGTGTGTGTGTATGTATGTATGTATGTATGTATGTATGTATGTATGTATGTATGTATGTATGTATATATATATATATATATATATATATATATATATATATATATATATATACATATATATTTTAATGGGAAATATATATTAATGGGAAATATGCCTCTAGCTCCCGTTAATGCAAACACGAGTGCAGTTTTGTGGAGATACACGCATACCACGTTAGGTATGCAGGATATTCCTTACACAAATGGAGTCGACCACGAAAACCGACCATCTTCCATTCGATCAAAACATATTTAAGGTTGACCCTTCAGACTTCAGACGCAGTGTCAGTGTGTAATGTAAGCAGTTCACCGAATGCAATTGTTCGCTGGGATATCCTCGGAACAACCGTGCACGGATGTCCAATGCTAAGCAACGTATACCTTCACGGTGACATCTTCTGTGTGTAGTCTCAAAGATTCCCTATAAGAGCTTTCCTTTGCGATGTTGTGTCACGTCGCCATCTCAGCTGGACACCATTGTTATGAATACACCACCCTCCTCCGTTGACTTAGCACGCCCCGAATCAGGTCAGTTGACGTTCAGATGTGTAATGTGTGAATGGCTTAAGTAATATGCGCAGTCACGGTTCAATTAAAGAGTGCGCATTTTAGTTAAAATCATCGAAAAAAAGTCGTTGTAGTTAGATAGGGTAACTTGCAAAAGCGTGAACTGCCTTATGCCATAGTGTATCGAGCCGGACCCACTTCTGCTCTTTTTTCGCCGAATTTCGACTGCATCCGGTCGAAAGTAATTTAACAGTTTATCCGATGATTTCAACAAAACTAAATAACACATTCGCACAAACGAGCTGGCCTGTCGCAGTGGATACCAACAGTGGCGTATCGAAGATCTCGCAAAGACGGAGGCCAAAGGGGGGCTAAATTTGGTCACCATGCTACCATGTAGCGGCGGGGCAAAAAATCAAGATGTTAAGCCAAAGGAGGTGCGAATATCAAAGCCTCCCACCCAAAAAAAATACGCCACTGGATACTAGATAGGTTTGATTTGTCCCAAAATAATTCTAAAAGGCGCCGAGCAAAAAGAACGAAACCAACCCTCCTACCAACGTTCGTCCCACCTTGGCAGTTCTTGCCCTGGTACATCGGTGGACAGAGACACGCATAGTTTTGTGCGTAGGCGTCGTCGGAGCAAGTGCCTCCGTTGACACAAGGTTGGCTGGAACACGGCGGGTTCAGAGCCCGAAGGTGAATCGTCGCCGACGCCTTCTTTATCGAGCCTTTTTTGTGCTGCATCTTCACACTCGCTGGCTGGAGCTTCTCTACTTTCTGCATTCCTCCTGGCGCCAGATTCTTCGTTTCTTTGTTCCTCGATTGAGGCACCGGGTAAAGTGCCGCCAGGTCCGTCATTCGCTCACCCCCTGTCAGACGTCGTAGTTACAATAATTATCTTGATTTCCGTATTCTGTGCAAGGTTTTTCATTGTACAGTTGATAATCATACATTTGTTGTTATTGTTGTTGTTGCTGTTATTGTTTATATAAACTTTATCAGTATAGAATTGAATTTAAAGATTTTGGAACTACGCCAAATGGAATCGATATTTACATCGTTTACAAATGAAGCAAATGTTATGTGTTTGCGCTATTTACAACTCTTACAACTCTTACAGCTCTTACAGCTCTTACAACTCTTACAACTCTTACAGCTCTTACAACTCTTACAACTCTTACAGCTCTTACAGCTCTTACAACTCTTACAGCTCTTGCAACTCTTACAACTCTTACAACTCTTACAACTCTTACAACTCTTACAGCTCTTACAACTCTTACAACTCTTACATCTCTTGCAACTCTTACAACTCTTACAACTATTACAGCTCTTACAACTCTTACAACTTTTACAACTCTTGCATTTCTTACAACTCTTACGTGTCTAGTTGACCTAAATAGTATAGCATTGCGACCCAGTGGAAGGGAATTGCTTTGTGCGGCGTTCATATTACTCGGAGATGCTATTTATGAAACAATACAATAGAACACTTTTGTTGCCCTAAAATAAACTGGGGACGCCATCTAGTGAGACTGTGGCCGAAACATATCGATGGCAGCGTTAACTGTGGCATACGGTAAAGGCCGGTTTACACCAGCGATCTGTGCCCCAACTGGTCGGCCAACACATTGTCGCGCGATGTCGCGGTGCAAAAATTGGTTGTGTAAACACCCCGAGAGACCGATTAGCGAAACCAATTTGTGGCTACGATTGTGACGCTGGATTTGGGGTTGGGTCCAATTTGATCAACAGTCGGACGGTTTTTTTTTGTAGCAGTGGCCTATCAGGGATCGACAGCTGGTGCACCTGTCGTGACCTTTTGTCAAAGCTCCAATCTGAATTGGCGCGAGTGAATAAGTTTAGACACGTCGCTCGTCTAAACACACACATGATTTAGCTGCACACTGTCATGCGACACGGTGTCGCCCGACTAATTGGGGCACACATCGCTCGTGTAAGCAGCGCTAATGACCCATCCAGGGGACCATCGGCCGACTCACGTTGGCAGACCGATCCCTCGAAGCCCGGCGCACAAATGCAGGCGAAGGCATGTTCACGAGGCTCACAGCCGCCGTTGTTTAGACACGGGTTGCTCGTGCACGGAGCGAACGCTGTCACGAACAGACTGCAGCAGGTAACCGGCTTTTCACATCAACATTCACGAACACACGTACGCAACAGCTTACGCCAAAGGGGCCGTCTTCAATAAACAATGCCCCAAAAAATTATTAATATGGGATTATGATGTATGATATGGCATAGGACAATAAATGTTGTAATATGACGGACTTATACATTATTCCATAATCTATTGCAATAAATTAAAGAAAACAAGTAAACATTATTTTATTGTAGAAGTAGGTATATCATAGGATAGGTGTAAAGAGGATTCGCCGGCATAGGATAGTATATAACCTGTAAGGGCGAATAGAATGAAGATTCCGTTGGGTGGAACACAAGATAATTATCTAAATAATGGTGGATAAGCCCTATATGTTTCTCGTCTTCGACGGAACATGAACACTACTTTCGCATCTACGTATTTTGCGTCACAGTATATCTTGCACTCCGAACTTCTGCTGCCATTAATGTCATACAAACATCATACATACATGCGAAAGTAGTGTTTATGTTCCGCCGAAGACAAGATAAGCTTTATTTGCTCGAAGCCATACCGAGTTGTGCAAGTCTAACGACAAGTACCTTGGCAGTTAATGCCGTAATAGTTCCTGCGACAGATACATCGGTAGCCAACGCCGCTGATCTGACACAAGCCGCCGTGGAGACACGGTTTGCTGGCGCACTGGTGGACTCCTGCAACTCACGACCACACGGTGTTGGCTTAAGGCCAGTTTACACGAAATATTGTTGTTGTATCATGATGTACGACAGATGCGGTATCGTAAAAAAGACACCCGTGTATATCTGATTTTAGGACGAGATCGTTCATATGGTGACATAAAATAATGCACGACTGTGTGGTGCCTTCAGCAAAACAACCACCAGAATTTTATATGTCTGATTTTGCATTTGATGCAAATTACACGTGTCACTGATACCATGACACGTTATCTTCGCCGACGAAGAGTTGAAGTACACCAGCGGAAGTTTGTAGCATATCATAGTAGTTTCTAAACATCAATGAAAATGTAGGACATATATATTGCACGTTCGTCTAAAGACTGTAATCGACCAGGATATCCCTTCTTCTTATCAACACTTGCTATCTAACGATTGTGTAACCTACTGTTTTGTGTAACCTAATTCGCTGTTGAAGATTGAAAAAAATTAAAGTTCACCTTGATCTGCACCATGAGGTTGTTGGACATGTGTTAGTTTGATATTTCAAATAATTAGGCTTGTTAGTTTGAACGCATTCGGTACAGTTTAATTGAACGCCTGTGCTTCCTCGGTGTTTTCGAAAGCAGTTGGCGATATGGCTGTGGATCCATATTATTACACCAACTTTATAGGCCTACCACACAACAAGGACTTCCATTCTTTTGACTCTTCAACAGCGTTGTATTCTTCTAAAACATGATGATCTAGACTACGTGTCCGCGTTTCCTCACTGATAATAGGATTGTTTGCTACATGCGATCGACTCACGTTCACAGAAATAGCCGACGTAATTCTTCTGGCATGCGCACTTGGACTTGGTATGTTTCCCCCTGTTGCCGACTTTGGACACGCGACACTTGCCTCCATTTTGACACGGATGAGCGATGCAGGAGTTAGATTCTGCTAAGACACAGTTCGTTGTCGTTTAATTGTGTAGCATAACTTGTCCTCACGCATTTGGTACACATTACGATTCGTACATAAGACTTACTTCATGCCCGAGACGACTCGTCCGTGAGACAATTCGTTTCCATGTACGAGAAGACAGAACGCTTCGGTTTGTTTCGTATCTATGTCTCTGTGTTGATCAGGCAGCACAATACATGACAAATAGATAATTACACAGGGAAATACCAAAGTTACCAGATACAATTAGACGTAGGTGAGACCATTTCGCAGGTGACTGTTCCAGAAGTAAAGAAGTTGTGAGAGAGCTGGCAACCAAAGCATGGACAGAGAAGACCAGGGAGACCATGGAAACCTTGCAGACCAGGGAGACCTGGCAGACCAGGGAGATCTGGCAGACCAGGGAGACCTGGCACACTAAGATGACCACAGAGACTATGGAGACCAGGGGGACCATGGATACCAGGATGAACACGGATACCAGGATGAACACGGACACCAGGATGACCACGGAGATCAGGATGACCACGTAGACCAGGGCGACCATGGAGACCAGGATGACCACATATACCATGGAAACCAGGGAGACCAAGATGACCACGGAGACCAGGATGACCACGGAGACCAGGTAGACCATGTCTAACCTATCCAAAACTACTTGTGTCTGAATTCGGGATAACAGCTCCTGAACTTGAAAGGCTATGCAGGACAGGGAGTAACGGAGACGTATGGCGACCAACTATCATGATATTGGTCAGTTGGTTTTCACTTCATTCACAATCCCAATTTTTTTTATAAACAACTGAATCGCTGTAACATTAAATTTTAATTAATGTAGCTACGAATACGTTTATGTCGTCTCGACAAGTAGCAATTGAACGATGACGTTCGCTGCATTGTTCACGTTCACCGGTTGGTTATCTTTCACACGCAAGTTTAACCGACAACATATGCAACACTTGCATGCACTATAGAGCCCAACATGTACACACGATACACACAGCGTTATTGTGGACGGGATTGACATATGCATGATAAAACCGTTAATACAATCTAGAAAGCTAATTTTACATCCGTGTCAGCTGTATCTACTTGGCGATAATATGAACATATTAGGAAACCTATTCCGTGCAGTTTATGCAGAAACCTACTTAATTCGCAGTCTTTGCCGTAGTATCCACGAGGACAGGCGCACTTAAAAGCATCGAGGTATGGAACACAGTGCTTCTTCTCCCCGCAGTGACTATTGTCACACACTTTCGCGCCTGAAAGCAGCGAGGACGTCATAGGAGATCAACCACACAAACAGCAACATTCACGGTATTTCAGTCAACTGTGAATGTGGTTTGCACGGTAAATCGTGACTAAAATACATAAATCAATTATCACGGAACACTGTTAGAAAAGACCCGGCTATAACGATGAATATAGTCATGTATTCCCGAGATTATATGTCATATTTATGATTCCAAAACTGAGAGACCTTAGTTATGAAGAACGTCTGAAAGAATGTGGTTTAACAACTCTAGAGACAAGGAGGTTAAGAGGAGATCAGATTGAAGTTTTTAAGATATTGACTGGGTATGAAAATATTGATAGAAATATGTTTTTCTCACTCAAGAAGGATAGCAGGACTAGAGGACATGAGGTAAAATTAGTAAAGGATCAATGTATATTGGACATCAGGAAGCACTCGTTCTCACAGAGGACAATAAATGAATGGAACAAATTGTCTACAGATTGTGTAACTGCTAGCAGCGTGAATATGTTTAAAAACAAGGTTGACACATATCTCAGGAGGGCGGGCTATAAGTAGATGAACATTGTTGGACTCTCGATAAGCCAATGGCTTCCTTGTCCACTTGCCATCAGGGCCTTTGGCTTGGATAGCAAATCGTGTTAAATCTTGTTAAATCTATTACACATAATATATTACTCACATGCACGCATGCATGCCTGGATACGTACGTCCGGCACACACACACACACACACACACACACACACACACACACACACACACACACACACACACACACACACACACACACACACACACACACACACACACACACACACACACACACACACACACACACACACACACACACACACACACACACACACACACACACACACACACACACACACACACACACACACACACACACACACACACACACACACACACACACACACACCTGTATGTCCTAAACCAGTTGGCCACGTAGCGATAACTTGTAGGGACTCAAGACTTACGTTCACATATGTTCCCATAGTAACCCTGTACACACGTACAGTTGTACGTTGTGCCGTTGGCGATGCAGGTTCCTCCGTGTTTGCATGGGCTGTGTTTACATGGTTGTATTTCTGCCGGAACCAGTCAACAGACATGTGCATAAGCAACATCGATTTCAAAATTAATATGTCTGAACACATTGCCGACGCTAAAAC
The DNA here is from genome assembly GCA_963662155.1 of Lamellibrachia columna. Lineage (NCBI taxonomy): Eukaryota > Metazoa > Annelida > Polychaeta > Sabellida > Siboglinidae > Lamellibrachia > Lamellibrachia columna. The sequence continues at coordinate 11,993,835 of OY759263.1, forward strand.
AAGTCATCATTGAGTCCACAGTTGATCAACTATATCATTATTTGGTCAACTTTAAACCGAATTTTTTTCTCGCAAATTTAGACTCGCGCCTTCAATATCAAAACAGCATACAGTTAAAAGTGGCACTAAAAGTGAAAGTGGCAGTGTCAAAGTGGCAGTGGCAGTGTAAAAGTGGCAGTGAGCTTTGACCTTGAGTTAAACGAGTCACACAGACGTTATTTAAAATATGCGTTTTGCATACCCTTCTTGTGCACGTTCTCGTGTACCGTCCGACCGACGTAAACATATGATATAAACCAGGTGAAACTCAGAGGCAATAACATAGCAAGATAAGCTCTGTTAAGAAGCACGACTATACCTAATTGGTAAGTATAATACTAGATGGAATAGCGGCAGTGGAAAGAAGGAGAGGCAAGCCGCTATAAAGATCGGAGACGGACATCACATGTGTTCAGGACGGTGACAACGGCTGGTACAACAGTTAGAGAACGACATCGATTTCTCATAACACTATTGGGCAGCGACATCATGTCTTGAACAAGATAAGCATATTGAAGAAGAAGAAAATTCACTTGTCTGGCAGTTCTTGCCACGGCGGTCACTTGGACATTGGCAAGCGTAGGACCTTCCATTGGCAATGCACGAGCCTCCACTGCTCTACCACTGGATACTCGCCGTCCGCACATTCCTTCCATTACACAAGCGGTTTACACTCCCGATGTGTGCATGCACGCTCGCACACACGCACGCACGCACGCACGCACGCACGCACGCACGTGATCGCATTTTCCGCGTTACTGCCTCACTCCAACAGTGGGGACAGTTTCACTTGTACCGCTTTCGAGATGTTCTTATCTTCTTCCATTGACTTCGGTCATGGTTTCCGTTGACTTCGGTCATGGTTTCCATTGACTTCGGTCATGGTTTCCATTGACTTCGATCATGGTTTCCGTTGACTTCGGTCATGGTTTCCGTTGACTTCGGTCATGGTTTCCGTTGACTTCGGTCAAGGTTTCCGTTGACTTCGGTCATGGTTTCCGTTGACTTCGGTCATGGTTTCCATTGACTTCGGTCATGGTTTCCGTTGACTTCGGTCATGGTTTCCGTTGACTTCGGTCATGGTTTCGGTTGACTCCGGTCATGGTTTCCGTTGACTTCGGCCATGGTTTCCGTTGACTTCGGTCATGGTTTCCGTTGACTTCGGTCATGGTTTCCGTTGACTTCTGTCATGGTTTCCATTGACTTCTGTCATGGTTTCCATTGACTTCGGTCATGGTTTCCATTGACTTCGGTCATGGTTTCCATTGACTTCGGTCATATTTTCCATTGTCTTCGGTCATGGTTTCCATTGACTTCGGTCTTGGTTTCCATTGACTTCGGTCATAGTTTCCATTGACTTCGGTCATGGTTTCCATTGACTTCGGTCATGGTTTCCGTTGACTTCGGTCATGGTTTCCATTGACTTCGGTCATGGTTTCCGTTGACTTCGGTCATGGTTTCCATTGACTTCGGTCATGGTTTCCGTTGACTTCGGTCGTGGTTTCTATTGACTTCGGTCATGGTTTCCGTTGACTTCGGTCATGGTTTCCATTGACTTCGGTCATGGTTTCCGTTGACTTCGGTCATGGTTTCCATTGACTTCGGTCATGGTTTCTATTGACTTCGGTCATGGTTTCTATTGACTTCGGTCATGGTTTCCACTTCTCTCATGGTTTCCGTTGACTTCGGTCATGGTTTCCATTGACTTCGGTCAAGGTTTCTATTGACTTCGGTCATGGTTTCCATTGACTTCGGTCATGGTTTCCATTGACTTCGGTCATGGTTTCCGTTGACTTCGGTCTTGGTTTCCATTGACTTCGGTCATGGTTTCCATTGACTTTGGTCATGGTTTCTATTGACTTCGGTCATGGTTTCCATTGACTTCGGTCATGGTTTCCATTACTTCGGTCATGGTTTCCATTGACTTCGGTCATGGTTTCCGTTGACTTCGGTCATGGTTTCCGTTGACTTCGGTCATGGTTTCCATTGACTTCGGTCGTGGTTTCTATTGACTTCGGTCATGGTTTCCATTGACTTCTGTCATGGTTTCCATTGACTTCGGTCATGGTTTCCATTGACTTTGGTCATGGTTTCTATTGACTTCGGTCATGGTTTCCATTGACTTCTGTCATGGTTTCCATTGACTTCTGTCATGGTTTCCATTGACTTCGGTCATGGTTTCGAAGACGCTTGCCGACTTCCTGCAGATCTTTTGCCCTCGACTCCCGGTCATGGTTTCCGTTGACTTCGGTCGTGGTTTCTATTGACTTCGGTCATGGTTTCCGTTGACTTCGGTCATGGTTTCCATTGACTTCGGTCATGGTTTCCGTTGACTTCGGTCATGGTTTCCATTGACTTCGGTCATGGTTTCTATTGACTTCGGTCATGGTTTCTATTGACTTCGGTCATGGTTTCCACTTCTCTCATGGTTTCCGTTGACTTCGGTCATGGTTTCCATTGACTTCGGTCAAGGTTTCTATTGACTTCGGTCATGGTTTCCATTGACTTCGGTCATGGTTTCCATTGACTTCGGTCATGGTTTCCGTTGACTTCGGTCTTGGTTTCCATTGACTTCGGTCATGGTTTCCATTGACTTTGGTCATGGTTTCTATTGACTTCGGTCATGGTTTCCATTGACTTCGGTCATGGTTTCCATTACTTCGGTCATGGTTTCCATTGACTTCGGTCATGGTTTCCGTTGACTTCGGTCATGGTTTCCGTTGACTTCGGTCATGGTTTCCATTGACTTCGGTCGTGGTTTCTATTGACTTCGGTCATGGTTTCCATTGACTTCTGTCATGGTTTCCATTGACTTCGGTCATGGTTTCCATTGACTTTGGTCATGGTTTTCATTGACTTCGGTCATGGTTTCCATTGACTTCTGTCATGGTTTCCATTGACTTCTGTCATGGTTTCCATTGACTTCGGTCATGGTTTCGAAGACGCTTGCCGACTTCCTGCAGATCTTTTGCCCTCGACTCCCGGCGATAAATCATAATTAACACATGCCACTTCACATTGTTCCCTTGACACGATGGAATGTGGAGCAATACTGTATTCTCGTGAAATACTATTAACAGTAATAGCAGATTGCATATTGGTTAAGCTAATATCCATAATATTGTAACCGAACAAGCGATGTGCAGATATCGGTATATTCGAAAACATTTAGAGATGACAACTCACGATGGTAACACGTTTTGTACGGGTATGGGTATTACGTTTTGTGCGGGTATGGGTAGTACGTTTTGTACGGGTATGGGTAGTACGTTTTGTACGGGTATGGGTAGTACGTTTTAACCAATCAAGATATTAGAGGTACTAATAAAATCAGTGTCGCGATGTACCGTAACACATTCGCCGCGCGAACTGAATGAGAAAGATGGTATCGCTCGGCAAGCCGGGAACACTGGTGATATATGCAATATTTTTTGAATTCCCGTTTTGTACAAATTATAATGTTACATATAGTGCACCAATAAAGAATAACATAACATAGTATACCACTATTAATTTATATGTACTTTGAGACGGAACAATTCAGACGATTGAGACATTTTAATGATACGAAACCCCCAACTATCAGCCTATCAGATAACCGATGAAAATAGTTGTGCTTTCTCTTTAAGACATATTCGCAGTGCAAATAGTTACTGTTGTTGTGGGGATGTCTTCGATCTCCGTGTTTTTCACAGTATTTCCCGTGGTAATGATCCAGACACAAACAGATGTAGCCGTCGTCCAGTTTCATACACGATCCATGATTGAGGCACGGATCGCACATACACGACTCATCATCGGTATCTGGAAGTAAACAAAAAGACGCAGATATTTTAAATAATAACATGAAATATCTTTTTCTAATAATATTTTTCCAATAAAATTAAAACAATTCTTTCCCTACGTCAATAACCGTTAAAGCTAATAATATTTTTGATTTAATTGCGCTGATGACCAAATCGTATAAACCTTAGGAAAATCATCTATGTCATAGATTATTTTCCTAAGCGTGATGTGATTTCTTTATCAGCGGTATTAAATTCATATATTGATAATAGCTTGAACTGTTGTTTACGCATGAAAACAACATATTCTTAGGCACACGGAAAGTAGAGGTTGCTTTACAATTTATTTAATGAAATAATCCGTCAACTAATAGTTTGGTCTTCCTGTTCAAAGAAAGGAGATTAGTTGAGTTTTGTAGTAAGAGAAACTACTTCGATTTATGCCGAGCATTCTAACAAGCATACCTGTTCACGCAAACACCATTTACATTTTCCTGAAAGCATCCAGTCCAACTGCATTTGTTACTCGAAATGTGCTCGTTCTTATCATTTCGTCACTAGAATCCCATTGCTAGACAATAATTCACGTTCTGCACGTTCTTATGCATCAACATGAATTGACAGTACGAGGTTTTATTTATATAATTAACTATTGTAGGGCTATTTCAATGTAAACCACACCATATGATCTGGAGCAAAGGACGGTTTATATGAGATTAATTATCCAGTTGGATGTCGCGCAGCATCGCGGTGCTAGAATCGGTGGTGTAAACACTGTCGCTAGACCGGTTAGCGACGCCAATTTGCGGATACGAATGTTTTGAAGGAATTGGGGCTGGTCCCAGTTTGGCCGACAGTTGGCAGCGATTTTGAAGCAGTGGCCAATCAGAAAACAAACAACAGGTTCACCCGTCGCGACCTCTCACCAAAGCTCAAATCATCGGGAGCTGCGCGAGTTTACGTCTAAGTCACAGTGTCTAGACGCACTTTAATGTATCTTAAACAAGGGAGATGATGTGGTGGTCTGCTTGCCTGGAGCCAAAATAGAGGCGATAACTGAGAGGGTAAAAAACATCGTAGGCTCGGGTAAGGGTGGATATGTTTTAGTACACGTAGGGACAAATAACGTAGAGAGGGAGGGTACAACTGCCATAGTTAGGAAATATAGGCAGTTGGTCAGAACACTAAAACAGACGCGGGTTGAGCAGGTAATACTGTCAGGGATTTTACCTGTAATGGGCAGGAGGGGTCACAAATATCGAAATTGTCGGGGGATGGCAATTAACATGTTAGTCCAAAAGCTATGTAGGGAAGAGGAAGTTGGATTTGTGGATTTATGGGGAAGTTTTGTTGGGAGGGCTGATATGTACATGAAGGATGGGCTTCATTTAAGTGGAAAGGGGGCGGCAGTATTCGCGGACAAACTTTCAGCAGCAGTAGATAGTGACTTGGGTACAATGACAAATATTTTTGGAAGTAAACATTCTTTAAACTAGAAGTGCAGGGGGGTTACCTAGAGGTGTCTCAAGCAGAACAAGAGGCCACTAGCACAGATAAACCAATATCAAATCATCCGAAAAACATCTCTGTAAAAGGTTATAGATGCGTATGTTTAAATGCAAGGAGCATAGTAAATAAGAAAAACGAATTAAACATTATGGTAGAAGATATTGACCCTCACATAATTGGTATAACTGAATCATGGGCCAACATAGATATAACAGATGCTGAATTAGGACTGACAGAATATGTAATGTTTAGGAAAGATCGAATAAGAAGATGGGGCGGGGGAATTATTTTATATGTTAAAGAATCTATTCAGGCTTATGAAATAAAACTAGAAAGGGAAGCAGATTGCGATGAAGCTGTTTGGTGCAAAATTGTTTCAGGAAATTCAAAATTAACTATTGGATTAGTTTACCGAAGTCCAAACATAAACGAAGAGGACAACACAAAAATAAAAAACGCTATAAAGGAAGTTAGTAAAGGGGAATGTATCATAATGGGAGATTGTAACCATGGACACATACAATGGAATTCTCTAGAGAGCACAGGGATTGAGGACCAACAATTTCTATTTTTAATCCAGGATAGCTTTCTTACTCAGCACGTACTAGAACCAACCAGGGGAGAAAATGTATTAGATATAGTTTTGTCATCACAAAAAGAATTAGTGGACAATGTAAAAATATTTGAACCATTGGGTAATAGTGACCATAATCAAATACATTTTGACATCAATGTAAAATCAGAAAGTAAAAATAAGAAAACGTACAAGAGAAACTTCCACAAAAGGTAACTACAAAGATATGAGAAAATACTTAGCAAAGCTAGATTGGAATAACATGCTGATGAATAAGACCGCAATTGAATGTTGGAATATTCTAAAATATGAAATTGAGAGTATCATCGATAAATTTGTTCCCTTCCAAAAACAAGGAAAACGGTGTAGAAAGAAACACTTGTCAAAAGAGGCTATTAGAAAAATAATGCTAAAACAAACTATGTGGAGGGTTTATAGGCGTACCAGAAAGGACGAAGACTATGCAAAATACAAAGAGGCACTTAATGCAGCTACAACTGAAATCAGACAATCTAAAAGAAGCTATGAGCAAAAACTAGCATGTAACATAAAAAATGACAGCAAGAGTTTTTATGCATATGTCAGGAGTAAACAAAACGTACAAGACAAGGTTGGACCTCTAGAAGACAGTGCTGGAAATATAATATCACAGGGGTTTTTAATGGCGGAAGACCTAAATGGTTACTTCAGTTCAGTGTTTACCAAAGAAGATATTAGTTCATTACCAGTTGCTGTTGCTAAATTTCAGGGGGCTAAATCTGACTATTTAGGTCCGTTAGTTGTAACTCCAGAATTGGTAGCTAAGAAAATAAAGGCAATGAAGGATAACAAATCACCGGGAGTGGATGGGATTCCTCCAAAATTACTAATGGAAACAGTAGAACAAATCAGTATACCACTTGCAAGAGTATTCAACTTGTCATTAAAAGAGGGAGTTGTTCCGTTTGAATGGAAAGAAGCAAACATCATAATATTATTAATTAAAAAGTGTTCGAGAAATAAGTCAGAGAATTACAGACCAGTGAGTTTAACGTCAGTGATTTGTAAATTATTAGAAAGGTTAATTAAAGACCATATGGTGGACTTCCTCGTTAAGCATAAATTATTAAATTCATCTCAACATGGATTCCTTAAAGCGAGGTCATGCTTAACAAATATGTTATGTTTTTTGGAAGAAATCACTAAGTGGATAGACGTGGGATCGCCAGTAGATATTATCTACTTAGATTTTCAGAAAGCTTTTGACAAAGTGCCACATCAAAGATTACTACTTAAATTAAAAGCCCATGGTATCGGGGATAGCATAACTGACTGGATAGAACAATGGCTGACTGGCAGAAGACAACGAGTTGTAGTAGATGGAGAAGTTTCAAATTGGAAATCGGTTTTGAGTGGGGTACCTCAAGGATCAGTATTAGGACCTATATTATTCTTAATTTATATCAATGACTTGGACGACAGTATAACAAGTAACGTACTGAAATTTGCGGATGACACAAAACTTTTTAGAAAGGTTAATACTGATGGTGATAAACAACATTTACAAAACTATTTAGACAGATTAGTGAAATGGTCTGAGAAATGGCAGATGTTGTTCAATTTTGGGAAATGTAAATGCCTACATACAGGACATAGGAACTTGAATGTAAACTATAAAATGGGAGATACTGTTCTGGGTACTACTGTAAAAGAAAAGGACTTAGGAGTTACAATAAGCGCTGATATGAAAGTTTCAGAGCAGTGTCGTATTGCAGCTTCAAAGGGTAACCAAATTCTTGGATTGATTAGAAGAAACATAACATACAAGGGAAAAAAGTTAATTATACCTCTTTATAAAGCAATAGTTAGACCTCATTTAGAATACTGTATACAAGCATGGAGACCATATCGTAAGAAGGATATAGATACGCTTGAACGCATACAAAGGAGAGCAACTAAAATGATTCCAGAACTGAGAGACCTTAGTTATGAAGAACGCCTGAAAGAATGTGGTTTAACAACTCTAGAGACAAGGAGGTTAAGAGGAGATCAGATTGAAGTTTTTAAGATATTGAATGGGTATGAAAATATTGATAGAAATATGTTTTTCTCACTCAAGAAGGATAGCAGAACTAGAGGACATGAGGTAAAATTAGTAAAGGATCAATGTAGATTGGACATCAGGAAGCACTCGTTCTCACAGAGGACAATAAATGAATGGAACAAATTGTCTACAGATTGTGTAACTGCTAGCAGCGTGAATATGTTTAAAAACAAGGTTGACACATATCTCAGGAGGCCGGGCTATAAGTAGATGAACATTGTTGGACTCTCGATAAGCCAATGGCTTCCTTGTCCACTTGCCATCTGGGCATTTGGCTTGGATGGCAAATCTTGTTAAATCTTGTTAAATCATGTTCGATAGCAAAACAACGAACCTGTATCCTCGGTGGTTTCATTTTGGGTGCTGCCGACTGCTATGCAGAGGAAGAAAATACACGACGCTAAAAGCCAAGGGGACGCCATTACTGTAAAATCGACGTAACGTGGTCTGAAAGAGAAAACCATTAACATTTACGACAGGAATAATACTTCGACACAGACGGGACTATTTAATTATTATAGTCATTATATTTACAAGCCGTGAACGATTTAGCCAAACCAGTTAGCCGCACTGCCAAACTGCCAGTCCATGTCAGCGGCATTCACCAAGACACGCGAAGGGTCTGCGCTAGATTGGTCTGTCTTCTCTTGCGCGCGGAAGTAGATTCGGCGAAATTGTATCGAAAAACTAGAGCGAATATCTTGCAGCAAACTGCTTAATGGCGGATATACGTTGTTCACATAAGACAGAACATTGAGTTTTACTGACTTGCATTAGTGGAAAGCTATTGCGCTAAAAATCTGTCTCGGCAGATGGGTTATCCTGGATGTTCATGCTGTGAGTAGAGGGGTGTTTGGGGACATAGGGACCAAGATAAGGGGGTCGGCAGGATTTGCGTTATTGGTCAGTAGGTCTACCACCCGGGCAAGCGAGGTATGGCGGGGGTCAGAACCTGGTGGGGGTTTTACGAAGTCCCCCACAACAATTTGGCCCCTCAGCCCCCTCTGGCTATGCCACTGATAAGGATCACTATTTGGCTTAAAGGCAGGATGCTCTACAATGATGGCCACTGTCTTTTCTCGACGCCTAGATACGGCATTTGCTACTAACCATGCTGATTGTGATCTTTGACGTAATGCAGAACGTTTCCGAAAAGGTTAAACGAATTTTACATATAACTGCGTTTACCTTTTCGTCTTGTCAAAATTCATCTCTTTCTTGAAGCACCTCTTGTTAACGAACTAATTTTAATGCTACGTTCTTAGGATACGACGCACACAACAGTAAACATCTAGTTATACAAAATCGTGCAAATTACGTTACGTCCACAGCGCATGCGTACTCGGGAAACCTTTGATTAAGCGTGCTTCCTGTCGCCCGGATCATACGCCCACGCATTGTTAATAACACAACAATCTAAAAATAAATTAATGAAACAAACGGTGTTAAAAACCAATATGTATAAAAAATAAGATAAATTTTACATTTTAAAAAAGAACGACAGACGCCATGGGGCTTACCGGCAAACCGGCTACTCATGATCAAACAGCAAACTTAAAATGTTCACTTGAAATGCAACGTCTTTTATTGGGAATTCCTAAAATTTATTTATTTCATTAATAAAATGCCACGTTTTAGACAACCTTTAAAGCAACTTCTGCTCAGGTATATTAAATGTATTCAACTGTGACCTCCAATGCATATTTTAATTCATATGATAAAATGCATAATATACATTGAAAACATGTCATTATTAGTTTAAGGTTGCCTGCTATGTGTCTTAGGCGGTGCTTGGAGTGAACCCCCGGCGCGTCATCTACGTTTGTTTGACGCTTTACGATAATGACGCGGCTGGCTGCATAACAAGGATTATCTCACGTTCACGGAACAGATCGGTGTCAGCTGTTGCTCCTCTAGAAACTACGGTGAAATATGTATAAACATATATTCACGAATACTAATACAATTATTTTCAACCTATAGTCATACAAGAATATAACTTAATAAGTATTTAACATATCTTCCTTTATTTAAGCTCAGAACTCTATGTAAGCCACATATAAATGTGGCTAGAATATTTTCGAGTCTATGATCATTACTGCGTGGCAACGACTGGTGTAGCGCTGGGTCCGTGTTGATCAGAATGCGTCGCGCGCCTGCGTAGTTTAGCAATATATTAGTGCAGGACTATATGATATATAATATTGACTATTTAATTGTTCTATGTTGGCATGGTGAGAAGGCATTGTCTAAACCTTTCTTCTGTCGTTTGGCTAATTAATTCTTGTGTGCTCGTTCCATAGTCTGACGGCGCTGGGGAAGAATGAGTGAACGTCTGGTAGAACATCATAACAAATCAGAATACGTTCGTACTTTTGTTAAAATCATCAGAAGAATTTACTTTGATTGTCATATCGACTAACTTGCGAAAGCATGAGTAGCCGTAAGGTACGGTATATATACAGGGGCTTCCGCAAGAAATTTGCCAGGATTTGCCAGAAAGAAATATATATATTATATATATTTGCAAGAAAGAAATATATATATATATATATATATATATATATATATAAAGAAATATATATATATATATATATATATACATAATTTGAGCTCACGAATATACATCCGGAAAAAGCTGACAGCTCAAAACGATTTGCATAATTAATTAATGATCAAATTATAAATAATGTATAAAAAAAGTGCGTATGAACAAAATATCAAGAACAAATATGTGTATATATAGATAATGAAAAAATCCATAAAATACTTATGTCGTAAAAAACGAGACTCCTATATATAATGTATAAACCAGGTAAAAACATCGAGCGATAACATATCGCCAGAAATAGGTGTCTTTAGTTTTCTTGAATGCTGACCGTGTCCTGCTGCACTTGATGGCAATTGGCAAAGCTTTCCACAAGCGAGGAGCAACCACAAAGCTGGTTAGCTCCGAGGCATTTCGAGTAAATGTTTTGAGGACGAGCGGATACGACGTGGAGTGGAGTTTAACATGTTAGTCAGACGAAGGACAGATACGCTGGTAGTGTTAAGTCTGTAGGAAATATAACATTTCGCGGTAGACTAAAAACCCACCTGTTTAAAAGTGCTTATCCTCCATACCCCCACAACGTATCATTCCAACTGTTTACAAATGGAACTGCTTATCAATTTGAAGTTTAACCCCTGTTGCTCTGGTGCGCTGCCGGGCTTGTGTCTCCAGAGGATTTTAACGCAATATAAGTGTTTCATAGTGTATTATATGTTTAACACCTGCACGTGCTACTAACTATTTCCTCCCCCAAGTGGTAACAAATTGATCTGTGACCTACTGTAAGTTCTAAAACCAAGCTGTTAGTCTCCTAGAAAGTCTTCCACCTCGATTTAACATAAGATGTCGGCATCATAGATATTCTAACCAGTGCTGGATCAACCACGGTAAAAGAGGTGCACTCGTACCAGGCCCCTCCACAAAAAGGCTCCCCACAAAATCAATCATAATCCATCCTATTAGACGCTTAGAATCTGTTCGTTTCCTTTGAATCGGGCCCATTATTTGGACATGAATTATATATATATATATAAACGAATATGATTTAGGCTAACTTTTGAGGGCGTTCTTAGTTTCAAGATGGATTCACTCGTCCTAAAAAGAAATACACGAGACACTTCTACAAAAGTAAATATAAAGATATAAAATACTTAGCAAAACTAGATTGGAATAACATACTGAGGAATAAGACCGCAACTGAATGTTGATACATTCTAAAATACGAAATTGGGAGCATGGGCGTCCGCAGGCTTTTTTCTAGAGGGGGGGGGGGCGGCAAACGATTCTGCTGTCTGATTTCGATCAGAAATCTTTACACTTACCAAAATATCTACTTTCAATGAACAATAATGATATAATTGTATGTAATTAATTAACAAATATACTAGATGATCTACTTAACACAAACAGTAAGCAATCTACTCGCTATAAAAAAACTAAATTTTACAAACACCCAGATACAGGGGGCATGTGCCCTCTTCCTTGCCCTCTCCCCGGACGCCCACAAGAAGCTATTAGAAAATAGCGTACAAGGAAACTATGTGGTGGGCTTATAAGTGAACCAGAAAGGATGAAGACTACACAAATTACGAAGAGGCACTTAATGCAGCTACGACTGAAATTAGGAAGTCCTAAAGGGATACTTCAGTTCAGTGTTTACGAGGGATGATATTAGTTCATTACCAGTTCCAGATGCCAAATATCAGGAGGATAAATCGGACTATTTAGGGTAGTTTATTGTATCTCCAGAAATGATAGCAAGATAGCAAAGAAAATAAAGGCAATGAAGGATAATAAATCACCTGGAGTGGATGGCATTCCGCCAAAACTACTAATTGAAACAGTAAAAAAATCAGTATACCACTTGCAATAGTGGTCAACTTGTCATTAAAAGAGGGAGTTGTTCCTTTTGAATGGAAAGAAGCAAACATCATACCATTATTTAAAACGAAACAAAAGCCATTGTTTGGGGGCTATGCAGCTAAGAGATAATAAAAACCAAACACGTGGAATTAAAAGCAAGAATATCACGACAGTCGTTTACTGAGAATGTGTTGGCGATTCCGGTCATTTCTCCGCATGACCGAGGGCTGACATGTTACCCAGCGCGGCCAATAAGCGTATGCGCAGTTCTATGAAATCGGAGTAACCTGGACTAAAGTGACGTATTAAGGGAGGCCGGCATACACCGAACCAATGTAAAGTCTGAAACAAACGTGTTATTTCACCAGAAAGAAGTCTACTTTAGTAAACAAAGACCAACATAACTTACATAAGTTGAGTTTGGACGCAAATAGCATATCCATATCCTATTGGCAAAACTAGGAATAGGTGTATAAGAATATATTTTCATTTGGCAGCGAGCATTGCCAAAATACCGCACTCGTGACATAGTTTTATCTAACAGTACGGCGCGGCCCATGAAATTAAGATGCGTTCAACAAGGTTTTCCTAGTAAACCACTAACGTGGTATTCTTACTTGTAGTTACAAATAGTTATGTTTTAGTAACGGCATAGGCAGAAGACCATGACTTTTTTCGCTTTAAAAAGGGTTCGAGCAATAAGTCAGAGAATCACAGACCAGCGAGTTTAACGTCAGCGATTTGTAAATTATTAGAAAGGTTAATTAAAAACCATATGGTGGACTTCCTTGTTAGGCATAAATTATTAAATCCATCTCAACATGGATTCTTAAATGCGAGGTCATGTTTAACAAATGTTTTTTGTTGTTGAAGAAATCACTAAGTGGATAGACGACGGATCACCAGGAGATATTACATATTTCGATTTTCAGAAAGCGTTCGACAAAGTGCCATATAAAATATTACTACTTAAGTTAAAAGCCCATGGTATCGGGATGGCCTAATTGACTGGGTAGAAAATGGCTGACTGACAGAAGACAGTGTGTTTTAGTAGATAGAGAGGTTTCAAACTGGAAATCAGTTTTGAGTGGGGTACCACACGGATCAGTATTATGACCTTTACTATTCTTAATATGTATCAATGACTTGGACGATAATATAACAAAAGCAACGTACTGACATTTATGGATGACACAAGAGCTTAGAAAGAAAAAAAATTACGGTGGTAAACAGCAATTACAAAACGATGTAAACAAATCAGGTAAATGGTCTGAAAAATGACAGATGTTAGTCATTTTTCGGAAATGCAAATGTCTACATACAGGACAGTGTAATCAAATTATTGGGTTGATTACAAGAAATATAACATATAAGGAAACAACTAATTATACCTCTATATAAAGCAATAGTGAGGCTTCATTTGGAATACTGTATACAAGCTTGGAGACCATATTAAGAAGGATATAGATACGCTTGAATGAATACATAGGAGATAAATTAAAGTATTCCAGAGCTGAGAGACCTTGGTTATGAAAAAGGCCTAAAAGAATGTCATTTAATAACCACAGAGACAAGGAAGTTAAGATGAGATCAAATTGAAGTTTCTAAGATATTAAATGGGTATGGAAATGTTTATAGAAATATATTTTTTTCATTCAAGATAGATAGTAGAGCTAGAATACATGAGATAACATTAGTAAAGGATCAGTGTAGATTGGATATCAGGAAGTACTCGTTCTCACAGAGGACAATAAATGAATGGAACAAATTATCTACATATTGTGTGAATGCTAGCAGCGTGAATATGTGTAAAAGGGTTGACACACAGATGACACAATGTTGAACTGTCGATAAACCAATGCCTTCCTTGTCCACCTGCCATTTGGGCCACTGGGCACCGAGTGGCTATCTTGTTAAACATCTAATTTTTACCATAAATCTTTATGTTTACCAAAATGTCCATTTTTATAGCACAGTAATGATATATGTTAACAAATATATTAAGTAATATATGTAACACAGCTAGTAAACAATCTACTAGCTACAAAATATAACCACACTCCAAATCCGCGATCAAGATCATTGTGTCCTGTGAAATTATACTGTGAGGTCAGGCTTGTAGCTGGGATAGGAGGAACATGAATCTGTAAGGTGCATTTGTTCAGGCATTTTAAAACGAATGGATAGCTATCGTCATATATACTGTTGTAAACGAATTCAATCTAACATCTTACTTGAGTGATATCTGCATAGCTGGACGTACATCGCTGATGTACCGTTTAATGTGGAACATGTGTACATAGTATGATGTCTTTATATAGATCTATATTATTCCAGATTGAACAGTTAGCCTTAATGCAACATCCCTATTTAAATATAAATTGAGTTATACGAAAATAAAACGTTTGTATTGCACTGTACGGCGCCTATTGTACATTATCTCGCACTTTAGCGTCCAAGTTCTTGGACTATCGCCGATTATCTTGCACGAGCACTTTTGGTCGGCGCCGGTCTGCTCACTGTAGTGGCAATTTCTACTGAGCTAATGCGTATTATATTGTTACACAGCGGACAGTAATGCGCGTCCCGTTGGAACATATGCATATTTTTAACGCGCGCCACATACGTTCACCATTGTATAACAAACTCTCAAACATCGCGTGAATTCGCTCAATCATAAACGAAGCCCGTCCAGCATTGCACCGGAAGTGGCCGCTAGGAGGCGACCACGCAGGCGCATGACGGTTTGCTACGGGGCGCGGGGCACACTCGACTTGCGCTCGTTACTCTTATTCTTTCGCTTGTGCTTGTGTTTGTGCTTGTGTTTGTGCGCGCTGGCCTGGCTGGCTGGCTCCTGTACTGCGGACAGCAGACTCGTGCGTTCATCTGTCAGACAAAGCAATACGAAGAGGCAAAACAAGTTTCTGATAGTCTTCTAGCCGTTTCCTGCCATGTCTGACAAATTCGAAAGAGGGCATAGACAATACCTGCGTAATTACATTGATGCTAGAAATGCAGACCCGCCCATACGTCGGATAGATAGTAGAACTAGAAGAAATGAGGTAATTAAGGATCAGTGTATATTGGATATCAAGAAGTACTCGTTCTCACAGAGGACAATGAATGAATGGAACAAATTATCTACATATTGTGTAACTACTAGCAGCGTGAATATGTTTAAAAAAGTCGACACCTATTTTAGGAGGTCGGGTTACACATAGATGAAACAATGCTATGGAATTGATCTGCTGTTCTTGTCAAAGGTACAAATACAGATTAGACCGTTTAGTAAACATTTTCATTAGCTGCAACGGCAAACCTGCACCTTCGGTAATGTTACTTAGTCTGCTAATAAAACTAACAGCGATTAAATATTTGAGAACAACGTGAACAATACGTCTATGGTTGTTCACTCACCAGTCTTGGTTTCATCTTCAAATCTACAGCAGAAATAACATTTATTTATGAGGACACAAACTGCACATAATTACATAAGATTGATGCATTGTAGTACTGTTACGATTCCATTATTATACTACACAATTTTATTATTAGTAATATTATCACAGAAAGGCACATGACAATTTGAATTTATTATGGACACGCACGACGAATATTTTTGTAATGTGTTATTAATTTTTATATATGGTTGGTTGTTATCATGAATCTTAGTTTTAGTTGGTACTTTTTCAGTCATCACTACTAGTGTGGCCGCTAGTTGTCGCACGCACGCACGCACGCACACACACACACAAGGAAGTAAGTTAATTGGTGTTTAATATGCTGAGAAAGTTTAAAGATAATCGTTGGACAACCCTTTCCAACAGGCACAGGAAACGCTATGATGGTCAAACTAATTGAATATTTCTCCGGATAGCTCGTTTTCATGTTGAAACGTTTCCTTTAACATATCCAAAAGGTTTTTGCGTTAGCATAAGTTTTCGTCATCTTCTCAAGATGACATCATCCAACCAGGACGTCATTCGTACTGACGAAGCTGTCTTGAGAAGAGAGTGAAAATTTCCACTGAGGTAAAAACCTTTTGGATATGTTAAAAAAGATGTTTCAGTATGCTATTAAGGCCAGTAATGAGAAACATGATTTTGGTCTCACCCCACATACTTCGGCTTGTTTACGGAGTTCCTGATGATACACACGATGGCGAACAGCAAGCCCAAGCTGCCAACGACACCCATAGCGCCGTAGAACTTGTTCTTGTTGTGTGTCCAGTCAATCCGCTCAGCCAGAGTCTTCGGCTTATCGGCAGGGTGTTCGGACGGAGGCCGGCCCTGCGGACACGCACGGACAGATCCACGGATTCACAGATCCAATGGATTTCACTGTACGAGGGGCTAAGTGGAATATTTGGGGGCATTGAACCATGAACCCTTTGGGTTACATCTTTTATTTTTTTTTTGCGCTATTACACGGTAAACTAATGGGTGACTAAGCTTGCCCCCTTTGTGAAATCCTAGATACGCCACTGACCAATGGGCAGTCTGAATAAATGGCCACTGAAAGGGCCGTTCATTCAGACTACCCATCGGTTAATGGGTTTTAAATGGGTTCTAGCATTTTCAAGGTTTTGTACAGGTTTTAAAAATTGGAATGTTTAAAGAAAGGTCTTAAACTTGATTCCACGAAACTAGACGTAGGCTCTTATTCGGTAGGAGTGGAATGGACTGCGCATAGCAATATGTGGGTTTTAACTTAGAAGAATTAAACAAGTTCCGACCTTCAAGAATATTACCCAGAATATTTTATATATACGTTATGTTGACGTCTGAGTAGTTCTGCTGATGTAGCTAAACACTGTCTGGCACATAACTGATAATAATATACGATCCTCTACTCTGCATCTCATGCTGTTAGATGTTACTTACTTACTTACTTACTTACTTGCTTACTTACTTAGTCCTCTTCGCTCAAGGTAGAGCTTAGGGCCGAAACGACTCTTTTCTAACTCACTCTGTTATTTGCTGCTTTCTTCACCTCTTTCCAGCTGGTTCAATGTTTCTTTACTTCCTCGGCTATTGATCGCCTCCAAGAAGTTTTGGGTCTGTCCGTTTTTCTTTTTCCTGGTGGATTCCAGTCTAAGGCATGTCTCGTGACATTGTTGGTTTTTTTCGTAAGATGTGTCCTATCCATGTCCATTTTCTTCTTGCAATCTCTCTCCTGATGCTGCGTTGGTCTGGCCTCCTCCAGGTTTCTTTGTTTGTGGTTTTATCTTGCCATTTGGTTTTCAGGATGTATCTCAGACATTTGTTAATGAATGTTAGTAGCATTCGGGTTGTTTTCTTCGTTGCTCTCCGTGTCTCAGAGCCACATATAGCAGCACACTTTTCACATTGGTGTTGAAGATTCTGATCTTGTTTTGTGTTGAGAAAGATGATGTGTTCCACACTGTCTTTAAGATGCTGAATGCATGTCTGGCCTTTCCAATCCTGTTTTTGACATCTTCATTTGTTCCTCCTTAGTCTCTCACTACACTTCCCAGATAGGTGAATTTGTTGTCCTCCTCTGTATCTTTTCCCTTCAGCTGTACCTCAGCTTGTTGTGTACTGTTCACCTTTAGTAGTTTTGTTTTCTGTATGTTTATTTTCAAGCCTGCCTTTTCTGTTAGAAATGTCCATGTCTTCGTCAGTGCAATGTAGTTATGGAACAGATTTATTGTATCACAAGTGCTAAACAAACACTTGTTACTAGTTAACAAGACGATACGACTGATCACATTTACTGATGAACAAACGCTGGAAAACGTTACGTAACAATTGGCCGGCTTCAAAATAATGAACTTCAATTTCACCAGGGACCTAATCTCAGAGGCATAACAAAAATAAGTATTACGCATAATCATGAACAGGGACTCGCATAAGTCATCAGAAGACCACCAAACAGTGGAAATGCAATTTGGAATAAATGTTTAGTTTTGTTTCCGAATGTAGCTATTGATTCATTGTGTGAAATTTTCGGAACTCTGAACTCAAAACAAAATGGTTGGGAGGTCTCGAAATTGATATACAATGTAAATGTTGTCAACAGATGGATGGGTACGCCAAGGAGCTGAGGAAGGTTGGCACGGTTAAAATAATTGTTTTATTGTTTCCTACTGTTGTGTGACGTATTTCAGGCCCCACGCTCTGCCCCTGAACGTCTCAACGACCAGTATAGTACTCTCCTGCGTCAGATAATGCGTACCTCCAGATTCTCGAGTGAGTCATCTTCAGCGTCCTCGGGTTTATTCGCAACAAGCACATTGGGCCCCACGAACGGATCCCGTGTCGTTGTTTTCGCCAACTTAGTGTTGCCGGTGTCATCACTGGTCGCGCCTGACACTAGCGGCACTGGTGGCGCCCGCAGAGCTGGTGGTTGAGGGAGAAAGACGGGGCTCAGATCGGGCTGAACCATGATGGGAATCTTGCTTCCTCGCAGCATCGGTGACGGTTCCTCGTCCGGCGCACTCGCTATCACTGCGCAAAGGCCCGTTCACACGATCGATCAGTAGTTCGATTGGTTGGGCGACACCGCGTCGCTCAACAAATTGGACGCGTCGCTTCTTGAAAGCAACAAGAAACGATGCGTCCAAGTGGTTGAGCGCCACTGTGTCGCTCGACCTATCTGGCAAATAATTGCTCGTGTGAACGGACCTTTAGACAAACATTCCCATGCGACATGTGGAAGTAGACAGGACATTCGCGCAGCACAGTGGCAAGACCACTCTGAATGACAGCTAAGTTTGTAGCATTTCTTTTACAAACGCCTTACAAGCAAACCGAAAGGTTTTTAAATCGCCTTAAAACATATTTCATGGAATTGTGGAATTGGTACTATACACTACTGTGGCGATTATGAACCCCCATTGATGTGAACACTAATGCAACCCGATTGATGACTAGTAACAATGACTTTCACCAGCACGTTACATATTCCAGCGCCCTGCCCCCCTCCCCCATTATAAATGTCCACTCAGCAGCCTTGCCGAATTTGTCACCTGTGTGGCAGTGGCTTACCTTCACACAATCGTCCCTTGAAGCCCGGCAGGCACATACAGATGTAGTTTCCTG
The DNA here is from genome assembly GCA_963662155.1 of Lamellibrachia columna. Classification (NCBI taxonomy): domain Eukaryota; kingdom Metazoa; phylum Annelida; class Polychaeta; order Sabellida; family Siboglinidae; genus Lamellibrachia; species Lamellibrachia columna. The sequence continues at coordinate 12,013,303 of OY759263.1, forward strand.
TTGCCGTCATTTTACAGGCACCTTTCAGACACGGTCTATCTCGACATGCACCCATGTCAGGCACTGCAACAAATACACAATGTTTAGGCTCCGGATGTTTGAAGCGTGAAATCTATTGTACATGGGACTGATTTGCCTGTGACAAGAGACGAGAAAGATGGGAGACAGTGTGACGGGGGCGAGAAGGATATAGAGACACGCGCGCGGACGTACACGCACAGGAAGAAATTAAGATTTGGGGGTAGATGGGTGGGTAAGTAGGCAGGTAGAGAGAGAGAGATAAATGGGAAGAGAGAACAACGGATAGTATGCAGTTTAGCTATCAGTAATATAGTATGGTCGACCAACAAAAGTACTATGCAAAAGTGTAGCAGTTATGACACACATTATATCTAAATCAGCCACAACTACAAATGGGAGAAGCAGAAAAAACATAGCTTGCTACAACATGTTTGACTCTGCTTTTTGGCCGATTACAACAGCGAGATGTTTCATCAAGATAGCCTTTGAACAGTGGACGCACAATAAAGTCATGTACACTATCCGACAGACATGGGGTCAATTCCGTTTTGTCAATTCCAATTCCGCTTTGAAAAATCAATTCCAAATTGTCAATTCCAATTTTTAAATCCTAGGTTAAACAAAAATTCAAATCCAATTCGTTTTAACAGTTTTATTTGTACTTGAAATCATGTGTGCACAATCATATTTAATCAGATATGATTAACAAATTAACTATTGTTCGTGCAACGCATTTATATATATATACGTGTGTGTCAGGTTTGCTATTAAACTTTAAAAAAATTGCATTCAGCCATTTGATATGTACTTTCTGCTGCGACACCTCTCCTAGATTTTTGATAACCAGACATTTTGGACAGCCCTGGACAGTTGGTTCGTTAATCTGACTTTTGAAAAGTTTCCCCCTGTTTATATCAGTTGTGGTATCATTGACATTTCATCAAATTTACTGTAAACTGGGTTTTCAACATCCTAATCACCAAAATGTATTCTCCATTGGGAAATAAACCTTGTCCACAAAGAAAGAAAATGAGATACTACCTAAATGGTCTGAGATTGGTTTAACTGTCTGTTACAGTAACTTAGTATTTGTTTTTGATGCAAATGCTTGATTATATTGTTCTTGTTCACAATGTTTCAAAAACAGAGTAGACAGTGTTTATGCTATAATGTTGACAGCTTCCTGGCTGTTACCAGATTCAAGATGACATACTAATAGCAGACAAATATGATTTTAACAGTACATTTAAGGGGTAAAGATTAATAGCATCAAGTCAATAATTCCAATAAAATCAATTCCAATTCCAAAAAAATCAATTCCAATTCCAACTGACTTTCGAAAATCTATTCCAATTCCGGGATTGGAATTGAGGGTCAATTCCAATTCCGGAATGGAACTGACCCCATGTCTGCAATCCGACCCTGGTATCATGCGAATGGCTGCCTTAACTACTTTCCGGATGAACTCTGCTAAGGCAGACAATCCACAACGGCATCGTTAGCGGCCTAGACGGTAACATGTCGCACCTATTGAGGAGGCTTCCTGGCTCATCAGAGGAAACGTCTCATCCTGCAAATTATAAGTAAGTCATAGTTATATTAACGAAGAAGATCACTGTTGTTCGATATTATAACTGTCAAAGGTTATAATAAGCTTCAACATTTGCTAATAATCACCACCACTTTCTCTCCTTCACCAATATCGCTGTCACCTCCGCTGTCGCTTCATTGGCAGCCAACACCGCCACCAATACAGCTAACATTACTGCCGATATGTGCGTAGACAGGTTTTTTTTTGTTGGAGGGACCAAGGAATCGGGTACAGGTACAAGTTTTTTCTTCGATCTCTCATTCGAGATTGGGGACATGACCCTCCGATGCCCCATCTGGCTACGCTGCTGACTGGCTATCGTTAGCTACTTATGAATAACCGACAACCAAACGAGGCGAGTCGTACAATGCGAACCCCGAAGAAACGCATCCTACAAACCTTCGGAGGCTGTGGTATCGGTTCGTTCACCTTCAAACCTGTAATCGTCAAAACAGAAGGGGCGCATCACTGTTTTACTTGCGGGTTCATGTCACACGAAGTATGTGCCGGTTAGTTTGATACAGCACCTCTGTTGCCATACTTTATAGTAGGTATGTAGGTAGAGAGACAGGGAGGGAGAGGGAACGAGAGGGAGAGAGAGGGTGAGAGCGATAGGGAGCAGGAGAGGGAAAGAGAGCGAGAGGGGAGGGAAAGAGAGAGAGAGAGAGAGAGAGCGAGAGAGAGAGGGAGAGAGAGAGAGGGGGGGAAAGAGAGAGAGAAAGAGAGGGAGAGAGGGGGGGGGAAGAGAGAGAGAGAGAGAAAGCGAGAGGGGGATAGAGAGAGGTAAAGAGAGAGAGAGGGGGAAGAGAGAGAGAGAGGAACAGAGAGGGAGGGGAGAAAAGAGAGAGGGGGAGAGGGATAGAGAGAGAGGGAGTGGGAGAGAGCGAACGCGCGAGAGAGAAATGGGAGGAGAGAACAAGGGACGGTTTAGCTATCAGATAGATAGTATGGTCGACCAACAAAAGTACTACGCAACAGTGTAGCACTTATGACACACGTTATATCTAAATCAGCCACAACTACAAGTGGGAGAGCAGCAGAACAAAAAACATAGCGTGCCACAACATGTTTGACTCCGCTTTTTGGCGAACTACAACAGCGAGATATTTCAACGAGAGAGCCTTAAGTGCGGTCGAAGCGTAATAAAGTATAACACATATTTGATAACATCAACATGTACACTATCCGACACTGGTATCATGCAAATGGCTGCCCGAACTACTTTTCGGATGAACGCTGCGAAGGCAGACAATCCACAACGGCATCGTTAGCGGCCTAGACGGCAACAGGTCGCACCTATTGAGGAGGCTTCCTGGCTCATCAGAGGAAACGTCTCATCCTGCAAATTACACAAGTTGCCGTAGTCACAGTTATATTAACGAAGAAGATAACTGTTGTTGGATATTATAACTGTCAAAGGTTGTAATAAGCTTCAACATTTGCTAATAATTACCACCACTTTCTATTCTCCACCAATATCGCTGTCACCTCCGCCTTCGCTTCATTGGCAGCCAACACCGCCACCAATACAGCTAACATTACTGCCGACATGTGCGTAGACAGATTTCGTTTATTGGAGGGTCAGGGAATCGGGGGCTATGCTGCTGACCGGCTATCGCAAATATTTAGAAACCACCGGAAAGTGAAGTATTTCATAAACCGAAAATCATTAGCTACATATGAAAAACTGACAACCAAACGAGGCGAGTTGTACAATGCGAAACCCGAATAAATGCATCCTACAAACCTTTGGAGGCTGTGGTTTCGGTTTCGGTTCGTTCACCTTCAAACCTGTAATTGTCAAAACAGAAGGGGCGCATCATTGTTTTATCTGCGGGTTCATGTCACACGAAGTAAGTGCCGGTTAGTTACCTATTTACCTCTGTTGCGGTGATTTATGCTGCCTGTAATTTTTTTAGCATAGATATGACCATTTTTGAGGACTGCAATACTTTTACTGTGCTCATATTAACATTTATAGAGGTTGTCTGTCAACTTATGTGTGAGTCAATGACTTGTGCATGAAGACATGATGTAGTTGTTGTGGACGTCATTTGATGAGGAGCATCTTGTATGTTGATTTTTTGAGGGAAAAAGAATTAGAAAAATTTTGTCCAGCAGGTTGATGAAAGAATAATTATTAACATAGTTGAGTTTTGCCTAAAAAAAATTTATTTGAGAACAGCATTGAAATATGTCAACAGTGTCGTCAATGGCAAAAATACATAGTGACCCGTCCCCAGAAACTCTTCAGCACAGCAAGGTGAACAATGAGTCAACTTCTTCGTTGTCATCCAGGGCAAAAACAAAAGCATAACGTCTTGTCCATACTGACTAAGACGTGATTCTTCGGTGACAAAGTTGACCACAAGACTACATCAAGCGTGTGTACTTATACAGAAGTTAGTATTCATTTTATGACTTCAGTCAGACATCTACATTATTATGTCACCATCAACTTTGTTGATAGCGCATGTCGACACTATGTTGATACAGTGATTATAGAATAACATTAAAAATATTCTGTCGTGGTTAGTAATTAACGAATTCGGCAAAATACAACTTTGGAAGTTATTACCAATAACAATAATACAAATTAGCAATTATATGTATCAAGCTAAAATAAACAACAATCAAACTGAATCATTAATTGAAATGTAACATGTAAACCATAGCCAGCATCACGTACTGAAGGCAGCAAAGTGGCACACACAGAAAGTGGACGATCATCATCCCACTGAAACAAAACCGCTGGAAGCAATATCAAAGTCTTTCAATCAGTGTATACTTCCTTACACGTGGGGAAAACCTATATAAGTGCTTGTGAGATTTCATTCAACCGGGTCCTCATGCTAGATACTGAGTCTACCCCAATGTGAAAGTCAACTATAGACACGTGTATGTCTACCCCAACGTGAGAACCAACTGTAGATACGTGTAAGTCTACCCCAACGTAAGAGCCAACTGTAGACACGTGCAAGTCTCCCAACGTGAGAGTCATCTATAGACACGTGTAGGTCTACCCCAATGTGAGAGTGAACTGTATATACGTGTAAGTCTACCCCAACGTGAGAGTCAACTGTATATACGTGTAAGTCTATCCCAACGTGAGAGTCAACTGTATATACGTGAGTCTACCCCGCATGTTCAACAATCGAAGAAACGGCGTCTTCGAGAAACGTTGCATAACCTCCAAAACTCCTTCATTGCCAAAATGGTTCATATTGTCTTTTTTCGCCCTCATGTTTGTCTTTAATTGTTACTTATATATTTAAAGCCGGCGAATGAATAATAAAAGGAACACATTTCAAAATGTTCGCATGGTGCTACCCGAGTCAAATAATATAATTAAACGTGTAGTATAGTTATCAATCGTAATTATATTTTTGAAGCCATCATACACCCTCAACATGGTTTCGTCCATTCCAGGTTGGTTAGGGGGCCACCACGCTATCGCACATGCCAGACCAGCGAGGTGGGATAACTGTGTCGACTCACCTACGATATCCGTAGTTGTAACTGGCAATTCAATTGCCAATGTTTTCTTTATATTTCACTCAAATAATAGTTTCTATTTAAAATTAATAATAATTTCTAGTTAAAATTAATTCTAATTGTATATATCAATCAGCGATGGCTGCAAGAGAGTTAAATGCAAAAATACACGTTTGTTTTTAGGAAAGTATAAAATCTGTATAAAAAATATGTATTTATTGAGGGAAAATCAGCTTGATAAAGACGTCTGTTGCTGGACTCACCTTCCTGGACTTGGGCGAGCAACTGCTTCAGCTTGGCTGTCTTGCGGAAGGCGTTGGCCGTCGAGAGGTGGATGAATTTAGCCAGGAATGCGGCAAACCGATGTTTCGCTTCCTGAGACATTGTCGCTAGTTTCTTCACCTGCTCCTCCAGCGTGCCCTTCAAGTTGTGTACCTTTCCCATGCCTGTCTTCGCCCCCTGCTCCATCTTCCGACCGACTTGCCCTATGCGTAGCTTCGCTTGCGTCAATTTCTTTTTCGCCGGCGAGGCAATTTTAGCCTTCGCTTGTTTCAGCTTCTTCATTAATGACTTGCGCGTGTTCACTGCCAGATCCTTCGCCTCTTTCAATCGCATCTTTGCAAACTTTCTCGTCTGCTTCTCAACCAGTTTTGCCAACTTCTTAAATGTTTGCATCTGCTTCTTTTTGTAGGCCATCACCGTCTTGTTCGTCAAGTCTTCCATGCGATGTTTCCCTTTCTTTACAAGCTGCTTTAGTTTAGCATTTGCCTTGTGACTGTGATTCTTTACCATCCCTGCAGGCAAACCATGTCCCTGAACGTGTTGCGTACATTTTTGTAGTTTGAATTTAACAAACTACTAAAATGAGTTATATTTAGTGGTGCATACAAGAACAGATTTATTCTTCTCGAACATGAGTTCTGCTTAGCTTAGCATCGATACTGAATGTATGAGTATTTATAACATCTCCGTTGTTCAAAAATCATATCCATGGCACATGAAACGTGTTAATATCGTGTCATGTGTTAATACTAAAGCAAATACACAATATGGCGACGATATCAAATATGCCAGTTTTACGACATAATAGTGATTACTGTACGACATTAAAAGCAAAGCCAACACATCGTCACATTTGAAGGTGAACGATAACTTGTTTAATTGGATGATTTATTAGTCTGCAAAATTCCCATATTATGCCATTTGACAGTAAATATTCTACAACAATAAAGATGAAAGAAGCACAGGCAGCAGCACAAGTGAAGCACATGGGAACTACATCATACATAATCATTAAGCAGTTGTGTAACAAAAAGAAACAACAGAACCATAAATCATACAAGACATTGAAACCAGACCGTTTACAGAAGATGAGATCAGGGCAGCCATAAGAAAGCTAAGCAGCGGAAAAAGCCCGGGCATTGACAACTTAAGTGCTGAAATGGTGCATGCTAGCATGGAAACATCAGTAGGACAACAAAATAATTTATTTAATAACATCTTGAATAATAACAAGATACCAACAAAATGGAACGACCAGCAACCACCAAGACAGTTGAATCAGGCAGCAACGTACACTGGAATTAACATCAACGTAGTAAGACCAAAGTAACACCTATAAACAGAAACAACAATCCGATCAAGATAGATGAAGATAATGAGGTGGATGCTTTCACATACCTAGGAGCGGTGCTATGACACGAGCAGACAAGAAGACATATTCAACGTGTTTCAAAGAACATGCGTTGGAAGAAATTTAAAGGTATACTGGGCAATCAAAATACCTAATGAAGACCTATACCACCGCACTTGTATGTCACCAATCTCGGAAGAAATCAGACTATGTAGATGTATGGGATGGAAATAACGACACAAAATAGCAAAGTAAAAGGAAGCAGAGCGAAAACAACTCGGATCGAAGCCTTGGAAGATGGCATAGAATGCAGCTAGAGATCGCACGAAATAGCGGAAGTTACTGAGTGGCTTTTGGTCACTGCCAGGGTGCATGTCGCCCACAATGGTTCTTTTACGTCCCCAATTAAATGAGACGGGATCAACATTAACGTGACCGTCCGAATCACGAGGGATACACAGTCCCCAATGTTGAAAGCCAGGATTTTACACCAAACATACCCATGTCCAGTCCGGGTCTTGAACTCAGAACTCTGCCATTGAACTCTGTCATGTCTATACTACCGCGCCTCTCTACCGTTCGTTCCAGGGCGAAATAATCTTCTCTAGGTCATGTTCTCTAACCATATAATATTCATAAAAAGTCTGACAACTTCACACAGAAATGTAATATTGATGCCGATGTAAAAAAAAATCGGCACCAGATCTGGAAGAAGCTTATTTTGTAATGGGGGGGGGGAGGGGTTGTGTTAGTATTTACAGAGAATTTTATCTTGGTAGTATCCGCCGTATGCCTGTGTGAATGATTAGTGCATAATACATGTAACACAATAGAATCGGATGAAGACGTATAATTATCTACGATAATGTTGATGTGCATTTGTATATATATATATATATATATATACACACATATATATACAAAACAAAAATAAGAATCAGAATCGTCAAATATATATATATATATATATATATGGTTGATTACACTACAAAAAGTCAAATTATGCATACACGCACGCACAAAACATACCGAACAGATGATGTTTGACGGTTCTAATTCTTATTTTTTTCTTTGTTGCTGTTGATAATTCATAGTAGTATGCTTGACTGGCAGGGAAGCACGACTGGTCTGAGATGTCGTGATGTGTTCGGGACAGGACACTTCGCATGTGTGTATACAAATAACAATAATTCTAGGTTATTTTACCTTGAAATACATCTCCCCTCTAATACAAGTGAGGAGATTAATTAAATCAATCGTACCAGAAATCCTTGCTATTGGGCTTCCAGTTATCGACTTCCTTTCGGGTCTTGGCTTTTCAGTTACATCTGTTAATTCTGTCGAAATAAATAATCACACACGTACAACTTACTCAGTTACTCAGAAATATTGAAGACAATCAAAAACTTCAACTGTCAAAGCCAAATAAGGAATGATATTCAAACACATGTTCTTGGTACTGCTTTGATACAGAATAAAGCCACAATTAATGGAACGTAAAGAATCGGGGGTGCGTTCCACATCCTATGTTTTATGCAGCAATTGATGACATCTTCTCACACACAGCAGTGCTATTTTGGCCGTGCATTTTGTCCTTATTTAGGACCAGTTGATTTGTAGATAATGGTGTCTAGTGTGGATTATTAAAAGGCTATCTCCAGTTACTGGACCAATACTTGGCGATAACTAGCGGACCTGTCCTAGGCTATAACTAGCGGACCTGTACTGGGCGCAAGTCAGCGACGCTCCGCGTCATTACTGGTGAACCACTAGAATCCTGTGTGTTTACCTTGTTATAATCGGCCAACACTCGTAAGAATGTAGCCATCAAATTTCAGTAATTTACACACCAACATACATGTCTAGGTCATGCCTCTATAACTGTGTCCTTTGCGTCAATGCACATAACACAGTAAATTAACACAACAACGACACTCTATCTCGGCATTAGGCAGCCGTACCGTGTCTGTGTTAACCGGCAAGGAAAACGATTAGTAAAGTTTGCCTATATTTTATGCATGCAAATCAGCAACAATTACACTAATTTCAAGTAAAACAGTTGAAATATTTACATATTATCTAACAGTCACTACACTCGATAAATATGCTTACAAATAAGTTCTTAGAACAAGCACTTGCTTATGATAAATGCCTTGACACCCGCATCTTTACGTTCCATTATAAACCACCAGGTAGCGTGGTGGTAATGGGAAGGGTGTATTAAGTGTTTGGCTTGCAGATGACTGTAATTCAAGTTGATATCACATCGAAAATACCCACCTATGTCAGAAGTCACTGTCACCCAAGCGTCTTCTGTTGCTGCACTCTTTGCTTAAACAGAAGGTGGAGACTGATGGATGGGGCCGGAGGAAGGGTGGGTAGGGAGAGACAGACAGACAGACACATGCAGGCAGATGTACAAAGACAAACAGAGAGAGAGAGGTGGAGAGAGCGACGGAGGGAGGGAGTGATGTAAGGGAGGAAGGGAGGGAGAGAGGTAGACAGGGAGGGAGTAAGGAACGAACTAATGGATGGACAGAGACTGCGAGTCAGCTACATCTTCAAATTCAGAATATCTGGAATACTGACAAAATACCCCAGGAACTGAAGGATGCCACGATCTTCACTATCTTCAAGAAGGGCAACTTCCGTGGATCTCCCTGCTCTCAGTTGCCGGAGAGATCCAACCCAAAGGCCAGCTTACTTCAGCTGTAAGGTGTATTCGTGCTGCTGCAGCCGCAGCCGCAGATTTTAGTGGATATAGATAACACAAGGGCGATTTGTTTTGTATGTAACCGGTTATTCCTCTACATGGTAGCATGGCAAACTAATATGTGACTAAGCATGGCCCCCCCACTCTCCTTTTGTGAGATCCCATATATACGTCACTGGCAGAAACGTTACAAATATCCTCTGAAGGCGAAAAACACACGCACACACTACGCTTTATATATATTATTCCTACCTGATTTACTTCGCGCAGCATCAGTATGTTTTTGACGATCGTTGTCTTCGCCTTCCTCTGTGAAAAACAACATTGAACGCGTGTAGTTTTCCTCACGCAAAATGTGTAATGTGCACACAACCGAACCTTACTTTTATAGCTACCCGCATAGACCAATGGCTCAATTCACATTCGCTGCACCATCAGCTGAACAAATTGGTATGCAGGCACGATTTCCCCAAATTCTTAAACCAGCATGTACAGGGCTGTATGTTAGTTCCTTGCGCCAAGTGCATCCCACCGGGCAGAAACTATCGAACTTTCCATTCAACAAAGGTATAACTAGATACGACAGTGTCATAAGTCAAGAAAAGTGTATACATAATAGAAGATGACAAATGTACGCCTGGATAAATAGTAGCGGAACAAATGTGCTAAAAACAAAACTGACGTATATCTGAGAGGGGTGGGCCCAATTGACACTAAATATTTCAAATGCAAAAAAAAATGATTTCCACATAAATAATGTCAACAGTGCAAACAAGCAATTAATAGAGGTATGTTAAATAGTGTGCATATCTGAGACGTATATCTGAGAGGAGTAGGTCCCATTGACACTAAACTCTTCAAATATGAATATTTTGATTTCAACATAAATAATGTCAACAGTACATTGCAATCAAGAAAATAAAAGAGCTCTGTTAAATAGTGTGCTAAGCATATAACAGAGACACAGCCAGATACATCAGGTCATCAATGATGAATGTTCATGAGTACATCTAATCCAGTGTTTGAGCTAGGACGCGATTTTGCGACATTCTCGCGTTTATTTGTCAAGTGTCGCATATTTTTGGAAAGTGCGCGACACCGATGTCGCATGATTATCTTAAATATCGCACATTTTGATCAGTGGAGCGACACCTGCTATATTGTGAAATACAGTTTTTTTACGCTTGTTCAGCGTCTAATATTACTGTAAAATCATTTACATTTACCCCCAACCACTTTATTATTTTTACCTCTGGCATCACCGATCAGTTGTCCAATCACGCTTCCCAGATGGAATGTGGGCAATCTAGATTATGCATGCAAAATGGCGTCGAAACTGGATGGGGGGTGGTGGTCTCCCTCGTACAGTGGGAGGTGGGGGATCGAGTACCCCAGCCTTTCTGTTTGTACAGGTATGTGTATGGCTAATCAACTTGGTAATTACGCCCCTACTGTGGCCCTTGTAACCAATAGTGATAGTCACTCCTATGCAGGGGCTCTTCGGCATTCCATGCCTATGATTAATGTATTAAATAAATGGATTGCCATTTTCTCACTCATACGTCTTTCAGTTATGACTGATATGTACAGAAACTAGCTCTGGCTCCACACCAGTTTATGATATCATTAAGACCAGGCAGTCAGATTAAGTAGGGATATTAAATTCAATGACATAAGACGCAGGCATGCGAACTGCAGCTGGCCGATGTGGTCACGCACAGCAGACCAAAAAACCAGACGGTAACCGAACTAAGATGTTATTGCACACATCTGTTATATATACAGTTCTAGTTCTATTCTGGCAGCTGTTGTAGTAGTAGTACTGTCAACGCCACGGCAATTATATGTTTGCATAGGATGTGAATATACGACTTAGCTAATGCTATTGTAATAAATGTTTCAAAATGATACTAGACCATTTTTAGCAAAAAATCATGCGTTTAAGGAAAGTTAACGTTGCCGTTGGTGTTGAGTTTCCGTAACTAGTATAGGCCATAGCCGCAGTCTGTGCCTGTGGTGTGGAAGATATGATACAATTACTAGCAGGATAATTTCTCACTCAAAACTCTAAAAACACATTGGTTTGGTTGTCACCTCGGTTCTTTTGACAAATAAACCCAGCACCTGTTGTGCCACATAACGGATATTATTATTAATGCACATTGACGCTATAGTGGCTATCAGAACCGGGCAGCGTGGTGGATAACTGTCTTGATAGCCATGCCACGTCATTTGAATCTGTTCGGCAACATTGTCCGGCTTAGATTGTTCTATAGCTCTCCTTCAAAGTCGCTTCCAGTCTTATGGAGCATCATCAGTACACATCACGGGGACATATTCCCCAACGTGGTGATCCTGGCATCCATGGCAATGGTCTTCCCAGTCCAGACTGTGGGTGCGGAACGTGGATTTTCAGAACAGAACATGCTGTGGTACAAGTTGTCTAGTCAGCGACTCAACATAATTGCTACAATCAAGCTAGAGGGTCCACACTGGCGGGAATTCAATTATATTGAGTCCCTGGCAGCCTTCTGGAAGGTGAAGGAAAGGCACCCTTATTAGGGACTGGTGATTGCATTAATGATCGTGAAAGGGTTAATAAATCTCACCTATACTGGGTGGCTGTACATTAACTGAGTATGTAATTAGTACCTCATCAACAAGCAGTTTCTACAGCAAAGTGTGAGTACAGCAAACAAAACTGTTTGATAAAATCAGATCTAGCATGCAAATGCAGTTTATGTGACAATATCTGTCTGACTAAATAAAAGATGGAAAAAATGGTAATTAATTTGTTGACTTTGTGACTTTCAGCCTCTCCATATATCTTACATACATTAAGGTTTCAGGGTGTATTTTTTACATTGGCCACTGCAACAAATTACAGGTCAGCTGTGCATATTTTGCAATCATTATGCTTAGTGCTTAGTGTTTAAAATGATCAATAGTGCTGTCCCTTCAACCTTGCATCTTGGGTATTTTAATTTACTCTGAGCAAACAACAGAAAATATTAATATTTTTTCTCTGTGCCATATATAATTAATGTGTGTGTGTGTGTGTGTGTGTGTGTGTGTGTGTGTGTGTGTGTGTGTGTGTGTGTGTGTGTGTGTGTGTGTGTGTGTGTGTGTGTGTGTGTGTGTGTGTGTGTGTGTGTGTATATATATAAATATATATATAAATCAGTGGTGATCACAATTGATTTAACATGCAGTCACATGGTGTATATATATATATATATATATATGTATATATATATGTATATACATATATATATATATATATATATATATATATATATATATATATATATATATATATACCGTGTGACTGTGCATGTTAAATCAATTGTAATCACCACTGATTTATAAATATTGATCAGTGGCTCAGCCTAAAACGGAATGTCTCACTTTTGTAAAGAGGGGGAGATATGTGTCCCCTAAATTTCAAATCCTGGCTCAAGCACTGCTAATCACCATATGCACCATCCGTAAAACCACCACCAACAAACATGGTGAACCAGCAGAGTCGAACAACAAGTAAATGATGAATGTTCACGAGTACATCTAATCACCCACGCACCATCAGTAAAACCACCAACGACAAGCACGGTGAACCAGCAGAGTCGAACAACAAGTAAATGTTATGGCTTCCAGTCCATATGAAAGCAGAGATATATGACACAATGTTGCAGTTGTCCGTACAATACATCCAGTCCAGTGCTGTTGGGTGATGAGTTCAGAGGTTTCATTGATCTGAACTTACCAGTCAGTAGAAGAACCCCCTTACATGGATTGATCTATGCATTACATTATTCTGGTCCGACAGTCTTACTCACCATTATTTTTAGGCGGACAGTAGCCCCACTTCATGTCTTTGTCGTAGTTGGCTGTTGTGGCACACCATAACTTCTTTATCCGAGCCCTGGTGCAGTCATTGTGCTCGGATGCTCTGTAGATGAAGGGAAAGACACACGGCGCACCGTTGCCATTTCCTCCAGTCGATGGCACTATGCACCATGATTCGGTTCAGTTATAATGGCAAATTATAAGTAAACATAATCATTAATGCTTAATTTAAATTACAGTACTTCAAAAAACACCAATTAGAATTGAAGTTTAAAAAAAATCAATTATAATTACACTGCTTCAAAAAATCAATTACATTGTTTATAAAGGATCAATTGCAATAGTTCAATAGTTGAGCACAAGTACATTGTTTTATATTTATATAGACGATTACATGTATTATGCTGTTCATTTTTAAACAGGGATTTTACAAACTCTGATGGTGAATTCGAGCAGTCTTGCTGCCAGGGCTGGGTTTAATTGCTATTTAAAAAATTATGATTACACTATTCTAAACAAATCAATTGCAATTACAAGGTAATTGTAATTAATTACAAGTTACGCAATTACAACTGAATTCATCCCTACTGCACACATATCCTTCCATCTATAGACGTCCACTGACATTGTATGACAGTCTAAATACTACACCTGAGTATATTATGCACACCTGTGTGTGCTGGCGAATACATGTGTAACTTACTAACAAGCTACGGTAGTTGGGGGATGTTCAATATGATGGTATGTGCAAATAATGGTAGTTAAGGCGTAACTGATCAAATATTGTGGTCAACATAATATCATTATAACAGTGGTAGCCAGACACTGAAGACCAAGGCGTTTGAATTTGAAACACTTTTGGTAGTTTATAATTTTGGTCCACCAGCCTGTCTTATCTACCAGCCTGTCTTATCTACCAGCCTACCTCATCTATCAGCCTGACTTTTCTACCAGCCTGCCTTATCTACCAGCCTGTGTTATTTTCCAGCCTGCCTTATCTACCAGCCTGTCTTATCTACCAGTCTGTCTTATCTACCAGCCTGCCTTATCTACCAGCCTTCCTTATTTACCAGCCTGTCTTATTTACCAGTCTGCCTTATCTACCAGTTTGCCAGCATGTCTTATGCACAGTGTTATGTTACTGTTTTTCACAATTGGCACTTAAAGATTCAACATTTTGAACCTATAATGTTTGTGATAAAAAGTGATGTTTCCTACAGATTAACCTACAAATAAATAGTACCTTTTGCAATATAACGAATTATAATATGAGAAAAATGTAAATTGTTCTTTTCTGGAAAACTAAACCATTTTCTCTCCAAAAAAGTACCACTTGGGATGTTGTCGCAGTAACTTACTGAACTATTTATGGAGAATTTTACCATAGACGTGGCCTTTTGGGACCTTGCAATCAGTATGGTGCCATTTTATTAAAACTTTCATACAATATTATAATGATTATGCTGATTATGTTTTATAATCCATCTCTGGATCTTCTTTTCAATAAATTACCAGTTTGACTTTAGGAATATACCTCCAGTGGAAAATCAGAAAACATGCCCCCAAAAAGAATTCATCTATATCAAGTTAGGGCACTACTCTGATAAGGCAGGATTGGAGAAAATCAGAAGAACTAGAGGAGGCAAATGGAAGGCCTTGGGATATGCCCTGCTCAAGACCCCAATGAATTATTATGAATACCCTAACCTAAAAGAAAAGTCCTACGAATGATACAAGGTGTCACCAAGTGGGATAGGCAGCAAGATCAGAACCAGACAGAATGTCCAAGGAAATTGATTTCTTGCCACGCTGACAGGAGTTCTAGTGTTACTTGATTTCCTAACTGAAGCATGATGAGCAGTTGAGCAACCCTAATCTCAATCACTTAAGACTAAGAGTACTAACCGCCAGCTTGGATCAGACCACCAGTGGCAAGCACAATCAACCAGCAGAGTCGCCATTTGCTGGCTTGGAGGCCTACAAAATAAAAACTATTTTAGAAGATGGCACAGCTACTGACAATCCCTGCAATTCTTCCACCTAATTTACAATGTCAATACGACACACTGTGTCTAACTCAAAGTGTGGCAAATATACTTTTGAAGTTTTACATTCCACCTACTGGCATTTCATTCTACCTACTGCTGCTTCCATTTAGGACTCGAATCCTGGTAATTTTTTTTCACCTCACTTTACCTGTGGCTTTTGGGTAAAACATTTAATGCCATACGTTCCTTCTGTCTGGTGTGTATGCCTAGGATACTATAATCTATGATTATGTCTATGTATGACACTATGCTATGACATGTCGGGTAAGATGACCGGGAAAGTAAAATGTCTCATGTCTCATACATAATCTATTTGGTAAACCAACATATATAAGTTCCTGCGTTAGCCCCGGAAAAGGGTTGCTTGGAGTATACCTCATGATACATTTTTTTGCAAACAAAACAATTATGACCAGCCTATTAACGCTATCGCGCACTTCCCTCGGTCCGGGACACTGCCACTGCCCTGGAACCAACATTGGCGAGCATACTATCCGGCCAGTAAATATTAACATTGGAAACAGAGTGAACATATGCGTTGGCACTAACAATGATATTCAACTAGTGGGTAACATCAGACTAAGTCACGACTCTAAAATACCAACCAGTTGTTTCATTCATTGCCGTGCTAGAATATAAATAGGAATAGTAACAAAAAAGAAGCCATGTTGTTACGTAGCACCTTGACACAATCGAAAATAACACAGACGCAAACTTACCATCCAACCACACCCACGAGTGTGGCACTGAATGGGGATATAGCCGGTGCATTAAATGCACACTGGCGTCTCCTGTCTATGACGGGAATGTTTGTTAAATGCTGGATGTCGTACAAAGTACAAACAAGCAAACCTGCATTTTCAACGACGTAGACGCGATTGTCCGCAAAAGGCGAACTGACGATTCGTTGACGAAACGGATAAAGCGTTATCCGTTAGCAAATTACGGCAAGCTACTGGTAATAATGTAATGGTAATAATGGTTCTATAGTTGTGTTGTTGACAGTAGTTACAGATGTACAGAATGAAATATCATAGCTACTTCAACCATCAACAACATGTACATACAAGGAATTAAACAAGTACTTCCAGATTCTGGACATGTACTTCACATCACTGTTAATGATGCTACAGATTTAAACTTTTTGAGAATTGCAATCGGCATGTAAATCTATATGTCAAATTTCTAATAACAGCAACACAGTTGGGCAAATTATTGTAAGCAAACATTTCACTAGCACTACAATATCTGTCAAATCCTAACACCATTCGGAATATATTGTTGTAAGAGACATACCATTTTCTAATAGCACAGTTATGAAAATTCCACCATAGATGCCCAGTGTACATAGGTGAAAAAAGTAGTAAACAAAGTTTTATTTACATCATTTGAACACTTAATAAATTTTCTTATGCTCATGTTGCCTTGTGCATATAACTGGCGGCGTTTTTTAGATATATCATTGTCATCTAGCATACTGTTTGAGATTATGTCTAAATATAGCTATTTAAACTTATTTCGGTGATTTTGGAAACTGTGATTTGTGCAAACCTATATTGTTGTTGATAACAGAAACATTTAAGAAAATACATAATAATGTATCGACTTATCTCGATACATCTTCTCTGCACTGGAGGGAGGGTTATTGTAAGCATGCATAGTTTTGACGATTTCGAAGATATTAAATGTAAAGTTCAGTTGTCATAAGTATGCTACTAGTTAACGAAACATCAGCCTTCAGTCGTGCGGTAAACACCACTATTTTAAAAAGATCTGGTTCAAGTAAATCATAAAACATTTAAGAACAAAAAAATTACATAAATATTGACTGCATATGATAATATAGATGCATTCTAACGTCACATTGCTCCCACCAATTGTTCAAATTAATTGTACTAAAATCAAACATGTGAATCCAATTAATACTTGAGGGCACAGTGACACACATTGAGTGTGTACGTTTTGGTACTTCACATGTCACGGATCGTCTAACTCTGCGTTGGTCGTCTGTGAGGGTTTGCTTTAATATAAAACCTGAACGCAAATCAAATATGGTCGCTGTTGGCGTGTGGCTATTGATGAGAGGGTCCACTCAACAATGCTGTACTGCAATTGCATACGAGATAACAAAAATAATGTCAAATCCAAGACGGCTATCATTTTCAAGACGACTGTCAACAATTCCACGTATATCCATCATCAATACAGATTTAATCTGAAGATTGGCATACACTTCTATAAGACAAATTACACTACAAGTTTCCAACTTTGGCCAAAAAGAAACTCCAGAACCTCTGGGAAGCTACGCCTACTGTGGAAGGTCGTATGACCCATCCGTTCGGCCCGACCCGGGTAGTCGGGAATGAGGCAGACTGTCAATCAAGGTATTCACCCAGTGAAATCATCAGCCACGTGTGTTTACCAATAATAGACATGAATGCGAGTGGCATGAGCTGTGTCTATTCAGCAATGAAATGTGTGGTAACTGAATGTGTTGGACACCAACTGAAGCCGATCCTCACATGTTACACGCCTTTATGGTGGAAGGCCCAGTTAATCATTGCCAACGAACCTAGTGACAGCGACGTGTGCTCAGATAACCTGCGTCTTCGTGGACTCCACGCAGAGATGATTAGTTTAGTTGCAAAGACAACGTGCTGTCAACATCACGTGTCGAAGAACTGTTTGAAGTTGTGCATGCTCAAATGCACATTCTCGGGGATTTGATGTCCCCCTTTCAGATGTCCACGTGGTTGAGGACGTAGAGTCGACAGAGCGTGACCCGGTAAAGAGCCACAGAGGAGTGGAGCCAACTGAAACGCAGGCTGACATTCCAGAAGACTTCCATGAGTTAGTTAATCTGTATGACACTCTTATTGATGGACACGTTTCGTCAGAGGCAGTGTAGCAAATTGTATAAAATCTATGGACAACTGGAGGAAGCAAAGGCGGCAATGGCGTGTCACCTAACAGCACGTCTGGGTTGCAGCATATAGAAATGATTGGTATTTTCCGTCAATTCATTAAAGCATAACGGAGGGGAGACTGGAGTCATCATCTACAGACATTCCAGGAAATATTGGTATATTCTGGGGTATAACTTGTATGTCAGTGCATATTTAATAATAATAATAATAAATAATAATAAATAATAATATATTTTATTTGGTATAGCGCCAGATCCCAAATTGTTCGTGGCGCGTCACAACATATTTAAATACATAAAATAGTGTAAAATTGCAAAATAACAAATAGATGCATTTAAAATACTACTAGTAGTAAGAATTATTTAAAATAAATACAGCAATAAAATAGTGTAATAATAAGGAAATAGCTAAATAAATATATTAGCTGCTAGTAAAAAAAAATTATATAGCACAATAATTAAAAAGTATAGCAATAATACTAATAAATAAATTTATGATTAATAATAATAATAAATAATTTAATAATGTAGTAAAATATTTTTATAAAGTAATAGTTTAAGTGATAAAAAGCAATTAGTAAAATAATGTTAAATATCATGAATAAGATTACCGGAATAGTCATAATTAAATTGCTATGAGTAGAGGACAATGTTCATCTGCAATGTACGTTAATACGCGATACGAAAGAAATGTGTCTTTAGTCGACATTTGAAGCAGGCGAGAGTGTCACAGGTTTTAATAAAGTTAGGTAAAGTGTTCCACAGAGACGCCGCAGCCACTGCGAACGAACCGCCCAAAGCCTTGGAACTAGTGCGCTTCACTTCCAAACTGTTACTACATCCTTCAACTTCAGACACAGTATCCAAACGTTTATGCTCTCCCCAGCACTGGGCATCGCGTCTTTCGACGTAGTGATTGCTACTTCGTGGGGATGTAATCAAACTTGTTAATAAAACAGCATTTATGTTGCAATCTTGTCTAGGTCAAACCACAGAGTGACTGGTCTTCAATTCAGTTCACCAACGCTGGCTCCTTTCTAGTTGGGCAGCAATGGGGTTTACCTAGAAATGGAGTATGAATTACGTTTTTTAATGGATTATTGAGGACAAGGGTGTCCTGAAGCAGAATCCGCCGGGTGGCACTCTGGCACTCTTGGGCATTATTTTATTTGAGTAAAGCCAATATGGCCGCCACTATATCAGTGTTTCAGGCATATATCCAATTAGAATTGGAATTTCGTTTCTAAGTGCCATTTAGTTTATGGAGGCTCGAGGCATCGATGACTGCAAAAATATTATCTCATGATCGGATCTCCGATTACACGTAGTCGAGGGTATTGGGCATGACACTGTGTCACATCCCATGAGCGCATGCATGGGTAGGGGCTCGAGCCATTTGTCACCAAACTTGTCAGCTGATGAATTAATGCTGATGATGCGGCCGTCAAATCGTTTCATGGTGACGTCAACAGCTGGTCGGTGTTTCCAATACCAGTACATAAAGAAATATGTCATCACAAATCGTCGGCAAGGACTTGAATATAGTACTTTCTCACATTTACCATCATATTTACGTAGCTCATGGTAGACACATCCTCCTCTTCGTGTCCAAAGCGGTTTTCTCTCTCCCCGACCATGTAAACGGTGTTTGGCACGTTGCAGTCACACAGTAGGCGTATCAATGACTGCATTTTATTAATGTTCTTCATAGCCACATCCCTCGATGGTAATGGTGACGTGTGAATCATTTTGTGATCTGGGATCACATTTAAGCCATTCATGCGGTCACGCTCGTGTGATCTGATGGACGTTGTTTTGTTCACATCGATGACGACGTATGTTGTCATCGTTATCCTTAAGCCTGTTTGTGATTCGTTCTGCCAATGAGGAAACAGTGCTACCATGGGGCCAAACCACATGGTACAACAAGGTACCGCCATCTACTATCACCACCTCTGGCGTTCGTGATTCAGATGTGTACACGCCCAGCCTTTCAGCTATGGCTGACTTGGCTGACTTCCGCATGTATCCATATTCATCAAAGAGTGAGAATGGTAGAGGCCCCAGTTCGTCGGAGAACACATGTTGATGTGTCTCCTTGGAAAAACAACAAGGGTCTGTGCATATATGACCTCCATGTCATACACCATTTGTTACCAATCTTGATGCCCTTCCGCGTTTCATGGTAACAATCTGCTTGTGCAGAGGTGTGTAGAATCATGCAGGTAACTTGTCTCTGAGGTTTGTAACCATTGCATTGCCAATAGCAAGCCAGTCCTGTACATTCACCATGTCACTTGCTACATGTCCATTGCCAATAGCAAGCCAGTCCTGTACATTCACCATGTCACTTGCTACATGTCCATTGATAATGTTGAACAGTTTGTCGCAGTCAGTGTTCAGTGGGTTTAAACGTTTGCCAATTTCGTCTCGAATTCTTTGTCTGTCTGTGTGTTTCGCCTGTGCCTTCATAACATGCGACAGTTTCGTGGAGTATGTTATCCATTCCGAGTGACACCCAGTTACACGTAGGATGCAGACAATATCATGCCAACAAGACCACCTTTGGATTTTTCGTAGCGAATGTACGTCTGTTCTCCGGATCGGTAGATACAAACTTCCAAACACCCTCCTTTTGTTGACAGACGTGCTGATCGGAGGAACAAGTGGATGAGGATCGGTAGATACAAACTTCCAAACACCCTCCTTTTGTTGACAGACGTGCTGATCGGAGGAACAAGTGGATGAGGATCGGTAGATACAAACTTCCAAACACCCTCCTTTTGTTGACAGACGTGCTGATCGGAGGAACAAGTGGATGAGGATCGGTAGATACAAACTTCCAAACACCCTCCTTTTGTTGACAGACGTGCTGATCGGAGGAACAAGTGGATGAGGATCGTTGGCATCAGGAAGTCCACCCATAGCCGCGCGGTCTGTGTACTCCTTGCCATTTCAAATTCACTCTGCAGATCTTCTACTCCTGTTTTCCCTGCCACAATGTACTGTTCAAGGAGAGCAGTAGCAACCGTGCGGAAGTCTCGCATGCCAGTTGTCGAAGTATTGCCGTCGAGCATCCCTTTCACATCACTGAATGCAGACTTAATGATTTCTTCTAAGCCTGTCCCCTTCATGAGTGTACCAATGCAGCCAGTGAATTATACGCGTGTGTGCATACCACCAGGCCTTAGAACAAAGTGACGCCATCTTTCTGGATTACTCCGCTTTATCTGTGTCGCTACCTTGAACAGCTGGATATCGGCTGTAATGGTGAAGAACTTCGTCCCATGTTGTTGTATGTACCGTTCACTGTATGTTATTGTGGTGACTACTGTGTCGGGATGTGATGGAGTTGCATCAATGAGTGGACCAAATGCATATCTTGTTGCACTTCCAACGTTCCCCTCATTCCTAGCGACCTCTTTCATGTGTCCTGACCATTCCGTTCCCTGCTCATGGTTAGTGATGGATCGTTGTAGTGTGACAAGCCATTGCATTTCAAGATCGAGTACTTGTGAAAGGCTGTTCGTTTGTCTTATCATGTCACAGAGGGGTAGGCCTTCGTGTAGTCGTACTGGAAGAGGGCATCGGTTTTGGTGAGTTTGTTTAATACAAGAAGGTTACAGGCGAAACGTCACTGAATTTCAGATATTTTACTTCCGTCTTTGTCAAACGCGGGATGGTCACCGTGGTGTCATTTGTATATGAGTCGTCATCATTGCCTGCAGGCAATGCATGTTGTGTGAACTGTACGACCATAGCATGTGTTTCACGTCGCCCGTTAGGAGTGCACACGTCTAGGAGTGCACACGTCTAGGTCATAGTTGTCAAACCAAACGCTCACTGGGGAGTCATCGTTTCTTAAGCATCCTTCATCAACACTCCTCTCACCTTCCGAGACTGTTTTCATTTTGTTATAGCTCATGCAGCTCGATAGATGTCCACATATGTCATGGATCCTCAGTCATTTTGATGATGAGAGAGTCAAATTAATCACCTGTCGTGCACTCAGAATGGTCAGTTTTTTCTTGGCGGCATACTTCACGTTCCTTAGAGCGGTGAAGTCTTTGTAGCAGCTGACGTGATATTGTGCGTCAGCTGCAAGTAGGTCCATCACTCCTCCTAGGCGTCAACATGCACCTAGCGAACTAAAGGTGGACCAGAAAAATTCGCGCTAGAAAGAGGACTTATAATCTACTGATTCGGTTTGAGCCGTTGGTTTACAGCTTTCATATATATTCCAATAGAAAGAAAATATCGTAATGATTTAAACTACATATTTTGTATGGGTGTTACATGGCAAAGATTTGAGACATGTATGATTTTATGTGTTCAATCTAAATTGTTCAATATTAGTTCGCAAGTTAGCACTAAGTGTTTGCCACCAGGATAGACTGACTTCTATAGTTACAGGTGTTTGTCCGCTGTGTATTTACTCAAATAAAAAATCGCCCATGGGTGCCAGGGTGGCACCCGGCGGATTCTGTTTCAGGACACCCTTGGTGACAATAATCCATCAAAAAATTTAAAATCCATTCTCGATTTCTAGGTTCAGTCTAAAAAGATATGTTGGCTGCCCGACTATTCTAAAACTATTACGCAGGTACGCAGCCGCTCGAACGGCGTTTTATTTGCTCTCGAGTCTTCGCTAACAAAATTGCAATAACACCACAGGTGCTGAATGAGGGAAGGCGCGTTTCTTGTAAATTTATGTAGGATATCTTGTTGCTTCGAATAATTTATTGAGCGACAAAAGGAAGATTGAACCCCGCTGTGCATAGTCCAACTTTGGTAAGGACGATTTCGGATTTGTACTATAATTATGAAGCTAACATTTTGCGAAAACTTTCTGCATGTTTTGCGTCTGCTGCAACCGCACGGTAATCAGATGGATATTATGACATGCGGCTCCATCTGGCTATATCCAATTTCCCCCTCTTATTTTCGATCCTTGTGGCTAGATGGGAAGAGTAACGATTTCACGCACCTGATCCTGGGCGCTGTTCTACACCCTACTTGATTAGGCACTTCAACAAAATCCACTGAGTGGCTCACGCCGCTTGCCCAAAAATCGTGTCAGATTAGCCGCGCCGATTCCCGGCACCCGGGGTCTCCTTTTGTTTTACATCCTATATTGTCGGTTGTTTCCGTTCTTTTCCGTGACTTACAGCAGGATATTCGGCGACGGTAAGTTCGTTTTATGGTTGTCTGTTTTT
This sequence comes from Lamellibrachia columna, assembly GCA_963662155.1. NCBI lineage: Eukaryota > Metazoa > Annelida > Polychaeta > Sabellida > Siboglinidae > Lamellibrachia > Lamellibrachia columna. Next base: position 12,036,792 of record OY759263.1, read on the forward strand.
TTAATTGCACCAAAATTAAGGTGAGATACATTGTCATTGATTAGACGACACATGTGTATTTCTGTTGAAAGCAGGTAGTAGATCAACAGCACTCCATCCACATGTTCAATACTTCTTCTAGAGATCTTAGTTAGTCTGTGTATGAAATATTTTCCCGTACGCAAAGCGCTCGGGTGTTTTTGAGCTTCCCTAGTTTAACCCGATTTAGATTCTTGGAGTTGGACACCTCTATCGATTTAACCAAAATCATGACTTATTTTCATTTCTATGAACTGAATTCATTACAAAACCAGTACAATTTGTTTCAGTGTTTGATCTTTGTTTTGCAAAACAAATTTTATTAAATGATTATTTGCAATGGTGCATTTATATATATTTGTATGTACTTTTTTCTTGTTACTATATTAAGTAGTATATGGACATAATGTATATTGCAATTATTATTTTGTCTGAAATAAAAGATTGATTGACTGATATTGATTAAACTTGTTGGGCCGGGCTGTACTAAGTTACTAGAATAATGAAATGGTTATGTATTTTTTAAGTTATTGTAAAAAAATAGAAAAAACTGCTCAAGAGGATCAACAAATCAATATTTAACAATTATTTCATCGATTGAGTGCAATCAGATTATTAGAAAAGTAATTTTTTATTAAAATACTTAATTTTACTTTTAATCATTTAATAACAACTGCTACACTACCAGTACTAAGTTAGTTTGTGACATTATCTATACACAGGAAAACTGTCAATGTCAAATTCATTGTATATATATATTATGTATATATATATATATATATATATATATATATATATATATATATATATATATATATATATATATATATATATATATATGTACAAATCCCAGGGTAGGGCAACACCAAATAAATTGCCACCTTTGTGCGACACTTTGTATATCTTTAGTTAAGCAAGTTTAAAAAAAAACATTTTGCTATATGGTATATGTTTGTCCAAACTAATATATTAGGGATCGTTTTTAAAATGTTACTTACAATACAAAGATATACATTTGGTGTCGCCCAAAGTGTGTCGCCCTAAGGTAAAGTTCAACAGTTTCATGAAAAAAATCAGCCGTTAGGCGACACAGAGTATTTGTCGCCCAAAGGTCAGTGTTAATATGTGTGTGTGCATGCGTGCATGCTTGCGTGTGTGCGTCGCCCAATGGCGAAAAAATTTATGTGTTGCCTTACGATGAATGCAAAAATATAGGCTATATATATATATATATATATATATATATATATATATATACATATTGCGTAATAGTGATACGTTTCGTGTGTCCGTGGGCTAATAAGCTACATAGTTTACAATATATAAGCACAACACCACTATACGACTAATATACCACGGAATATCTAAGCACCTTATTTATTCATACCAGATTGCATCAAACAATCAAACTATGCAGATTAAATAATCGATCATCCTCTATTTTGCACGACATTCATAACAGATAGGCACACTGAGACAGACAGAAAAAACAAATGTTTTATTTGTGTAAATTTCGATATAAATGATTTCATCAGCATAATCATATATAGTGTTCATTATAAACAAAGTAAACATTGACATGCCGGCAATATTGGCAGAATGAAGATCATGCGCACAATACGTTCATAAAGATATATAACGGAATTTACACGGCCAAATAAGAACATACATTAACGCTGTGTAGCACACTGGAGTCAATGGTCGAGTAGCTATTGTAGGAGCCACACAATGTATAAACATTATTCAACTCAAATTTATTTCGTACACTTAATGTATAGAGAAAGTGCGGTTAGGCACAATGCCTGATCAAGGGGCATAACGCACACTGCATGTCTAGCTACACGGCTCGACAATAAAACAGTTCTTCACATTCGATTAGAATACCGTTGCAGCAAACGACATATACGCAATAGTTGGTATGCCAAAAAAGGCCGAGTAGTTTATAGTAAAGACACTAAATCAAACGAACTTGTTTACTTTCAGGTAAGGGGTTGATTAATTAGTAGTTCCAGTAACGGTTCTTAAGAAGATTATAATAACTATGACTACGATATGTATCCATAAACCAATATACTCAAGTGTACCAAAAGTACCATCACATTGATAACTAGTAACTCAAATTAGAGTAATGAATATACAAGGCCCAGGAGTGGGCGTATCCCCCATATTGAGGATATCCACTAAAATGACTATAACTTTTATGATATTGATTTTCACAGGAACTTATTTCCCTTCCTCCCTCCGCTTCCTCTCCCTGTCTTTCCCTGTCTCCGTCTCTCTCTCTCCCTGTCTCGTGCTATCTCTCCATGTCCTCCCTGCCTCTCTGTGTTTCTCTATGTCTCTCTCGGTCTCTCACTTCCTCTCCTTATCTCTCCCTCTCTTTCCACGTCTTTCCCTGTCTCTCCCTATCTCTCCCGTTCTCTCTATGTCTCTCCCCATCTCTCACTGTCTCTCTGTGTCTCTCCCTGTCACTCGCTATTCTCTCCCTATCTAGCAGGCAGTGACCACACCGTGACATGCGGGGAGCGGTGGTCTAATGGTTAGAGCACCCGCCTGTCGATCGAGAGGACGGTGGTTCGATTCCACTTCCGCCGAAGCTTGGGCAATTTCGTTCACCCCACTTTGCCCGTGTCTTTCGGAAGAGACACTAAAAGCCGTTGGTCCAAACTCCTGTGTTAGCTCAAGATTGGGCTGTTTGGAGTATAACTACTTGAGACTTGAGACTTGAGACATGCACTGTGACCACAATTACTCTGTCTTGAGAGGATGTATTAGTACCTGCCAATGCCCTGGACTACAGCCTGACTGTGAAAATATGCCTATTGAAGTCCAGCGTAGATTGAAATAGGCCAAAGAATGACATTTAGATTTATTAATTAAGGAGCAGGAAATTAGGCAAGCACACATCATCAAAATAAGATGCATCAAATAATCTCAGCAAGCATGCCGGGCCCCCAAAAGATGTTTACATATAATTAGTAAATCATGCCTATCAGCTACCCACTACCAGTACTATATGTACCACTACTGACTTATATACAATTCACATGGTATCGGTGGGGGTCACTCCGCCCACTCCATGTAATGACAAAGTGGATTAACCATACACATACATGTACAAACAGAAAGGTTGGGGTACTCAATCCCCCCAGCCAAACATGATAAATGAAAAAAGTGAGCTAACCACCCAAACATTTGTGAACAATTCATAATGAAAATTATGGTAACACAATGTATAAAGGTGTTACGTACCTAGACATTAGTCAACGAATAACTACTAACACATCAGAGAGGTAGAGAGGTAGGGCCAAACAACCACACAAATGTACTCATAGAAAGTACCCGCACTAAAAATCCTGTGTACACTACTGAAAACTCAGTGGCAGTGGAGGGAAAAGCGTTAATGCAAAACCTTGCTTGTACCGAACTATAGCAGGGAAAAGTGTAAAAAAATTCAAAAACTTTGTGAACTACCTCTCTGTCTTCAGTGTTGCACAGTGTATCTACACATAATGCACGACTTGATTTATTAGATAACAACTGGGTAACAACTTTTAAAGCAGGATTCGAACACGCTCAAATCACCAAGAAATTTACATCTATCTTCCACTACAAGTTTTTTCAACCTGCCTTAATCCATTGCAGCAACTGTTTGTATACTTAAAAGTGTGCCACTTTTTACCACACTTTACTAAATTTTTACTTAGTAATCCTTTACTATAAGGTTGGCCAGCAGTCTCTCTCACTAGTAGATTCCACTGATTACATCAGGGGTAGGAGCAAAGTCTGTAATTAATTAAGGTCAACAAACCAGCAAAAAAACCAGTGTCCAGTGGCTGGACACTGTTTGACACAGATGGTGATGATTAATACATAGAAATGGACTATACATGTGAATGTATAGTCCATGTCTACCAAATGTTATAATATAATATCAAATTGAACGACAGATAACCTGTTTCATAAAGCTAGAGTTGGTGGGCATAGGCCCACTCAGAACCAAATAAATAGCCCACTCTGAGCCCAGGTCCAGTCAATTTATTTAAGAATAGCTAAATTATGAACTGACAAGTATTCTCAATAATAAGTAGACATGTTTTAATGGCAGCGAAAAGTAGTGCAATATTCTGGTGATTATGCCACAACCAGGAATGTTTTGTGCAGTAATTGCAACACAGCAGGATTCGAACCTGCTCAAATCACCAAGAAATTTACATCTACCTTCCACTGCAAGTGCACATTAGTGAACTGTTTTAACCTGCCTTAATTATTTGTATTCTGCTGTACCTACCATCCAGTTTTCTTGTTGACCCAATTTTGATTTTGTAATCCTTTACTATAAGGGTGGCCAGCAGTCTATCTCACTAGTAGATTACATCAGGGGTAGGAGCAGTCTGTAATTAAGGTCAACAAGCCTGTGGAAAACCAATGTCCAGCCACTGGGCCTTGTTTGACACAGATGGTGATGATTAATAATGTTGTATTATAAGAGCACAAATGATGCTACCAATATATGCATACACACATACAATGAACATGAGATGACAATTTAGTGTTGTTCTGACTCATTGACATTATCCACAACATTAAAAAAATATTGATTGAATACCACAATATATGTAAACACATTAGCAGGCATCCTAATGAAATGTTGTAAATGACACAGATTTAGTTCTGTGTCAAGTTGTGAGGCAGTCAGATAACAGAAGATGCCATCCACATAAGAACATGACTTGTGTACTGATGGCAAGTTGTGTATTTTAGCTACTAGTAGACCTGGGGGTTCTATCATTGGATCACTCAGAAAGGTGATCCAATGTGTGAAATCTCATGAATACCAAATCGAAATGAAACCCCAGAAATTTCAAACATAAAAAATTCATATATAATAGTTGACTATGAATATAAAAAATTACATTCAGAAAGTGCCGCAGCAATGACATTCGGTAATCTGCATGACAACCCTTAACACAGTATGTGTCTCATTGCACTAGATCTTGTTACAATGACTAGATGATATGCTAATTTCAGTTTTGGACAGTTTGTCCCGGTTTATGACAGTTTTTCCTGGTGAATACGAGTAAATATTCAGCTCAATTCAACTCACTTTGCATATTTCAGTTCCAATTCAATTTTCTAATGCAATCTGTTTTGATTTTTTTCAATCCAATTCACACAACTTTTCATCAATTCCAATTCAACTCAGATACAACTGTATTGGTCAAATTATAAAGACATTGGTCAGATGCAAAATGTGACATGTCATTTTGTTTTTATATATTTCATAGCCTGAACAGAAATATTACATTGGTCAGATTTGAAGCCTATAACCGGTTCTGTGTTACACTGTTGAAGACGATTATGGTTTGTTGCACCTGTGAGCTTAGGTCCCTGAGGAATTAGGTGCAATAGATGTTTATTATTTAAAAGATTTTGCGAGGATTCATTGTAATATATTGGATTCCTAATATATTTCAAGCAACATTCTAAAAAACTTCAATGATATCCCCTCTCAGACACCTGTATGCTAATGTCATGAAGGTAACTTAAGTTATTTTATTCGTTCTACATACCTGTACCTGGTAATTCTTTCATAGCTCTTCTCTGGACATGTTATATTGCAATTTGATGTTTCTTTTTATACAGTTACCACATGCCTACATCTATGACATAATCTACAATGTGCAATGGCAAGAATGTGTTTTTGTATAAAAACTGAAGATTCTGTAGACAGATTATTTTTGTCATCTTTGTCTTTGACTTGTTGCTCTGTTTACAACTTCATTAATCATATTAATGTATACATCAAAGGGCAGCGTTATGTCTATATTACTTCAAATAGGCAGTGTCACAGCGACATCATTATATCCATACAACATTAAAAACATCGAAACTATTTTGCTTTGAGTTTGACAACTCCAAAATATGAAATCGTATTCGAAGGCGTTGCCGTCGACACCCCCGTTGTGGGCGATATTAGGAAACTGCTACACATACAGTAGAAGTAGACGAGTTATTTGTAAAACATAGAAACTACTGTTCATAAAGAAGGTATTGGTACCAGAATGATTTATTCCTGAGTGATTACGTAATCATTACATCGTCGTGTACAGCTTAGATATTTGACTGACGTATAGCTAAAATCCAGCAATTAAACAACAGCGTAATTTAATACGCACGGACCGACCGAGCGGGCAGAGCCTGACATGTAGAAAGTGCGCATGACAAGAAATGCAGACGGCCAAAGCAAAGGTTTTCTGTGTGCTGTCGTATTTTTCACCGATGAAATAACATATGTTGTTAGTGAATATCACAAGACAAATTCAGTTGTATGGTAGTTTGTTGCGTTATAGAACATCCCCGCTAAATAAACATACAACATACATATAGCAGTTTGTGTTTTATTCAAATAAATACGCCATGTCGCCTAACGGTGACGATTATTGAAATGAATATATACATCCCATTTGCAAAACCTTCATTATATTTGAATTTGTATATTTCCATAAATTAAATGCATTAATACAACCTTAGGGCAACGTGTTGTTATTGATTTACAACTTTCAAATGGTTTCTAATCAGATGCATGATAACGCAGGACCAGATATAATAGGGCGACACCAAATATCAGGGCTAAGCCGGCTAAGGCGACATTCGTCGCCCAACCCTTGCCAGAAAGTCGCCTAACCCATGGATTTGTGTAAATTATATATATATATATATATATATATATATATATATATATATATATATATATATATATATATATATATATATATATATATATATATATATATATATCACCTTGTGCCGTCGAGTCGTGTCCGACCCCTGGCGACAGCCGCGGTAGCTCCTCTCCATTCCACTCGCTCTCTGGCGTCCCGTCTCATAATGTTAATAGAGGGGCCCTTTACGTCTTTGATAGTGTCTAGCCATTTTGTTCTTGGTCTCCCTCGCCTTCTTTTCCCTCTCATTCCCCCAAGCATCACATCATTCTCCATTCCACGTTCTTTTCTCATCACATGTCCAAAATAGCTTAATGCCGCCTTTATCACCCTTGATTCCAGTGTCCATTTTGGTTTGACGTTTTCGAGCACCCATACGTTTGTTTTTCTCTCCATCCATGACACTCTCATCACTCGTCTCCAGCACCACAGCTCAAATGCGTCAATTTTCTTCCTCTCGGTTTTTCTCATCGTCCAAGTCTCCGCTCCATACAATACAATTGGGAATACCAAGGCCTTCACCAGTTTCACTTTAGTCTGAAGCGTAATCCCTCTGTCTTTCCATACTGTTGTTAGTCCTCCCATTGCGGCTTTGCCCATTGCAATTCTTCTGCGTATCTCTTTGTCGCATAGTCCATCTTTGGTGATCAATGCTCCTAGAAATACAAATTTCGTTACCACCTCCACGGTTTTTCCGTCCACTGCCACCTCTCCAATATCTCCAGTAGTCATGACCTTCGTATTTGAAACATTCAGATATAGGCCTGCTTTCTCGCTTGTTTTCCTTACTCTTTCCATGATTTCTGTCAGGTCCTCCTTTGTTCCTGCGATTAGAGTTGTGTCGTCTGCGTATCTCAGATTCGTTATCACCCTTCCTCCTATGCCGACCCCGCCGTCCCATTTGTCCAAGACATCTCTCATTATATTCTCTGCGTATATGTTGAATAGCAAAGGAGACAGGATGCAGCCCTGTCTCACACCTTTCCCGATATCGAACTGTTCCGTCTCTCCGAACTCTGTTCTGACTGTCGCTTTCTGGTTTGCATACAGGTTTCTCAGTAGCACTACTAAATGTATAGGTACCCCCATGTCCTTCAGGATGATCCACATTCTCTCATGGTCTACACAGTCGAAAGCCTTCTTGTAGTCTATGAAGCACATATACAGGTCTCGCTGATGTTCTCTGGCTCTTTCCATCATCCATCTCAAATTTGCAATGTGGTCCCTCGTTCCTCTTCCTCTTCTGAAACCAGCTTGCTCGATCGGAAGTTCTGGTATCAGGAACACCTCCAACCTTTTTTGTAGTACTCTCAAGAGTACCTTGCTTGCGTGCGAGATGAAGGCAATTGTGCGATAATTTCCACATTCCTTCTTGTCTCCTTTCTTGTAGATCGGGACATACACTGATTTTTTCCAATCTGATGGCCATTCCTTCTTCTTCCATACACAGTTGCACATGTTGGTCAAGACTTTTACCGCTTCCTCTCCTCCTGCTTTTAGTAGTTCTTTCTATAGGGATGTCATCAATTCCAGCTGCTTTCCTATTTGATATGTGTCGTAGTGCGTCCTTTATCTCTGACTCCAACACTTCTGGTTCGTCCTCATATACAGTCTCAATGAAGGTGTCATTTACGTTAGGATCTCTTCTGTATAGTCCTTCCGTATGCTGCTGCCATCTTTCTTTTACCTCTTTGTCTTCTGTGACTACCATTCCAGGGCTCGATTTTATGGCTCCACATTTTGCATTGAGGGACCCTGTGATGTGTCTAATTTCCTTGAAGAGAAGTCTTGTTCTCCCCATCCTGTTACTTTCTTCTATTTGTCTGCATTTCTCTTGTATGCTCATTTGTTTGTCCTTCCTTGCTCTCCTCTGGAAAGCCGCATTCAATATTCTATATTTTTCATCGTCTCCTTTATTTCTCGCTTTTCTTCGTTCATCTGCGATTTTCTTTGCTTCATCGGATAGCCATTTTGTGACTTTCTTCCTCTTGGCTTTTGGGACCTTTTTGTCTGCTGTGTCTTTTACTATTTCTTTAATGTCATTCCATAGTTCGTCAGGTTCTCTGTCCACCAGTTGAAGTCCACTGAACCTGTGCTTTACTTCCACAGTATACTCATCTCCGATGTTTTCCACATCATATTTCGTCGGTTGTTTTGTCCTTTTAATCCGTTTGAGTTTGATCTTGACGTCTGCTATGAGCAAGTTATGGTCGGTTCCGCAGTCGGCTCCAGGCAGAGTTGTTACCCTCCTTACCGAACTTCTCCATCTCGTTGTACACATGTGATCAATTTGATTCCTGGTGACTTTATCCGGCGATCTCCAAGTATACAGCCTCCTTGCATGTAACTTGAAAAACGTGTTCATGATCACAAAGCCATTCAGGTTGCAGAATTCCACAAGCCGATCTCCTCGTTCATTTCGTTCTCCTAATCCGAATCTCCCGGTTGTGCCGGTTGTCTCTTCGTCACCTACTTTAGCATTCCAATCCCCAATCACGTGCAGCACATCCCCTTTTGG
>OY759263.1:12051052-12061052 GCA_963662155.1 Lamellibrachia columna
GCGTATCTATATCCTTCTTACGATATGGTCTCCATGCTTGTATACAGTATTCTAAATGAGGTCTAACTATTGCTTTATAAAGAGGTATAATTAATTTTTTTCCCTTGTATGTTATGTTTCTTCTAATCAATCCAAGAATTTGATTACCATTTGAAGCTGCAATACCACACTGCTCTGAAACTTTCATATCAGCGCTTATTGTAACTCCTAAGTCCTTTTCTTTTACAGTAGTACCCAGAACAGTATCTCCCATTTTATAGTTTACATTCAAGTTCCCATGTCCTGTATGTAGGCATTTACATTTACCCAAATTGAACAACATCTCCATTTCTCAGACCATTTCACTAATCTGTCTAGATCGTTTTGTAAATGTTGTTTATCACCATCAGTATTAACCTTTCTAAACAGTTTTGTGTCATCCGCAAATTTCAGTACGTTACTTGTTATACTGTCGTCCAAGTCATTGATATAAATTAAGAATAATATAGGTCCTAATACTGATCCTTGAGGTACCCCACTCAAAACCGATTTCCAATTTGAAACTTCTCCATCTACTACAACTCGTTGTCTTCTATCAGTCAGCCATTGTTCTATCCAGTCAGTTATGCTATCCCCGATACCATGGGCTTTTAATTTAAGTAGTAATCTTTGATGTGGCTTTTGCGACTTTGCTACCTACCGGCAACGCTCTCAAGGCAATTTCAACGTAAAGTGACACGAGTTGTTGTCTGAAGGTATGTAAGGAATACGACATTAAATACAAGAACGTTGGCATGCCTGTACAAAATTAATCAGTTTTCTATAACAGGGGTTCCCAAACAGCTGACCATTGTGTTGTATCTATCTTAGCATGACTCTAGGCCTACATGTGAAACGCAAAGCTGGTACAATCAGCCAGAAGGCGGACATTTTGGGGCCTTCAGCTGAGACAGTTTGGGAATCCCTGACCAATGGTTCCCTGTTCTATCAAATGTAACATGTCGCATGATAGATACACTGCCGATCGACCAGCTGTCACTTTGATTGCCAAACGAAACCCGGATATATAACGACGCAGTGAAAAGGTGTTGATTTACACAAATACTTCATTGCGCAATAAAACACACAAGGTTGATGTCATACACAGTTGATGTCCATTTTCAACTAATGTTACATTGTTTCTAGTTGCTTCCAGCACTCGGCAACGTTATGTTGTGGCTACTACAATTTGACGATGTTACGAGATCCCATTCAATTAGTCAGCCTATTTCAGAACATTATCGCCAAACCAACCTATACAAGGGCAAGGCCAGAAAGAACTAGGCACTTTCGACAAACAACTGTCGCCAGCCGTTTTTGTGGTTGTTACTTGTGAAGTAAATATAGTATAGTTTTCCATAGTTAACTGTAATACTTCCGGAATTATGATCACATGTGCTGTCCCAAGCGCTGTTCGAAAGAATGCATTTCGTGGTATTTAATTACCAAGTGTGTGTTATATTTATGTGATATATGTGTAAGGTTATTTGACATTATCAAGAAATCACATGCAGTATGGCACTGTTAGGTTTACCTATTTTTAATGTATGTTTATTACCTTGATTAATTTTGGGATTAATTTCATTGCTGTTATATATAATATCTTAAACGAACTGTGCTTTTTTGTGTCTGGAAAAGTGAAATAAAAAAAAGCATGACGTCAATAGAACTGGTAAATGTATGTATTTAATTTATTCAATAAATATTATTGTTTATGTGTAGGCAGAGCATTTCATTTCATTTCATTTCAAATGTCCTTCACCCACTGAGAGAATATGTGCTGTCTCACTGTCTCACTGTCTCACTGTCGTCTCTAAACGAGGTGTTGCCAGTTTTGAGATATTGTCAACGAATCCTGGGTTGCATGCCCATACCACACAACACGAATACTAATATCAGGTATCATATTTACGCTTAGTTACATTTGATCATGCGTTATTATGCCTACAGTAAGCGGACATTCGCCTAAATATAAGACAGCAATGCAATAACCTGTCAGCTAAGCCTCAACGGATAAACTACCTATCGCCTAAAAACATAGGCATACATGTGGCTCATTGACTAATGTGGCTAATGTCCATTCGAAAGGTCGCCGATCCCTGGTCTATGCCATAACGGAGACCAAATAACGCAGCGAATCAGAATCATTGCAACAGTGAACAATGATAATTGGTTCAACTTTTAGACATAGTCATCTGCCGATGGAGCACCAAATTGCAGTGAGTTAATTTACATAACGTGACGGCATGAAGTAGATGCTGCGCCTATGTAGATACTCATCAGCTAACCCATGCTCCATTATGGAGGGTGACAGGAACCCAGGGGTACTGAAAACATTGCCAATATACATTTCTTGAGAATTTCTCTAACTGAACCTCGCTAAACACATTTTTGACTTCGGTCAAACTGATACCCTTTTCAAGTTGAGTGCATTGCAATACACGCCATTGAACGTGTAAAATGTGAATTGTTCCATGATATAGATTAATGCACTAACATATTTTATTCACAGATCAGTGGGACCTCTCAGTGTCTGTAATTTATCGCAAAAATGCGATGTCAAAATACATACCCGTACTTACCCAACAATAGTGACTTTACATACTAAACGCGTTTTGTGCGTTAGCTTGCATTGTACACGAGAAAAACATACCAAGAAAACGTGGATTTGTCTCAAGGATGGTATACAGGAAATGCACTGAGTTGCCCCCACCCACCAAAGCGTTGGGAGGTTGGCCTAAAAAATGTGTGGGATTTTGAGGTAGGATGTTTTAATGACAGTAAACTTATAACATTGTTTATGTAGGTTAAGTGTTCATGTATGTTGAAGTGTATAATTATAATGTTGTTTTCATTCTGTGTCCTTTTGGTTTTCCTCGTCGCGTGGCTTTCCATGTGCGCTTTAGTCGAGACAGACCAATATCACGCATCCACTTTACACAATGTAGACTTTTGTAATATTTAAACTACAGCTGGTTATGTTTATATTATTTATATGGGCGCATTTGACCCCAAATAATATTTATGGATATACTTAACTAATTATATGATGTTCTACAACCTGAAATGTACCATTGCGATTCGTATTCTGCTCTAGCAAAGGCCTGAAATACGTGATGTATGTTCGCCCAGATGTTACGCCTATGTGAATACTCATCAGCTAACCCATGTTTCATTATGGAGGGGTGTGACACAAACCCAGGGGGTGTGACACAAACCCAGGGGTAGTCAAAACATTACCAGCATACACTCATTGAGGATTTCTTTAAGTGATCTTCCCTAAACACACTTTAACGTATACATATTGATAACATATACGATTTTCTTAGTGGAGTTGAAGTTTGATAATTGGTAGTAGTAAACTAGTAAATATACACATTGACAAGGCGAAATGTTACCCTTCTTGCATAAATTGTTAATTAGTTATGATACATTACACCCTAATTGTGCGGACATGCCACACATCCCACTACATTAGCTACAACATAATACAGATGGTTAGAAATATTCCACACATTATCCATGCATAAGAGATTAGGTTAAATAAAATATATATTTTTTATTTGCATAGGATTGATGCAACACAATGTTTTACTTACGATACATTTAATAGTATCTCCTATGGAAAAGGCTGACACTTTGTGTGATAATGTTTGTTCCACGTACTGATGTGTGTATATACTTAATATACTGTATGTTGAAGAATTCTCATTTCTTTTAAATGACTTGTAATTGACATATCTATCAGAGTTCATTATGAGTCTGATATATTTGGTAGCTAATGTCCATAGATGACGACAGTTTTAATTAAACACTTTCGACAGTCCGTAAGCGAAATTACATACGAATTTCGCTGTTATTTGTTGAAAAACATGCCGGTCATTCGGGTTGGCACTTTATGAGATGATATATTATATCGCGGCACCACGGTCTGTCAGGTAGGAGGCACCGCCTTTCACACACGGCAGCTGTTACTGGCAGTAAAGTTCTACGTGCTGTGTTGTGTTGTGTTGTGGGTTCGTGTGTTTATTGCAGAACTTTTGAAAGACAACATTGCCGTCACCATCTGGTTGCTACGGTACCTAATACCTGTATAAACACCGTTTCTTGTTTGTACAATTATAATAAAAACATGTATTTGCAAACTTTATGTACCTACTGCATGCGCACCAAAAACTCCTATGTTAGGTCCCGAAGGAGCTGTGTGGAGCACTCAATGTTGATCAGTTCGGGGCTGCGAAGAAGGTGGAACATATGACAGGCCCCTATAATGCGCCCGAGGTAGTAAACTATTTATGCGAAAATTGTATACTTTGACCTAGATAACTAGTATGTGTAAGTAGTTGACAACACTAACGCGCACGGACGCACGCACACGCACAGTGTCAGTTATTTTATTTTGGTTTAACTTTATGCCAGAAATAAATTGCGGAAACATGCCGCACAGAGTATAACTACTTGAAAGACTATTGTTGTGAGTAGCACCATTGGATTGTGTTCATCATTCTGCATACGTGTCAAAAAGGAGAAACATATCAAGTTTCAAGCGCCACAAGTGCTGCTGTTACTGTTTACTCTTATTCTGCTGTCACATCTGTACGCCTACACCATGCTGATCTACAATTGGCAGGAACTGCTCGGCCATGACGTGTGCCCGGCTGTTGTTCGAGAAAATAAAGGCTTGTGAACTTTGACCTGTTTCACGCCGTGCCGGGCGATAAGTTATTCGTCAATAAGGATGGTAAGGTGGCTTTCTCTTGAGCGGGAAATACTTCAGTATGTGTCAATGACCTATACGCCGTACACTAATCGAAACCCTGAATGAATACGTCATTTCACGACCCACGAGTTACATCTGCATACATCCTGTCAGTGGTAATGTAAGTGAATGCACCACTGTTACCGTGGTTGACGTCAGTCCTGACGAACAACATGGCGATCCCATGTGTGGTGAATATTAAACATGCATTGCCTACACTGTACCACCGTATTATCGGAGTAAAATTATAATCATTCCAACTGGAACACACAGCTGTCCGGATATACTCCACGCCACCAGTTGGCGAAATAAATGGTGGCATGGAGATAGCTAAAAGATAAACAATTTGTTTATGATAATGACATTTATTTGCGCTACGATGACAATTATAAAACACGGTCTCCAATGACGCTAGCACATATTATGTGTGCATGTACAGTATTATTGTGGATGTGAGTTGTGCTTTAGTACAAATGTAACATTCATTAAAAAAAATTGCATTTAAGCGTTCTATTTGTTAATGTCTTACAATTAAATCAAATCGACACTTCTTTGTTTTATTTTATTGAACATTTCTCAGGATAGTTTTTGTGATCGAACTCTTGTCGATATGTTGACAGAAGTGTTCGATCAGGTTTGTTGCATGTGTTTGTTCATAACCATTAAAATTGTTAAGACGTCTGTTTGATCTCGTCTCGTGTTATTGAAACGCGTTCTGTTAAGCATTGTTAATACCCGGGGATCTCCGTTCTGGGATCAATCAGCTCTACTCGGAATTATTTATAGTGTGTCTGTCTTTGATAAATACGAAAAAAAATAATATAGATCCTAATACTAACCTTGTCAATGTTGTACATTTAACAGTTTTGCACGCACGCACACCTACTCTCACACGCACACGCACGCATGCACCCACACACGCACTCTCTCTCTCTCTCACGATAATTGTACATGGTACAATTATGCTATGCGCGGAGTTAAATAAAACATCCATACTTGCTTCATTGCCAACGTTGAAACATAAACGTCATTTCGCCCCAGCTGTACACGGTGCCGTCGGCGATAATGTGAAGCGGTGAAATACGGACGTCATACGGGTGTTATTTATGGTCCAGCTGACTCCACTATCGATAATGGGCCGACCACACATAGGTCCCTGCCCATTGTTCTGATCTGGTCTTGTTGAGATGCCACGCAACAAACATCACGATTGCGTGCGTGCGTGCGTGCGTGCGCACGCGTACGTCTCTCCATCCGAAGCAGTTGGTCAGTAGCTGTGTTGCCTAATTGATTCCAGACGTTGTGGTAACGACAACGGTGGCGCCTCTTCACGGAACCTGGATAATTGAGGCTAGAACCCAATCATAGCCCAAACTCCCTACCATCGATAATTTCGTTTATCCGACTCTTGCTCGCCTTCGTAAAAGAGAGTCTGGCCCCTAAGGCGTGGTCTCATTGTTATCCACTGTAACCACTCCATTTTGTGTAGGCATTCCCTTGAAGCGCCAGCAGCTAATTGGCGTCATTATCGATATTTTACACTAAACATTATTTTGCCTGATTTAACTTTTCAGTCTGACAGTTGTGTCAATGTAATAAAAGGTCACTCTTATTTTACGAGTTAGTCAAATCCCCGGATGAGAGTCTAATTAATCTAATTATGTATGCGACCAGAATCTGGATGCATACATCCATCACAATGAAAACTACTCTTTGCATCCAGGCGATGATTTGTGCGACAAACGGTGGCGCCACAATACGCAGCATGGATTCATCAACTCAAATTTTGCTCGTCTTATATTATACTACTTTCGCTTGTATTGAAGGAGGGAATTCCGGAGTCGAATGGTGTTTGGGAGGTAACACCGGGATGTTTTCTCCTATTTATAATATTCACCGGAACACGGTATTGATTTGAATGTATTCCCACTAGACCATTAACTATTGTGTATGCCATGCAGTTGGAATCTGATGTGTTAAAAGACGGAACGAGAAACGTTCTATCTGTATTAAACTAAATAGAGAACGTAACTTTTGGTAATGATACTCCTGCGATGACCCCGAAAAAAAGAGACTGCATGTACGCAAATAATGTATATCATTGGATAGGTTTGCAGGAACCCATGTTATATAGTTAATTACTTAAATGGTGCAGATAATAATTTATTTATATTCATTGAAACTGGCACTGTACACATAGGCGGGCTGTACTGGGAATGTATATAGTATGTTACTGTTTAACAAACTTCAAATCTTTTTTTACGCAGGATTCACAGGGGCTCTTCCACTAGCAGGCATGATGTTAATGGGAAGACAAAGGAAGCTCTTCTGTATCAGTAGTCCTTTCGTCGCAATAGTCTTGACCGTGTATGTCTTCCTCGATGCATTTAAGCGAGACGCCATTTACGAGAACATATCGCTCTCGGTCGCGCGCCAACGGCACGAAGCGTTGGACACAGTTTTGTCGCGGGAGTATATCGCGCGGTTGGAAGAGATCCGTCTGGAGTTAGTAAACAAGACCTTCTCATTCGACGTGTCGCCTCGACGGGTGGCCGTGTTCCGCGCAATAGACCCGCACTACTTTCAGTTCCTGCGGGATCGCCACCCGCTTGTGCGCACTATATTCTTCAACGAAAGCTTTTCCGCGGTCGTGCCGTACCTGGCGAAAGATTACTACGCCGGCGTCATGTCGGACTGCGAAGTATATCACCACTACGAACCGAAAGACACTGCAAAATGTTTAAGCAGACCCGACGACGTGGAAATACGTCTTCCGATGTCGAACGTTTTACAAAAATACGCCATCTTCGTAAACTCTTCGACGACATTTGATTTGTCATTGCGAGGCAGATTTACGTACATGCATATCATCACCGAAGCAGTGGTGACGCCAGATGGTGACGTCATCAAAAACAATTTCAAGGTCATACCGAATCGATGTCAGGTGATCGGACGGGACGAGTTCCATTATTTCGATCCGAGAAAAGATTCATATGCCCGTCACCACGAAGTACTGACGATAGCCCAGTTTTGGGGGTTTGGATTCTTTCACTTCGTTGTGGAAGACCTTCCACGGATAGCGCCTTACCTGCCGTTTCTGAAGCGCCACCCGGGCGTGAGGGTTCACGTGCAGCAAACCAATGGTTTCACCGTCACGTTCCTTGCGCAGCTTGGCATCGACCGGTCTCGCCTGGTGTCCGGGCACGTGCAGGCGGACGTCCTGTACATGCCGGAAGGCACGCCGTGCGGGCGGGGTAGCTTCTTCAACACGCAGCTGCTCTCGTTGCGCCTCCGGACGGGGCTGGCTGACCCGGCACCACCCAGAGACACGGTCGTCCTGATCCGACGCTCCACCAAACGGTGGTTCGACCACCACGACGACATTCTCGCTATGATCCGCAGGCACGCCACGCCGGTCGGTCTGAGGACCGTGGTGTATGGCGACAGACCCGTGCCTGGATTTCACGAGTCGAGTCTTCTCTTCAGTCGCGCCTACATGGTAGTGGCACCACATGGTGCTGGCGAGTCGAACCTCCTCTTCTCACAGCCTGGGACGATCCTCATCGAAGGAATGTACTACCTTAGCGGGAAGGCGAACTGGTGCTACCAACACCTGATGCGGGTGCTTGGTCACCGCTACTACGGTTTGCTCTTGCGGAAGCAATGCATGGCGACTACAACGAGCGACGTCGAACCAATTGTCAAATATGCTGTGAGCAAATTTAAAACCACGACATAATCCGAACGTAAGAAAAGACGACGCGAGTTGGGGCATCACAGAAATAGTTGTTCAGTGCCTGCAAGTTATTAAAATTACTTCTTCTAACAATAGGGAGGGCACCGAGGTGTGTGTGTGGTGTGCGTGTGCGTGTGCGTGTGCGTGTGTGGGGGCTTTTCCTAGGGAATCGCCGTTTAACTGCTACAAGTTCAGATTCAGGCCGCGTTGAAGCGATTCTACGATCATGCTACACATTGTAAATTCGTTTTTATTTTGTGGGTTTCTACGCCAGGTGTGGATTAATTAAAATTATTGACGTATGCCACAACCTTTGTAGTGTCATTGTGATACATTAGAAGGAGTTAGATGAGTGGGTAATACCTAAAATGAATTCCCAAATTAATCGATGCAAATGTTTCGCTGCTGAATCCGCGCGATGTTTTAGAAGTGAATCATTTAGTATTTCGCTCCTAAGACGTCTAAACTGACAAATCTATTTAATGGTGGATTCACTAATGAGAGGCTTTATGCAAGCACTTTAATGTCAATACATTATCATGGGTTACTAACAAAGATTATTTGTTCACATATTATTTAAAGCGGAATACACACACGCAAACACACACACACACACACACACACACACACACACACACACACACACACACACACACACACACACACACACACACACACACACACACACACACACACACACACACACACACACACACGTACCTGTTATACATAAAACATTACTGGAATTATGACGTTCAAACGTTACCAGTATGTTTTTGTCAAAATATGATCATAGATGAGACCAGGAGCAGTATTGTATAACTCGAATTTTCCACAATGTCCTTAGCAAGCCACGTGGACTGGGAAGATTAGTTAAAGCATTTGAGGCAGAGGGCGTACACATTCACACACACAATCGCATTCAACATTAATTCAATCCCATAAGAATAAAATAAGGCACTGTACATGGTGAAACAGGTATTTGACAGGGAGATGGAAGGTTGATCCACTGTAACAAGTGGCCCGGCCCAACGAGCTGGAAAGCAGCGAGCGAGGCGCGTACTGTCGAGCGTACGTGGGTGTGTAGTGGGTTTACCCCCGTACCCCCGTAGGAGATTTTGAAAGCCTGCAATCAAAACAGTGCAATTTTTTGGTCTTGCAAATACACATTGTTTCCACCTCATTTATTGAAGAAAAACACTATTCTGATATATTGCGTTCATCAAGATCTGCAAATACCGATGAATTCTGAACACGCACACTGTAGGAACTTCAGTCACTCCTACTTGCAAATATCAGGATACAAGATACTCATTTGGGTTGATTTCTCCCTCACTGTAGCTTGGGCATGTACAAAATCGGAAGCGACACCAACTTTTCCAAATATACCCAAACGGTGTTTGGATTGACGTACAAAATCATTTGCAGCTCCTACCATACACGGAGCGCTTGTTGTGTCCTTGTGAACATGAAACATCATCAAATGG
>OY759263.1:12063552-12091052 GCA_963662155.1 Lamellibrachia columna
GGGGGAGAGGGTCCCGGTAATTGACATGGTTCGCTGGTGGGGGTGAGGGTCGTGGTAATTGACAGGGTTCGCTGGTTGGGGTGAGGGTCCTGGTAATTTACAGGGTTCGCTCGTGGGGGAGAGGGTCCCGATAATTGACATGGTTCGCTGGTGGGGGTGAAGGTCGTGGTAATTGACAGGATTCGTTGTTGAGGTCAGGGTGCTGGTAATTGATAGGGTTCGCTGGTGGGGGTGAGGGTCCTGGCAATTGACAAGGTTCGCTGGTAGATCCAGAGGTTACGACGCCTCTCAGTTTCCGCAGTTACTATACTGAACCCAGTATACCAGATTTCTCACGTCAGGATTAAACTGACTAACCCACAGGAAAACACGGCATTTTAACGAAGAACAAGAAAACGAACTTAGCACAATCAACGGTATGAAATGGTGGATGCTTTGCAAATATCTACCTTTATCAGCTACGTATCTCAGTGGCTCATATGTCAAAAACTAGTACACTGTTATAAAACGGTTACTTGCAAAACATAGAACGAGGTGACACCCACGGGTTTACAGCTGCGAGTTAATATATCTGCAGAAGTCGCTGAAATCACTGAAACCGGTATTTTATATTTGCTGTCGAACTGCGAATTAAAACCCTCCCGGTTCGTTTAATACAACTCTACTCTATGACACAACCCTACTCTATGGCACAACTGTACCCTATGACACAACTCTACTCAATGACACACTCTATGACACACTCTATCCTATGACACAACTCTACTATATGACACAACTCTACTCTGTGATATAAGTCTACTCTATGGCACAATTCTACCATATGACACAACTTTACCTTATGACACAACTCTACTAAATGACACAACTCTACTCTGTGACACACTCTATCCAATGACACAACTTTATCATATGGCACAACTTAACAACTATGGAACAACTCTACCTTATGAGACAACTCTACTTTATGTAGCATTTCGGCTATTTTCTTTATCAGAATACTATATCCTCTTTCTCTATTTATTAGTTAGCCTTAGCCCGTGAGAACGATGCATATTAAGCAGGCAAGGACCGCAGTATTAACCTGATTTTAGGAGTATTGTTCTTTGTGTACTAGACCAAGAGACAATGATTGGTGAACCAGTGTGAGCCCGGGTGTCAGGTGAAGTAGAGTGACACAGAAGGGTCGTGTAGCCCAGCATGTGGGCCCGGGTGTCAGGTGAAGTAGAGTGACACAGAAGGGTCGTGCAGCCCAGCGTGTGCGCCTGGGTGTCAGGTGAAGTGCACGTATGAGTCAGCCACGTGGAAAGTAAGACTGCGTATGTCGGTAGAGTTGTATGCTCTCCACTATAGTTAGAAGTAGAAGGGAAAGTGAGAGAAGATAGTGATCGACCACACGACCGAGAAGCGCAACATAGATAGAAAGGTGTAGACGGAAGCCCGTCCATTGCGTGTATACTTGTGAGGCAACGAAATGCACGACGACGGCAGATGGCGCGGGTACTTCAGTCACAAATGGATACGATTCGCTCATCTTGGATAGGGAATGCGTCAGGGGAAGAGCTTCAGATGCATAACGTGCAGTGGAATCGTTCACCACTTCCAAAAGTCCTCTTGCACTCCGTCTGAGATAGATCGCACCTCCACACTGAATGGATGAAGTATGTTTGAAATTCCTTCCGCATGGAAGACAGGTGCGCATGTATAAGTTGCTCCATTTTTCCATGTCCCGTTTCTTCAGCCTGA
Organism: Lamellibrachia columna; assembly: GCA_963662155.1. NCBI lineage: Eukaryota > Metazoa > Annelida > Polychaeta > Sabellida > Siboglinidae > Lamellibrachia > Lamellibrachia columna. The sequence continues at coordinate 12,065,299 of OY759263.1, forward strand.
AGCGATGCGCTTTGGTGTTCAAACATGCTGAAGTTTCCTTCATTGATTTTGCCATCCCACCAGCTCTGGCTAACGAACCCAATCACCGTTGTGACCCAGCCTTGGAGTGACTTGCTAAGCGAGTTCAGTGATAGCCAATGGACCTCAGTGCGGAAGAGCCACACCTCATGGCCCGCATCGAACGCCTGGCACAAGAGGCACAAGAGGCACTATAGCCGGGTATTGAGGACGCTGGACTTAATAATGTTTATCAATGAGGCACTAACTGTTGCAACGAGGAGAAATCCTCGTCGTAACTTACGAATAACTTAAGTACAAAGTACTTTAACTGGTAACTGGGATAACTGTAGGTCCTTCGAGAATAGTAATTGATGGGCTTGGGTAGTGACGTTTTGTAATCGCTTTTAATGTTGGTTTGAACAGAATCTGTTTTCGGTGAATTTGGTGGTATTGCTGAAACACAATTTCCCCTTCGTGGACCAAACAAAGTGACAACATTTTTGTTTCTGCGACACTGCCATATATAGTCTGACAACGGACCTGCAGTTCACCACTCTGCATGCCTTCTTATGGCAAACGCCGAGTATGAACAGATGAACCCCCTAAAGCAGACTTTACTACTTAACCACCTGACCATACATATGTATTTCAAATAACTCATATGATGTACAAGCATTTAAATGAAACAATAAGTAATCCCCCTAAAGTCTTTTCCGCCAATAACCATTATAATTAACTGGACCACTAATACACTATTGACTGTAATTGTAGTAAAACGGAAAGTGAGAGTTATGCGTCCTAATAAAGTGTTGTTATATTTAATTAATGCGAAACAAGTCATGTTTTGGGCCTATGTACCTATAAGAGTTACTATAACATAGCCATTTGCAACCACAGTTTAGAATATACCGCCAGTGGCTTACTAGGAATAAGTGGGCCGCGCTGTACTGTTAGATAACCCTGTCACGAATGCGTGTCTTTCAATATTCGCTAACCAAATGAAAATAATATGCGTAAACACTTATTCCTTTACTTGCCAACATGCCTTCCCAAACTCCGTCTAAACTCAACTTATGCATACATTGTTTCTAACCTTATCCCGTTCTGACATAGCAGCTCGTTTTGTACATGCCACGGCCAGGGTCTCTACTTGTATTAGCCACCATTTTCATTTCTTATGATATTATTTCTAAGCGTATTGCATCACCATTAGTAGGATGATATGATAACGTACAGGACATTGGAAACATTGGCTGAAAAGTGGGCGACTCATTGGTAAGATAAACCACAGCAAGATTGGATGAGAAGAACAATTGTTCCAAGAAGTTCAACATTGTCTACTTTTGTGGAAACTCGGTAGTTTTGCATTATGTCGTGTTCTGATTTGTGTCATTTCTAAATCGGAATGACGTCATTTTCATGATTATCAGCCATATGTGTTAGTGACACAGCCAGACTACTGGACGAGCAGTTGACATTTAAAACATGCAAACTGGCGGATTTGCCCTCTTTTTAGGACGTCTATAGTGCATTCCTACTGGTGGCAAGATATATATTTTGTCGTGATTTGTCCACCCATCCCGCCTTACCAGCGTAGTGCGCTGAAAGGACAACAATGCGCTCATTGTTTTTTGTTTGTTTTTTCTTCAAAATGTCACTGAAATAGGGCATTACAGTATAGTGACCAGGGAGTCTACTGAAACCCAGTGTTTTTCATACAAACAAAATCAATATTATTATTAAATTAACCTACACTATGTATACATGCCAATCACATTTAACCAAATAATGTAAGTGAGATGTGGCAACAATCACGAATATATAGAACCCCTTGCAGTGTGCTATGTACAGGAGTTACGAATAAGCACATCTAGCACTTTACACAATCACGAACCGCAATTAACATACAGACAAAAAACAATCCGTGTAAAAACCATAGTAACTGCATTTATGTGGTTTAAACATCCCTATTAACTGGAAAATCATACGTAAGACAACACATCGCAGTCAACACTGCGGAACACTGTTTTGCCTGCAAAAGACCGCCTGTTTAAAATGGTGAGTAGCAAACAATCCGCGGTATTTCATAGAAAAAAGTTCCGAAAACACCGCGTTGTGTGGCATATTTGTCAGACATCCGGATTCTTTTACGTCCTTCGATTACCATGAACCGCACAAGGCCTCGCGCCAACCCGAATATCGCCCGCTGAGCTACGATTAGCGGCGTTGCAGTTCTGGTTGTTGTCAACATGAGCAGCACTTTGGTACAGCGCGGTATTATCGTGCCGGCTACAGTGCCGGAAACCACGCGCTGTAGGGCTGGGGCTGGACATTGCGCCATATCGGACACTGCCAGGAGGTGGTTCGACATGGGCTCCGTGCGGATAGCGGCTATCTGAAGACATTAAGTACAATCCGGATCCGTGTCCGCAATTACAGCTCCAGTCTGGCAGTGAATTGTGGGCTGCCATATTGAGGTTGCCACTGCTGCTGTGTCGAAACGGCACAGTGCATGGAGAATTGTATCCGCTGCGACGACCGTCAATGGCGGCGGCGTTGCTTCCGTTGATGTTTTGTTGTTTCTGGGCCATCCACACTGAGGGTGGCAATCGTTCGGCGTCGCTCTCAGAGGAGGTCGCGCAGTGGACTGAACCCTGGCTCCGACCCAGCACCAGGCGACGCTGGGCGATGTATTGACGCAGGTTACACTTGGTGTTCGGAGGAATTGGCGATGTTTCACATTGTCCCAGGAGGACCTGCTTCTCGCGTCCGCCTATACACAACGAACACAATATGCATGTTTAATTCTAAGACAAAATCATGGCTGATCTCAATACAAATGATAACATATGAACATAGTTGAGGGGGCATGGCAGTCTCGACCTCCCATCTCTCAGGTTTTGGGGTCAATCTCTCGCCATTTTTGAGAGTCTACCTACCTACCTAACTCTCACCACTTTTTAGGACCAACCTCCAACCGCCCACTTCCCGCCACACCCCTTACATTTATATTCATGAAAACGTATTAACTGATAAGTAAACGTTAATTGTAGTTTATATTTTATTTTAAAACATCAATGATCGAAGTGGCAACAATGTCAGTGCAACACGATCGACTCCTCAGTCTAATTAAACACAATTTTATTAACTGTAGGGCTTCATAACATGTGTACAGCCTACACGGGTGGTCTTCGCTTGATCATGGTGGATGGCGTATTGCAAGACGATATTGAACACATTCATGAAACAAATTACGATCATTTGCTTCGTCTAAAGGAAATAAACATTTAGACAAGAATGAACTGACGGATTGGGTATATCCCATCTGCAAAAGCCAATACAAGAAATAGTGTGTTTGCTGATAAAATACCAGTGTGTCTGTGGACGCTGCCCGCTGCGTAAGCTGCACTGCGATTTCCATACGATTGCTTCACTGTCGCCACATGGGAGCTTCTGTCTCCAGGCGACTCTTCTGTCATACGCCACTCACTGCAACCAAACAATACCGGTTCCATAACTTGGAAACGTCTCCTCCACCAGTAACATTCTCTACAACCGCACCTGACACCAGAGCTATAACTTGGAAACGTCTCCTGTGTTCATTGCATTCGCTGCAGCCACACACGACACGAGATCTATAAATGGTAACAGTCTCCTCTGTACATTACATTCGCTGTAGCCACACATGATCCCAAACAGATACTGTGGAGACGCTTGCTACGCCCAGTTACACTCGCTGCGGCTACAAAATTGAGGAAATGACTGACATTTGGCCATTTATGCGGACATACATATGCAATAACAATAAAATAACATTGCACAAACATCAGTTCACTGTCCGTTACCTGAAATGTAAGTTGTCCTGGTGTAAAACTAACCGCGGTATACATGTTAACAGTTAGAGTAGAGTAGAGAAGCAACTTACCTTACGATATTTTCCTTGCTCTTCCGCCTGGCACAATGGATGATGCCCAGGACAGCTATAACTACCAGAATTACGAATGCCAGTATCCAGCCCGTGACAAGGACCACGCTGGTGCCCAGCATCGCATGTATACTAGTCGACGAAGACAAAACTGCAACACGTGGAGTAGACATTAAAACACTGCAGCAAGTGGAGTAGACATTAAGACACTGCAGCAAGTGGAGTAGACATTAAGACACTGCAGCAAGTGGAGTAGACATTAAGACACTGCAGCAAGTGGAATAGACATTAAGACACTGCAGCAAGTGGAGTAGACATTAAGACACTGCAGCAAGTGGAGTAGACAATAAGACACTGCAGCAAGTGGAGTAGACATTAAGACACTGCAGCAAGTGGAGTAGATATTAAGGAACTGAAAGAAGTGGAGCCGATATTAACGAACTGCAACAAGTGGAGTTGATCTTATGACACTATTACTGGTAAAATACTTGAATAGCCTTGCACATTCGCCGCCGAGTCGACATTACTGGCAGAGATATTTGAAACACTCCAAACTATAGTAGATGTGGTGTATGAAACAGTGAATAATTTAGAACGTAAATACAATGCAAACAAATGCGTGATACATAACAATTTAATTTATTACAGTTAATACCATCACCGAAATGGGGGCAGTCAACTACAACGTCTGCCATATATCTTTAAGAAAGGGGAAGAAACTCACCAGGCCCGGTGGACTTTCAAGCAAAACTCTTAGTATTAACAACGGGAATCGTTTGATCAATGCCACGAGTTCTCTAATAATGTCCGATCTGCGGCACATCTTTTGGTGTTACAACTGGTATACTTAATCTAGTTTTGAACGGTGACAAATAAAATATACGAGGGAGCTGCATTTTAGCAACCCATGACTATTAATCGGATGTAGCCGCAGCTGTCCGATCTGCTACGGACGGTTGGCGACATCTCCGACTGCGATTATGAATATGCTGACAACGTACACGACTGCTCGACACTTGCCTGTGCACAGTTTGCCCGTGTAGCCTTTGCGACACTGACAGGTAAAGCCACCGCCAACAATCGCGCGACAGACTCCGCCGTTCTTGCACGGCTCACTAATGCACATCGTTATCTCTGAGAAACAGGCAACATAAACATTACTCCGACTCCCAGGCGCCGGGCACTCAACAGTTGAACAAAGACTGGTGGTTGACAGCACACACCACTAGAACTTAACATTATCAGTTAACAACACGTTTCATATTTGCACAAAACATTACCAGAAGAAGTAGAAAATACACATGTGACGCCTTACGGAAGAATTACCAATCAGATGGATGGAGACGATTTCTACTTTCTACGATCTACGCGAGATCCTACGTACACACCTCGCTCACAGAAGCGGCCAGAGAAATCCTCGGGGCACCGACACTCGTAGCCCGCGACGGCGTTCTCTCGCGGGATGCACGTGGCACCGTTCTCGCAGAGGCTACCGGCGCATGCGTCGAACGCGTCAACAGCAAATACTGAGATGCGAGGAAACGTGGTGTAATGAAGACACGTCAAATGACTTTGATGAAAAGCACGCATCACTTAACATCCAATGTAATTTGCTAGGAATACTATTAAACTACACAAAACGGCACTTCCTTGGAAGTCCAAATGTTTATGGAATCAACATATCAATATTTTGCCCAGACAACATATATACCAAATGTATTTCCCCAAATAATTTTTTCTTTTTACTACGTCGGGTTTGGATCACTGGGATCACATATGCATTTATTGTTAAAGAGCTATCCATATAGTTCATCACGCTATTTTGTTTTACTTTTTTGAGACCCACCACTCCTTCGTAACGCTGGCCTGTATAATCCCTAAAACTAAGTTCGTTTTGAGAAATACGCCTATCTATTGATTCGTAGTTCACACGTATAATATAGGTGTGTTTATCTAGTAATAAATCAAATGTCCATGTTTGTGTATGTTTAATATGTGTAACGATGCACGCAGTGAAGCCCTTGGGAGTTCTTCTTTGTACTGATGCACCCATGAGTCGAAGTTATGACACACTAAAAGACACATTGCTGTCCCAGAGATTAGTGCTGTTTGGGGATTCCAATGAATGTTTACGTCCTCCCCATCAAGCCACTCCAATTCGACATCATCCAAGTACGGGTATGAGTTCTCGGTGACGTTTTTCCCAGGGGTAGGGATGCAACAAATGTTTAGAGCTTTTTGTCAGCACATCAACTTTGTAGACTTTTCGCCCTCCACTACACACTTCACTGATTCAGTTGAAATGTATCCCAAACGTGGCACGGCAATCAATGTTATCTGTCTGATATCGACAGTTAGACGAGCACAACAAAACTGCTTTAATAACGAACGTAGCGATCGCCAAGACACCCCTACCACCACTCGGACATCCCCACCCCCTGAGCGTGATGTACTTTATAGGTGGCCCCGACCTAAAAAACAAACTTACACGTATAACATCACACGGAAAGTCAACAATGCTACCAATCCCTGAGATAATACTTTCTAGTTGGTTTATCAAAATGTCTCGCGATCGCTGGGGGACGTCACAGTTAACACACATATATCATTACATGCCACTTTGCCTATGTTGACGCACTTATTCGTATATTGTAAACAAAATGATACATTTTATGATCACATGTTAACGTATATATTTAGACCCAGGAGCTCACTACAGAAGGTAACATATCCAGAAGTTAGCAGTGAGCGGACTTAAAACTGAAACATCTGCATTTTTAGCGAGACAACACCTGCTCGCCACACGACCCACCCGTCTGGCACGTCATGCCGGTCCAACCACGCCGACATCGGCATAGGAAGTCTCCGTTCACCGCGGGTCTACACAAGCCGCCATTACGACACGGGTTCGATCGACATGCCGTGGCCTGGTCCGATACGGCGACTACAACATGCACAATACACTGGTGGATACTGCGGCGTTACTGCTGCATTTCTTTGTCAACCTACAAAACGACGACGCAGCAACTACGATATAACCCATGATTTTGGATGAGAAATAAATGAGTGAAAGTCTTCAACCGTTTCTCAAGGGATTGGATCCGGTGCTCTTTGTGTTTTATCGCCTGTCAGTAACATGAACATTTATTAAAGGGAATGTTCAATTATTTGCATTCGTTAGCTGATACAGGGTTTAGTATAATTAAAAATTATATGAACTTTGCGACTTGAAATTTAATGATTATGTTGTGATGTTATATTCCATGTTTTAGTCGAAGTAGGTTATCTTTACGGTGAGAAATTGCATAAAATGGGAGTTTGACAGACCAATAAATAATCACGTGATAACCTTCGTATTTCACCTTCAAATGTGAAGATTTATTACTCAACCTTTTATTGCCTTACAATATTATCTCTAAATATGTCGTTAAACTGGCATATTTCATAGAATGTATCATCGCCAAATCGTATATGATCTACACTATTAATACATGAAGAAAAGCAACATATTTTGTTTAGATCATATCATATCATATCATATCATATCATCGCTTAAGCAACATATATGTTATAAATACTAATAAAGTCAGTGTCGCAATGTTCCATCCTCAGAGGCAATGTCCCAACCTCGGAGGCAATGTCCCAACCTATGTGGCAATGTCCCAACCTCAGTGGCAATGCCCCAACCTCAGTGGCAATGTCCCAACCTCGGTGGCAATGTCCTAACCTCGGTGGCAATGTCCCAACCTCAGTGGCAATGTCCCAACCTCAGTGGCAATGTCCCAACCTCAATGGCAATGTCCAAACCACGGTGGCAATGCCCCAAACTCAGTGACAACGTCACAACTTCAGTGGCAATGTATCACAATCGTTGTGCATTCCTGTTAAACGTCGGATATTGGCCTTCGATATCGTAATGATTTTATTCTAATAAGATCAATATTATGTGTACACGTTGCACTATGATTATCTGATTAATGCTGAAACGTAAATCAAATTGAAATCGAGTTTCTGCTCACGATTTACTCACCATTTTTAGAGTGGACGATATTGGCGTAGTCTATTTCGTTGACAGGTGTGCCTTTAGCAAATGGAGCTACTGTCACAGCGGCTGGTTCGTTGACCACTGTACGACATTGAATATAAAACAGTGCTGCAGCTGACGAGCACAGTCTACCTCTTGCACGCACGCACGCACGCCTGCGTGTGTGCGTGCATGCGTGCGTGGATTTATTTGGTGCATGTGTGTTTTGTGTATGTGTAATTGTGAATATTGCCGTCAATATGTTAACACAAAAGAGGATTCAGAATCGGTAGAAAACGTAAGCAGACTAGCAGTAAACACGATTTGTAAGTTTGCATATCTTACAACGTGGAAGATGTTGGTAAAAATATATCACATCTGTAGTATTTTGTGTGAGGCCAACCAAACTTTTCAAAAAGCTCTCTTTCAGTTCCAGTTCTACATATGGATATGCAAGTAAAGCAGATCTAAGCATGTGATTTGCAGGTGAACACTGAACTGTTGGATGTTCCCCGTACCTGTCTGGCACGTGATGCCGTAGTATCCTAGCGGACAGCGGCACACGAAGTCGCCCAAGACCGTCTCGACACACAAGCCACCGTTGAAGCACGGCTTCGGTCGGCACGCCCCGGAGACTTGCTGACACGACGGAGCACCACACGGACGGAACCCTGGAAACAGCACGACCACTATAACAATGACGATGGTGATGACGATGATGGTCATAATGACGACGATAATGATTACGACGACAACTTGGACAACAACGATTTTAATGATGAAATCGACAACTACAATACAAATCAAAATAACGATAATAACAATACTATATTTAATACTTATACTTTCTTCTCTTCTAAATCATCAGCTTATTTGATAACAACGGCGACGACACAACAACAACAACGACGACTACTACTACGTCAACAGCTAATACAAAGGCGGTATTAATACCGACAAGAAACATCAGTAAAGAAAAGAACAAGACGAAGATAATTAGCGTCACAATTGCCACCAATGACTAATAACATACATGCAATTGTGTAACAGTGTTCTAGTTTAAATAACTTAAGACGCTCTAGAGTGTAACCAGTAGAGCGTAGCCCTCTGCTCACTCACTTGTTTGACACGTGGTTCCGGTCCAACCGCCACCACAGCGGCACACGAAGTCGCCCGAACGCGTCTCGACGCACGAGCCGCCGTTGTTGCAAGGGTTCGGTCGGCACACGCTGTGTACGGTCTGACACGGCGGCGCGCCACAAGGTGGAGACACTGTCAGCATAACTGATTCTGATCGCTGGTGTTTGGATGATTGTGTATATATGCAATGTATGTAACATGAGTTGCCTCGGATGGTTGAATGAATGAGGATTAGCTAAATTACGTTCCTGTATATAGACTGAACATTTATTATTAATATTATTTTTATTATTGTTATCATAAGACTATTGTTATTAATATTATTAAAATCATTAAATACAATTATTATAAGTTAATGTTGGGTTGACAGCGATCAGTTTACTTATATTTACTTAATTTTATGTTATTATGTTATGTTATTATTATGTTATTCCGAAATAAACGTTCGCATAAAAAAGTTGTTGAAAAATTTTATAAGCCATAATGGTCGAATTCCACAAAATGGACAAATACTTCTACTGATGGACATATTTAAAACCAGGATAATTTATCTAAATAACACTGTTTGGAGCTATACACAAACATATTCGTTTAATGAACACATGCGTGTTCATAATGTTATGGTATTGAATTACACACTAACAACTTTTTGATTAGTTAAATTTGATTGAATTGTTTTTCTTTAACATGTACTTATTTATCTTACACCTTATTTATCGTACACCTTATTTATCGTACACCTTATTTATCGTACACCTGTCGGACAAAAGGTGAGGTTTTAGTCATGGTTGGTTTCGATGTATTGAACGCCAATGTTCTATCCCAGCGTCTCACTGATACAAACATTCAGTTTACCTTTTGACTTATGTTGACATTAGAAACATAAGTGTTATGCTTCAGATTTGTTTATACACATTTTAGAGAAATAACAAGCTAGTAACGTTAACATGGTATGACATTAAGCTCTCATGATATCACACTGTAACCAAACCACTTAAACACAATCTATCTGTACGAGTTTGGCAAAAAGTAAATATTATAGTTTCCACATATAAAGTCCCGTTTTGTCCTTCCAGGGTACACTGTCAAATTAGTAGTGGAAGTCACAACAACAGTAGTAGCGTCATCTTTTATACAGACTCACTTGTTTGACATGTATTTCCGGTCCAGCCGCCATCACAGCGGCACACGAAGTCGCCAGAAACCGTCTCGAGGCACGTGCCGCCGTTGTTGCACGGGTTCGGTCGGCACACGCTGTGTGCGGTCTGACAAGGTGGCGCCCCACAAGGGGGAGACACTGTCGGCACAACTGATTCTACCCATTCGTGGTTAGATTATTGTGCATATGTCATGTACGCACACACGTGTAATATGAGTTGTCTTAGGTAAAAGACTCGTTGGGCACAGTAGCACAGATGTTTAGAGTATCGGACTCTTAATCGATTGGACCGTGGCTCGAATCCTCTTGCCGCTGTTTCCAAACTTGGGGAAAAAATTTCACTCCACGTAACCCCAGTTCACTCAGTTGTACAAATGTGTACCTGCCTATAGACAGTGGTTGAAATATGTGAACGAACAGTCTTCGCGCAGTAACTGTACAAAGTATATTTGGTGTTGGAAAGAACAGGTCAGCCAGGGGGTAAAGCGATTTGATTCGTCCAAAGGACTGGATACTGCGCTATATAAGAACTTACCTATACTTGTTTGACACGTATTTCCGGTCCAACCGCCACCACAGCGACACACGAAGTCGGCCGAAAGCGTCTCGACGCACGAGCCGCCGTTGTTGCACGGGTTCGGTCGGCACGCACTGTGTTCGGTCTGACACGGCGCGGCACACACTGTCCACATAACCATCATTCTGGTTATTCGTGGATGAGTGATTTCGTGTATGGGACATATATAGCATGAATCGTCTATGGTGAACTATAGGACAGCAAACCTTTTGATGAAATAACTTACACGTTATTAGTCACATTTTAATAATTTTTTATTGAAATTATGGTTACGACCTGGGAGGAATCAAACGTTTCTTTGATAAGTGTAACATCGTCTTTGTGCATAGGATCTTAGCTTAAAGCAATATAATGCCTACATTGTTCAAAAAGACGCGGTTAGTTTTAACACTGAAGTTGCAGATATGGAAAGATTTCTAGAATGATCAGTTACTGTTCGTGTGTGTAAAGTAAAATGCAACATTGACAGAAATGGGAAACCAATGGCGCTCACCGTGGCAACGTCTGCCGCTGTAGCCGGGGGAACACTTGCAGCCGTAAGACGCCCCTTTGCGTATACACTCGCCACCGTGCAAACACCGCGCCCTCTCGCATGGGTCACGCACTGTAGAAGCGCATAACGTACATGCATCCATCCATCCGTCCGTCCGTCCGTCCGTCCGTCCGTCCGTCCGTCCGTCCGTCCGTCCGTCCGCCCGCCCGCCCGCCCGCCCGTCCGTCCGTCCGTCCGTCCGTCCGTCCGTCCGTCCGTCCGTCCGTCCGTCCGTCCGTCCGTCCGTCCGTCCGCCCGCCCGCCCGCCCGCCCGCCCGCCCGCCCGCCCGCCCGTCCGTCCGTCCGTCCGTCCGTCCGTCCGTCCGTCCGTCCGTCCGTCCGTCCGTCCGTCCGTCCGTCCGTCCGTCCGTCCGTCCGTCCGTCCGTCCGTCCGTCCGTCCGTCCGTCCGTCCGTCCGTCCGTCCGTCCGTCCGTCCGTCCGTCCGTCCGTCCGTCCGTCCATACATCCATCCATACATCCATACATCCATCCATCCATCCATCCATACGTCCGTCCGTCCGTCCGTCCGTCCGTCCGTCCGTCCGTGCGTGCGTGCGTGCGTGCGTGCGTGCGTGCGTGCGTCCGTCCGTCCGTCCGTCCGTCCGTCCGTCCGTCCGTCCGTCCGTCCGTCCGTCCGTCCTTCCATCCATCCATCCATCCATCCATACATCCATCCATCCATCCATCCATCCATACATACATACATGCATGCATGCATACATACATGCATACGTACACACACGCACGCACGCACGCACGCACGCACGCACGCACGCACGCACGCACGCACGCACGCACGCACGCACGCACGCACGCACGCACGCACGCACGCACACACACACACACACACACACACACACACACATACACACACACACACATACCGTATACATACACACACATGCCCACGGTCGGATGTGCATGTGTGAGAATCTGTCCCTACACTTACGTTGACAGTTCTGGCCAATGAAGCCAGCAGGGCAGTGGCAGCGGTACGTCTTGCCGACGTCACAGCAGGTGCCGCCATTACTGCAAGGACTGGATGAGCAGATGTCTACGCGCCAGAAACAACGAACCTTTATTACAACAGCCGCAATAACAACAACGAAGACGTTTAGTATAATTGCCATTTTATTTTATTGGAACACTAACATCATTACTAATAGTTACAACACGCACGCACGCACGCACGCACGCACGCACGCACGCACGCACGCACGCACGCACGCACGCACGCACGCACGCACGCACGCACGCACGCACGCACGCACGCACGCACGCACGCACGCACGCACGCACGCACGCACGCACGCACGCACGCACGCACGCACGCACGCACGCACGCACGCACGCACGCACGCACGCACGCACGCACGCACGCACGCACGTAAGAAGCATATGTTTAATTATTTTCTCACTCAGATTTGCAACTTAGCATTGTACTGAGTTTACGTTTCGCAAAACCAATCGGTTGTTTCACGCTACTACATACCAGCCGCGCGTTGGTGGTGGCACAGCGTGTCGACGACCAAAAGACCCAATAACACGGCGTCTGCAAACGAAACCGACAACCCCAACTAAATGTGTGCACAGACAGCCCTTAATGCAGTTGTAGGCATGGAACTCTAAGTGTTAGAGCGTAGCCGTAGGCAGAACAATAACACAACACAAATTGACAGGATACTTACAGATTACACACAGAATACTTACAGAATACTGACAGAATACTTACAAAGTACTTACAGAATACTTACAAAATACTGCACAGCGTGAAAGGTAGCACGATTACTGCATTGTGTATGCGTTGTTATGTACATTATTTAATAAATCGGTAATAGAAAAGTATTAGTATGTTTGTTACAACTAGTCATAAAAAATATTATGGCAACACATAAGATCGTGAGAAAACACGAAAATCTCTTAGATTCACATCGTGAACGTCATTGTTAATTATTTGATCACACTCGTGAAACAAACAGCAAATTAGCAGTGCTGAGCACACAGTCCACACATATTTATTATCCTGATCAAACTAGGACATTGTGTTTTACTCACATAAACTGCACTTAGTCTGCGGATGTTGATGGTCCATGTCTCGTAGGTAGGTTAGCCCCAATGACCAAGTTGCATGCAAGATGCACTATTCCGAAGCTGCGAAAGACATGCAAGTTAGGAGGACGAAATCTCGTTTACGCCACGCCTCGCGTGATGATGACGTAACAGATTTACGTATTACACAACTTATTGCGTATTCTATTTTGGCGTTTCCTGCATTGAAAAAATAAAACCAGGTCTGCCTACGTTGGGCGAGTCATTTAATGTTTTAAAGTTAAACAATGGTAAGACATTAAACATTTTTAAAAAGCTGTAATGTTGTTGTTTCCTTTTCATAGAAATAAGTCGTGTAGTTTTGTTAAACAAAATAATGTTGTATGTATTGTGCAATTGGCGTGCGCTGTATTATATTGTTGAACAATTATATTATATACTGTGTGTGTCATATTATTGGGTACATACAACTGGATACATTCCTCTTTTGAAAATTTATATACAAGTTTCTTATAACTCGAAAGGGGTCGATTAGAAACAATAGATTATTTGTAATTTTTCATTGTCATTATGACTGGTCAACTTCTGTTCGTACCAGAGCAGCGTCACTAATCATCTAACATGGTTAAATACCTATCTTAAACTCAGACTTCATAAAGAATATCTTTATTAAATTTAGCTACCATTGCCTGTTCTTCTTACTTAAATTTTCCGAGTTCTTGAAAGTACGTTGAGTATCTTAATCTTTAACCTAATGTACCAAAATGTATACTTATACTTGTGACTTATTTCGTACACCATTCTTTGATATTTTACAATAAATATGGTCTTGTCCTGTCGCCATTTCGGAAAGTATTCGTATAAAACGCCCATATTTAAAATAGATGTTCAATGAATGCATGATTAGTTTATTAATAGCTTGATCAAACTATTTCATCAGAGAACGAAAACCAGTCCGACCTGGGCCAGCGCAAAGGTCAACATTTTGCACAGAATTTAAGTTGAACCGACTATACTGAGACCAATGACTGAATCTAGGATAAACCTTAAAAATAAATGTATGCAATGTTGTCAATAAGAATTTCTAGCTATACCAAAATACCTTAAAGTATTAGAAGCTACACAAACCAACATGAGTTTACGTCGATGTTTACAAAATAACCTAACATGAGACAAATGGCGGATTCGTGACCGAACAATAGTTTGGTCACTCGGTGGAGTTGCCGACCAATGCATAAAATGGCGGCTCAATTATAAAAAATTTAATGTGATCTCTGTTCTGTTTGTACTTACCGTGGTCTGACATTTACCTTCCCGGTAAGTCCATACATGTCAGTTGTATATCTTAACAGTATATAATTATCAATGAAACTCCCCGTCACGTACATGGAAACGTGCAATGTACACATTTTGTAAACAAAGTAACAAAAGGTTGTTTCCTTACGACGTAGTTATGACGTTCATGCATTCGTAGCATGTACAAAGTGCAAATATAGTTGTTTATAAAATCACACAATCGTCATTAATATATTTCTCACATTAACCTATATTGTTAATTAGAATTGGCGTAATACCGTTAAAGTGTGTGCTTTAATTGCAGTTGTTTAATTAAATATCAGGATGTGATATATGCATATTTATAAGCCATAACGATGTCCGGATGAGATATCCAAGTTTAGAAGTCCTTTTTATGTTCCACAACATTTGCAATTTATTCTGTAACCAGGTTCAGTTATGTTGCCTAACGCGGACCGACATTGAAGCTACACGAATCGTTTGAACGACGAGGTTTCCGTCCTGCCAGGCCACGTCAGTGTCGTCGCCGTATCTCGTGCGATGCCGTTGCTATGCGACCAGTTGTAGCCGCCACGGTTCGACCGGTGCTGCCAGTCGCGGCTGCGGCCGTAAGCAGCTCCCGTTTCCGGCGATATAAGGAAAGATGCGTTTGCCGCATTGTTCTTATTGCTGTATTTTCCAAGTAACGACGCTGTGGGAGATAAAGATTACGACGTTGTGGTAGATAAAGATAACTACACTATGGTAGATAAATACGTTGTGGTAGATAAAGATAACGACAATAACAATGATGATGATAAAATGAATAACAAAATAATGACAAAAACAGAAGATAAATGCTAATTGTTTGGAGAGAACATAGAACTATTCGTAATGATGAGACGTACCTTTTTGTTGTAATAATTCGTTTACTCATTATACATTGTTTTTATGTTAACTAGACTATTTCCAACCTAAAATGTACACATATAATTTCAGCAAACAAATCTATTATTCTGTTGTATTTTTAGTCAATCTGGTGATAGCCAAACAAAATAAATAATGATAATTATTAAATTAAAACACGTATTATCCAAGTACCCGCCTTACCAGATTCGTCAGACTCTGTCTCTTCATCATCGGACGTAATGCTACCTGTCGATGTGGGTCGCTTGTTTACGGCTTCAATCCGATCTACATTGGCAAAGCTGCAACAATCATATCTGATCGTGACAACGCATTTAATGTCTAAACACATGTGCGCTTTTATGTGTGTGAAGTCTCGTTTCTGTATTTGAACGCCTGTTCTATTGCATGCGGTGGACATCACTGACAACCCAATACATACTAAATATCATGTTATGTGACACAATGTTCCACTAACATTTCCAACATTTCACGCTGTGTGGCTTATGCAAGGATGTTCAATGTGATATCACATATAGCGCCCCACATACACACACGCACACATGCACGCACGCACGCACGCACGCACGCACGCACGCACGCACGCACGCACGCACGCACGCACGCACGCACGCTCGCTCGCTCACGTTAGTCATAGTTGGCACATGCATTGTAACTTGGCATCGTCATTGACACCGTTGCCATCACCTTTCTTAGGGTGCAGACTCAAAGAACACACACACGCGCGCGCACACACACACACACACACACACACACACACACACACACACACACACACACACACACACACGCACGCACGCACGCACGCACGCACGCACGCACGCACTCACGCACGCACGCACGCACGCACGCACGCACGCTTGCACGCACGCACACTTTAACGGAAAAAGATACGCGAGGCTATGAGAATTAGGGAGAGGCACCAATAAATCAACCAAGACGGCGGATACAACATTCCGGCGATCTTCACGGACCTCCTGTCACGTGGCAACTAACAGCCAGGTCACATGACATCGGACTACAGCGCATTCTAGCGCTGCTGAAGGGACGGTAATTGTGCCAAAAGCTCCCTTGTGCACAACAAGGAT
This sequence comes from Lamellibrachia columna, assembly GCA_963662155.1. NCBI lineage: Eukaryota > Metazoa > Annelida > Polychaeta > Sabellida > Siboglinidae > Lamellibrachia > Lamellibrachia columna. The sequence continues at coordinate 12,081,996 of OY759263.1, forward strand.
TTTGACAGGTAACAAACTTATTTTTTAATATCACCTTTCCTGTTTGACGACGCAAGCGAAGATGAAACAGAAGATAAGCATGCAGACGGAGAAGATGACGACGAAGGCCGTTAAGAAATCCCAATTACCCGTGTCACTACTTTCGACCTTCTTCCTCTTTTCCCGTGGTTTGACTTTCATTGACTTTGCTGTTGGCTTGACTGAAAAGCGTTAGGAATATTCCGTCAGACACTGCGTGATGATTAAACGGCGATGGTGTCCGGTGGTACTGTTTGTTGTTGAGAGCACTGGCTACACAAACGCTTTCGCGTGTATTTATTTATTTGCCAAGAAATATTACAAGGCAAGAGATACGTAGAAAGTGAATTTTAATGCGACATCATCATTATATTTATTTTTCATGGCAATTCTGGTGTATGCCTGGCTCGTTTACATGACTCACGTTTACAGAATCTGATATATCTGCCATGGATGTCTATCAAGCAAATACACGTGAAGGTGGATGATTCGTTATTGAAGCAAATGCCACCATTTACACATATTCCTTCCGTACACATATTCGTGGTGTTTGCTGAAACAATACAAACGATTGACTCTATGCTAATGGCCATAATAAAGAAAATAATATTATTAATAACAATGACGACAACAATAACAACAGAACAACAACTAAACACACAACAAATGTGTAATAAATAGTGATTCGCGAACCACTCCCGTTGTTAGCTGGATACACACGGCTGTACACATTGGTTGCAATAACGACCCGTGAAGACTGATAATTAATACACAGCTACACACGTTGGTTGCAAGAACGACCCGTGAATGCTGATAATTAACATAAGGCTACACACATTTTTCAGGTTGCTCATCTTCCTCACTTTGCTCACGCCGGGTGCATTTTGTTCCCGTGTAACCCGGGTAGCACAAGCAGCGGTAGCCGGTATCTTTAGAGCCATCCCGCGCACACAGCGCACCGTTGGCACAGTCATGTATCTCACACGGGTTGTAATCATCTGGCACGCAAATACATTTCGCACATCTTGTTTATTAATGACTTCATTTTGCGATATCTAAGCTAACATTGGTGTCACAAGAACATGTAAGGTATCGCCTAAGACAATTACCGGTTTTATTTCCCTACATATTATGTCATAACTACTTATTTGGATCCAGGAAGGAGCAGTGTGCGTGTTGGCTCGTGTACTATTAATCGATACAATGGCTATAAACTACTATAAATAATGGATATTATATACCAGGTGTTTTCCTTGAGTTTAGCAATGCGTTTGATACTGTTGATCATAGAGTATTGCTTGACAAATTAGACTATTATGACATCAGAGGTATTGCACTAACTTAGTTTGAAAGTTATCTACATAATATGATGTGTAACATTTAACGGAGCATCTAACCTTAGGCCTATTTGCCGTGGAGTCCTTTATAGCTCAATCATAGGATCATCGCTATTTTTCATCTATATTAATGACATAATTAATCTTTTTGCTATTCTGTTCGCGGATGCAAATAAACGTGTTTCAAATGCTTTCAGTATTTGTATTCATGATCAAGCAATTAACTATGTTCCTGGAAAAACGTTTTAAGGAATGGTAATATTCTCTAGTCCCGGTCTCCCCATGCACGCTGCACTGTATATAGAAACTACAATAATTATAGGTGTTGGAGGAATAGCGAATAAAGCCAGAAACATGACAGAAATCTGCAGTGCAAAAGAAGGTTGCTCCTACTTTCACAATCCTTGCCGTAGAACGGTTCGACACACTTGCAACTGTAGCCGTTGATATGTTCCTCACACGTGCCTCCGTTCTCACACGGAGCGAAGGCGCAGTTGGGTTTCACTGAAGCAAGTTCCGACCGTGCTGCTGCTATATTAAAAATATGATCACGAATGAGTTCATACGTTGACGTGTGAAATGGAGTAGCTCTTTATGTTTGACACATCCATGAATAACCATAGTAAAACAATCAATATAATTCTATAAAATTCTATGGAAATCTGTATAATTTTATAGTCGAATTTTGCCTAAAAAATTATAGAATACTACATATTCTATAGAAATAGTTTACGTTTATTTAAATTTTTTATAGAGTTGTACATAATGTTATGTAATTTTACGGAGCATAACAGAATATTGTATAGAAAACAATAGAAACTACAAATTATAAAGCTATATCCGCCAAAATCCTATGTAATATTAAAAAACATTTTTGCAAAATATTCCATAACAAAATCGATGTATGTTTTGCTAAGGGAACACTGGTCGGCAGTGTTTCCAGAACCGATCATTTATCTCTTGTGAGAAGGAATTATGGTATATGCAGTTCACCAACTTAGCGCCGTACGTAACACATTTCAAACTTCATATTCAAAGATATCTAGTTGCATTTCACGATAACGTAACTTCACCAAAATAATGATGCACATTGGCGTTTGTTTAATTTGATTAGCATGTTGTTCCAGTTGATGTCTTTTTGACTGACATTGCATATCTCACGCTGAATCACATACTATATAAGATATACCAGTTGTATCTTACATAAAATATAATCGCCGGTGAAAGGAATCACAGACAGGTCAACAACTAGACACAGCGACTGCACTGGACGTGGTGAAGATCAAATCATATTTGAAACAAACCCAGCATGTTTTATAGTTGTATGGACAGTGCTATGTTATTTGTAATCTCAAATGATCGACACAACGTTTTCACCCATTCCGAAATCGAGCAAAGCCTTTATTTATATTCATTGTATGCCGTCCCTATATTTATTTATATTCATTGTATGCCGTCCCTATATTTATTTATATTCATTGTATGCCGTCCCTATATTTATTTATATTCATTGTATGCCGTCCCTATATGCCACTGTGCTGCACTTACTCTCACAGTCTGTGCCCACGTAGCCTGTTGCACACGTGCACCGGTAGGAGCGCAACGTCCGAGTGCAAGTGCCGCCGTGCTGGCAAACGTTCGGAGTACATGGCGAGTATACTGGCGAAAGGGAAGAAATATTATTGTATTTACATACGTACACACGCACAGAGACGGGCACATGCATCTTTCTATCTCGCAAGACAATGGTTTGTGCCGTGGTTGTCAATTCCGCATTTTGCATATCTTGGTGTGGCTCACGATATGAAATATTTAGGAATACGATCGTCACCCACCCGCTGAACGTGGCCGCATTTATAATGTGCTGAATGAGAAAGCACGCCCCACGACCTCTATGCTCGTGACTCTATCCTGCCAGGAAATGCTGAGGATGCTGCTGTAGATGAACGGGAACACTGCTGTGGACGAGTGCGATGAGGTCATATACCTGGTGTACACGCAGTTAGGTGTTTTCGACCAGATTATCATGGCTCCACAATTTCCTGCTCAGCTTGGACATGACTGCTGCAGCTTTTCTACACTTGTCAATTGTGAGAAATTATTGGTGTTTGCGGAGCCAAGTTATTACGTTGTCGATATTGATCGATGATGGCCCAACAACATGTTGTCCCATAGCATCTGTCTTTTTGATGCTGATGATCAACCCAAAGTCTTTGCAGGCGTGGGAGGGTCGGATAATATAAATAAAAAGTCACATGTTCAGGTAAAGCACACACATTTTGGGTATACATATATGTGTGTGTTCTTGTGTGATATGGCCGCCTCATGTACACGACACACGTTACTTACCCGAGCAGTCACCTCTCACGTATCCCTTGGGGCAGAGACAATGGTAATGCTGGGGTAACGTATCACAAGTTCCGCCATTCTTACACACATTCGTTGTCCCGTAGCAGTGGTCGGTCTCTATTGCGTGAACAAGGTTAAATGTTTTTCAAACACATAAGGGTCGGTATAAAAATTTATTTTTTAATAAACCAGTACAAAGTTTTTTTTATAAAATCTTAATCTTTCAATTGATAATAATGTATAGATGTAACTGTATCTTCAAATGACACAATATTATTATATTGTGAGATGACATTACTAGGATTGACCGCTGTTGCTTGACTACGGGAGAAGTGGTGTTAGAAATGACGCCACGTTAATGCACTGTGACGTCACACATCCTAAACGCCCCAAAACGCATTTTCAAGGCTAATGCAATTATTAATTCGCCTGGGATCAAATATATAGCATTATGCCTATTATATTACAAGACACAACATTGCTAACATGCAATACTGCAACACACAATGTTAATCCCTAGCGATGGTAGACCTAATTATGTAAGACGACGGTGTTACCTGAACAGACCCGCCCGTAGAACCCGTCCGCACACAGACAGAAGACAGTGGCGCTTGGAGTCTGAAGACACGAGGCGCCATTCTCGCACATATCGCATGTGATGTCTCCTGTAGAACAACCTTATACAATATGTTTGCCACTCGCCACATTTGGCGAATCGGCCAGACATGTGACGAATTGGTATCAGTAATATTTTTTCTTCTATTTTCGCATTAAATCTCTCATGGCCAGGATCAACCCGAAAATGGGATTTGACAAAATTCTGCAGCAATCGTTAGTTTTATGTATCCGAATAACTGAAATAGTGCGCTGATTTTCAATAATATTCCAGTCAACGATAATGAAATCGAAAGAAGCATCATTTAGGAAACACACAATAACGGAGCAGAGATATAGGCATAGCAAGAAAGATATATAACAGTTTTCCCGAAGAGAGTGGTTAGAATATTGAAGAGAAAAACGTAAAGACGTCAAGGAGTGAGGTGTGCTGGTAGTTCAGGACGTTGGGAACAGGTGTGATAATAAAAAGAGAAAATGCAAATAACCACACAGGCCTTCACACACGCAGTGTTTGCTAAAGGGATGGGTGTGCGTGCGGTCATGGGTGTGCGTGCGGTCATGGGTGTGCGTGCGGTCATGGGTGTGCGTGCGGTCATGGGTGTGCGTGCGGTCATGGGTGTGCGTGCGGTCATGGGTGTGCGTGCGGTCATGGGTGTGCGTGCGGTCATGGGTGTGCGTGCGGTCATGGGTGTGCGTGCGGTCATGGGTGTGCGTGCGGTCATGGGTGTGCGTGCGGTCATGGGTGTGCGTGCGGTCATGGGTGTGTGTGTGTGCGGTCATGGGTGTGTGTGTGTGCGGTCATGGGTGTGCGTGCGGTCATGGGTGTGCGTGCGGTCATGGGTGTGCGTGCGGTCATGGGTGTGCGTGCGGTCATGGGTGTGCGTGCGGTCATGGGTGTGCGTGCGGTCATGGGTGTGCGTGCGGTCATGGGTGTGCGTGCGGTCATGGGTGTGCGTGCGGTCATGGGTGTGCGTGCGGTCATGGGTGTGCGTGCGGTCATGGGTGTGTGTGTGCGGTCATGGGTGTGCGTGCGGTCATGGGTGTGCGTGCGGTCATGGGTGTGCGTGCGGTCATGGGTGTGCGTGCGGTCATGGGTGTGCGTGCGGTCATGGGTGTGTGTGTGCGGTCATGGGTGTGCGTGCGGTCATGGGTGTGCGTGCGGTCATGGGTGTACGCGGTCATCGGTGTGTGTGTGCAGTCATGGGTGTGCTTGCGTACACTTGCACCTATGATAAGGTTGGTGCAGAACCTCCACAAGTGGTCTCTGTCGAAGTTGTCTGTCGTAGCACACCAGGCTTCCCTGCCAACCGGTGTTATACACTCATTACGTTGCACGTCGATGTAGATGAACGGGAACACGCAGTCAGCACCTCCGCCATTGCCGCCGATAGTTGACTCTGTGGTCGAAGGAGAGAAGATATAAGTAACCCACAGAGGGAGGGAGGGAGGGAGGGAGGGAGGGAGGGAGGGAGGGAGAGGGAGTGATAATTGTAACCGTTTTTGAAGCAGAAATAGACAAATTCCAACGAATGCAATGCGGCGAAGATCACGAATGTGTTAACACCATGAGAGGATTAGGGTAAGACATCATCTCGCCACTGCTCTTTCTGGTCGTCATTGACTAGGTGATGAGGAAAGCCACTAGTGATCAACCAAGAGAACTCGCATGGGGACTAACTTCGCCGACGACATTGGCCTCCTTTCCTTCCACCAAAAGGACACCCACGAAAAAATGGACAATGTAAGCAACACAGCAGAAACCGTTGGTCTCACGATACACTCAAGCAATATCAAGCGGCACAAGAAAGACCACCGCGAAAGGGAAAGCATTAGAAGAGGTGAACGACTTCAAGTATCTTGGCAGCTTCACCCCCAGCAGACAGCAACATTGAAAAAGAAACATCCACATAGATCGGCAGCACAAGCCTTCAAAAGACTCACCAACATCTGAAAATCCACTACTCTCCACATCAAGACCAAACTGAAAACATACAGATCCAACGTCCATTCAGTACAACTGTCTGCGTCAGATACATGGAGGACAAACAAGAAGATAGAGAGCAGCCTCAGACATTTTGAGGGAAGACGCCTCAGATGAATCCTCAAAAATCGGGAGGAGCGAGGGACTAACAACGAGGGACAAACAACGAGAGACAAACAACGAGGGACAAACAACGAGGGACAAACAGCGAGGGACAATCAACGAGGGACAAACAACGAGGGACAAACAACGAGGGACAAACAACGAGAGACAAACAACGAGGGACAAACAGCGAGGGACAAACAACGAGGGACAAACAACGAGGGACAAACAATGACATCGAATCGCAGAATGTACGAACGTCAACAACATCGTCGATGAGATGAAGTAGAGAAGGTGGAGATGCCTCGGCCATGTTCTCCGCATGGACAGGAATGGCCTTGTACAAAGAGATTATAGAACGCACCAACATCAACTACATCATCGCTGAGGTGAAGTAGAGAGGGTGGATATGCTTTGGCCATGTTCTCCGCATGAACATAAATAGTCTTTGCGCCGCTCTAATATGGAAGAAAGAGAAGAGGCAGACCACTGGGCACCTGAAGAACTGTCGAAGAACAGACGAAGATAGCTGGGAAGACCTGAGTAGAACTTCCTCCGGCCAGCACAGCCCAAGGCCGTGCTGGCCGGAGGAAAATAGTTAGCGCCTCACTAATTCTTTGAGTTAAATTCGAACAATGGTTATGGGATATAATGGAAGCTTAATCATGAGTACAAGCTATTTTATACATTTGTTATATACACTACTACAATCTGAACTCACTTACTTAAGCAGATCACCAACACGTTCCACCAGAGTAGTAGTAGTATCACTGCAATTATAAATGGAACACTGCAAACAATGTTGCCGAATATATATATATATATATATATATATATATATATATATATATATATATATATATATATATATATATACTATATACTGTACATAGTGTTGACGAATATACGTGTGTGTATATATATATATTCATGTATGTATATTTTTCAACACTATAATATATATATAATTATATATATATATATATATATATATATATATATATATATATATATATATATATAATTATATATATATATATATATATATATATATATATATATATATATAAATATATATATATATATATATATATATATATATATATATATATATATATATATATATATATATATATAATTATATATATATATATATATATATATATATATATATATATATATATTGGACTATTATGAAGACGTATACTATATTATCTTAATTCAAGCTTAAAAGTAACATAAATAGAACAACGTGCAATCTTAATAAAAGTACATATATTTATGGATCAAGGGGTGGACGATCTTATTAAACATGATTTTCTAAGCCACACAACGAAGCCGTTAGTTTCAGAACACAGCTTAATGCTAGATTTTATTTGGATGAACAAATACCAAGCTCATGAAACAGGTATGGCATAGGGCTACACTATTAGAAATTTGAGATCAAGCGGGTTAAAGGTCTACATTACCTTTACGTCGACATGCCGGTTGTTCCCAACAATTGTGTAAATCACTGTTCAGTGCCATCTTACAAAAGGGATTCAAAAGATATCTGCTTTATATAAATTTAAATATGCAGTTACGTAAATGGATACCTAGTATTCCCGCGCTTTTCAAAGTCCGTATTATTAAAAGTAACGTTTTTCGTGACTCGGACAATAGGTTTAGAAATATTTTCATATTAGCCCTCTTAAAACTCTGACGGCATGTGTGCATAATAAATTTAACTATCGATAGTTAACATCGATACTAACCTGAACTATCGATACCAGTGATAGTTGGCAAAACAAATCAGCTGGGCTACTTGTGTAACGTGTGAGTCTGTAATACTGTTTGCATGTACATGTTTTTTCAACTTCATTACCATCAACAATCATCGATTGTAGCTGCATTATTGACGGATTCATTATTTTGAATCAACTATGTCCACGGCCACGCGATGGCGCCACCCATCAATAATGGCTCGGGCCTCCTTTCCTCACTATTCGCTGTTGCGGTAGTATCGTGGAACACTATCGCAATACTTATGAAACTATCGCAATGTTATTGCAACAATAATGCAGCTATCGCAGTATGATAGCAATAGGAAAAATATTCCCAATAGTCAACGAGTCAATCAAGTGACAATGTCCTAAGTGTGCAAATGTAACTTTGTTGAAATATACTTATCGGTGACAGCTCCACATACGTGGGACTCTGGACAATTGCCCATGTAGGCATTTAACTTTTTCTGTGCAATACATTTTTCATAAAGTGGGTGTAGTCTGATGGTCAACTGAGATAAATAACATGTTTACACTATATATATATATATATATATATATATATTTCAACAAGTATGAACAGTTTTCCTAGTGTATTTTGATTGAAATGGCTAACACAGTTACATAGATCGCTTGCATTAAACCAGTAATATAACATATTGTAGTATAACATATCAATAAATATATACATATACATATTCATACGCATACATATACATACATGCATGCATACATACATATATACATATATAACTACATGCATACATGCGTGCATGTATGCATGTAAGTATGCTATGCTATACTAACATACATACATACATACATACATACATACATACATACATACATACATACATACATACATACATACATACATACATACATACAT
>OY759263.1:12096052-12098552 GCA_963662155.1 Lamellibrachia columna
TAACCTGTCATGGACTTAGAGGGGGTGGTAGTTTAATTTTTAAAACACTATAACATAAAACACATTAGCCATGGATTGTTTGGTGTATAAAAACAATATATCACCCCCGTTTTCTTCAGTTTTTCTCTTTCCCCACCCCGTCATAATCGCCCTACTAACAGTTTCTCAATTCCCATTTCCCCAGTTCGTCAGTTCCCGTCTATCCAGTCCTTCAACTCCTGTCTCCCCACTCCGTCAGTTCCCGTCTCCTCAGTCCCTTAGTTCCTGTCTCTCCAGTCCCTCAGTTCCCGTCTCCCCAGTCCCCCAGTTCCCGTCTCCCCAGTTGGTCCCACTTTCTGACTCACTCTCGCAGATCGTGCCGACGAAGCCGTCAAGACAGTGACAAGTGAAGCCGTTCTTCATCTCCTCACAAGTCCCATCATTCTGACAGCTGTTCAGCTGGCAGTAGTAGACGACTACAACGTACAACACCACGCTCACGTACAACACCACGCTCACGTACAATAACCACGTTCACGTAAGTCCTGGCGACTCGCTGCTTGCATTGACCTTCAACCCGCAACTATATATATATATATATATATATATATATATATATATATATATATATATATACATATACATAGACATATACATATATATATATATATATATATATATATATATATATATATATATATATATACATATACATACGTGGACAAAACATTGCAATCGATATATCAACCCGCAACTATATATATATATATATATATATATATATATATATATATATATATATACATATATACATATACATAGACATATACATATATATATATATATATATATATATATATATATATATATACATATACATACGTGGACAAAACATTGCAATCGATATATATATATATGACTCCTTTAAGCATATGTATATAAGGTGCCATTATTTTCCAAACCCGATCTAGCCAGTGATATACACGACGGATTGTGTCTCGTGTGTGGCAGAATTCAGAGACTTAATTTGTTATATGTAATTCTTATTGTATTCGTTTAAATCGAGTTTTGATATATATATATATATATATATATATATATATATATATATATATATATATATATATATATATATATATATATATATATATACATATATACATATACATATACATAGACATATACATATATATATATATATATATATATATATATATATATATATATACATATACATACGTGGACAAAACATTGCAATCGATATATATATATATATATATATATATATATATATATATATATATATATATATCAAAACTCGATTTAAACGAATACAATAAGAATTACATATAACAAATTAAGTCTCTGAATTCTGCCACACACGAGACACAATCCGTCGTGTATATCACTGGCTAGATCGGGTTTGGAAAATAATGGCACCTTATATACATATGCTTAAAGGAGTCATATGAGAAAAACATAATTTGAACAGCATTATTTGTAGAAAAGTCTACAACATCGACAACAGTGCTCATGATCTGTTATAATGATGCACATTGTCTTATTCATGTACCAGCTGGATGACACAAAAGAACATGAGAATGGAATATCAGAATGGAGTATCCACCCACCAGCCATAGCAAGTTCAAATAAAGTTTCCAGCCTCAAAGAAAACAACTATTTTCTTTTTTTAATTGAGATCTGCTGACCGCTGTTTCACCGCTGAAAATGAAATGTTGGATTCGTAGTAAGCGAAAAGAGCACTTTTGTATACGCAATAGAATACCTGTAGGTTTTGTCATTTGTATACGCAGTAGAATACCTGTAGGTTTTGTCATTTGTATACGCAGTAGAATACCTGTAGGTTTTGTCATTTGTATACGCAGTAGAATACCTGTAGGTTTTGTCATTTGTATACGCAGTAGAATACCTGTAGGTTTTGTCATTTGTATACGCAGTAGAATACCTGTAGGTTTTGTCATTTGTATATGCAGTAGAATACCTGTAGGTTTTGTCATTTGTATACGCAGTAGAATACCTGTAGGTTTTGTCATTTGTATACGCAGTAGAATACCTGTAGGTTTTGTCATTTGTATACGCAGTAGAATACCTGTAGGTTTTGTCATTTGGACCACATAGAAATACACACCGTCCTATAACAGTAAAGTACAGTCCGCAATAGTGACGGTGTTTTGTTTGTAGTTATGTAAGCTATTTTTCCCCGAATGTTATTATTTAAAATGGCAAGGACTGAACTTTATTACTTATCTACTCACCCCCTGAGCCGCCAGAGAGGAATCGACACCTTCCAGTCGCAATGTTCTTAATAATTGCCTCCTTGCAATTATCTTAAGAACAATGAATGAAAACAACTTGCGTTTGCAAACACATAAAACATCGGTAATGTTTCAGTAGACTCACTTTCACACGCAGCACCACTGTACCCATGACTGCATTGACACTCGTAGTCGGAATCCGTTATCTTGATGCATAGTCCATTGTTCAGACACGGATTCGGGTC
>OY759263.1:12106052-12121314 GCA_963662155.1 Lamellibrachia columna
AGACGAAGGGGGAAGTAGCAGAACTCGCCGTCCTTCGTCTTCACTGCAGCAACGAACACAAGCAGATTGGTATGGATCGAGGATTGGGGTCCACATAATGTAAGTTACCAGGTTGAAGACCTCTAAAGAGAATCCGTACAGTGTAACTTTTAGGTTTGAAAAGACAGCCCACGAATATGGTCGTAGACATATTTCTCTCTTGAGAATATAGCTAATAACAGGAGATGGCGATTTATCTAATATTATTCGGGATACCGGTTTATGCAAATGAACGTCACAACGCGTGCCCAGAGTCTCCACAGTAGTAAGTTGGTTACTAAAATATCTAGACAAAAAGATACGTGTTTGATCTCGGCGAGAGTCACAATTAAACTGTAGATGATATTCCTCGTCACTTTTATTTTTATTACACAAAACAGAATAACTTTGATTTACGTTTGAATAGGCAATGTTATATTAGCGAGCGCCACGTCAGCGGTCAGCCTAGCGCAGCGCGCAGTCACATAACGTAGGTGTGTGGTTCTTATGACAATACCTTAGACTTTTCCTTTTGAGCAGCCATGACATGGCTCCAGTGGCAGTCGCCATGTTTGCTTAACAACGGGAATTGACATTCGCTTCGTAACTGTTATCAAATGATAGCCCCAAGGCATATAAGCAATACAACACCACGCATATGTATTAATAAAGTGTTAGTTTTATTTCTAATCAGTTTACAACGTGTAAAATGAAATGTTGTTATGTTCTTCGTCAAAGTAATACACGCAGTTGCAGTTTTGCCTGATTAGGAAGTTGAGGCAATGTCAAGGCCGTTTCAAACACCGGTTGTGACCCAATTGAGAGTAAAACTCGTTGAAAACAGCATATGTTACGCAAATGTAACCAGAAAGTATTAGTATGCAGTAATAACTTGTATTCTAGAAATCAATTGAAGTAATGTTTCCTACACAATTTGGTAAAAAGTAACCGCGTTGTAATATTCGGAACATTATTAAGAACACCGACACTTGGACATTGCCCTTGGTACACTTAAAAATAATGAGCATTTGTAAAGTTGGATATAAGACTTTTATAGTTTGCCCATATCATAACACAGTTTTTATATATTCTATTTTTTTAATATTAGTGTAGAATTTTCAGATACTATGATGCAGGTGCTACCTGGTGGCGAGCGCCTTTTAAAAACATGTTTAAATTGTTAATTCTATACAAAGACTCGATGATGCGCTTCAAATTGACTAGGGATGTCATTAAAACAATTCAGATTGCAGAACTGTTTTTTAATATATTTACGGTATGGCAGAAGACATGAGAAACTTAAATGTGAAAACAGTTTAAAAATCGATGAAGAACTTTTCGAGATATGAGTTTTGGAAAACGTCAGCGTTTAATAAATTGTATAGCCGAATCTGACTCTAGACCTAGTGCATTTGACATTGATTGAGATGTCAATAAAATATTAATTGTAAATCTAGTTGTTAAAATAGTTTGATAAGATGATAATATCCATAAAACTTAAATGTGAAAGACGTTTCAATATCGATCAGGTACTTTTCGAGATATGATTTTTTAAAGATGTCAACATTTTACAAATGCTATATGCCAAGTCTGTGTTGCATTTGATATTGACTAAAATTTCAAAAAAAAATTCAAATTGCAGACCTGGTTTTAAGAATGTGTACGATAGTACATATGAGAAAATTAAACAGAAAATTAAACAGAAATTAAACAGTGTTATTGCCAAGTCGGTGTTGCATTTCATATTGACTAGGACTGTCAATAAAAATTAAAATTCCAGATCTGTTTTTTAATTATAATTATATTAGCAGCCGTGCCATGAAATATAAAAAATTGAGTTTCAAGACATCAACTTTTTACAGACCATGCCTTATGGTATTAACCATTGCCTTTGATAATAACTATATTAATGGCTTTAATGTACATATTATATCTATGTTAGAATAGTGAGGTATTATTAACCCATATATATATGTGTGTGTGTGTGTGTGTGTGTGTGTGTGTGTGTGTGTGTGTGTGTGTGTGTGTGTGTGTGTGTGTGTGTGTGTGTGTGTGTGTGTGTGTGTGTGTGTGTGTGTGTGTGTGTGTGTGTGTGTGTGTGTGTGTGTGTGTGTGTGTGTGTGTGTGTGTGTGTGTGTGTGTGTGTGTGTGTGTGTGTGTGTGTGTGTGTGTGTGTGTGTGTGTGTGTGTGATACTTTTTGCAAGGATAAATATGTGAAAATTATAAGTGCATATTTATGATTGTGTCACAGCAAGATTTTCCATAACATAATAATCAGTAGAAAGACACACTATTTAGAAATAACTCACATGTTTGCATGTATATATATATATTACATGTTGCTTTCTGTGTCATAACCTATCCAATAAGCTAGCCTAGGCCCTAGCCCTAAAAAAAAGTATAAATTAGGCAAATGAAGGGTCACACTATGTGTATAAATTTAATGGTTGTTTATGTAGATTCACTTTCATTGCCATTGCCTTCGCAGAACAGTTATTCCGAGGTAGTCAACATTCATCATAAGAAATTTCATACACTCTGATGACCATACAACTGGTTTTGTCACTTTGGTGAGTATAACACTGTTCAACATTATTGTGTCTTGGGAAAACCTCCTGTGACACAATCATAAATATCCACTTGTAATTCCCATTTATCCTTATAAGACACACACACGCAACGCACACGCACACCCACACCCACACCCACACCCACACCCACACGCACACGCACACGAACACGCACACACGCACTGTTAAGACGTCACATAGTGATGACGTCACGCATATTTTGCCGATTCCTTGGACGTACCGGTGGACTTGACTGGGCAGTATCCCCACTTTTTGTCTACGTCGTAGTCACTGGTCGTTGCGCACCACAGCCGAACTCCTTCTTTGATGATGCACTTAGAGTAGAGTGTGCCCCCGAAGTTAAACGGGAATGCGCACGAAGCACCGTTGGCGTTACCGCCCACCGTTACGACTGCGGGGAGTCAACGTGGGAGATGTAGTAAACAGGCGTGTGAATGCAGCGTTTATTTCCCGTTGGCTGGGTTCCGTATGGCAGATTTGTCCGACCGTACTGGGTTAGCGTAGCTTAGTAAAGCGAGCGTAGTGCAATTATTCGAATTACGACCAGTCTCAACACAATGGCTAACATAGTGTGAGAGATGCTGCATTGAAAAATATGCGCAAGTACCCCACATGGAAACCAAGGGGTTAACTAGTCCTTCGAAACCCAGCCAGTTGGGATGACACCGGGATCCGTGTTATTTGCGTTCATGATTGTGACGAGATTGGTCAGATTGTTGGTTGCAATATATTAATGTTTTTTTCGTACTTCAAAGATTGAGGACGAGAACACACCAATAAAGAGAACAAGGGAAGAGAACGCACCAAGAAAGAGAACAAGGGAAGAGAACATACCAAGAAAGAGAAGAAGGGAAGAGAACACATCAAGAAAGATAACAAGGGAACAAGGGAACAAGGGAAGAGAACACACCAATAAAGAGAACAAGGGAAGAGAACACACCAAGAAAGAGAAGAAAGAAGACAGCACAACACGAGAGAGAACAAAGGAAGAGAACACACCGAGAAATAGAACAATGGAAGAGAACACACCAAGAAAGAAAATAATGGAAGAGAAAATATCGAGAAGCACTGGCCAAATCAAAGAAAGATGACACAAGAAAAGAAGACAGGGAGGGAATAGAGATCATAGCTAGGCAGTCGGACGTATATAGTATCTAGGATCTCGCAAGGGGGGCAAGCTTAGTCACCCATTAGTTTACCACGCTACCACGTAGTGGCGCAACAGGTCACATACTCAAACAATCAACCATTTACGTCAAAGGCGGCCATGATCCAATGCTCCCCTAAATACGACACTGGATCATCTGGATCCGACAAACGAAATATACTGTACCCCAAATCCTGAAATACGATAGTTATATTTATGTATACACACGTATATGTTTGCTACTGCAGCGCGAGTGCCCGAGAAATCTCCACTATTTGCTAAGACAGTAATACGCGACGTTGTTTCTCATAATAACACCGTCGACGCGCAAACCTTCTGTACCGCATCGCAATACAAGCACGCAACTTTACCTGCCACTACAGATCCTGGGCCAGGGAAACCTGACAACAGAAAGAGACAATGGAATTGACGCTATTAGTAACACATCGGACACACTCGTCATAGTTAACTATCGGACACACCCGTCATAGTTAACCATCGGACACACCCGTCATAGTTAACCATCGAACACTCGTCATAGTTAACCATCGAACGCACTCGTAATATTTACATATCACCCACACTCTAGTAATAGCTACACATCGGACACACTCTTACTAGTTGCATATCAGACACACTCTTGTAACAGTTACATATTGGACATACTCGTAATAGTTACACGTCGGACACACTATCGTAATAGTTACACATTGGACATACTCTTAATAG
This sequence comes from Lamellibrachia columna, assembly GCA_963662155.1. Lineage (NCBI taxonomy): Eukaryota > Metazoa > Annelida > Polychaeta > Sabellida > Siboglinidae > Lamellibrachia > Lamellibrachia columna. The sequence continues at coordinate 12,110,539 of OY759263.1, forward strand.
TTACACGTCGGACACACTCTCGTAGTAGTTACACATTGGACACACTCGTAATATTTACACGTCGTACACACTATCGTAATAGTTACACATTGGACAAACTCGTAATAGTTACCCGTCGGACACACTATCGTAATAGTTACACATTGGACATACTTGTAATAGTTACACGTCGGACACACTATGGTGGTAGCTGCAAATAAATACACTTACTTAAGTAGATCAGCAGCACGTGCCACATCAGTCTCACTGCAATCATACATGCGACACTGCAAACATCGTTGACAAATGATATATATATATATATATATATATATATATATATATATATATATATATATATATATATATATATATATATATATATATATATATATATATATATATATATATATATATATATATATATATATATATATATATAATGGGGTATACTATCATAAATACGAAAGTCATTTAAATTAGTCTTTATTAACAACACTAGAATGCGAAGACATATCTTTATTAAACATTGTATAATTTACCAACCACACAAAGACGTTTTTAACAGAGAACTGCGGGTATCAAGAGTTCAACAACCGAATACATACCAAGCTCACGAAACAACGGTAGTGCATGCTTATAGTGGGGTTAACATTTCAATTGAGATGGAGCTATTTAAATGTCAACACTTTGTGGAAATGTTACCTTTCAGTCGACTTGCTGGTTGTTCCGTACAGATTTGCCAATTGCTCACCTGTGCCATCCTACACAAGGGATTCAGAAGATATCTGCTAAATATACATATTTAAAAATGTCGTTACGTAGATTAATGCATAGTATTCCCGCGCTTTGCAATGCCCGTGTTATGGAAAGTAACGTTTTTCGTAATTTCCGCTGCAGGCTTCGAAAAATAGTGCATAATAGCATTTCGAGGGTATTTAGGCATGGCTCCTTCGCAACATTGCGGGGTAATTCGTTCGCGATTTGAATGTTTTTAATGTAGTGGAGATGGCAGGTAGTTGCAACAGAGAAAACTAACGAAAGGCGTTTCAACAAATCGCATCAACAGCATGAATCAAACTAACACCACCAAGGAAAAAATAACGACTACACACACGCACACACACGCACGCACGCACGCACGCACGCACGCACGCACGCACGCACGCACGCACGCACGCACGCACGCACGCACGCACGCACGCACGCACGCACGCACGCACGCACGCACGCACGCACGCACGCACGCACGCACGCACGCACGCACGCACGCACGCTCAAACTCGCTACCATAACTGTGCCATCACAGCCAACACATTTGTGATAGCTGTATATATATATATATATGTATATATATATATATATATATATATATATATATATATATATATATATATATATATATATATATATATATATATATATATGTATGTATGTATATATATATATATATATGTATATATATATATATATATATATATATATATATATATATATATATATATATATATATATATATATATATATATATATATATATATGTATGTATGTATATATATATATATATATATATATATATATATATATATATATATATACACATAGGCAGGGTTGGAATCTAGCCAGAAGTGGGGGCCAAGAAATAGTTGCATGAAAAATCCATAATGCAACTTTGTTCAACAAAATTGTTTAATTTGTACACAACGCATGTGGGGCAAATGTGGCTTTGCGGCTGCCTGATTAATACTTATCATATACGTAAAAGCAGATCTGTAGCTAAGGTCAAGATCAAGACCTGACATTCCTTGCAGATCATACCCACATAAATAATGTGTGTGGCTGCCTGTTTTCACAAGAGCGTGCGCTGTAACAAACAACTTTTTCAGACGTGCAGCATTTGTAGCAACAATGCTTTGCAGTGCTTGTTCTGCTTTTGATGTCCCTAGGCATACAGAAAAAATATCAACAATTTATTTAGTTGCAAGCATATTAAAATTACGTTTTTGATATAATTTTAGTCAAAGCATCCCTGAACTGAATTATATATTTTTTAGCCTAGGTGTCGTATGAAACTGGAAAGTATACAACTAGATTGATGTTAAAATTCCTTGCAAAAAAGGTCTATCTGCAGCAGATATGGAAAATTAATAATTGTCATTCTTTTTAAAATTATAATCTCTATGCAGACATGCTGTTTGGGGTTGAAACCTTATAATTAATATAACATTAACATTTCGATCTTATGCCGATCTATCAGACTACTAAATATACACCAGGCGTTATCCGCTAGGTGTCGCCAGTTATATCTGCATAGCGTTTTTTCGTAAATGTTTTGAAAAATTCTGTATTATAAAACTTAATTCAGCCGTATGTCTCAAAAAATCCCTAGCATTCGTTTAGAATGCGGGTAATCGGTAAAAAATATGGCTGCAAATGTACTTAGTTATATATGATCAAGTCTTACCTGGCTTCGCTATGTCAGCTAAGACTTGACTGTTGCTGCTTTCGTGACGTTTGACCGCAATAATTTTGATTTTGTCACAGCCACTTTCCGCCGCGAACCGCCCTGACTGATTTGCTAATTTAAGACGGGCGGGCGGGCGGGCGGGCGGTCTGACAAACTATCACTATATATAAAAACAACTTGTAGCATGCAATAATGGTGTGGTGGTGTTGATAGTAGTTGTGTCGTGATTATTGTTGTGACGTAATAGTACTAGGGATTGTGATAGTGGTGATGGTATATAGTAGACGATGACGATACATGTACTGAGGTTATATTTGTAGTGGTAATATTCATATACTTTACTGCGCTAAATTCGCAGACGAGACATACAGCAGAAATGTTGTGCCACCGGCTGGTAACTCTACCCCGACACACGAGACGTGACTCCAGTATCAGTAGCATCGCCACTGCTGTCGGAAAACACAGGGTGCTTGTTTTCACGAGACGTCGCCGTCTGGAACTCGGCACTGCGGCACGGCCCGACTAGACACCAGTTAATTTGTGTTTGCATGATCAGTGCTTTCTGGTCTAGTATTCAGTAAACCCCCAATTATGGAGCAGTTATTTCAAGCGACCTTTATGTGTGACAAAATAAGACGGACACGCGTGTAATGCGAACCATATAGCATTACATTAAAGTGAACAGAACATTAAATGGCTTATTTATTGTCACGTGTCTGAAGTTTCCGTCCTTCTCCGGTAGACTGGGAGTACTCTCAGATGTCTGCTGGTATATATATATATATATATATATATATATATATATATATATATATATATATATATATATATATATATATATATATATATATATATATATATATATATATATATATATATATATATATATATATATATATATATATATATATATATATATATATATATATATATATATATATATATATATATATATCTTCGCCGGACAATCAAATGTAGTAAATGAAATAGCACAGACCATTTAAGCAGACACAAAGTATACACAACAATAGAAGCAGTCAGACAAGCAGCTTAACAGTGGGGCATCATTCCGTCCTCAACCTGCTAGACGCCGAGAGCCTGCAATCATCGCTGGACGCCGCCATTACCGTAATGCCATCCCTAGATGTTTAACGCCATCCCTAGATGTAATGCCATCCCTAGATGTTTAGCGCCAAGCGAGTAGATTCAGCGAGCTTTATACAGTCGACCACACAAACCTGTTGCAGGACGTCTTAAACTCGTTATTATTCCTACAATGCATTGGCGTGTGTATGTGTGTATGCTTGTGGGAGTATGTATGTGTGTGTGCGTGTGCGTGTGCGTGTACGTTCTATAAATTAATAGTGATTTATTAACAAAACTATTGCTCCCTGTTTATACCTGAAGTCCGGGGTGAGGCTGGCACTGATACCGGTAGTCGATTTTTTTTATTGTTGCCAACACATCTAAAGCAAATATCTTTGCTTAGTGATTTGATTTGGGCGGTGTCCTTACTGTGTGGCCACGTAAACATCTATAGGCATAGCTTTTAATATTCGCTGATATAAATTGTTGTAGCCCTCACCAAACGCTTAACGGGGCCAGTGGCTTTCCTTGACATCCACCAGGCGCGTAGATAACCATACGCACGTACGCACGTGCTTCCACATCAATATGACATCCACCAGGCGCGTAGATAACCATACGCACGTACGCACGTGCTTCCACATCAATATGACATCCACCAGGCGCGTAGATAACCATACGCACGTACGCACGTGCTTCCACATCAATATGGCAAACAAATTCCACGTCACTGTGTTGATACATACAAGTCGATCATAACCAGTTATTGATGTTCCCAATAAAGCAACAGTGTATGCACACAATCAATCAAATTGGTAATCACCATGATACATCAAAGGTGAGGGGTTACCTGCCACAGGCACTATTCCATGAAGAGAGAAGTGCCAAGATCACTCTTTTTATGTTTTATGTTGACTTCAAAATGCGCCAGATTGCAAACAACTGTAGTTTTGCTTTAAAAATGGATCCCTAGCCCTTACATGTGTGCTTCCTCGTATATTTATCCCTAGCTACTCCCGTCCAGGATAGTAAAATATTATCTTTACGTTGTTACTCTCACACTAGAATATATACACACTTCTGCATTGTGATATAGCGCTGTGCTATTTATGTCCATAAAGGAACGTGATCCTGTTATAAGTCTTAAGCTGCATGTCTACTGACTTCACCACTTTCCCTGGACATCGTCACAACAGCACGAACATGCTATGTTTGATCGCGCAGTGTAAACAGTTATTCAGATACCTACTTACCTATTAGTTATATTTGACGACACCGAGTCCGAAGCTATCCTCAATAACTCACGGCGCCAGTTGTGGACACCTCAAGAACTAATCAAGCAACATACTGTTTACATACCAATCGAGATACCTTTACAACGCGTACCCGATCAAGTCCAACAGCATTTAATTGGCCATCGTGAACACAATGAATACATTACACATAACACAGCGCCCTGTATGCTATAACAAAGACGGTGCTGTCACAATCGCTGGAATATTTTCGGACGCGATCGGGCTCACATTGGCATAAACGCGCGATTAGTCGGCTCGTGGGTTATTTTGAGTGAGCAGTTAGATAATAGAGGAACAGTTAGGATGATTTCTTAATAAGCTGGTATATATATATATATATATATATATATATATATATATATATATATATATATATATATATATATATATATATATTGGGTTTGTCATTGTTTGATGTATTATCCAACATTGACACTTACGTTGTCTTAAACTGCACAGCATAGTTGTTGAAAACGTTCGATGCATTATGCAATTATAGACGTATAGTATTATCACAATGTATCATACATAATAAGTATATGAACATATTCTTCATTGCCACAGATGTTTGATGGTGGGAGCAATTATAAGTTGTGTTACTTCAGATTCCTCCTGTCCCAATATTGTATTGTAAAATGTAACAATGTTGGAAACAAACAAATGAAACATTATAACTCCTCTCCGCTGTGAGGCAAATTTTGGTCCATAGCTTGTACGAGGTAGATTCATTAGCTACGGTGGCGCCACTGCTACTTGCGGTAGAACCGTTGATGCAGGACCTTGAGAAGATGCGGCACGTATTTGTCATGAGATGAATCGACAACGACGCGCGTCTGGAGATCCTTCGCTTTCAGCTTCGTTCTCGACTCGAACTGGTGCACGCTGCCGAGACCAGGTGACACGCTCACGTAGAGATACCCAGGCAGCATACGTGATATGCGCGTCGCGTCGACGCTGATCAACTTCCGCGGATCGACGATAAACTTGGCGCCACGTGTCACGTCACCGGCAACTTTGTCGCGTACCCGATGAGTGACGATCCTCGGGAGCCGATACGGGGTAGTGTTGGCGTTGGAGCCTCGCAAAGAGCGACGCGAAGACATTCGGTCGCCTGTTGATTCGTCGTAATACCGGAAGGCGGAGAAGGTGTAGGCGCCGACCAGCTTCGAGTTGTGCGCCGTCGTCACGTTCGCCAGGAGCGCTTGCCACGTCATCTGGCGGTGGGGAAGGACGAGCTGGTCTAGGCCGGAGAAGACAAGGTAGCGGTGTCGGTCCATGTTGCGGTAGAGGCAGTCGTTGAGCGACAGTGCGACACCGCGATCCGTGAGCGCCGCCTGCTCGAAGCTCCAATCGACGATTTCCACTAGGTGGCGCTGCATGTACTTCCGCAGCGTCAGCATTACTTCCGGGTTCATGTCCCCGACGTAGATGTACATTTTGTCCATACCGAGAATGGCGTTCATCTCGATGCATTCCACCAACGATTGCACATCGCTGCGGCTTCGCAGCGCTCGCCGACTAATGACATCCGACAGACACACGCCGAATCCCGAAGGCGACCGAACACGGCCGACCGCCGCCGAACTGTACCGAACGTCTAAAGCGAGGTGCCCATCGTCGTGGCAAGTCGGGGAGAACCCGAGTGACACTGACGCGGGACGGTGCCAGTACGCTAGGCGACATATGTAGAAGTGCTCGACGACCGTTTCGTTTACCAGTCTCGACGGATCGAGCGGAACCACAGTGGCGGCCGTCTCGAGACAAAACGACTCGCCGGTGCGGAGCTGCACCCCGCAGTACAGCGGCCTCGTGCGTGCCCGCCGGTGGTAGCCGAGCACGCGGATCGACGGCCGGGCGGAGTCGAGACGATCGTCGAAGAACGCCGACACGAACACGTAGTTACGGTCTCGCGAGTCTTTCTGTGTTACAACGAGACTTGCTTGTCCGTCGACGCCGTCGTCGAGCGCCGTCTTGAGGACGAACGGCCACACGCAGCAGAGCGCTATGAGACAGGGTAGCGCGCCGCCCACGATGGTGCGCATGCGCAAGCAGTCGAGGCGCATGCCGTCTGACTGCACAGTACCGCACATGCGCGTTGTGAAGTACCGTTCACATGGCGTAATCTGTCACGTGGTAATAACGACACGAGCGTTGACGTCGTTGTCTCCACGATGTATCTGGGAAAATCTTCGTCAATGTCAACATCAGGAATGACGGCCTCTGCTACGGTGTAATGTAACGCCTAATGTACTGTTGACGCAGGCGGATTCAGTGACGTCAGTCAGCGTGTAACCGGACCTACATATCATGATCTTCACCGCAAATAATACGGCATCCAGTGCTTACCCGTCGAATGCACACACTTTGTAGTGTCTGAAGTGGCTGGTGGAGCGTGTGACGACGATGGGACACGCTTTGTTTCCACGTGACCAATGTCATACTAGAATCACGTCAGTACCATTAGCGTCAATCAGTTGGCCGTTACCGAAACCTCTAACGCCATCCTCCGTAACCCTGTAACATAGTGTACATATATATATATATATATATATATATATATTATATATATATATATATATATATATATATATATATATATATATATACATAGTGTACATATATATATATATATATATATATATATATATATATATATATATATATATATATATATATATATATATATATATATATACCTGTCTTTTAACTACATTTTGATTTTGCTTATCAATTTATTTTAAATTATTTAGCATTATAAATCTATAATAATAATAAAAACTAATATATATATATCTATATATATATATATATATATATATATATATATATATATATATATATATATATATATATATATATATATATATATATCTATATATATATATATATATATATATATATATATATATATATATATATATATATATATATATATATATATATATATATATAGATATATATATATATATATGGTAAATAATTTAAAATAAATTGAAAAGCAAAATCAAAATGTGGTTAAAAGACAGGTAGACATAAGTTAAATAAAAAGTTAAATAAAGGAATTGCACAAATGAGTTATATAAACAAGTTAAATAAATAAATACATTAAATTAAATTAAAAAGTTAAAAAACAACAATTCAGTTGATACATTAGATAAATATATAAGTTAATCAGATAAGTTAAATAAACAAATAAAAAAAATTAAAAGTTAAATAAGTAATATGTTCGAGTAATTAAAACGTCAACAGAGTGTTCGGAAGGTTTCGCGGAAGAGATGTGTTTTCAAGAGTGACTTGAATGCCGCAATGGAGCTGGCTTACCTAATTGCGGGGGACAGGGCGTTCCATAGTGTCGGCCCTGCCACTGAAAAGGCCCAACGACCGTACCGCTCGAGATGGTACAGCGGTATAGACAATAGATGTGGATCGGCGGATCTCAATGTTCAGGTGGGTGTGTATGGAATCACTAGCGACGACAGATACACTGGGCAGAGATGATGCACAGCGCGAAACACAAGTAAAATAAGTTTGAATTCGATTCGCTGACGAACAGGCAACCAATGAAAACTGAAAAGTTTTCTAATTGAAGGTCCCTCCTCAATTCGATATTTTGCTAGTCCCATTTCAAATAAACTCTGTGAAGTATTAAACCTACCCAGTATCCACTGCAACACGCTAACTCGTTTGTGCAACTTTTGTATGTAGAATTTCACGCTTGGTGAAATTTGGTAACTTCTTCATGTGATCGGAGAGAGGTTGGAATTCACGTCCACGACCGGCATTGGCCAGCAATGTGTTGAACATTTTGGATATCCAGTATTTTCAGCCTTACCAGATCTAACAACTAAAGTTAGTTCTTTCGATGATTTGAACATAAATACGCAATTTTTTTTATTAAATCGACTGCAGATGTTACATAAACCTTTCACACACTACATATTTTGACCTCAATGGATTCGCGATAGGCTAAATCAGTTGATGATGGAGTTTTAATCAATAAGCGTTATTGTTGGTACGATAACAGAGTTCCCTTTACATACAACTTTGTGGACTTCAAAAAGCATTCGATAGTATTGATAGGACAGTTCCATGGAACCTCCTGAGGCACTGCAGAATTTGTAACATGTACGAAGGTTTCACTGGTCATGTCATCTTTAATGGACAAGTTTCAGAGGGCTTCCAGATCAGAAAATTGAGTACGACATGACTGCTTGCTATCTCCACTGCTCTTTCTGATAGCCATAGACTGGACAATGCAAAGATCCACAAAACACCATCGTACTGGGATCCAGTGGAATTTGTTTTCACAACTAGAAGACCTGGGTTTTGCAGATAATCTAGCACTACTCTCAGAAATTCATAAACACATGCAACAAAATACAGAAATGCTTCAAGGAAAAAGCAGCCAACTGGGTCTTAAAATCAATGTGGGAAAGACAAAGGTGATGAAAGTCAATACCAGATCCTCCGAACCCATCTCACTAGAAAGCGGTACTGTTGAGGAAGTACAAGACTTCACCTACCTCGGGAGCAACACCAGTACAAATGGTGGAGCTGACAAAGATGTGGAACTACGCATCAACAAAGCTCGTCATGCCTTCAGAACCCTACGCCCAGTGTGGCTCTAATCCCAACAACCCAACACCAAGATCCGCATTTTTAACACCAACGTTAAACCAGTTTTTCTCTATGGATGTGAAACGTGGAATATTACTCAGTCTCTCAACAGCAAACTCAAAATGTTCATCAACAGTCGCCTCCGATACATCCTTAAGGTATGGTGGCCTAACAAAATACCAAATAAAGAGCTATGGAAGAAAACCAAACAAGAAGAAATAAGCACTACAATCAAGAGGAGAAAATGGAGCTGGATTTGCCACACACTCAGAAAAGATCCAAATACAACCAAACAAGCACTGGACTATAATCCACAAGGGAAGAGAAGACAAAGAAGGCCTAACATCAACTGGAGACTCCACACTACAAAATATAATAAAGTTGGGGTCACCTGGGAAGAGGCCAAAGATGTAGCCCAGAAGAGAGTGAGGTGGGGAAACATGGTTGACGCCCGATGCTCCTGAAGGGGCCAAGAGGATTTAGTAAGTTGGTACGATGTATTCTTTGCTGACAAATTCGTTAAATACTTGTGTTCTTGTCATCATATTTCTGACTCTCTAATTAAAAGTTAAAAATTACTTGTCATATATCTGTTGACAATTGGTCGAGATGCTTGGTACGTTGGCGTTATATTGTGCACCAGAGGCGCCACAGGTTATTTGTAGCCTTTGTTGTGAGACCGGGAAACGTGCCAGCTCTATGACATCGATCACATGATAATTTTATCTACAGCCAAAGCTAACTTTGAATCATATCTGGCTCAATAAATAAATGAGTCATATTCTCGAGAGACACTTCATGGTAAATGGGTCACATAATAATTTTACCTACAGCCATTGAAAACTCTGGACAGTCTCTAGCTAGATTCATATTCTCATACTTTCCATGAAGCTCCTTTATTGTTAGTAGGTTTCCAAGGAGCTCCTTCGTTGTAACATTCCAGTGAGCTCCTTTGTTGTTAGTGACTTTTTAAGGAGCTCCTTTGTTGTTAATGACTTTCCAATGAGCTCCTTTGTTGCTAGTGACTTTCTAAGGAGCTCCTTTGTTGTCAGTGACTTTCCAACGAGCTTATTTGTTGTTAGTGACTTTTCAAGGAGCTCTTTTTTCGTTATCGACTTTCCAATGAGCTCTTTCGTCGTTAGTGACTTTCCAAGGAGCTCTTTTATTGTTAATGACTTTCCAGTGAGGTTCTTTATGCAATGACTCGACTGCCGAAAGAAGTACAATATTCAGTCAAACTATTATGTCGTCTCTCGAATACATGAATACAGGATCAACACGTACGCAGTCAGCTTGACTAATATTATTGTGAATTCGGCAGGCGGTCTTCAC
>OY759263.1:12121514-12504014 GCA_963662155.1 Lamellibrachia columna
TCTAGCTAGATTCATATTCTCATACTTTCCATGAAGCTCCTTTATTGTTAGTAGGTTTCCAAGGAGCTCCTTCGTTGTAACTTTCCAGTGAGCTCCTTTGTTGTTAGTGACTTTTTAAGGAGCTCCTTTTTTGTTAATAACTTTCCAATGAGCTCCTTTGTTGCTAGTGACTTTCTAAGGAGCTCCTTTGTTGTCAGTGACTTTCCAACGAGCTTATTTGTTGTTAGTGACTTTCCAAGGAGCTCTTTTTTCGTTAGTGACTTTCCAAGGAGCTCTTTTATTGTTAATGACTTTCCAGTGAGGTTCTTTATGCAATGACTCGACTGCCGAAAGAAGTACAATATTCAGTCAAACTATTATGTCGTCTCTCGAATACATGAATACAGGATCAACACGTACGCAGTCAGCTTGACTAATATTATTGTGAATTCGGCAGGCGGTCTTCACACAAGAACGAGCGAGCGTTTAACTGCAGGCGACGCAACCCGAAACGGCGTCTCGTGTAACACTGTAACGTCGGTTAAAACAACACCTGCTCCTACGCTACCTCGTTCATTCGCGCGCTCACGCGATGATCTGTTAACAACTATGCTATTTGGTAGGATAAAAATACATTTCCCAGCAGAATCCCACTAAAACAGAATATAACAGCAGACTTGTTACAAAAATCAGTTAATATGCTGTGTAAATTATTACACGTATTGTTGAATATGTTGAAACCCCGTTGTACGAGGTCACCAGGTCGAGATGAGTGATTGACAGTTGTACTCACTCGACCAGCGAGTACTTCAATTTCAAAAGAAGTGTAGTCAACGCATTGTTCCAGGTTCACCGAGATTTTAGTTGTATACATCAGACGACTACATAGGTAGTAAAAAAATAATCGCTTACGTTGACAATAATAAAGCGGTGAAAATAAATATATAGAAAATGTATGTCGAGAAGTTTGAACAAGAGAAATTGGATGGTAAGTATGACCGGTAATTTTGAATTCTAATGGAAAAGCAAGTATGACCCGCCAGGACCACCCTTACTGATAATGTAGATGACTAAAAATGTAGCTTGTGCTGGCCCCTTGGAATCCCTCCTCTGGGGTATTTATATTCTGAATTTGCACAATTCAGACACCGTCACTGGAGGTGTTACAATTGCCAAAATACCCAATATGTTTTACCACTGGTTCAACTTGCTAAACCGTCTCAACCAATGGAACGTCTTCCGGAAGTGTCCTTGCCAAATTTGCAAATTACACTTTTGGAGCTGGACCCATCCAGGGTTCCCATTGCTCTTCCGCATCCCGACTTTCGTTGACCTCCGATGCCAAAGCAATTTAGCAAAGCCATGATTAAATAGCTTTATAATTTTGTTATAGAGCAAGGACGTGCTTTAGCATTATCAACAATATTTGGCACAGTATTGATTTTTGTCATTATCCACTTGGGTAGTTAAGCTTCGAACCCTGCTTGTCTGTTGTTTAATATAGCGATTAGATGCGTCATAAAGACTAAATACAATTAGTTATTAAACCAAACTGGTCTGTTCTTTACATTGTGTTGCAACAACATAAACTATGAACAAGTGGGCAACGTCTGTCTAGCTGTCAACGTCTAGCTGTCAACGTCTAGCTGTCAACGTCTAGCTGTCAACGTGTCTAGCTGTCAACGTCTAGCTGTCAACGTCTAGCTGTCAACGTGTCTAGCTGTCAACGTCTAGCTGTCAACGTCTAGCTGTCAACGGATTACCCTTAACGGAGATCACGTTGCACTTACTGAGGCAGATCGCAGCCTACCAATATGCACAACACGCATATTGCGCAACCACTGGACTGCGAATTCAGTAATAGACACGACAGTTGAAGATAAGCAGCCACTATAGCCGTGGTGAGTGTCGGGTGTTCGCGTAGCAAGCCAGTCAGCTTACCACGATCTGGACTCAGGGGAGTCGCCCCGGCTGACGTCACACACACGTGGCAATATTCCCAGACGAACTTGGCTGATTTATTAGCGCCGGGTCGGCTGCGCTGGCTACAATTGTGTTTACTCTGGATGAAAGAACAGCGCGTTAGCAAACTAAACTAAACTAAGCACACTTGCCTTGGTCTGTTGACGACCGACCGGAGACTCGGCCAACACCGGCAGCGTCGAGCGAGACGGCGACGTCGGTTTGTCGTGGGAACGCACGGACATGGTTAGACGGTGCCGGAGTCCCGACGCACAGGCGACGTTAAGTTATTCACGTCGACGCAGGCTAGACGCGGCTCACGGGTGTTGGTGCGAAGCCACGAGCGTTCACCGTCTGTGGATATACTATACTTAGCTTAGGTAGGCCGGCGGCGACGACACAGTGCCACGAGAACGCCCCCTCCGGTGTCGATAAACAAACGCGCCAGCGGCCCGTCGTAACGTGGACTTTGGTGCGCTAACAGGACTATTTAATGTTATGCTTAAAACAACTGGTTCCGTCTGTCGCTCTATTTGTATCCATTTATGTGCGCAGTGTTTATTGTTCGTGGTTAGAACTATATGTTGTCAGATTGCTGGCCAAATTAAACGAAAGCACGACTGCTTGAGCAATATATTCCGAGCCACATATACACGCGTACTCCTTATATAAATATAACGGCATCTAAGGGAACAATTGTATGATGTTGTTGTATTGTAACATTTCCAAGGTGCAATATGTTTACAAAAACGCTTCCATTTAAGCAGCACATGATACAAAGCTAATCGCCATAATTCGTTGCACATTTTTTTACTTTGCAGTCGGCAATACACTTACGAGACCGCGCCTACTGTTACTGCACGAACAACCGGTTTTTTCTACGTACACACATACACGCATACACGCATACACGCATACACGCATACACGCATACACGCATACATGCATACATGCATACATGCATACATGCATACATGCATACATGCATACATGCATGCATACATACATGCATACATGCATGCATACATGCATACATGCATATACGCATACACGCATACACACAGAGACACACATACATAAATACACACATCCTTATATGCATACATACATACATACATACATACATACATACATACATACATGCATACATACATACATACATACATACATACATACATACATACATACATACATACATACATACATACATACACGTGCAGGACACAATGATGCGGCTGCAGATTAATTCATTTGTGCACGTGCATTATTGAAACCGACGAAATCATTCTGAAGCCAACGACATTGTGTACTAGGGACAGTGGAAATGACAACACCCTCGACTGTGACAGTCGGATACAAACATCCAGAACAGCAGTGCTATTACGTCGTAGTAGCTGCTAGAGATGTCAGGTATAGCAGTGTAGCTACGGGAACGGTGTCATCGTTTTACAGGGTGGTGGTTTACTGATTTTGTTTGCTGATAAAGCGATACAATCTCAACAACAGTTTACCAATATGATATGGGATTGTACTGCTGTCATACACGCTGACATTGTCTTACTGGCTTGAGCCAAAAAGTGTAGGAAACAAAGAGGCACCACTCATGCATGTCGTGCGCCTAAAAGTGAAGCTAAGCAGTTAGCAGCGCAATCAAGCGATAAGGTAGGATAACAGCCGCAGGGGAGATGACGTCTCTGATTTACTACTAATATTATCATTTTCTGTGTATACGTTCTAAGTTTTCCCCTGTAAAAAATACCATGTTTACAAACTATTTATTGTCTTTTTTGGGGGAAAAATTACTTTACAAGAAAATATAGAAATATTCTGCAATATTCTACTAGTACTTTTTAATTTGATCCTTAATTAGAAAGCTCTAATTATTACCTAGGAGAAATCTCCCCATAATAATGTGTCTGCTGCTTTGATGCCAGAGTGCGCGCGCATCTGCACAAAAAAGGCACTAGAACTAAAGGAATGTCTTGCTTATTGTATGTTTGATGTCTGACCATCACAATAATATACTTATAGTGAAGTCGGCCGACATTCATACTATACAGAATCCATACTGTCAGTCTCTTCGGGTACGTGCAGTATTAAGAAAAAATGTTGTGTTCATTGCAACAACAAAAACAAAACAACAACGACAAACTACCAAGACGACAAAAGAATCGCCCTTTCAAGAGCATCACAATTTGCAAATCAGTTGACATTCATGACTATACATGACTATACATGACTGTATGCAAAATCTAAATGTACACTGTCAATCTCTTCAGATACCTATTAAAGGGATATGTCAAACCAAGCTGAAGTCGCCTTCCAAGTTACCAAAGGAATGTATCTGTGATAAAAGCCAAATGCAATTTCATAGACATGCAATTTCGTTAGTACACACGCACGCACGCACGCACGCACGCACGCACGCACGCACGCACGCACGCACGCACGCACGCACGCACGCACGCACGCACGCACGCACGCACGCACGCACGCACGCACGCACACTACCACCAGCAGCAGCAGCAGCAGCAGCAGCAGCAGCAGCAGCAGCAGCAGCAGCAGCAGCAGCAGCAGCAGCAGCAGCAGCAGCAGCAGCAGCAGCAGCAGCAGCAGCAGCAGCAGCAGCAGCAGCAGCAGCACTATGCAACTGCGGCCTCAACCAGATAATGTATGGTTCCCACCAAGTCTCCTGCTTATGGAAGGAAATCTTCTTTATTGCCAATTTTGTAACATCTGCTGCTTCCCCTTTTTTCAAAATAATTCTTTTTCAAACATTTCCGCATTTTCTATAAATAGTGGTAACATAATGCATAAAATCGCACGTTTGAGAGTTAAATGTTTAAAATACTTTATATTGCCATACTGTTGGATGGATCCTCCTTTCCACAATTCCCTACTTCCTTATTTTCAACAACACCAAGTGAACGAAGTTCCTTCCTACTAATACTGTAACGTGGCTCCTCTGCAACAGTAACAAGGTGGTCAATGATACTGTTGACTTATCGAAATTAACAAGGTGGTCAATGATACTGTTGACTTATCGAAATTAACAAGGTGGTCAATGATACTGTTGACTTATCGACATTAACAAGGTGGTCAATGATACTGTTGACTTATCGACATTAACAAGGTGGTCAATGATACTGTTGACTTATCATCAGTAATAAGGTGGTCAATGATACCATTGACTTATCAACAGTAACAAGGTGGTAAATACTACCATTGATTTATCAACAGTAACAGGGTGGTCAATGATACAATTGACTTTTCGACAGTATAGCAATTTGTCATCTATATATAACCCGCCTTTTTGAAATATATTTGTCAATTTAAAAAAAATATTATTCACGCTGCAAGCATTTACACAATATGTTGAAAATGAGTTCCATTCATTTATTGTCCTTTATGATAGTGAGTACCCTCTGATATCTAATCAATGATCCTCCACAAACGTTACCTCGTGTGCTCTAGTTTTTATATCTTTCGTAAAGGAGGAAAACTATTTCTATCAATATTTTCATACCCATTCAATATCTTAAACAAGTACGTCACTATAGGGTTATAAAACCACATTCTCTTAGAAGCCTCTCATAACTAAGGTCTCTCAATTCATTTTATTTGCTCTCGTCTGTATTTATTCTAGCGTATATATATATATATATATATATATATATATATATATATATATATATATATATATATATATATATATATATATATATATATAATAATAATAATTTATGACAACATGAGCCAGTAGTAGTAGACAATATGACAACATGAGCAAGTAGTAGTAGACAATATGACAACATGAGCAAGTAGTAGTAGACAATATGACAGCATGAGCAAGTAGTAGTAGACAATATGACAACATGAGCAAGTAGTAGTAGACAATATGACAACATGAGCAAATAGTAGTAGACAATATGACAACATGAGCAAGTAGTAGTAGACAATATGACAGCATGAGCAAGTAGTAGTAGACAATATGACAGCATGAGCAAGTAGTAGTAGACAATATGACAACATGAGCAAGTAGTAGTAGACAATATGACAGCATGAGCAAGTAGTAGTAGACAATATGACAGCATGAGCAAGTAGTAGTAGACAATATGACAACATGAGCAAGTAGTAGTAGACAATATGACAGCATGAGCAAGTAGTAGTAGACAATATGACAACATGAGCAAGTAGTAGTAGACAATATGACAACATGAGCAAGTAGTAGTAGACAATATGACAGCATGAGCAAGTAGTAGTAGACAATATGACAGCATGAGCAAGTAGTAGTAGACAATATGACAACATGAGCAAGTAGTAGTAGACAATATGACAGCATGAGCAAGTAGTAGTAGACAATATGACAACATGAGCAAGTAGTAGTAGACAATATGACAACATGAGCAAATAGTAGTAGACAAAATAGATAGGTTCAGTATTCATCAGAACGTAGATATTACACAATGTTCACATGCTATTTTACCATAATTTATCAGTCATGTTTTTTTAAATATTATATTTAATAAAACAATGCACGCAGTGGTGTCTTGTGAATGCAGCTTATTTGTGTATCTTTTTTATAATAAGATAATGATTTTATCATTTCTAAATTGGTGGCTTGTGCTTTGCGATCCACGCGCTTGCGCCTTTGGGCCGGGTATGGGCCTGAAACTCGACCGGGCTGGGCTTGAGGTATTTCTACGAACAAGGACCGGGCCTGGGTTCTACTTGCTAATTGCGAGCCGGGCTTGGGTTAAAAGTCTAGGCCCGTGCACAGTACTACCACCCTCCCGCCCCACCCACACTCTTACGCACTACCAGATTTTGGCTCAATGTCATTCCCCACCCTCTCTCCAAGACACTCAGTCATACACAAGTTGTGTCATCTCATAGCATTTGAATGTATTTGAATGCAGAACGTACATTTATCTGACATAAATTCAAGGTTTTATTTCGTAATGTGAAAATAATCAAACACACACACACACACACACACACACACACACACACACACACACACACACACACACACACACACACACACACACACACACACACACACACACACACACACACACACACACACACACACACACACACACACACACACACACACACACACACACACACACACACACACACACACACACACACACACACACACACACACACACACACACACACACACACACACACACACACACACACACACACACACACACACACACACACACACACACACACACACACACACACACACACACACACACACACACACACACACACACACACACACACACACACACACGCATGAAACACATGTCTGAAAGTAACTAAAACAAGTGGAAAGTGAGAAATTCAAGTGCATTAATTATTAAGAACTTATCAAGGATGCCGGTTAGTTGCATTAAATAGCAATATTGTTAGATCTTGTTATAGTTTGTTTAGCTGTGCGAGAAAGTAATCACGTAAGCACAAAAGCACGCACGCACGAACGAAAGCACGCACGCACATGTAACAAAACATAGCAGCTTCCATCAAGTTAATTTGTCACCACAGCCAGATTAACAATAGCCATCTGGCATCGCTACACTGCAGTCCGCGAAATCTAGGTCAGGCAGCCCGTGACGTCAGAACAGGCGGAAACTGCTGGGCCTACTGCGCGTTCAGCCGTATTGTGCGCCATTGTTTACATTCTTTTAATCCATCCATTGATAACACAGCATCATATATGCGGCAAGCATTTTTTTAAAGTTCGACATGGGATACGCCAAGAGCCTGGTGTTGAAGGAAATTGCAATTCCAACCATCTAAATACGGACGCTAGTAGTACAGCCAGTACCAGCAGCACCCGTGGCCGTGGTGTCGCAGCTACCAGTTCAACGTGCCTGCGGTCCACAGTGAGAAAAATCGTCCGGCTTATATTTATCATAAATGGTTTATAGCATGCTTATAAAATGCTAGCACTAAAGATAATTTACAGAGTATTTAAATAGACAAATTATCACTGCGAGACGTGTGGGACGGCTTCTGCCTGTGCACCGTCGCTGTCGGACAGAACATGTTTATCCTCGACCCGCACAAACACAGTCTCTGCCTCTGCCCTGGCTCAGCCATGTAGGGTTGTGGGCCGGCTAGGAGCTCGGGGTCTACATAACACTCCCCAATATCACTATCCACATCTTTTAAATACGAAATAGTGTCATCACATGAAAAATCAGATGAATCCAACATTGCGAGATTGGCCTTCCCGTCGTGACGTCACGAATACCGTCCGCAGTCGCTAGATGTCGTTACAAACTGGTGGGGGTGGGGGTGGGGGTGGGGGTGGGGGTGGGGGTGGGGGTGGGGGTGGGAGTGGGGGTGGGGGTGGGGGTGGGGGTGGGGGTGGGGGTGGGGGTGGGGGTGGGGGTGGGGGTGGGGGTGGGGGTGGGGGTGGTTGTTCTTGTGCATGTGGGAACGAACAATGTTGAGGAGCGGACGTTGGTAAGTTGGTTGGACAAGATACGTACAGAGGCACGGATTGGACAGATTGTGTTGTCGGAGATAGTACAAGTAACGGGAGGAAAGGGTCAGGAGAGTAGGAACTGTAGCAGGCTGGCGATCAACACACAGGTGCAGAAGGTATGTATGGGGGAGGTTAAACTTTCTGGTGAGAGATGACTTTTCATGAAAGATTAATCTTCATCTGACCGGAAGGGGTGTCGCAGTTCTTGGATATGAGTTTGTAAGGGTTGTCAACAAGGGAACAGTGACCGTAAATTATTTAGCAAGTTAGACATTATGGTAGCAGATATTAACCCTTATGTAATATGTACCACATAATCATAGGCAAATAAAGATATATCAGATTCTGAGTTAGCACTGAGAGGCTATGTAATGTCTAGGAACGATAGGCGAGAGAAAATGGGAGGTGGAGTAATTTTAAATATTCAAGAATCTATCCAAGCGTCTAACTATCATCGAGCTATCGTATGTATGTATATTAACGTTTTCCTCCTGGAACGGCTTGCCCCTCGGGTGCCAAACTTTCAGGGATTATTCTACGACCCCACGAATGAAACGTAACGCCTTTATTTTTTCGAAATACCCCGTATATCAAGGGTTCTTAGTGGGTTTTATGGTAATTCAAATGTTCGCTACGTAAAACGCTAACTTCCAACAATCGCAGAAACCACGCGCGCGCGCGCCGCGAATACTTCGGTATATAAATTGTTTGAGGGTACGTAGCGCCATCTAACGTCAGTTTAACGTCAGTGATTTGTAAATTATTAGAAAGGTTAATTAAAGACCATATGGTGGACTTCCTCGTTAAGCATAAATTATTAAATTCATCTCAACATGGATTCCTTAAAGCGAGGTCATGCTTAACAAATATGTTATGTTTTTTGGAAGAAATCACTAAGTGGATAGACATGGGATCGCCAGTAGATATTATCTACTTAGATTTTCAGAAAGCTTTTGACAAAGTGCCACATCAAAGATTGCTACTTAAATTAAAAGCCCATGGTATCGGGGATAGCATAACTGACTGGATAGAACAATGGCTGACTGACAGAAGACAACGAGTTGTAGTAGATGGCGAAGTTTCAAATTGGAAATCGGTTTTGAGTGGGGTACCTCAAGGATCAGTATTAGGACCTATATTATTCTTAATTTATATCAATGACTTGGACGAGAGTATAACAAGTAACGTACTGAAATTTGCGGACGACACAAAACTGTTTAGAAAGGTTAATACTGATGGTGATAAACAACATTTACAAAACGATCTAGACAGATTAGTGAAATGGTCTGAGAAATGGCAGATGCTGTTCAATTTTGGGAAATGTAAATGCCTACATACAGGACATGGGAACTTGAATGTAAACTATAAAATGGGAGCTACTGTTCTTGGTACTACTGTAAAAGAAAAGGACTTAGGAGTTACAATAAGCGCTGATATGAAAGTTTCAGAGCAGTGTGGTATTGCAGCTTCAAAGGGTAATCAAATTCTTGGATTGATTAGAAGAAACATAACATATAAGGGAAAAAAGTTAATTATACCTCTTTATAAAGCAATAGTTAGACCTCATTTAGAATACTGTATACAAGCATGGAGACCATATCGTAAGAAGGATATAGATACGCTTGAACGCATACAAAGGAGAGCAACTAAAATGATTCCAGAACTTAGAGACCTTAGTTATGAAGAACGCCTGAAAGAATGTGGTTTAACAACTCTAGAGACAAGGAGGTTAAGAGGAGATCAGATTGAAGTTTTTAAGATATTGAATGGGTATGAAAATATTGATAGAAATATGTTTTTCTCACTCAAGAAGGATAGCAGAACTAGAGGACATGAGGTAAAATTAGTAAAGGATCAATGTAGATTGGACATCAGGAAGCACTCGTTCTCACAGAGGACAATAAATGAATGGAACAAACTGTCTACAGATTGTGTAACTGCTAGCAGCGTGAATATGTTTAAAAACAAGGTTGACACATATATCAGGAGGGCGGGCTATAAGTAGGTGAACATTGTTGGACTCTCGATAAGCCAATGGCTTCCTTGTCCACTTGCCATCTGGGCCTTTGGCTTGGATGGCAAATCTTGTTAAATCTTGTTAAATCTGGGCGGATTATATTAATTACAGTAGACAGGACGCACCGACGTATTGGCCCGAGCTGGCAAAGTACACAACAAAAATATATTCTACTATTCTACAACCAACGCAAGTATCGATGGGTCTAAATCCACGCGACCTTCAACATTTTGAACATGCAACGAGTATTGCATCACGTGCGTGACACGGTTGTTTCTCGTAATACATTTGACGTTCCCTTAAACAATCTCGAGCGTATTGATGGTATACTGGCCTGAGACATTTGGTAAACATTGCTACCATGACTGTCACGTATGAACTACCTAGTTATCCCGTCCTGGGGACGGGCATTTTTGATAGTATGAAATAACACTGAAGAGTGAGGCAGATTTTGAGGAAGCAATTTATTGCAAAATAGTTACCAAGACCAAATATTTCTCAATAGGAGTAGTTTATCGTAGTCCAAACATAGGATGAGAGGAAGATGTAAAAGTAAGAAAATGCTATAAATGAGGTGAGCAAGGGCGAATGTGGTATAAAGTGTGATTTTAACCACGGTCATATATAATGGAAATCATTAGAGAGTGTTGGGGGTGACGACCATCAGTTTCTACTTCTAACACGGGATTGTTTCCTCACTCAACATGTCTTGGAACCAACCAGAGGTGGGAATATGTTCGATTTAATGTTGTCTTCTCAAGACGAATTACTTGACGATGTTAAAGTACACGAACCTTTGGGTTCCAGTGATCATAACCAGATCCATTTTAATATAAGTAAAGTAAAATCATGGAATACATATAAAAAGCAATCGACGAGAAACTTCAACAAAGACAAATATAAAGAGATGAGAACATATTTTGCGAATATAGATTGGAAAACTTACTGAAGAACAAAACAGAAACAGCTACCGTACCACCAGCCTTATCAGCCATCCAAGTAAAGTAACGTTAAAAGTAATTCTAAATAGCTACATTAAATGTAGACGACTACACAAATTACAAAGAAGCACGTAACTTTAACTACAACTGAGCTGAACGAATCCAAAAGAACCTTTGATGAAAACAATTGGCAGGTGATATAACAAATGAGAGCAGGAGTTTCTATGTGGAATTAAGGACTAAATAGAAAGTTCTCACTCACTCACTCCCTCACTCCCTCACTCCCTCACTCCCTCACTCACTCACTCACTCACTCACTCACTCACTCACTCACTCACTCACTCACTCACTCACTCACTCACTCACTCACTCACTCACTCACTCACTCACTCACTCACTCACTCACTCACTCACTCACTCACTCACTCACTCACTCACTCACTCACTCACTCACTCACTCACTCACTCACACACCAATTCCAGCTCAGTTTGAAGGCGGCAAATCAGATCATTTAGGGCAGATATTTTAAACCCCTGAAATGATAGTAAAGACAATTAAGAAGACGAACGATAATAAATCACATACTATCAAATTATAGGGCTAATTGGGAGAACTATCATATATATCGAGAAACAGCTAATTGTATCCCTATTGTACAATGCGAAAGTTATGCCGCATTTGGAATATTGTATACAAGCACGGAGGCCATGGAAAAGTCCTGATTGTCACAGAGGTTGATATATTGATGGAGCAAATTATTAAATGAATGTGTTAAAACCAGCAGTGTGAATATATTTAGAAATCAAAAAGACATATATCTGATCAGGGCGGGCTATACATAGATTATAACATTATTGGACTCTCGATAAGCCCATGGCTTCTTTGTTTACTTGCCATCTGGAACTTGTCTGTTTTGGATGGCATTCTTGTTAAATCGTGTTAAACATACACCGAGCGGTCGGGTGTGAACGCGATCCGTTCCACTGAAGAGGTTGCTCGTAGCCACCAACATAATGAATAACGAAATAGTATAACTTGAGCGTCATTGTGGCTCATTCTGAGGTACTCCGGCGTCCTCTCAGAATTTGTATTGATTATAACCACGCAGCGGAATGGGTCTGTGTGTGTATTGTACAAAGGGTAGTCGCTATTATAATTCCATGTCGACGCAGAACGAACTACGTTGTGCATGAACAATACGGACTTTGAGGTACATCAAATGTTCCCACAACATCCCTCGGCCTTGGGCCATTGTTGGCGTACGCGTGCAGAATTTTTAATTCATCGGCTTTGTCGTTCAGTCTAAGCTGATTCTTTCATAGTCTAAGCTTATTCGTTCACAGTCTAAGCTTATCCGTTCACACACTCACCTCACCTCACCTCACCTCACCTATCCCGCAACCGTCTGTGGCCATTAGGGAACCTCTGACGATAATCGCACAACCTGTTTCAACATCTGCCGGTCTTTTGTTGCCATTTGTGATTCGTAGAAGTCGAGGCCTGTTCATTCTCTGATGTTGTCATTCCAGTTCTATTCTTGTCTGCCTCTGCCTTGCAGGATGATTTGTGTCAGGCTAGTAGATCTTGTGACATGTCCATACCATCTTAAGTTTGCGTAATTTGACTGTGGTCAAGATGTCTTCGTGTTGTTCGATGTTTCGACTGGTTATCTTTCTGAATTCTTCATTGGTGACATGGTCTGTGTTCTCATCGCCAATGAATGTAGTCTTCTTTTTAATTCTGCTGTTAGGGTCCATGTCTCGCAAGCGTATAGTAAGATCGATACGACAAGTTCACGCATCAGTCATATTTTGTTTTTCAGGGTGATCTTATTGTTTTTCCACATTGGTTTTAATCTTGCCATTGCAGCTAAGGTTTGTGCAATTCTTGAAAGGATTTGTGATTTTAATCCTTCATCTAATAGCGTTGCACCGAGATATTTGAAGTTAGCGACGGTTTAGTTATTTCCCATTGACGGGTATGCGTTTTTGTATGGCATTTGAGTTGTTAGTCACGAGCTTCGTTTTCTCTGCATTAATTTCCATCCGATAATCGCAAGAGGATTTGTTGAGGTGTTTCACTATGTTGGGCAGTTATTGTTCATTTGCTATGGCTTCGATGTTGTCAGCAAATCGCAGGTTTGTGATCGTTCTTCCTCCAATGCTGACTGTGCCTACATGACCTTCAGGTGCATCTGCCATGATGCGTTCGAGGAAGATGTTGAAGAGTGTTGGGGAAAGAGGAAAACCTTGTCGTACTCCGACTGTGGTGTTGAACCATTCCCCTACGGTATTGTTGAGAAGAACCGCTTTGTTGGCCTTTGTAGACATTTGTTCAATGTTTTTTATGGTTGACAAAAGAGCTGAATGCCATACTCTATCAAAAGCTTTCTTGAAATCGATGAAAGCATGATAAATGTCTGTGTGGTGTCATAGATATTTTTCGCACAAAATTGGAACATTGAAGATCTGATCAGTTGTAATTCTTCATGTCAGGAAGCCAGCTTGTTCCTCGGCGATGATGTTTTCGGCTAGTGATTTTAGTCTATTTAGAATTACTTTTAACATTACTTTACTTGGATGGCTGATAAGGCTGATGGTCCGGTAGTTTTGGAACAGTTGCAGGTTACCCTTTTTAGGTAATGTGATGATAAGTGATTGTGTCCAAGCTGTGGGCCATTCTCCTAATTTCCAAACTATGTTGCATATTATTGTAAGTGCATCTATTATGGCTTCTCTTCTAGCTTTCATTAACTCCAATTGGATGTTGTCAATTCCCGCTGCTTTCCCCTCTTTAGAGATGTAACCAATGCTTCTACGTCCTCTTGTAGTACTGGTCAGTCATCTTTCTGTCTAAAGGAGTTTAGAATGCTTGGATCTCCGTTTGACTATTGGTTGTAAAGGTCTGATCAGTATTCTATTACTGATATCCTATTACTGAAATCCTTTTCTTCTGTGAGCATTTTCCCATCCTTGTCCTGTATGCTGTTGGTTTTTGGTAGTCTTTTCTTCGTGAGGTTGTTAACTATTTGGAATGTTCTTTTGCTGTTGTTCTTGTTGATGTTATCGTCTATTTCGCTGCATTTCTCTTCAATCTAAGTTTTCCTTGGCTCTCTTCATGCCCGTCTTTATTGCGTTTTTAATCTCTCTGCACTTATTAGCACATACACTGGTGCTCTTGTGTTTCTTCAGCTGTCTCCATTTATTGCACATTTCTAGCAAGTCTCCTGTGACCCAGGGTTTCTTTTTCTGGTGATGTTTTCCAAGGATCTTACTGGCTGTATCTTTCACTGCGGTGTTGAAATTGTTTGTTATAATTTCTACTTCTTCCTCGGCTAAGATAAATGAAGCAAATTTCCCTCCTACCATTGCTTTGAACTCTTCTGTAATGTTGGGGCATTTTCCAGATCAAACTTTATTCTGGTGTTCTTCAGTCTCTTAACTGTGTTCAGCGGAAGTCGAAAATTAATCATTATCATGTCATGGTCGCTTCCAACTTCTGCACCAGGGAAGCTCCGTGTTTGTGCCCTGTTTATGCTTTACCGGGATCTGTTTTGAGCCAGAAGTAATCAATCTGGTTACGGTGTTGTCCATTAGGAGCATGCCAGGTCCATCTTCTGGATGCTTTGTGTGGGGGCAATGTGTTGGCTAATACTAGATTGTTGTAGCTGACAAATTCAAGGAGTCTCAGTCCTCTCTCATAATTATCTTGCCAATTTGCTTCTGTGCCCACTTTGGCATTCCAGTCCCCTTGGACGAATAGAATATCTTTTTTTGTACTTTGTCGATAATACTCTGAAGCTGGATGTAGAAACCTTCGATTTGCCCATCGTCATAGTTTGATGTTAGAGCACAGACCTGAACAATAGTAATACTAAATGGGATTGCTTTAAGGCGTATGGAGGTGAGCCTGCTGGAAACTGAGTAGCATCCTAGTACAGTGTATTTAATGTTATTATGTACAAGAAAACCGACATCAAATTTGTGTTGGTTTTATTCTCCACTGAAGAACAGTGTGTGTCCTTCTATCTGTGTTCGTATACTCCAAAAGGTGCCAGTTGTACCTGTCCATCTCGTGGGTCAGTTCTTTTAATTTCCATGTTGGTCTTAACGTCCTTACGTTCCATGATGCTATTGCGATGTTGTCTCTTCCACGGACCTTTGAAGTTGTGAAGTAAACTTGTCGTGTCCGCCCTGGTGAGTAGCGAAGGACGCGGTCTTTGTTAACTCGGTTGCGACCGATCCGGTATGGGTTTTGAATTGTTGATTATCATTTTGGTGTGTGTTCTTTCACTTACTTACTTACTTAGTCCTCTTCGTGCCCGGTGGCACATAAGGCATCAACAAGTGAGCGCCACTGCTGTCGGTCTGCAGCCCATTTGGTGATGGTGTTCCATGTCAGGTCGCATTCTTTCATCTCCTTCTCCACTGTTCGTCTCCATGTTTCTTTTGGGCGACCACATATCCTTTTTCCATCTGCTGTCCAGCGTAAGGCTGTCTTGGGCAGTGCGCCAGGTGGCATTCGGCACACGTGTCCAAGCCATCTCCATCTTCTCTTCTTTATCTGTGTGGCAAAGGATGTTGCATCTGTCTTGCGGTGCAGCTCTTCATTAGTGATGGTGTTGGGCCAAAATACTCCTAGGAACTTCCGTAGACACTTGTTTTGGAAGGGCTCAAGCTTGTGTGCTAGCTTGGCTGTCAGTTTCCAGGACTCGGAGCCGTAGAGAAGTACACTGAGAACATTACTATTGTACAGTCTCAGTTTTGTTTCCAATCTCAGTTGCTTGGATTTCCAGATGGGCTTCAGCATAGCGAAGGTCTGACTTGCCTTTCTGATCCTAGCCATGGCATCTTTTGCAGAGTCTCCATCTGTTGTGATTTTGCTTCCGAAGTATGAAAAGTCCTGAACGTCTTCCAAAGCATCACTGTTGTTTATGTTGTTTATGGTGATGGGGTTATCTGTCTTGTTGTTGATCCTCATCAGTTTGGTTTTTGCTGTGTTGAGCTTTAACCCAATCTGTGGTGCTGTTGTTGTGAGTTTGTCCATCTTTTCTTGCATGTCCTTGTGCCTGTTAGACAGCAGTCCAATGTCATCTGCATAGTCCAGGTCTTCCAAGATCGAGGTAAATGTCCATATGATGCCTCTGTTTCCATTTTAGGCGATTTATATCATCAGCCAGTCGATGGCAAGGGTGAAAAGAAATGGTGAGAGAATGAATCCCTGTTTTACTCCGGATTTTACGCTAAAGCTGTCTGACATGTGACTGTTACAGGCGACTTGACACTGGACGTCTGTGTAAAGTATCTTGATCACATTTACCATCTTCTGTGGGATCCCGTAGTGCCGTAGTATTCTCCACAGGGATTCTCTGTGAAGGCTGTCAAAGGCCTTTTCAAAGTCAATGAAGGCAATGTAGATCGTACTGTTCCAGTCCGTGCTTTGTTCCAAAATCTGCCGTAGCGTGAAAATTTGATCGATGCATGACTTTCCTCTTCTGAATCCGGCTTGTTTCTGACGGAGGATTGTATCAGTAGCTGCTGATATTCTCTTCAGGATTATGCGGCTGAAAATCTTGCATGTCTTTGATAACAAGTTTATGCCCCGCCAGTTGTTACAGTTCCCCAAGTCGCCCTTCTTTGGTAGCTTGATAATTGTGCCTGTCTTCCAATCATCTGGTGTGTCTTCTTCATCCCATATTCTCTGGAAGATCTGACAGAGGATTCTGGGTGTTCCTTGTTCATCTGCTTTCAGCATTTCTGCGCAGACGCTGTCGCTTCCTGGTGCTTTTCCATTCTTCTGGGCTTTAATGGCTTCTCTGACTTCTGCTTCTGTGATTTGGTCGAGGTTGATTTCAAGGTCATCTGCTGCCTCCGGGATGTCTGCAAGTCTGGGTGGATCTGCACGATTGAGAACATGTTGGAAATGCTCCTTCCATCTCTCTATCTTCTCTTTCTCGACTGTGATTATCTTTCCATCAGCATCTTTCAGTGGGAGATTCTGGTTTGGACCTGTATCTCCTTTCAGCTTCTTGGTTATTTGGTAGAGTGACTTCACATCCTTTCTTCTTGCTGCAGCTTCTGCGTCTTCTGCGAGGTTTTCAATGTAAGTGCGTTTGTCTACTCTGGTACTCCGTTTTACTTCTTTGTCTTTTTGTGAGTATTCTCTTGAAAGTTTTTCTTTGAATCTTGGGGACTTTGTGGTGAGCAGCTTTTTCTTTATTCCTTTCCTTTGGTCTATTTTGCCCCAAGTTGGTGTGGAAATCCACTGCTCTTTCTTTGCTCTTCTGTAGCCTAGCAATGCTTTCCCTGCTAGCTCCAAGGCCATGTTGAAACTGTGTGTAGTCATCTCTGTTTCCTCCTGCAGAATACCAAAACTGTTCTTCAGAGCAATTGTGAACTGTTGCTTGGTTTCTGGGTTTTGTAGCTTGGTGGTATCAAAACGCTCTTTCTTCTTCTCTCCTGTCTTTGCCTTTCTCAGTTTCAGAGCAAGTTTTCCTATCAACAGGTTGTGGTCGCTGCCAACATCAGCTAGTCTCCTTGTTTTGACGTCTTGTAGAGAGCGTCTCCATTTTCCGTTTACAAGGATGTGATCTATTTGACTCTCAGTTCTGCCGTCTGGGGATCTCCATGTCAGCTTATGCATTGTCTTATGTTGGAAGAGTGTCCCTCCAATCACGAGGTCATTCTCCAATGTCACACAATCTGCTGCCGTTATCAGTCATTGTACCTGTTCCGTGTTTGCCCATGATCCTTTCCGTGTTAGTGTTGTCGCTCCCAACTCGTGCATTGAAATCTCCAAGAACCACAAGTACGTCATGTTTGGGGATGTCTTCCGAAATTGACTGAAGACTGTCATAGAAGTTATGTGTTTCTTCTTTTTCTGCTTCCTCTGTAGGTGCGTAACAGGTTACCACTGAGAGTTTGATAAATCTGGACTTAAATCTAGCATAAAGAAATCGTTCAGTTATTGGTTTCCATTCAAGAAGAATGTTACCTTACTCCTTCTGGATGATCAGGGCTACTCCTTGTCTATGCTGGTTGTCCTCTCTGCCTGACCACAGTATGGTGTCTCCTGTCGCCAGTTGTCGTTTTCCAGCTCCAGTCCATCTAGCCTCCATGATACCTAGAAGGCTGATTTTGTACTGGTGCATTTCCTGGAGAACCTGTGCCAGTCTTCCTGTCTGATATAGTGTTCTCACATTCCAGCATCCGATGTTGATAAAAGTTTTGGGTGTTGGACAATATTGATCAGATATACAGATCAGTGAACTACTTTGGTTTAGACAGCGATGAGAGGAGCAGCCATGTTATAATGTCCTTCCAGGGATAATGAGAGGAGCAGCCATGTTATAATGTCCTTCCAGGGATAATGAGAGGAGCAGCCATGTTATAATGTCCTTCCAGGGATAATGAGAGGAGCAGCCATGTTATAATGTCCTTCCAGGGATAATGAGAGGAGCAGCCATGTTATAATGTCCTTCCAGGGATAATGAGAGGAGCAGCCATGTTATAATGTCCTTCCAGGGATAATGAGAGGAGCAGCCATGTTATAATGTCCTTCCAGGGATAATGAGAGGAGCAGCCATGTTATAATGTCCTTCCAGGGATAATGAGAGGAGCAGCCATGTTATAATGTCCTTCCAGGGATAATGAGAGGAGCAGCCATGTTATAATGTCCTTCCAGGGATAATGAGAGGAGCAGCCATGTTATAATGTCCTTCCAGGAATAATGAGAGGAGCAGCCATGTTATAATGTCCTTCCAGGGATAATGAGAGGAGCAGCCATGTTATAATGTCCTTCCAGGGATAATGAGAGGAGCAGCCATGTTATAATGTCCTTCCAGGGATAATGAGAGGAGCAGCCATGTTATAATGTCCTTCCAGGGATAATGAGAGGAGCAGCCATGTTATAATGTCCTTCCAGGGATAATGAGAGGAGCAGCCATGTTATAATGTCCTTCCAGGGATAATGAGAGGAGCAGCCATGTTATAATGTCCTTCCAGGGATAATGAGAGGAGCAGCCATGTTATAATGTCCTTCCAGGGATAATGAGAGGAGCAGCCATGTTATAATGTCCTTCCAGGGATAATGAGAGGAGCAGCCATGTTATAATGTCCTTCCAGGGATAATGAGAGGAGCAGCCATGTTATAATGTCCTTCCAGGGATAATGAGAGGAGCAGCCATGTTATAATGTCCTTCCAGGGATAATGAGAGGAGCAGCCATGTTATAATGTCCTTCCAGGGATAATGAGAGGAGCAGCCATGTTATAATGTCCTTCCAGGGATAATGAGAGGAGCAGCCATGTTATAATGTCCTTCCAGGGATAATGAGAGGAGCAGCCATGTTATAATGTCCTTCCAGGGATAATGAGAGGAGTAGCCATGTTATAATGTCCTTCCAGGGATAATGAGAGGAGCAGCCATGTTATAATGTCCTTCCAGGGATCGCTCTGTTCAAAACATGCCATAATCTATGTTGTGATCAAGCGTGTTTGTGATACAATACTGCCATTTAATTAAAACAAAAACATAATGCTAAATTGCAGTTAAATATTAATACGTCAACACCACCCGCAGTCACGTCGACTGTAAGTGGGGAATCAAGATATCGAATGTTGGGTTGTGTTATTGCGCGACAGAATAATGACTTCATTAAACTAGCTTCACATTGTAAATCATGCCACAAACGACCACAAGCTTAACTGAGCCACCAACGACTGTTACAAAATCATAGCGAGCTTCAATATACCAACACGTATGCCAACAAGCTTTGACATGCCATAAACGACTGCTACAAAATAATAGTGGGCTGCCTGGCAAATCTCAATTTAGCAATGATTATTGTATAGAGGTCGACGCGGCTCGCCGCACTCATAGCAAGGCGACAATGGCTGTGCCTGTAAGGGGTCAGTTCAGAAGGTAGTTGAACCGATTGGTTTCTATGTGACGTTCGTCAGTTGCACGACTTTTCAGTCGTCGAGATAAACAACGTCTTTCAACCAAGTATTATAGCACACGCGGACGAACTTCGTGTTGTTGCTGGCAACGAGGACATCGACAGTAGATCAGATCGCGCTCACCTGAGTGCTCGTTGTTCGTTGCGCGTGCATCAAATATACCTTTCCTTATACCCTGGAGTGTCGTGGGTAAGTAAGACGTGATAGTTTGTAATCAAGAATGTAGTATTTGAAGCTACACGTTTACCAGCCTGTGGGTGTGCGCGTGTAGGTATATATTTAGCCGGCTATTAGTCTCGTTTGTACCATGATTAAGCTTACTGGTATACAGTATGAAGCAGCCCGCTGTGATTTTGCAGTAGTCATTGATGGCATGTTTCAGTTTTTCTAGGAAACGACCCCCTTCAACCTGAATATTTTGTGTTGTTGGAAATGAGTCCCTGTGTGGGATATCATACCAGATAGAAAGGAACAACATATCTTTGTGTCTCTTCCAAAAGAAACCGGCAATGTCTGGTGAAAGAAATGTTTCAAGTTTCGAAACGACAGCTGCTCGACTCGAATCCCGATCCTCTCTATTGACATATATTCTCATTATTCCGTTATTTAGAACACTTCCAGTAACTATTTAGGGCTTAGTCTGCACTGGATGAAAATTATCATTTTATAAAAACTTGCCGCCGGTAGTCGCCTGTTTAAAGAACGATAAGTAGCATTTAGGGTTCTCGCTCCCAACTACTTGTCCTTTTATGACCTTGACATTGCTGTTAAAGGAAATCGTATCTTTTTTTACAATGAAAAGGCCCTTTTTGAGACCTTTCCCAAAGTAGTTTACCATTTTGTGGAATAATTGTACTTTTCTGTGATAGTGATTTTGTTCCCAGATTGTTGCCCTTTTATGAAAATAATCAGTATTTTGCCATTCCAGGAACGTTATGTCAATCAATGTATGTCCAGAAGAAACTGTGACGTTTGTTACCATCAAAGCCCCTTTGGGAACCTGTTGTTCTTTTATACAAAATTGCTGTTTGGAATATATATTACTCTACATGTGTCTTGGAAACAACCAGACGTGGGAATGTGTACACGAACCTTTGGGTTCCAGTGAGCATAACCAGATCCATTAGAATATAACTGTAAAAACATGGAATACACATAAAAAGCAAAGGAGGAGACACTTCAACAAAGGCAAATGTAAAGAGATGAGAACATACCAAGCGAATATAGATTGGAATAACTTACTGAACAACAAGACAGCAACATAATGCTGAACCTGTTTAACATATTTGATTGAGGGCATTACCGATAGATTTGTTCCTTTGAGATAACAATGGAAAAGGCCAAAGAAGAAACACCTGTCAAATGAAGCTATTAGAAAATTGCCCACAAGCAGATGCTGTGGAGGGGTATATAAACACATTGGAAATGTAGAAGAATACACATACTACAAAGAGGCACTTAACCTAGCTACAACGAAAATTAGAAAATCCAAAAGAACGTTTGAATACAAATGGGCAGATACTATTGAAAATGACAGCAAGAATTTGTGTGCTTGTTTGCAGTAAACAAAACGTTCGAGATAGAGACGGATCACTGGAATGGTGTAGTGGAAACACAATTTCAGACGGGCTGTAAATGGCAGAGGTCTTGAATGAGTATTTCTCCTCAACTTTTACCACAAATGATATATGCCTACTTCCAGTTTCAGTTACGAAATTTTAGGGCGATAAATCAGATCATTTAAGGCAGTTATTTGTAACTCCTTAAATGATAGTAAAGAAAATTAAGATGAACGAAGATAAATCACCTTTTGATAAAGTGCCACATCAAATATTGGTACTTAAACTAAAAGCCCACGGTAAATATAATGAATTCCTTGTAAAACAAACATTAATAAATACATCTCAACATGCGTTCCTAAAAGCAAGATCATGTCTAACCAATCTCTTACGTTTTTTGGAAGAAATTACAATGTGCGTTGATGATGGGTCATTGAGGTGGATGGGTGTTCCAGAGGCGAAGGTAAGGATGGTCGAAGGCGCATATGAAGGGACGAAAGGTAGAGTGGTGTGCGGACCGGGAATATCGAATCGAAGGAATTCAGGGTGAACGTCGGCCTGAGACAGGGGAGTGTCCTAAACCCACTGTTATTCATCGTTGTATTGGAGATGGTCAGCAGCAGAACAAGTGCGAGGGACATTCTCCGCAAGTTGATACAGGAGATGACTTGGCAGTAGTAGCGGACAGTGAGACAGACCTTAAAGAACGGTTGGTAGAGTGGAAGGAAATCTTTGACATACATGAACTGAGAGCAAGTCTAGAGAAGACGTAGTTGCTTTTGTTCGGGCAGCAGAAATAATATCTAGATATAATACTGGATGGGAAGAAACTGAAACAACGAAGACAGAAATTCGCAGGAGAATGCAAGTT
Organism: Lamellibrachia columna; assembly: GCA_963662155.1. Taxonomy (NCBI): domain Eukaryota; kingdom Metazoa; phylum Annelida; class Polychaeta; order Sabellida; family Siboglinidae; genus Lamellibrachia; species Lamellibrachia columna. The sequence goes on from OY759263.1 coordinate 12,144,314, forward strand.
GGAGGGGGTACGAAGAGAGCGGACGCGCTTAGAATGGAGGGTGGAAGGCGAAGAGGAAGACCGATACTGAGATGGGAGGATTGCTTGAAGAGTGATTTGGCGTGAGTGGTAGAGGAATTTAGAATGAGGGCGAGGGATGGGGGTGTGGAGTTGCTTTTTAAAGAAATTGTATCTTTTTTTTACAAAGAAAAGAACCCTTTTGGGTCTTTGCCCCCAGTATTTTATCATTTTGTGGAATAATTTGACCTTTTTGATAAGGATCTTGCTTCCAGATTGTTGCCCTTTTATGAAAATAATTAGTTTTGTCATTTTAGGAACGTTATGTTAATAACAGTATGTCCAGAATGAATGGTGACCTTTGTTACCACGAAAGCCCCTTTGGAAACCTTCCCCATTTGAGGAAAAGGTTGCCCTTTTTATGAAGAAAATGATTTTTTCGGGCATTTACTCCCAGATAGTTATCTTTTTTTTAATGAAAAATTGCTATTTGAAATTTGATGACTTTCCTGTAAAACCTGTCTTTTTAAAGAACTTTGTCTACCATGAAACACATGCTCTTTTTGCATATTTTCGCAGTAGATTACTGCCCCTTTTGACAAAGACTGATCCCAGCTAATTAATAAATTGCCAATTTAAAGATAATGTTCCCATTTGACAGTTTAAGGTGCCTTTCCACGACTTTGACCCCAGCTCAAATTCCCTTGAAATGCTCTAGTACAGCTTTGCAAAGAATCAGTATACAGTGTGTAAGTACACACTATGCTTATCAAGCGGGCTAAAGCAAAAAAAAATTTCGTTTGCAAATACTAGTATCAATACTCAACGACAATCACAGTAAAAATATAGTGTTATTACAAGGTTATCTAGACGCTTAACAGTTATGCCTGCATTATTTGCGATGTCTCTTTGAGTCAGGCTACGTGCGTATGTTTGTAATCCACTATTCACATTAATCGGGGTTTTGCTTAGGCCTACAGACTGAACATTTTAGAGGTATGTCGGGACATTTATGACGGAGAGTATTGAAATATACATAAAGTTAAGTGTGGTAGCGCCTGCGTGTTTATCTATCACCTAGTCGTCTGGAGTATGATAGTCCTTCACCACACGACTCCATTGGTGTCTGTCATGCATAGATTTTTTGGGGGAATTGTTACCCCGAATTCAGATTCACTTGTTTTAGAGATGTTGAGTGTTTTGCGTAATAGTCGTGTGTTTTCTCCCCGGTACGAAGGACACCCACTTATTATGAATGACAAACCACCGTCTCAGAATCTCCAACACCCACCGTCACATACCCACCTCATCAATGTACATATAGTTAGTACACTTGTCATGTGTGTAACATATTGTGTATCCGTATGATTTGATGCAGGCAACTCGCTGTTACCATCGGAAGCTCATTTTAGCTAGGGGCGCTTCGGCATCATATCCTTATTATTGATCTTTGTGAAATAAATGAAATGCCATTTTACTCACACACGCATGTGTTCTAGTTATTACAGATATCTAATTTATAGAAACGAGCTCAGGTTGCACGTCAGTTTATAATAGCTATTTCGGTCTGGTTTATTTGGGAGTTTCAATGTAATGACACAAGAGGCAGGTTTGCGAAATACCCACCTACCTACACTATCTCAGTCCAATCCACACTATGTGGAATACAGTGAGCAATAATATGATATTTCATTGAGTGTCGGGGGCTGCATTTGTACAGTTTCCAATATTGTCACAAATGCCAAGATCAATAAATCGCACAACATCAATAACCAATTCAGAGTTGCAGATACATAGAATACATTGTGCTGGATCAATGCCATAATAATATTGTACAATAATATTATATTCAATATAATGATGTGAATTACTTTAGTTGCGGCTAGACATCTCTCTCCCCTCACCCTCCAGGCTGGGTGCATTTGTAATGTTAGACGCAGGGGTGTCTACTAAACAACATGCTAATTAATTGAATCCTCATAATTAGGGTAATTAACCCTGCTGTGTATATTGATATCATGTTCAGACATTTCAGTGTATACTTAATTCAGGATAATTTATTAGGCCCCAGCATTTTATAACAACAGGTCCCCCTGTTCCCAGGATTTCTGGCAAATTTCGAGCAATTTTACCTCCTTTTGTTCAGAAATCTGTAGAAAAAACTATTTGACAACAGTTAATTGTATGGAAATAAAATAACCAATATTTGGCTAAAACACGATGTAACACGTCTCGGCATTGCGGACAGTCTTACACTTATTCGACGATTACTTGAAATGGCTAACGCTATCTCAAAACAAACGTCATTCTAACCGCTCGATAATTAGCATTCGTTTCCTGGTTCCAGATTGACCGTTAGTGTCGCCATGACGTCGAAGTTACTCTGCATCACTTCTTTGTTCGCACTTTCGACAACACTGTTCTGCCATCGCTGCGATGAGTCGCACTCTCCACGGGACGTCAACAAGTTTGCGTTCGACTGTAGCTCACGTAATATCACGCGGCTTCCTGTAAACGTGTCGAGTCGAGCAACTCAGCTGAATCTCGCATATAACAACATTGCAATTGTTCCGCAAAATGCCTTCCGACATCTGCCAAACCTGACTAAATTGGACTTATCGGATAATAGAATTAGCATTTTGCAGAAGAATTGTTTCGCCGGACTTGTACACTTGCGGCAGTTGATTCTACCGAGCAACAAACTAGACCCGAGCCGTCTTCCGAGCGAAACCTTTGCATGCCTGCCTGCTCTACAGCTTCTAGCTATTTCACGTCAAAAAAGCGCTGATGAATACCCTGAGGCTCTATTAGAAACACTGACTGAACTAACAACACTTTCTGTGACAGTTCAGCAGGTCGATTTGCCGGAAATTTACGGCCGTCTACCAAAGCTAACCACCCTCGTTTTAGAGGGAGTTCATGATGATGAAACATCAAATTTGAGGATAATAAAGATGAATACATTTGCCGCCCTCCGCAATTCGAATGTTTCATCTTTGAGGATACGACATGCATTGCTCGACACCATCGAACACGGCGCCTTCTCTAACTTCAAGAATTTGCGGGTCTTGAATCTCTGTTGTAACTATTACCTAAACGAAAGTCAAGTGGTACACTCGCTCGGACAATCCCAGAACACTAGCATTGACACCGTAATTCTGGACGGCACGAGCAGAATACAGACAGATTGGGAATCCAAACGTTATGATATTAATTATTTCTGCGATGGTGGTAAATTTTGGAATAATGTGAAACGACTTAGCTTGCGAAGTGTGAGGTTGAAAACTTTCATCCCACGAGATGCTAATTGCCTCTCTGGACTACAGGAAATCTACGTCGACTACAACCCACTGACATTTGCCACAACCATGCAGCCAAAGTTGGCGCAATACTTCGTCAAGTTACAGAAAATATTTATCACTTATTCTAATGTTCCTGGAGCTGGCTTCATATACAAATATTGCCGCACGGAAGGTAGAAAGCTCTTCCTCACTGAAGACTATATCCCAAGGTATCCCCAGTTGTTTCCGGTGGTTAATTCAAGTGCTCTACAATCGACTTCCAAGTTACAAACACGCCCGGTTGACTATTATATACCGCCTTCAATCAACTTCATAGATGCCGGAGGTTCTAACGTGAAGGTTACATCACATAATTCCGAGGTGTTGTCGTTCAATCGTGACAACAATGTTTTGTTCCTCAACGTATCCAATACACATTCACTTGGACGTGTCGACGGTCTTCTTGTCGGCTTGACGCAGCTTCACATTCTTGATGCTAGTTACGGTATCGTCGAGACCATCCATCCGGAATTTCACAAACATTTGCCATTTCTTCGCGTGTTAAACCAGTCACACAACAACTTGGGGAGAGCAGATAATGATTTCACAGCAATTTTTAGTTTCGCTCAGCGAATTGAAAATATTGACCTATCGGGCAACGACTTGAAATATATGAACAGAGACGCATTTTCGAAACTTATCAAACTAAAACAGATCAAATTAGAAAGCAACGCCTTCAGACATTTCGATGTTCAACTCGTCAATTTGGTGTCTCTCGAATTGCTCGACATCTCTGAAAACCGTTTGCCATTTCTGGCCGCCAGTTTCATGACGGAATTGGACAAGTTTAACGGAATCGCAACGTTCGCGTTTGACATGCGACGCAACCCGTTAACATGTTATTGTGACTCTATCCCATTCATTCGCTGGCTGCACACTACTGGAGTTAATGTTGTTGACAGGATGGAAATGACGTGCTTGTTTCGAAACACTTCTAAGCGGATCGTGGATATACCTTTAAGCAACCTGGAGAACGAATGCTACGGCACTTTTCTTTCACGTGCGTGGACTCGCGGTCTCATTGGAGCGGGAACAGTAACTGTCTTCATATGTTTATTGTTAGCCTTGTTCTTTATCTCTTATCGATTTTCATGTTGTAAGTTAAGAAGAAGCCAAATGTTGTACGATGCTGCAGTGCTGTACGACGAATATAATGATTATGTGAGAGAATGGATCGAGACTGATCTAATCGTAAGAGCGGAGACTCAATGGAAACTGAAGCTGTTGGTCTTGGGTCGTCAATGCGATGATAATGACCGTGAAACATTGGCTGCTCAAATTGCAAAAAGTGATAAACTTATCATTTGTCTAACGCAAACGGTATTGGAAATCCCCGAAATATTGGAACAATTTCGAATTGATTTTACCGGGAGCAGACCACATCATAAATATATTTTCTTACGATTTGAGAGTTTCCGAATCCCGGAAGAATGGAAAATTGTTTTAAAGAAATTGATTTTGCAAAGTTCAGCACTTCGGCTGAACTGGGATAAGACAAGGGAGAATGTGTTTTGGCCTATTTTACATCGCTACCTGCAAAAAGACACTAACTTCTATAGGTGCCGTCCTGTAAGTAATCGACGTATCAAGCCGTGGCCAGAATATTCGTACCTAGAATTAGAACAACAAGATAATCACATAGAGTTGGACGAATTCAGTTGAAAGTTCCACATGTTGCGGTTGTTAGTGCGTGCTACCTATGGATGGTAATAAATGAAGTGCGCGTGCGAATGTGGCTGCGTGCGTGCGTGAGTGCGTGTGCGTGTGATTATTATGTCTCACACACTTCGTTTGAAAGAAAATATACTTGTCGTTTGCAACAGCCGCAAATGAGCGTTGGTATCAACTAAGCAAATTATAACAAGATTGCTATTTAATGCAACTAACCACACATTAGGGCAGTCCGTAATAATTAATGCATCTGAATGTCTCTCCTTCTGCTTGTCATAGTTACGTTTAGACATGTGTTTGATGTATGTCATTATTTTCTTCTGGGAATAAAACATTTAATTTATGTGATATATTTATACGCTCTGTTTTCAAATACAAACAAATATTATGAGATGAAGCAACTTGTGTGTGACTGAATGTTTTAAAGAGAGGGTGGGGAAAGGCATTGAGCCCAAATCTGGTAGTGCGTAGGGTGGTGCAGATGTCAGTGCATGCGTAAGTGGGTGGGTGACTGGGTGGTGTGTGTGGGGGGGGGGTAGGGGGCAGTGGACGGCGTATTTCAAGCACATGCCCGTCCCATTACCGCAGGCCAAAATTGGAAAGGCCGCTAATATGTAGGTTTGAAAATGAGCAATTCGTCCAATTTATTTTGGAGGGTGAATTTAGATTTAATTGCCACTATGCACACCGCATTAAATGTAATATGCCTGCAGCATAGGGTGCACAGTCAAAATAAATAGTCTGTCTGGATAATTACATCAGATTTAATGATTGTAAAAAAACGGGAGCATCAAAAATTCTTAAACTTCTTACCTGCCGTTGTCATCATCTCATTGACATGCTGATCGAGTTTAGTTAAAGTATCATATTTCTAATTCATTTAAAATGCCTGAACGTGCCATACCCGTCATTTTTGTTTACCAATTTCTGCACGAATTACGCACACGTGCCTTGTGGCGAAACAATTGCCAAAAATCCTTCCGCCTATTGAAATCATCTAAAAATTCAAAGTTACATTGCCAACATGTTCCACCAGCAAACAGCAAAGTTGCCGATATGCCTAGCTCAAATGCAGATATGTCAGATGATATGATTTTTTGAAATTACACATATCTAAAATTATTGTGCCCTACATTCGGTGTACTGGGGGGTACTGGCCGCCGGCGCTTGTTCATCAGTCGTACCGCCTGAAGCGCTCTTATCACGCTTCTTGGCCCGCCCCTGCGCCGTCGATTGTTTCAACATGATCTGGAACCCAGCATCAATTAACCCACTATCACCACCAGTAGAATGCCCATATGGTGCAGAATTGCATGAAATAATGGCTGTGCCTGATGCATAATTGCAAACCCAGGTCTTGTTCACAGATAGTAGGAACAAAGCACTACGTTATTGCAGTGTATTGGTCAAGTGAATTGTTTGCCTATAAAGCTTGAAACGTGTGGCCAATGAATAGATAATCATTTCTGTTAAGCCAAGAATGTTCCAAATTATATAAATTCTTATCATCAGTCTGAATTCTTTAATAAAATTGTCCTATTTTGCATTAATAAAATGTTTCTATTATTATTTGGCAAATACAGCTGCAGTCTACTACTACACCCAGGGAAATATTTTGCCTGACAGTATATCGTGGACCGCATAGGAAAACCTCATCAGGCCTCCTCATTATATAGCATTGTAAAAACAAATTAACTAAAGTATAAATCATAAAATCACAACAGCCTAATCCATGAACATATTTGTGCTGACCCTAGCGGATGTACCTACATCAATTATGCAGTAAGTTAGCCCAAGCCAAGTTGATTAGCTTGTAGTGATTTTGGCCTGGCCCATACGAATAGTTGTATTTTGACCCTGGCCTCAATAAGGGTTATCAGGCATGGCCCGTTTTCACCCTAATTAGCTGCCTCTTAGCCGTGCAAACAAAGGGCAAAGCCAAGAGGCCGACCCTGCTTGCCTGGCTAATTATGGGAGCCGTCATTATTATAAAGAAAATATTTTTAATCGACTGAGACGAGCTTACTGCGAAGGAAAAGTAATACCGTTTTAGGCCAGCATCGATGAGGTGTACCCCATCCAACAGCAATGACGGTAGCTTGGTCGGAATTCGCTGATGCTTGACCACATCTATGTTATTTTCGATGGCGCACAAACGATTTAGGGAGGCATTAAACAGCTCAACTTTTGCTAAGAATTATAGCGTCTTAGCCCGAAAACGACCGGGTTCCCTAGGAAGCACTGGACAAAACAGTAATGTTGTTTACCCCGTAATCATGTTCGCAGCGCCTCGCCAACTGAAAACAGGTCTCGAGCCTGTTTTGCGGCGTCGGCCATTGTCGAATCTAGGTCATTCGTGCCTATTTCGAGGATCAACAAACATGGACGATGCTCTGCTAGTTTGTCGAACAAGCCATGTATACTGCCAAGTTTCGGTATAGTGGCGCCACCCTTACACTAGAAATAGCATTTGGTGCATCCTGCATTGAACTCAAAGTTATGTTTGTTGGTTTTTTGCCACGAACCTCTGCAAACGGCTCATATAGCTATGACCAGCAATTAGCACATTCTGCGATACCAATTTCCAGGAAGAGAGGGGTGACAGGTTGCTATTAAATAGTGCCCTAGCGAGACGTTAGAGGCTATGAACATCGAAATGTCTGAAGACGTTGCTTCCTAATTTGATCTGTTTTAGTTTGATAAGTTTCGGAAATGCGTCTCTGTTCATATATTTCAAGAAGAAGAAGAAGAAATGTTTTTATCTGACACATCATACATTTCACATAATACATATATATATATATATATATATATATATATATATATATATATATATATATATATATATATATATATATATATATATATATATATATATATATATATATATATATATATATATATATATATATATATATATATATATATATATATATATATATATATATATATACATGTTAAAGTCGTTGCCCGATAGGTCAATACTGAGCGAAACTAAGAATCGCTGTGAAATCATTATCTGCTCTCCCCAAGTTATTGTGTGACTGGGTTAACACGCGAAGAAATGGCAAATGTTTGTGAAATTCCGGATGGATGGTCTCGACGATACCGTAACTAGCATCAAGAATCTGAATCAGCGACAATATCAAAAGCATATTTTGTTGAGAAGCAGCGACAGTTTTCGTGGTTACTTCAGTCAGTTCAGAAAGAAAAGGTAATGATCTCACGAGCGTGCTCTGAAAAAACAACAGGATATTTACATAAGGCTGCCATACACGTATGTTGTCCAATACACACGCACGCACGCACGCACGCACGCACGCACGCACGCACGCACGCACGCACGCACGCACGCACGCACGCACGCACGCACGCACGCACGCACGCACGCACGCACGCACGCACGCACGCACGCACGCACGCACGCACGCACGCACGCACGCACGCACGCACGCACGCACGCACGCACGCACGCACGCACGCACGCACGCACGCACGCACGCACGCACGCACGCACGCACGCATATTCACACATACATATACCAATAAACCCACCATTGCACGACACTCATTAATCTACCCATCAATTGAACCCTCAATCCAACAACTAGTGTCCTGCACGTGCCGCGCTTTAGACCTTTGCCTTGACGGGGCCTCTAATAAATTTATCGGGCCGGGCCTGGTTTGGACTTGTACGGGCCCGGGCTTGATGTGAATAGGCCTGGGCCGGGCCTGGACCAAATAAAAACCAGGCTTTGTCATACATGCACACACACACGGACGCACGCATACGCACACGCACGCACTCACGAACACGCACAAAATATCATAAAATAGCAGCGAATCCTCATAGCGACATAAACAAAGGGAACTTTGAGGAATATCAAACTTTTCGCACATCACACCTCGGCCTTGGGCCGTAGTTGGCGTACGCGTGCAGAACTTTTAATTTATCGACTTTTTCGTTCAGTCAAAGCTTATTCTTTCACAGTCTAAGCTTATTCGTTCACAGTCTAAGCTTATCTGTCTACATTCTAAGCTTTTTCGTTCACATTCTAAGCTTATTATTTCACAGTCTAAGCTTATTCGTTCACAAGTTGAGGTTACGGGTAAATACATGCGATTCGGTAAGTTTTTTATGTACGCAAATTATCGATCGGGGCACTGGTGCGTTCACGAATGTCTTGTAGTCAGAATGTCATGTAGTTAGTAAGTAAAATGTAAGTATGAGTAAGATGTGCAATATCACCGGATGGTGAATCCAGGCACGTGATATGAGTGTGATACTGACGCTCTTCTATAGTTTACATCATTTCAACTACTACAAAGCCATAACGGGCTGCAATATACCAACACGTATGCCAACAAATGTATCCATTCCATGAAACATCATAGTGGGCTACCTGACAGAAACACTCGTAAACAGCCTGCAGCCATTTGCACGCACCTCTCAATTTAGCAGTGGTTATTGTATAGAGGTCGACGCGGCTCGCTGCACTCGTAGCGAGGCGACAATGGCTGTGCCTGTAAGGGGTCAGTTCAGAACGTAGTTGAACCGATAGGTTTCTATGAGTCATGTGACACAGCACACGCGGACGAACTTCGTGTTGTTGCTGGCAACGAGCACATCGACAGTCGATCAGATCGCGCTCACGTGAGTGCTCGTTGTTCGTTGCGCGTGCATCAAATATATATTTCCTTATACCCTGGAGTGTCGTGGGTAAGTAAGACGTGATAGGTTGTAATCAAGAATGTAGTATTTGAAGCTACACGTTTACCAGCCTGTGGGTGTGCGCGTGTAGGTATATATTTAGCCGGCTATTAGTCTCGTTTGTAGCATGGTTTCGCTTACTGGCATACGGTATGAAGTAGCCCGTTGTGATTTTGTAGCAGTCATTAATGGCATGTTTCAGCTTCTTTTTCTAGGTAACGACCCCCTTCAACTTGCTAAATATTTTGTGGTGTTGGAAGTGAGTCCCTGTGTGGGATATTATACCAGATAGAAGGGAACGACAGTTATTTGTGTCTCTTCCAAAAGACACGGGCAATGTCTGGTAAGCGAAATGTTTCATTCACAGTCTGAGCTTATCCTTTCACATTCTAAGCTTATTCGTTCACAAGTTGCGATTAGGGATAAAAACATGCACTTCGGTAATTTGTTATTTAAATTATCGATCGGGGCACTGGGTGTGTTCATGGTGTAGTTAGTAAATAAGATGTTAGTATTAGTGTAATGTGTAATATCACCGGATGTTGAATCCAGGAACGAGATATTAGTGTGATACTGGCGCTCTTCCATAGTTTCATAATTTTAGACGTTGGTTTTTAATGGATGTTGGTTAAATGTAAACACCACACAATTGAGTGCACTCAGACATCTACATCATCAAAGCGCATGTACCTTTAATATACACCTAGGAAGAATATAGTAATTAAAACAAAAACATAATGCTAAATTGCAGCTAAATATTAATACGTCAACACCACCCGCAGTCACGTCGACTGTAAGTATGGAATCAAGATATCGAATGTTGTGTTGTGTTATTGCGCGACAGAATAACGACTTCATTAAACTAGCTTCACATTGTAAATCATGCCACAAACGACCACAAGCTTAACTGAGCCACCAACGACTGTTACAAAATCATAGCGAGCTTCAATATACCAACACGTATGCCAACAAGCTTTGACATGCCATAAACGACTGCTACAAAATCATAGTGGGCTGCCTGGCAGAAACACGCCCAAATAACCTATTGTCATCTGCATGCAAATCTCAAGTTAGCAGTGGTTATTGTATAGAGGTCGACGCGGCTCGCTGCACTCATAGCGAGGCGACAATGGCTGTTGCCTTTTCAGTCGTCGAGATAAACAATGTCTTTCAACCAAGTATTATAGTACACGCGGACGAACTTCGTGTTGTTGCTGGCAACGAGGACATCGACAGTCGATCAGATCGCGCTCACCTGAGTGCTCGTTGTTCGTTGCGCGTGCATCAAATATACCTTTCCTTGTACCCTGGAGTGTAAGTAAGTAAGTAAGTAAGTAAGTAAGTAAGACTTGATAAGTTGTAATCAAGAATGCAGTATTTGAAGCTACACGTTTATCAGCCTGTGGGTGTGCGCGTGTAGGTATATATTTAGCCGGCTATTAATCTCATTTGTAGCATGATTAAGCTTACTGGTATACAGTATGAAGCAGCCCGCTGTGATTTTGCAGTAGTTATTGATGGCATGTTTAAGTTTTTTCTAGGAAACGACCCCCTTCAACTTGCTGAATATTTTGTGTTGTTGGAAATGAGTCCCCGTGTGGGATATCATACCAGATAGAATGGAACAACATATCTTTGTGTCTCTTCCAAAAGAAACCGGCAATGTCTGGTGAAAGAAATGTTTCAAGTTTCGAAACGACAGCTGCTCGACTCGAATCCCGGTCCTCTCTATTGACATACCTTCTCATTATTCCGTTATTTAGAACACTTCCTGTAACTATTTAGGGCTTAGTCTGCAGTGGATGAAAATTATCATTTTATAAAAGCTTGCCGCCAGTAGTCGCCTGTTTAAAGAACGATAAGTAGCATTTAGGGTTCTCGCTCCCAACTACTTGTCCTTTTATGACCTTGACATTGCTGTTAAAGGAAATCGTATCTTTTTTACAATGAAAATGCCCTTTTTGAGACTTTTCCCAAAGTAGTTTACCATTTTGTGGAATAATTGTACTTTTCTGATAGTGATTTTGTTCCCAGATTGTTGCCCTTTTATGAAAATAATCAGTATTTTGTCATTCCAGGAACGTTATGTCAATCAATATATGTCCAGAAGAAACTGTGACGTTTGTTACCATCAAAGCCCCTTTGGGAACCTGCTCCTTTTACGGAAAATGTTTTTTATGACGAAAAGTATCTTTTCGAGCATTTGCTCCCAAATGGTTTTCCTTTTATACAAAATTGCTGTGTGGAATATATATTACTCTATTTGTCTTGGAAACAACCAGACGTGGGAATGTGTTGGATTTAATGTTGACTTCTCAAAATGAATTAGTTGAAAATGTTAAAGTACACGAACCTTTGGGTTCCAGTGATCATAACCAGATCCATTAGAATATAACTGTAAAAACATGGAATACACATAAAAAACAAAGGAGGCGACACTTTAACAAAGGCAAATGTAAAGAGATGAGAACATACCAAGCGAATATAGATTGGAATAACTTACTGAACAACAAGACAACAACATAATGCTGAACCTGTTTAACATATTTGATGGAGGGCATTACCGATAGATAAAATTTTATTCGTTTAAGATAACAATGGAAAAGGCCAAAGAAGAAACACCTGTCAAATGAAGCTACTAGAAAATTGCCCACAAGCAGATGCTGTGGAGGGGTATATAAACACATTGGAAATGTAGAAGAATACACATACTACAAAGAGGCACTTAACCTAGCTACAACGAAAATTAGAAAATCCAAAAGAACGTTTGAATACAAATGGGCAGATACTATTGAAAATGACAGCAAGAATTTGTGTGCTTGTCTGCAGTAAACAAAACGTTCGAGATAGAGTCGGATCACTGGAATGGTATAGTGGAAACACAATCTTAGACGGGCTGTAAATGGCAGAGGTCTTGAATGAGTATTTCGCCTCAGCTTTTACCACAAATGATATATTCCTACTTCCAGTTTCAGTTACGAAATTTTAGGGCGATAAATCAGATCATTTAAGGCAGTTATTTGTAACTTAAATGATAGTAAAGAAAATTGAGATGAACGATGATAAATCACCTTTTGATAAAGTGCCACATCAAATATTGGTACTTAAACTAAAAGCCCACGGTAAATATAATGAATTCCTTGTAAAACAAACATTAATAAATACATCTCAACATGCGTTCCTAAAAGCAAGGTCATGTTTAACCAATCTCTTACGTTTTTTTGAAGAAATTACAATGTGCGTTGATGATGGGTCATTGAGGTGGATGGGTTTCCCAGAGGCGAAGGTAAGGATGGTCGAAGGCGCATATGAAGGGACGAAAGGTAGAGTGGTGTGCGGACCGGGAATATCGAAGGAATTCAGGGTGGACGTCGGCCTGAGACAGGGGACTGCCCTAAACCCACTGTTATTCATCGTTGTATTGGAGATGGTCAGCAACAGAGCAAATGCGAGCTACATTCTCCGCAAGTTGATATAGGAGATGACCTGGCAGTAGTAGCGGACAGTGAGACAGACCTTAAAGAACGGTTGGTAGAGTGGAAGGAAATCTTTGACATACATGAACTGAGAGCAAGTCTAGAGAAGACGTAGTTGCTTTTGGTCGGGTAGCAGAAATAATATCAAGATATAATACTGGATGGGAAGAAACTGAAACAACGATGACAGAAATTCGCAGGAGAATGCAAGTTGGAGGGGGTACGAAGAGAGCGGACGCGCTTAGAATGGAGGGTAGAAGGCGAAGAGGAAGACCGATACTGAGATGGGAGGAATGCTTGAAGAGTGATTTGGCGTGAGTGGTAGAGGAATTTAGAATGAGGGCGAGGGATGGGGGTGTGGAGTTGCTTTTTACAAAGAAAAGAACCCTTTTGGGACTTTGCCCCCAGTATTGTATCATTTTGTGGAATAATTTGACCTTTTTGATAAGGATCTTGCTTCCAGATTGTTGCCCTTTTATGAAAATAATTAGTTTTGTCATTTCAGGAACGTTATGTTAATAACTGTATGTCCAGAATGAATAGTGACCTTTGTTACCACGAAAGCCCCTTTGGAAACCTTCCCCGTTTGAGGAAAATGTAGCCCTTTTTATGACGAAAATGATCTTTTCGGGCATTTGCTCCCAGATAGTTATCTTTAATTTTATGCAAAATTGCTATTTGAAATTTGATGACTTTCCTGTAAAACCTGTCTTTTTAAAGAACTTTTTCTACCATGAAACACATGCTCTTTTTGCATATTTTCGCAGTACATTACTGCCCCTTTTGACAAAGACTGATCCCAGCTAATTAATAAATTGCCAATTTAAAGATAATGTTCCCATTTGACAGTTTAAGGTGCCTTTCCACGACTTTGCCCCCAGCTCAAATTCCCTTAAAATGCTCTAATACAGCTTTGCAAAGAATCAGTATAGAGTGTGTAAGTGCACACTATGCTTATCAAGCGGGCTGAAGGAAAAGAAAAATTTCGTTTGCAAATACTAGTATCAATACTCGACGACAATCACAGTAAAAATATAGTGTTATTACAAGGTTATCTAGACGCTTAACAGTTATGCCTGCGTTATTTGCGATGTCTCTTTGTGTCAGGCTACGTGCGTATGTTTGTAATCCACTATTCACATTAATCGGGGTTTTGCTTAGGCCTACAGACTGAACATTTTAGAGGTATGTCGGGACATTTATGACGGAGAGTATTGAAATATACATAAAGTTAAGTGTGGTAGCGCCTGCGTGTTTATCTATCACCTAGTCGTCCGGAGGATGATAGTCCTTCACCATACGACTCCATTGGTGTCTGTCATGCATAGCTTTTTTGGGGGAATTGTTACCACGAATTCAGATTTACTTGGTTTAGAGATGTTGAGTGTTTTGCGTAATAGTCGTGTGTTTTCTCCCCGGTACGAAGGACACCCACTTATTATGAATGACAAATACCATCATTTCAGTCACCGCTTCTGTCCCACCAACAACCACAGTCTCAGAATCTCCAACACCCACCGTCACATACCCACCTCATCAATGTACATATAGTTAGTACACTCGTCATGTGTGTAACATATTGTGTATCCGTATGATTTGATGCTCGCCCCTAGAGGGCAACTCGCTGTTACCATCGGAAGCTCATTTTAGCTAGGGGCGCTTCGGCGTCATATCCTTATTATTAATCTGTGTGAAATAAATGAAATGCCATTTTACTCACACACGCATGTGTTCTAGTTATTACAGATATCTAATTTATAGAAACGAGCTCAGGCTACACGTCAGTTTATAATAGCTATTTCGGTCTGGTTTATTTGGGAGTTTCAATGTAATGACACAAGACGCAGGTTTGCGAAATACCCACCTACATATCTCAGTCCAATCCACACTATGTGGAATAGAGTGAGCAATAATATGATATTTCATTGAGTGTCGGGGCTGCATTTGTACAATTTCTAATATTGTCACAACTGCCAAGATCAATAATTCGTACAACATCAGTAACCAATTCAGAGATGCATATGCATAGAATACACTGTGCTGGACCAATGCCATAATAATATTGTACAATAATATTATATTTAATATAATGATGTGAATTAATTTAGTGGCTGCTAGACATCCCTCTCCCCTCACCCTCCAGGCTGGGTGCATTTGTAATGTTAGACGCAGGGGTGTCTACTAAACAACATGCTAATTAATTGAATTATCATAATTAGGGTAATTAACCCTGCTGTGTGTATTGATATCATGTTCAGACATTTCAGTATATACTTAATTCAGGATAATTTATTAGGCCCCAGCATTTTATAACAACATGTCCCCCTGTTCCCAGGATTTCTGGCAAATTTCGAGCGATTTTACCTCCTTTTGTTCAGAAATCTGTAGAAAAAACTATTTGACAACAGTTAATTGTATGGAAATAAAATAACCAATATTTGGCTAAAACACGATGTAACACGTCTCGGCATTGCGGACAGTTGATGTCTTACACTTATTCGACGATTACTTGAAATGGCTAACGCTATCTCAAAACAAACGTCATTCTAACCGCTCGATAATTAGCATTCGTTTCCTGGTTCCAGATTGACCGTCAGTGTCGCCATGACGTCGAAGTTACTCTGCATCACTTCTTTGTTCGCACTTTCGACAACACTGTTCTGCCATCGCTGCGATGAGTCGCACTCTCCACGGGACGTCGACAAGTTTGCGTTCGACTGTAGCTCACGTAATATCACGCGGCTTCCCGTAAACGTGTCGAGTCGAGCAACTGAGCTGAATCTCGCATATAACAACATTGCCATTGTTCCGCAAAATGCCTTCCGACATCTTCCAAATCTGACTAAATTGGACTTATCGGATAATAGAATTAGCATTTTGCAGAAGAATTGTTTCGCCGGACTTGTACACTTGCGGCAGTTGATTCTACCGAACAACAAACTAGACCCGAGTCGTCTTCCGAGCGAAACCTTTGCATGCCTGCCTGCTCTACAGCTTCTAGCTATTTCACGTCAAGGAAGAGCTGGTGAATACCCTGAGGCTCTCTTAGAAACACTCAATGAACTAACAACACTTTCTGTGACAGTTCAGCATGTCGATTTGCCGGAAATTTACGGCCGTCTACCAAAGATAACCAATCTCGTTTTAGAAGGAATTGATGATGATGATGTGTCCTCTCATTTGAGGATCATAAAGATGAATACATTTGCCGCCCTCCGCAATTCGAATGTTTCATCTTTGAAGATTCGTCATGCAAAGATCGACACCATTGAACATGGCGCCTTCTCTAACTTCAAGAATTTGCGGGTCTTGAATCTCTGTTGCAACTATTACCTAAACGTTAGACAAGTGGTACACTCGCTCGGACAATCCCAGAACACTAGCATTGACACCGTAATTCTGGACGGCACGAGCAGAATACAGACAGATTGGGAATCCAAACGTTATGACATTAATTATTTCTGCGATGGTGGTAAATTTTGGAATAGTGTGAAACGACTTAGCTTGCGAAATGTGAGGTTGAAAACGTTCATCCCACAAGATGTTTATTGCCTCTCTGGACTGCAGGAAATCTACATCGACTACAATCCACTGACATTTACCACAACCATGCAACCAAAGTTGGCGCATTACTTCGTAAATTTACAGAAAATTTTTATCACCTATTCTAATGTTATGGGAGCTGACTTTATATACAAATATTGCCGCGCTTATGGTAGAAAGCTCTTCTTCACTGAAGACTATATCCCAAGGTATCCCCAGTTGTTTCCCGTGGTTAATTCAAGTGATCTACAATCGACTTCCAAAATACAAAAACGCCCGGTTGACTTTTATATACCGCCTTCAATCAACTTCATAGACGCCGGAGATTCTAACGTTAAGTTTACACCACATAATTCCGGGGTGTTGTCGTTCAATCGTGACAACAATGTATTGTTCCTCAACGTATCCAATGCATATTCATTTGAACGTGTCGACAGTCTTCTTGTCGGCTTGACGCAGCTTCAGATTCTTGATGCTAGTTACGGTATCGTCGAGACCATCCATCCGGAATTTCACAAACATTTGCCATTTCTTCGCGTGTTAAACCAGTCACACAACAACTTGGGGAGAGCAGATAATGATTTCAAAGCAATTTTTAGCTTCGCTAAGCGTATTGAAAACATTGACCTATCAGGCAATGACTTGAAATATATGAACAGAGACGCATTTTCGAAACTTATCAAACTAAAACAGATCAAATTAGAAAGCAACGCCTTCAGACATTTCGATGTTCAACTCGTCAATTTGGTGTCTCTCGAATTGCTCAACATCTCTGAAAACCGTTTGCCATTTCTGGCCGCCAGTTTCATGACGGAATTGGACAAGTTGAACGGAATCGCAACGTTCGCGTTTGACATGCGACGCAACCCGTTAACATGTTATTGTGACTCTATCCCATTCATTCGCTGGCTGCACACTACTGGAGTTAATGTTGTTGACAGGACGGAAATGACGTGCTTGTTTCGAAACACTTCTAAGCGGATCGTGGATATACCTTTAAGCAACCTGGAGAACGAATGCTACGGCACTTTTCTTTCACGTGCGTGGACTCGCGGTCTCATTGGAGCGGGAACAGTAACTGTCTTCATATGTTTATTGTTAGCCTTGTTCTTTATCTCTTATCGATTTTCATGTTGTAAGTTAAGAAGAAGCCAAATGTTGTACGATGCTGCAGTGCTGTACGACGAATATAATGATTATGTGAGAGAATGGATCGAGACTGATCTAATCGTAAGAGCGGAGACTCAATGGAAACTGAAGCTGTTGGTCTTGGGTCGTCAATGCGATGATAATGACCGTGAAACATTGGCTGCTCAAATTGCAAAAAGTGATAAACTTATCATTTGTCTAACGCAAACGGTATTGGAAATCCCCGAAATATTGGAACAATTTCGAATTGATTTTACCGGGAGCAGACCACATCATAAATATATTTTCTTACGATTTGAGAGTTTCCGAATCCCGGAAGAATGGAAAATTGTTTTAAAGAAATTGATTTTGCAAAGTTCAGCACTTCGGCTGAACTGGGATAGGACAAGGGAGAATGTGTTTTGGCCTATTTTACATCGCTACCTGCAAAAAGACACTAACTTCTATAGGTGCCGTCCTGTAAATAATCGACGTATCATGCCGTGGCCAGAATATTCGTACCTAGAATTAGAACAACAAGATAATCACATAGAGTTGGACGAATTCAGTTGAAAGTTCCACATGTTGCGGTTGCTAGTGCGTGCTACCTATGGATGGTAATAAATGAAGTGCGCGTGCGAATGTGGCTGCGTGCGTGCGTGAGTGCGTGTGCGTGTGATTATTATGTCTCACACACTTCGTTTGAAAGAAAATATACTTGTCGTTTGCAACAGCCGCAAATGAGCGTTGGTATCAACTAAGCAAATTATAACAAGATTGCTATTTAATGCAACTAACCACACATTAGGGCAGTCCGTAATAATTAATGCATCTGAATGTCTCTCCTTCTGCTTGTCATAGTTACTTTTAGACATGTGTTTGATGTATGTCATTATTTTCTTCTGGGAATAAAACATTTAATTTATGTGATATATTTATACGCTCTGTTTTCAAATACAAACAAATATTATGAGATGAAGCAACTTGTGTGTGACTGAATGTTTTAAAGAGAGGGTTGGGAAAGGCATTGAGCCCAAATCTGGTAGTGCGTAGGGTGGTGCAGATGTCAGTGCATGCGGAAGTGGGTGGGTGACTGGGTGGTGTGGGGGGGGGGGGGTGGGGGGCAGTGGACGGCGTATTTCAAGCCCATGCCCGTCCCATTACCGCAGGCCAAAATTGGAAAGGCCGCTAATACGTAGGTTGAAAATGAGCAATTCGTCCAATTTATTCTGGAGGGTGAATTTAGATTTAATTGCCACTATGCACACCGCATTAAATGTAATATGCCTGCAGCATAGGGTGCACAGTCAAAATAAATAGTCTGTCTGGATAATTACATCAGATTGAATGATTATAAAAAAACGGGAGCATCAAAAATTCTTAAACTTCTTACCTGCCGTTGTCATCATCTCATTGACATGCTGATCGAGTTTAGTTAAAGTATCATATTTCTAACTCATTTAAAATGCCTGAACGTGCCATACCCGTCATTTTTGTTTACCAATTTCTGCACGAATTACGCACACGTGCCTTGTGGCGAAACAATTGCCAAAAATCCTTCCGCCTATTGAAATCATCTAAAAATTCAAAGTTACATTGCCAACATGTTCCACCAGCAAACAGCAAAGTTGCCGATATGCCTAGCTCAAATGCAGATATGTCAGATGATATGATTTTTTGAAATTACACATATCTAAAATTATTGTGCCCTACATTCGTCTGTAACACACCAGGGAGTCAAACTGAGGCATGATCCCGTCAGGGGTACTGGCCGCCGGCGCTTGTTCATCAGTCGTACCGCCTGGAGCGCTCTTATCACGCTTCTTGGGCCGCCCCTGCCCCGTCGATTGTTTCAGCATGATCTGGAACCCAGCATCAATTAACCCACTATCACCACCAGTAGAATGCCCATATGGTGCAGAATTGCATGAAATAATGGCTGTGCCTGATGCATAATTGCAAACCCAGGTCTTGTTCACAGATAGTAGGAACAAAGCACTACGTTATTGTAGTGTATTGGTCAAGTGAATTGTTTGCCTATAAAGCTTGAAACGTGTGGCCAATGAATAGATAATCATTTCTGTTAAGCCAAGAATGTTCCAAATTATATAAATTCTTATCATCAGTCTGAATTCTTTAATAAAATTTTCCTATTTTGCATTAATAAAATGTTTCTATTATTATTTGGCAAATACAGCTGCAGTCTACTACTACACCCAGGGAAATATTTTGCCTGACAGTATATCGTGGACCGCATAGGAAAACCTCATCAGGCCTCCTCATTATATAGCATTGCAAAAACAAATTAACTAAAGTATAAATCATAAAATCACAACAGCCTAATCCATGAACACATTTGTGCTGACCCTAGCGGATGTACCTACATCAATTATGCAGTAAGTTAGCCCAAGCCAAGTTGATTAGCTTGTAGTGATTTTGGCCTGGCCCATACGAATAGTTGTACTTTGACCCTGGCCTCAATAAGGGTTCATTCGCTGGCTGCACACTACTGGAGTTAATGTTGTTGAAAGGACGAAATGACGTGCTTGTTTCGAAACACTTCTAAGCGGATCGTGGATATACCTTTAGGGATCATGACCCAGTTAGACTTCCTGGTGTGTTACGAATGTAGGGCACAGTAATTTTAGGTATGTGTCATTTAAAAAAAATGATATCATCTGACATAACTGCATTTGAGCAGGCACATTGGCAGGTTTGCTGGTAGAACATGTTGGCAGTGTAACTGTGGATTTTTAGATGATTTCAATAGGCGGAAGGATTTTTGGCAATTTTTTTCACCACAATGCACGTGTGCGTAGTAATTCATGCAGAAATTGGTAAACATTGATGGGCATGACACGTTCAGCCATTTTAAAAGAGTTAGAAATGTCTAATTTTGACTAAACTCCATCAGCATGTCAATGAAATGATGATGACGGCAGGTAAGAAATTTAAGAATTTTTGATGGTCAAGTTTTCTTATAATCATGCAAAACGTTAACATAACCACCAATGGGAAATGTAACTGAGTGCTGATTCCTTTAAGCAACCTGGAGAACGATTGCTACGGCACTTTTCTTTCTCGTGCGTGAACTCGCGGTCTCATTGGAGCGGGAACAGTAACTGTCTTCATATGTTTATTGTTAGCCGTGTTCTTTATCTCTTATCGATTTTCATGTTGTAAGTTAAGGAGAAGCCAAATGTTGTTCGATGCCGCAGTGTTGTACGACGAATATAATGATTATGTGAGAGAATGGATCGAGACTGATCTAATTGAACGAGCGGAGACTCAGAAATTATCGGACCTGGGCCTAAATTCTATTTTGCGAACCCGGGAAAGGAATTAGGTATTTTTGCAGGTTCCACATTTTACGTTTGCTGCCTATGGATGGTAATAAATCAAGTGCGCATTAGTAGCGCAGTGACACGTTATAAGAGTGTGCGTGAGTGTGTGTATGTATGTGCGTGCGTGCGTGTGTGTGAGTGTTTGTGTGTGTGTGTGCTTGCGTGCGTGCGTGCGTGCGTGCGTGCGTGTGTGTGTATGTATGAGAAATAACCTCTTTTTTATTCGGTCCATGCCCGGCCCAGGCCCTTTCACACCAAGCCTAGCCCTGTATGGCAGGGTACCTCCACCCTGGATATCTTGCCTTATTTATCTTTATAATTAGCAAATATGAGTCAAAATGACATGTACCGTATGATGTTATGCAAGAAAATGTGTTTATATTTATTGCGTTATAAATGTATACACTGTTACACCGGCACAAGCCCGGCACAAGCCCGGCACAAGCCTGGCACAAGCCCGGCACAAACCCGGCACAAGCCCGACACAAGCAAGGCCCAAGCCCGCAGCGCGTGGATTGGCGTTCGGTTGATGGGTAGATTAATGGGTGTCGTGCCAAGATGGGTTTATTGGTATATGTATGTGTGAATGTTTGGATGTGTGTATGAGCGTGCTTGCGTGCTTGCGTGCGTGCGTGCATGCGTGTATGTGTTAACTACTTGAGAACCTGGCGGCAATACTGCAGCATCACACAGGTGCCCGTGTCTTTGAAATAGTCTTTGAATATGCACTGTACCAGGCAATGGTCCGGCGTGAGGAGGATATGGGATGCCAAACCTCAACACAGAAATATAGACGAGTCAAACCGAGGTCATCACTATATTACATTTCACGGCGGAGAGATCACACAGACACCCGAACTTCTCAAATGAGTCGGAACTGGAAAGATCGGACTGAAGAATAACCGCCTGAAATATGCAGCCGTCGCCGAAGTGTGTGAGACAAAATAATCACACGCACACGCACGCAGCCACACTCGCACGCACACGCCCAAGCGTACGCGCACTTGATTTATTACCATACATGAGTAGCAAGCACTAGCAACCGTAAAATGTGGGACTTTCAACTTAATTCGTCCAACTCTATGTGATTATCTTGTTGTTCTAATTCCATGTAAGAATATTCTATCCACGACATGCTATGTCGATTACTTTCAGGACGGCAACGATAGAAGTTATTGTCTTTTTGCATGTAGCGATGTAAAATTGGCCTAAACACATTCTCCCTAGTCCTGTCCCAGTTCAGCCGAAGTGCTGAACTTTGCAAAATCAATTTCTTTAAAATAATTTTCCATTCTTCCGGGATTCGGAAACTCTCAAATCGTAAGAAAATACATTGATGATATGGTCTGCTCGCTGTAAAATCAATTCGAAATTGTTCCAATATTTGGGGGATTTCCAATACTGCTTGCGTTAGACAGATGAAACGTTTATAACTTTTTGTTATATGATCCGCTAATGTTTCACGGTCATTATCATCGCATTGACGACCCAAGACCAACAGCTTCAGTTTCCACTGAGTCTCCGCTCTTTCGATTAGATCAGTCTCGATCCATTCTCTCACATAATCATTATATTCGTCGTACAACACTGCGGCATCGTACAACATTTGGCTTCTTCTTAACTTACAACATTAAAATCGATAAGAGATAAAGAACACGGCTAACAATAAACATATGAAGACAGTTACTGTTCCCGCTCCAATGAGACCGCGAGTCCACGCACGAGAAAGAAAAGTGCCGTAGCATTCGTTCTCCAGGTTGCTTAAGGGTATATCCACGAGACGCTTAGAAGAGTTTCGAAATTAACGCGTCATTTCCGTCCTGTCAACAACATTAACTCCAGTACTGCGCAGCCAGCGAATGAATGGGATAGAGTCACAATAACATGTCAACGGGTTGCGTCGCATGTCAAACGCGAACGTTGCGATTCCGTTCAACTTGTCCAATTCCGCCATGAAACTGGCGGCCAGAAATGGCAAACGGTTTTCATAGATGCCGAGCAATTCGAGAGACACCAAATTGACGAGTTGAACATCGAAATGTCTGAAGGCGTTGCTTCCTAATTTGATCTGTTTTAGGTTGATAAGTTTCGAAAATGCGTCTCTGTTCATATAGTTCAAGTCGTTGCCCGATAGGTAAATATTTTCTATACGCTGAGCGAAACTAAAAATTGCTGTGAAATCATTATCTGCTCTCCCCAAGTTGTTGTGTGACTGGTTTAACACGCGAAGAAATGGCAAATGTTTGTGAAATTCCGGATGGATAGTCTTGACGATTCCGTAACTAGCATCAAGAATCTGAATCAGCGACAATGTCAAAAGCATATTTTGCTGAGAAGCAACGACAGTTTTCGTGGTTAATTCAGTCAGTTAAGAAAAAGAAGAGAATCATCTCACGAGCGTGCTCTGAAAAACAACAGGAAATTTACATCAGGCTGCCATACTAGTATGTTGTCCAATACACACGCATACACATACATGCACACGGACGAACCCACGCACGCACGCACGAACGCACGCAAACACACATCCACACATTCACACATACATATACCAATAAACCTACCATGGCACGACACCCAATAATCTACCCATCAATTGAACCCTCAATCCACCAACTAGTGTACTGCACGTGCCGGGCTTTACGCCTAGGCCCAGACGGGGCCTCTAATAAATTTATTGGGCCAGCCCTGGGCCGGATTTGAGCGGGCCTGGACATGGTGTAAATGGGCCTGGACCGATCCTGGACCGAATAAAAACCAGGTTATTTTGTCATACACACACACACACACACACACACACACACACACACACACACACACACACACACACACACACACACACACACACACACACACACACACACACACACACACACACACACACACACACACACACACACACACACACACACACACACACACACACACACACACACACACACACACACACGGACGCACGCACGCACGCACGCACGCACGCACGCACGCAAGCACGCACGCACGCACGCACGCATGCACGCACGCCCTCACAAACACGCACAAAAGATCGTGACATAACAGCGAATCCTTATAGCGACATAAATAAATGGAATTCGCAGGAAGGCGACATAATTGGCCAATCTCTGTAAATAAACTTTGTCCACTGAGAAAGGCAGTGAGATAACGCCTGAGTGGTCTGGCATATTTGCTTTGTAAGAACGAGTGGTGCAGTGACCTGGCTATACTGAATGTTAGCACTTGTTGGGAAGGTGCGAAACTACAATGTGGCAGGGAATGTCTTAACAAGAGGAGGTGCAGCCTCAGACCCAGCAGTGAATATAAAGCTGTATTCCTCAACAGCAGCATGAGCAAGTAGTAGTAAACAATGTGACAATATGAGCAAATAGTAGTAGACAATATGACAACATGAGAAAGTAGTAGTAGACAATATGACAACATGACCAAGTAGTAGTAGACAATATGACAATATAAGCAAATAGTAGTAGAAAATAATACATAGGTTCAGTATTTACGAAAACGTAATTATTACACAATGTTCACATGCTATTTTACCATTATTTATCAGAACTGTTTTTTAAATATTATATTTAATAAAAGAATGCACGCAGTTGTGTCTTGTGAATGCAGCTCATTTGTGTATCTTTTTTTATAATAAAGTAACGGTTTTATCTTTTCTAAATTGGTGGCTTGAGTTTCTTTAGCCGTCTTTGGGCCGGGTATTGGCCTGAAAGACGTGGGCCGGCTGGGTCTGGGCCAGATGTTAACGGGCTCCGTCTGGGCCTGGGCCAGATGTTAACGGGCTTTAGCCGGGCTGGGCTTGAGGTAATTCTACGGACCAGGACAGAGCCTGGGTTCTACTTTATAATTGCGAGCCGGGCTTGGGCTAAAATTCTAGGCCCGTGCACCGCCCACCCTCCCACCCGCCACCCACTTACGCATGCCCTGGCACCTGCACCCTCTATCAGATTTGGGCTCAATGCCTTTCTCTCTCTCCGAGACACTCGGTCATACACAAGTTGTTTCTTCTCATAGCATTTGAATGGTTTCGAATGCAGAACGTACATTTAACTGACATAAATTCAAGGTTTTATTCCCAAATGAAAATAATCACACACATACTCATGAAACACATGTCTGAAAGTAACTAAAACAAGTGGAAAGTGAGAAATTCAAGTGCATTAATTATTAAGAACTTATCAAGGATGCCGGTTAGTTGCATTAAATAGCAATCTTGTTAGATTTTATAATTTGTTTAGCTGTGTGAGACATTAATCACGCACACACAAACGCACGAACGCACGCACGGATGAACACAAGTACGCACACACGCAGGCATGCACTCACGCACGCCCGCACGCACTCACGCAAGCAAGCACATTTGCACGCATGCAAACACGAATGCAAGAGGTCGACGTGGTTCGCCGCACACACACACAGAGGCGACAATGGCTGTGCTGTGAGACATCACTTCAGAGCGTAGTTGAGCCGATCGGTTTCTGTGAGTCATGAGACGTTCGTCAGACACACAAGGAAGTTGCACGACTTTTCCCTGTTCGTCGAGGTAACAACTGACTGCCCTTGTACAACCTTGTATTGCAGCACACGCGGACGAACTTCGTGTTGTTGCTGGCTACGAGTACATCGACAGTCGATCAGATCGAACTCACCTGAGTGCTCGTTGTTCGTTGCGCATGCATCAAATAGATATTTCTACATACATGGAGTGTCGTGGGTAAGTAAGACGTGATAGGTTGTAATCAAGAATGCACTATTTGAAGCTACACGTTTACCAGCCTGTGGGTGTGCGGGTGTAGGTATATATTTAGCCGGCTATTAGTCTCGTTTGTAGAATGGTTACTGGCATACGGTATGAAGCCCGCTGCGATTTTGCAGCAGTCATTTATGGTATGTTTCAGCTTCTTTTTCTAGAAAACGACCAACTTCAACTTGCTGAATATTTTGTGGTGTTGGGAGTGAGTCCCTGTGTGGGATATTATACCAGAACAACAGCTATTTGTGTCTCTTCCAAAAGACACGGGCAATGTCTGGTGAGCGAAATGTTTCAAATTTTGAAATGACAGCTGGTCGACTCGAATCCAGGTCCTCTCTATGGACAGACCTTCTCATTATTCCTTTATTTAGAACAGTTCCATTACTTATTTAGGAATTAGTCTGCACTGTATGAAATTTATCATTTGATACAAAACTTGCCACCAGTTGTCGTCTCTTTCGAGAAAGGAAAGTAGCATTTAGGGTCCATGCTCGCAACTACTTTGCCTTTTATGACCTTATCATTGCTGTTTAAGCAAACCGTATCGTTTTCTACAAAGAAAAGGGCCCTTTTAAAAAATTGCGAAGAAAGCGAATTTAGATTGGAATAAAAAAATTGCTCACAAGGAGATAATGTGGATGGGTACATAAACACTCTGGAAATGTAGAAGACTACATAAAATACAGAGGCACTTAACCTAGCTATAACGAAAATTAGAAACTCGAAAAGAACGTTTGAAAAAAAATGCAGGTAATATAACAAATGACAGCAAAAATTTGCATGTTTATGTAAGGAGTAAACAGATAGATCGAGATAAGATCGGACCATTGGAATCCAACAGTGGAAACAATTTCAGACGGGTTTTAAATGGTAGAGGTCTTGAATGAGTATTTCAGCTCAGTTTTTACCACAGATGATATAAGCTCACTTCCAGTTTCAATTACTAAATCTGAGGGAGATAAATCAGATAATTTAAGGCAGTTATTTGTAACTCCTGAAACGATATTAAAGAAAATTAAGAAGATGAAATATAATAAATGACCTGGAGTTGATGGATACCACCACAATTTCTTAAGCAAACGGTAGAGTAAATTAGTAAGCCACTTGGAAAAGTGCTTATGTTGTCACTAGAATATGGACTAGTTCTTTCAGAATGGAAAGAAGCAACAATTATGCCGTTATTTAAGAAGATGCCGAGAAACAAGATAGAACAACACAGACCAGTGAGATTAACATCAGTTGCATGCACATTATTAGAAACGACAATTAGAGACCACATTGTGGAATTCATTGTAAAACATGATTTAATAAATACATCTCAACATGGGTTCCTAAATGCAAGGTCATGTCCAACCAATCTCTTACGTTTTTGGAAGAAATTACAAAGTGCGTAGATGATGGTTCAACAGTGGCTGTTGTCTACTTAGATTTTCAGAAAGCTATCGATAAAATGCCATACCAAATATTGTTTCTTAAACTAATAGAGCACTCTATATGTAATGATGTAATCAACTGGATACAAAATAGACTTACAGACAGAACACAGAGAGTAGTAATAGATGGTGAGACGGAAATTTGTTTTGAGTGGGGTACCACAGGGAGTCAGTCCGTCAGGCATGTGTCGATGAATGACGTGTTTCCCTAACGGACAAGCATCAACAAATTTGATTAATTGTGAACGATAAAACTGGTAACGAATGGAACGTCTTGAAACATTGCAACTCAACAAGTAGGTGTAGCCAGTGGCAAGTTTTAGCCACGGTGTTTTTGTGCAAAATAAGAGGAACGTGTTGACCTCGAATGTGAGTGATAATAGGCTAAAATGCTGTGCAACATTGTCAGTAGAATCGACACGGTTCGCTGCCTCAGCGCGCTCCAGGTGCGCGTCAGTGACTAGCAGTCCGGAGGAATGTGTTGGCCTCGCCTGTGAGTGATGATATGCCAAATAGCTGTGCAATATTGTCAATAGAATCGACACACTTCCCTACCTTAGCGCGCTCCAGGTGACTAGTAGCCCAGTGACTAGCAGCCCGGTCTGCGATTGCTGCTATTACCTTACCTTACTTTATGATACCTTATGACGATTCTGATCGCAGGATTCAGATGATTCCTCCATGATCAGATCTTCGTCTTCAGAATCAAATATTTTTATATCATAATTTCCGGTTCCCGTGGTTATTGTTAAAGGAGATTCATACTCGTATATTATTGCCTGGGTAGACCAGAATTTGTCTAGATGGTTTTTAAATGAGTTTATTGATCTAGCTTGTATTACAGAGTTTGGGAGACTATTCCATGGTTCAGCCACTCTAAGAGGGCATGCATTTTTTCTTAGATTTATTTTCGCTCTTTGGGTAAATAATTTAAGAGAGTGTCTTCTATTTCCTGATCTTGGTGACCCATCCTCCCATTTCAGGAGGTTCGGTGCAGATTCATTATCGTATATTTCATGCATTATTTTATAGACTTCTATCATGTCTCCTCTTAGCCTTCGGTATGCTAATGTGGGCAGCTTCAATAATTTTAGTCTTTCGATATATGATAAGTCCCTCATACCAGGTAGTTCTTTTGTGGCCCTTCTCTGGACGTTTTCTATTGCTATTTTATATTTCATCTTATATGTCTACCATACTGCTACGGCGTCATCTAGGTGAGATCTAACCATTGTTTTCTACAGTGGCAAGAAAGTATGATAAAACCATATTGTTTTTGACTGAATAGACCATTGCCTTTC
This sequence comes from Lamellibrachia columna, assembly GCA_963662155.1. Taxonomy (NCBI): domain Eukaryota; kingdom Metazoa; phylum Annelida; class Polychaeta; order Sabellida; family Siboglinidae; genus Lamellibrachia; species Lamellibrachia columna. The sequence goes on from OY759263.1 coordinate 12,173,030, forward strand.
GTGTAACTGATAATGTGATTTCTAATAATTTCTTCATGCGTTTACAAACTATGCTTGTTGGGCTTATTGGACTGTAATTGCAAGCTAATTTCCTCTTTCTTTTTTATATATATTGCTGGTATTTTGGCATCCTTCCATTCATCAGGAATACTTGAAATTTTTTATCAACGTCCATATCTTGTCCATAGTCTACTTTTACGTCTAGTTAGTTTTTTGGTGTTTGCGTTCAGGGAAAAATTTCCCTTTCTGTAATTTTAAACTTCTTTTTGAGGTATATTTTTATCTTCTAATAAACTTATTACTGTTTTAAGGATTACCCATTGGTCGTTAACATTGTCTTTACAGTCTTTAAATGTCTCTTCCTAATCTATATTTGAAAACTCGTTCCTCATTCCTTCATAATTTGCCTTATTAAATAGCTTCCTTTTTTAGTGCATTTATTTATAGTAACACAAAATATTAAATGTAATAACGAAATACACGACGGGCTGTAGACTGCCTTGTAGACTGGTCAGAATCACAGTACAGTGGATGTCAAGATATCGTTCGTTTCGGCAGTGCGTGATGGTTTAACCGGCAACCCTCGGATGTTCTACTATTTGATTGCCTAGGAACTGTTATATTTGTGATCATATGAGTTGTGAATGGTTGCTGACCAACTGTAATAAAATGGGAGTTGATATATATATATATATATATATATATATATATATATATATATATATATATATATATATATATATATATATATATATATATATATATATATATATATATATATATATATATATATATATATATATATATATATATATAGAGTTGGACATTTCCACTAGTCTTCAAAGTTTAGCAGGACCAGAAACAAGAGGAAGCCATACCGAGAGCAACCACCTTACACATCCTACCTGGACAATAGGTTATTAAAAGTGGGAGATATTCAGCTTAACCCAGGACCCACAGAGAATTACTGCCATGTTTACAGCAAGGAAATGGACACACAACATGGTCTACAATGTGACACCTGTGATGTTTGGCTACACCCCAGCTGTGTTAATGCTAACCAACCGGAGCTTCGTGCATTTGAAACTGATGATATTCCCTTTATGTGTTCAAGATGTGAATGGGAAGAAAATGAAAAAATTATATCAATAACATAGGATGTGATGTGTTTAATGGCTGTGATAGATACTCAATCACTTGCATAGATGCAGGTACACAAACGATATTAAACCCTCCGACTGTCTTTGGTCTATCTTTTGCTCATATTAATGTAAACGGTATTGATATTGAGGGTCGGATAGATGAAATGAGACATCTTTTTCAACGAAAGCCTTTTGACATTATTGGTATCAATGAAACAAAACTCACTAAAGATATGCCCACTAATAACTTTGACATTGACGGATATGAATTATTCCGAGCTGATATGAAGAAAGTGGGCAAAAAGCCAGGAGGATTCGCTCTCTATATTAGTAACAATGTAAACTTTTATGAAAAACCAGAACTGATGGCACAAGATTTGGTTTGATAAAATGGATAAAATACTTGATAATTTTAGTGACGCTAAACTAGAGTTTATCATCAATGGTGATCTCAACTGTGATTTGTTAAAACAACCATTATAAAATCACACTAAACCCTTTGTACATACTTGTGAGTCACATACGTTAACTCAGCTTGTTTTTTAGTATCTTTTTAACCTATTTAATATAATGTAGGCTTTTATTATTTATTATCCAATATGATCAAGTGTTCAGCACTTTTGCAAATCGTTTGCTTTATCATTGCACATACCTGCAATTTTATTATACATAGGTTTATTTATATATACGTATGTATACATATTAGCATTTTGTTTCCTAATTTTACTTTTTATTTATTTCTCTTAAAAGCATCTTTATGTCTCTTAAAAGTTTGCCGATTTGTAATCACCCGTGAACGGGGCACTAGTCCCGGATTTGATGGTGAATAAATAAAGTATATTAACAAATCTACTAGAGTAGCATCCACAAGGCGTACCTTGATTGATGTGATTATGACTACTGAATAAGATAAGATAGTGGAGCATGATGTCATATCTGTTGGTATTGCAGACCACCATCTTTTCTATTGTGTGACCTCTTATAAGTCCCATCCCAGTCACACAGAACCATAGATATGATAAATTTCAAAAACTTTAACATTAATGACTTTTGTAATGATTTAGACCTTTGTGACTGGGTTTCTATTGAGCAGTTTAAGGATGTGGATGAGACGTGCCGGAGATTTAAGGATGTCTTTACACAAGTTTGTGACAAGCACTGCCCGGTTATAACCAGACGAGTGAGGAAGTCCTCAGATCAAACCTTTTTGCGTACGGGTGTTCATTCATCGACATTTTCGTTCACAGGCCAATTCGTCCTCCTGCTTATTCGTTCACAGTCTATGCTTATTCGATCACAAGTTGTAGTACATTTATATAATGTGACTTTATTGTATGTTCGAATGAAAGGAGCTACGGTGGTGGCATAGAATTGTGCATCTTAATAATAGGTTGATGCACAGGAAGGGCATGTGATGCTCTTATGTGACCGAGACTATGGTGGCGGCAACTGACCGGTATTCGTTGGCGAACAATGGAGTTCGCATTACCCTGTGAATATGTTGATTATTATGTGACGGGCGGTGCGCCGTGACTCGTCAAATGGCCGCCATTTATTTTATCGGCGAACATTTGGAGTCTGATTACAGTTCACCGGACGGGGCGCCGTGACTCGTCAACTGCCCGTTATTTATTTTATCGGCGAACATTTGGAGCCTGATTACAGTTCACCGGACGGGGCACCGTGACTCGTCAATTGGTCGCTTTTTATTTCATCGGCGAACATTTGGAGCCTAATTACAGTTTACATGACGAGGCACCGTGACTCGTCAACTGACCGCTATTTATCGGCGAACATTGGGAGCCTGATTATCGTTCATTGGACGACTGGGGTTTCTCCGTGACGGCACCGCGCCTTTTTAGCGATCGTCCGATATATATCCGTGTCGCTGACTCTCTCGAATTGTTTAAGTATCAACTTAAGACACACCTTTTTAAGACAGCGGTTGAAGATTATTTATAGAACCTTTTTTACAGTAACTATTGTATATCGTCACTAACATGGTTTAACTTTTATTGCATTTTAATTATTTATTATTTTTATTACTTGATTTTAAAGCAGTGTTTACTCAGTATTTAGCCGATACTTTATTTTAGATAAGTTATTACTTTACAAATGTATATGTAAATTCCATATTATATTTATCTATATCCTTTTTTGTAGCGATTATGTTTTACATGTTGCATGCTAAGCGCCTCTGAGCAGGTTTTATATCCGAATATATGGCACTATACAAATAAAAGTTATTATTATTATTATTTAATGGCGAACTTTTGAATTGGCATTGCCATGCTAATTGGCATTGCCATGCTAATTGGTATTGCCATGCTAAATGGCATTGCCATGCTAATTGGCATTGCCATGCTAATTGGTATTGCCATGCTAAATGGCATTGCCATGCTAATTGGCATTGCCATGCTAATTGGCATTGCCATGCTAATTGGCATTGCCATGCTAATTGGTATTGCCATGCTAATTGGCATTGCCATGCTAATTGGCATTGCCATGCTAATTGGCATTGCCATGCTAATTGGCATTGCCATGCTAATTGGCATTGCCATGCTAATTGGCATTGCCATGCTAATTGGCATTGCCATGCTAATTGGCATTGCCATGCTAATTGGCATTGCCATGCTAATTGGCATTGCCATGCTAATTGGCATTGCCATGCTAATTGGCATTGCCATGCTAATTGGCATTGCCATGCTAATTGGCATTGCCATGCTAATTGGCATTGCCATGCTAATTGGCATTGCCATGCTAATTGGCATTGCCATGCTAATTGGCATTGCCATGCTAATTGGCATTGCCATGCTAATTGGCATTGCCATGCTAATTGGCATTGCCATGCTAATTGGCATTGCCATGCTAATTGGCATTGCCATGCTAATTGGGGACTAAAATACGACGGACGGTGCGTCGTGACTCTGTAATCGACGGACACCGCCGCACCAGCATCTGCGTTATACAGACGTCCGTCATGTTGTTGTTTAGATTGATATGTTTGTGATACTGTGATCAGTATAATAATGTTCAGTGGTTGTGGATTTGTTTTGTATTTAAATATATGGTCTGTTTATGTTTTGATAGCTAGTCATTAGTCGAGAAAAACACAACCCGCAACAGTTGGGGGTGCAGATCACAATATGTCAACTCGACTTTGTAACAACCGAATACAACATTACAGCAACTGTACGGACTTTAGGAGGCGGCTAGGAGAGCCGTGGACATAAGGAGGCGGCTAGGAGAGCCAACGACAGAAGAAGAAGGCGGCTAGTAGAGCCGTGGACAAAGCAAATAGGGAAATGGACGAGGGACTAAACAGAAAGTTGGACAAGGATTTTGGAAAGCAGTTGATATATAAGATGACACGAGACAGGGATGAGGACAGCAATGATGCAAAAACTGGATCAGTAATCAAAGACAAGAAAGACTCCAGGTCTGGGCGTATTATTTCAAGGAAATGCTAAACCAAAGGAAAAACAGAGAGTACAGTTGAGTAAAGTTGGATGAGATCGGGGATGCTTAGGTAGAGAGAGCAATGAGGAAGAAGAAGATGAGAGGCCGACCGACATGTATTGATGAAGTGCGAGCGGTAATGCTGGTTATGGCTGAACATGCTAGGTCTAGGTGGACAGGGCGATTGTTAGATACCTACACGAGAGAGGGGATGATCCCAGTGTAGTCAGGGACCGGGAATATCGGATATATTCAGGGTGGATGTCTGCCTGACACAGGGGAGTGCCTTAAGCCCACTTTTATTCATCGCAGTAGTGGAAGTGATCAGCAGGAAAGCGAGTACGAGGGACATTCTCCGCAAGTTAGTATAGCAGATGACCTGGCAGTAGTAGCGAACAGTGAGACAGACTTTGAAGGGTTGGTAGTGTGGAAGGAAATCTTTGACATACATGAACTAACAGCAAGTCTAGGGAAGACGCAGTTGCTTTTGTTCGGGCAGCAGAAAGAAGATCTAAATATAATACTGGATGGGAAGAAACTGAACGAACGAAGACAGAACTTCGCAGGAGAATACAAGCTGGGGCGAGTGCATAGCTACAAGGAAAGGTGCTTAGCTCATGCATAGCACCAACGCACCTATACGATCTAGAGACAATGGCGATGACAAAAAAACAACAAGAAAAACATGCAAGTTTATGAGAATAATAATTTCTCTCTGTTCTCCTCTTAACCTCCTTTTCTCTAAACCACATTTGTTCAGACGTTCTCCATAACTAATATCTCTCAGTTCTGGAATAATTTTTGTTGATCTCCTCTGTATGCGTTCAAGCGTATTTATATCCTTCTTACGATATGGTCGCCATGCTTGTTTACAGTATTATAAATGAGATCTAACTAGTGATTTATACAGAGGTATAACTAACAATTTTTGTATGTTATATTTCTCTTAATCAACCCAAGGATTTGATTACCATTTGAAGCTGCAATGCCACTCTGTTCTGAAACATTCATATCAGCATTTATTGTTATTCCTAAGTCCTTTTCTTTTACAGTAGTACCTAGAACAAATGCTATAACTTTCATTTTACATATCTAAGGTGTGCTTAATTTACCTGGTAGAGGCTTTCGTCAACGTATCACGTGGACTTCATCAGTACCAATGACGCTGCATGACGTCATCGTACACGTGAGGCAGTTCGTAATTGCCCTCGTCTCTGTCGATGGGCGTTCTAGCTTTACTGATCCATACTAAAACACGACTGGGGGAACACAGAAAGGATGTAGACAACACGAAAAAAGAGAAATACACAAGGAGCGGAAAAAAGATTGATGTCTACCATCAATAAATCTGCCCTTACAGACCATGCAACAACTGAAAACCACATCATAGACTGGGAGGGAGTGAACATTGTAGACAAGGAACCCAACCGAAGAATCCGACACATAAAGGAAGCCATCTGGATCAGGAAAGCTAGAACACCCATCAGCAGAGACGAGGGCAATTACGAACTGCCTCACATGTACGATGACGTCATTCAGCGTCATCGGTACTGATGAAGTCCACGTGATACGTTGACGAAAGCCTCTACCAGGTAAATTAAACACACCTTGGATATGTACAATGAAAGTTGTCTGATTTGAAAATGACATATTCTGAAGAATGTTCAGTACCTAGAACAGTATCTCCGATATTATAGTTTATATCCTAATTCCCGTGTCCTGTATGTAGGCATTTACATTTTCCAAAATCGAATAACATGTCATTTTTCAGATAGACAGTATATCGTTTTGGAAATGTTGTTTATCACCATCAGTGTTAACCTTTCTAGACACTTTTGTGTGATACGCAAATTTCAGAACGTTGCTTGTTATATTAGCGTCCAAATCATTGATATATATTAAGAATAATAAATGTCCTAACACTGATCCTTGTGGTACCCCAATCAAAACTGATTTCCAGTTTAAAACATCTCCATCTACTACAACACGCTGTCTTCTGTCAGTCAGTCACTGTTCTATCCAGTCAATTATGCCATCCCCGATACCATGTGCTTTTAAACCAAGTAGTAATCTTTGATGCGGCACTTGGTCAAAAGCTTTCTGAAAATCTAAATATATAATATCTGCTGGCGATCTCTCGTCTATCCACTTAGTGATTTCGTTCAAACAAATATAACATATTTGTTCCGCATGACCTCGCTTTTAGGAATCCATGTTGAGATGAATAAAAAAATGTATGTCTAACAAGGACGTCCACCATATGGTATGTAATTAACCTTTCTAATAATTTACAAATCACTGACGTTTAACTCACTGGTCTCTAATTCTCTGATTTATTTCTCGAACCCTTTTTAAATAATGGTATGATGTTTGCCTCTTTCCGTTCAAAAGGCACCTCTCCCTCTTTTAATGACAAGTTGAATACTCTTGCAAGTGGTATACTAATTTGCTCTACTGTTTCCATTAGTAGTTTTGTAGGAATTCCATCCACTCCAGGTGATTTATTATCATCCATTGCCTTTATGCTCTTAGCTACCATTTCTGGAGTTACAATTTACTGCCCTAAATAGTAAGGTTTAGCCTCTTGAAATTTAGCATCTGGAACTGGTAATGAACTAATATCCTCTGTAGTAAATACTAAACTGAAGTAACCATTTAGGTCTTCCGCCATTAAAAACCCTCTTGACATTATATTTCCAGCACTGTCTTCTAGAGGTCCGACCTTGTGTTGTTCGCTTTGTTTACCCCTGATATGTGCATACAACTCTTGATGTAATTGTTTATGTTACATGCTAGTTTTTACTCGTAGCTTCTTATAGATTGTATAATTTCAGTCGTAGCTGCATTAAGTGCCTCTTTGTAATTTGCATAGTCTTCATCCTTTCTGGTACGCCTGTAAACCCTCCACATAATTATCTTGAACACTATTTTTCTAATAGTTTCTTTTGACAAGTGTTTCTTTCTAGACCGTTTTCCTTGTTTTTTTCAAGGGAACACATTTATCGATGCTACTCTCAATATCATATTTTAGAATGTTTCAACATTCAATTGTGGTCTTATTCCTCAGCATGTTATTCCAATCTAGCTTTGCTAAGTATTTTCTCATATCTTTATTGTTACCTTTGGAAGTTTCTCCTGTACGTTTTTATTTATACTTTCTGATTTTACATTGATGTCAAAATGTATGTGATTATTATCATTGTTACCCAATGGTTCAAATATTTTTACATTGTCCACTAATTCTTTCTGTGATGACAAAACTATATCTAATACATTTTCTCCCCTGGTTGGTTCTAGTACGTGCTGAGTAAGAAAGCTATCCTGGATTAAAAATAGAAATTGTTGGTCCTCAATCCCTGTGCTCTCTAGAGAATTCCATTGTATGTGTCCATGGTTAAAATCTCCCATTATGATACATTCCCCTTTACTAACTTCCTTTATAGCGTTTTTTATTTTTGTGTTGTCCTCTTCGTTTATGTTTGGACTTCGGTAAACTAATCCAATAGTTAATTTTGAATTTCCTGAAACAATTTTGCACCAAACAGCTTCATCACAATCTGCTTCCCTTTCTAGTTTTATTTCATAAGCCTGAATAGATTCTTTAACATATAAATAACCCCCTCCCCTTCTTCCTATTCGATCTCTCCTAAACATTATGTACCCTGTCAATCCTAATTCAGCATCTGCTATGTCTATGTTGGCCCATAAAAAAATATTTTTTATGCTACCCATGCCACTACTGCTGCTGAGAGTTTGTCCGCAAATACTGCTGCCCCCTTTCAACTTATTTGAAGCTCATTCCTCATGTACATATCAGCCCTCCCAACAAAACTTCCCCACAAAGCCACAAATCCAACTTCCAACGTAGTAATCGTGTGTTTTCTCTCCCCGATACGAAAATACCATCTGTCACCGCTTCTGTCACCGCTTCTGTCCCACCAACATCCGCCGTCTCAGAATCTCCAACAGCCACCGTCACATACCCGCCACATCAATGTACATATAGTTAGTACACTCGTCATGTGTGTAACATATTGTTTATCCGTATGATTTGATGTACGCCCCTAGAGGGCAACTCGCTTTTATCATCATAAGCTCATTTTAGCAAGGGGCGGTTCGGGATAATATCCTTTTTAATAATATGTGTGAAGTAAATGCGATGTCATTTTACTCACACACGCCTATGTTCAAGTTATTACGGACATCTAACTTACAGAAACGAGCTCAGGCTACACGTCAGTGTATTGTAGTTCTTTCGGTCTGATTTATTAGGGAGTTTAAATGTAGTGACACAAGACGCAGGATTCCGAAATACCCACCTACATACACTATCTCAGTCCTATCAACACCATGTGGAATACAGTGAGCAATAATATGATATTTCAATGAATGTCGGGGGCTGCATTTGTACAGTTTCCAATATTGTCACAAATGCCAAGATCAATAATTCGCACAATATCAATAACCAATTCAGAGTTGCAGATACATAGAATACATTGTGTTGGATCAATGCTGTAACAATATTGTACAATAATATTTTATTCAATATAATGATTTGAGTTAATTGAATGGTGGTTAGACATCCCTCTCTCCTCACCATCCTGACTGGGTGCATTTGTAATGTTAGTCGCAGGGATGTCTGCTAAACAACATGCTGATTAATTGAATCCTTATAATTATAGTAACTAACTCTGCTGTGTATATTGATATTATGTCAGACATTTCAGTGTATACTTAATTCAGCATAATTTATTTAAATGCAATCAATTGTATGGACATAAATTAACCAATATTTGCCTAAAAACACGATGTAGCACGTATCGCCATTCCGGACCGTTGACGAATTACACTGATTACTTGAAACGATTAACGCTATCTCAAAACAAACGTCATTTTAACCTCGTGATAATTAAATTTAGCATTCGTTTCCTGGTTCCAGGTTGACCGTCAGTGTCGCCATGACGTCCAAGTTACTCTGCATCACTTCGCTGTTCGCACTTTCGACAACACTGTTCTGCCATCGCTGCGATGAGTCGCACTCTCCACGGGACGTCGACAAGTTTGCGTTCGACTGTAGCTCACGTAATATTAGGTGGCTTCCCGTAAACGTGTCGAGTCGAGCAACTGAGCTGAATCTCGCATATAACAACATTACCATTGTTCCGCAAAATGCCTTCCGACATCTTCCAAACCTGACTAAATTGGACTTGTCGGTAAATAGAATTAGCATTTTGCAGAAGAATTGTTTCGCCGGACTTGTACACTTGCGGCAGTTGATTCTACCGAACAACAAACTGGACCCGAGTCGTCTTCCAAGCGAGACTTTTGCAAGCCTGCCTGCTCTTCAGCTTCTAGCTATTTCACTTCAAGGAAGAGCTGATGAATACCCTGAGGCTCTCTTAGAAACACTCACTGAACTAACAACACTTTCTGTGACAGTTCAGCAGGTCGATTTGCCGGAAAGTTACGGCCGTCTACCAAAGCTAACCACCCTCGTTTTAGAGGGAATTAATGATGCTGATGTGTGCTCTCGTTTGAGGATAATAAAGATGAATACATTTGCCGCCCTCCGCAATTCGAATGTTTCATCTTTGAGGATACGTCATGCATACATCGACACCATTGAACACGGCGCCTTCTCTAACTTCAAGAATTTACGGATCTTGAATCTCTGTTGCAACCTTTACCTAAACGTAAGTCAAGTGGTACACTCGCTCGGACAATCCCAAAACACTAGCATTGACACCGTAATTCTGGACGGCACGAATAGAATGCGGACAGATTGGGAATCCAAACGTTATGACAATAATTATTTCTGCGAAGGTGGTACATTTTGGAATAGTGTGAAACGTCTTAGCTTGCGAAGTGTGAGGTTGAAAACGTTCATCCCACGAGATGCTAATTGCCTTTCTGGACTGCAGGAAATCTACGTCGACTACAATCCACTGACATTTGCCACAACCATGCAGCCAAACGTGGCGCATTACTTCGTCAATTTACAGAAAGTTTTTATCACTTATTCTAATGTTCGTGGACCTGGCTTCATATACAAATATTGCCGCACGGATAGTAGAAAGCTCTTCCTCACTGAAGACTATATCCCAAGGTATCCTCGGTTGTTTCCGGTGGTTAATTCAAGTGCTCTACAATCGACTTCCAAATTACAAACACGCCCGGTTGACTTTTATATACCGCCTTCAATCAACTTCATAGATGCCGGAGATTCTAACGTGAAGGTTACATCACGTAATTCCGGGGTGTTGTCGTTCAATCGTGACAACAATGTCTTGTTCCTCAACGTATCCAATACACATTCACTTGGACGCGTCGACGGTCTTCTTGTTGGCTTGACCCAACTTCAGATTCTTGATGTTAGTTACGGTGTCGTCGAAACTATCCATCCGGAATTTCACAAACATTTGCCATTTCTTCGCGTGTTAAACCAGTCACACAACAACTTGGGGAGAGCAGATAATGATTTCACAGCAATTTTTAGCTTCGCTCAGCGTATAGAAAATATTGACCTATCGGGCAACGACTTGAAATATATAAACAGAGACGCATTTTCGAAACTTGTCAACCTAAAACAGATCAGATTAGAAAGCAACGCCTTCAGACATTTCGATGTTCAACTCGTCAATTTGGTGTCTCTCGAATTGCTCGACATCTCTGAAAACCGTTTGCCATTTCTGGCCGCCAGTTTCATGGCGGAATTGGACAAGTTGAACGGAATCGCAACGTTCGCGTTTGACATGCGACGCAACCCGTTGACATGTTATTGTGACTCTATCCCAATCATTCGCTGGCTGCACACTACTGGAGTTAATGTTGTTGACAGGACGAAAATGACGTGCTTGTTTCGAAACACTTCTAAGCGGCTCGTGGATATACCTTTAAGCAACCTGGAGAACGAATGCTACGGCACTTTTCTTTCTCGTGCGTGGACTCGCGGTCTCATTGGAGTGGGAACAGCAGTTGTCTTGATATGTTTATTGTTAGCCGTGTTCTTTATCTCTTATCGATTTTCATGCTGTAAGTTAAGGAGAAGCCAAATGTTGTACGATGCCGCAGTGTTGTATGATGAATATAATGATTATGTGAGAGAATGGAAAGAGCGGAGACTCGATGGAAACTGAAGTTGTTGGTCTTGGGTCGTCAACGCTATGATACTGACCGTGACACATTGGCTGCTCAAATTGCAAAAAGTGATAAACTTATCATCTGTCTAACGCAAACAGTATTGGAAATCCCCGAAATATTTGAACAATTTCGAATTGATTTGACCGGGCGCAGACCACATCATAAATATATTTTCTTACGATTTGGGATTATCCGAATACCGGAAGAATGGGAAATTGTTTTACAGAAATTGATTTTGCAGAGTTCAGCACTTCGGCTGAACTGGGACAGGACAAGGGAGAATGTGTTTTGGCCTATTTTACATCGCTACCTGCAAAAAGACAATAACTTCTATCGTTGCCGTCCTGAAAGTAATCGACGAATCATGTCGTGGCCAGAATATTCTTACCTGGAATTAGAACAACAGGAAAATCACATAGAGTTGGATGAATTACGTTGAAAGTCCCACATCTTACGGTTGCTGCATATGGATGGCAATAAATCAAGTGCGCGTTAGTAGCGTAGCGGCACATTGTGTGTGTGTGTGTGTGTGTGTGTGTGTGTGTGTGTGTGTGTGTGTGTGTGTGTGTGTGTGTGTGTGTGTGTGTGTGTGTGTGTGTGTGTGTGTGTGTGTGTGTGTGTGTGTGTGTGTGTGTGTGTGTGTGTGTGTGTGTGTGTGTGTGTGTGTGTGTGTGTGTGTTTGTATATGTGTGCTTGTGTCTGTATGTGTGATTATTATGTCTCACACATCGTCTGAACGAGAATATTCTTGTCGTTTGCGACAACTGCAAATGGGCGTTGATATTAACTATAAAAGTGATAATAAGATCTAACAAGCTATTTAGTGCAACTAACCACAACTAGTGCAACTATCCACACATCGGATAAATAATTAATGCACTTGAATTGTCTCCCTTTCTATATGTATTAGTTACGACTTGATATATGTTGGAAAGTTGGAAATAAAACATTGAATTTGTGTAAAATATTTGTACGGTCTGTTTTGAAATACAATCAAATTCTATGAGATGAAACAATTTGTGTATTACTGAATGCTTTTAAGAGAGGGTGGGTAATGGCATTGAGCCCAAATCTAGTAGTGCGTAGGGTTGGTGCAGGTGACTGCGCATGCGTAAGTGGATGGGTGACTGGGTGAATTGGGAGGGTGGGTGGGTGGTAGTGCGCTGCACAAACCTAGAATTGTTGCCCAAGCCCAGCCCGCATTTAGAAATTAGAGCCCAGGTCCGGCCCAGGACATAAAAAATATCTCAAGCCAAGCCCAGCCAGCGTCCGTTAACATCTGGCCCAGACCCGGCCTGGACCGCCTGTTTCAGGCCCAAACCCGGCCCATTCCGCATGCCAAAGACGGGTAAATCCGCTGCCAGCAAACCCGCGGCTAACTAAGCAGAAGCCTCCGATTTAGAAACGATAAACTTATAAATTTATAATAAAAAAGAAACACGATATTAAATTGTATTCACAATGCGCTGCTGTATGCATTTTTTCATTAAATATAATATTAAAAAAACATTCCTGATAAATAACAATAAAGTAATATGTGAACATAGTGTAATGTCTTCGTTCTCATGAATATTGAAAGAATACTGCGCCTGCCTATTATTGTTTACTAACAATAGCACTTGTAGCTCATGTTGTCATATTGTCTACTACTACTTGCTCATGTTGTCATATTGTCTACTACTAGTTGCTCATGTTTTCATTTTGTATATTACTACTTGCTCATGTTGTCATATTGTCTACTGCTACTTGCTCGTGTTGTCATATTGTCCACGACTACTTGCCCACATTGTCATATTGTCTACTACTATTTACTCATATTGTCATATAGTCCACTACTACTTGCTCACGTTGTCATATTCTCTACTACTACTTGCTCATGTTGTCTTATTGTATAATACTGCTTGCTTATTTGTCATATTGTCCACTACTATTTGCTCATGTTGTCATATTGTCTACTACTATTTGCTCATGTTGTCTACTGCTATTTGCTCATGCTGTCATATTGTCTACTACTATTTGCTCATGTTGTCATATTGTCTGTTACTATTTGCTCATGTGGTCATATTGTCTACTACTATTTGCTCATGTTGTCTACTGCTATTTGCTCATGCTGTCATATTGTCTACTACTATTTGCTCATGTTGTCATATTGTCTGTTACTATTTGCTCATGTGGTCATATTGTCTACTACTATTTGCTCATGTTGTCTACTACTATTTGCTCATGCTGTCATATTGTCTACTACTATTTGCTCATGTTGTCATATTGTCTGCTACTATTTGCTCATGTTGTCATATTGTCTATTACTATTTGCTCATGTTGTCTACTACTATTTGCTCATGCTGTTATATTGTCTACTACTATTTGCTCATGTTGTCATATTGTCTGCTACTATTTGCTCATTTTGTCATATTGTCTACTACTACTTGCTCATTTTGTCATATTGTCTACTACTACTTGCTCATTTTGTCATATTGTCTACTACTATTTGCTCATGTTGCCGTTGACTGCTACTGATGCCTTTGGACGTCTCCGACTTCGCTACGTCCTGTTGTAGTTACTGCGTTTGTTTGTGTGCAGTGTTCACGTAATCTGCACCACATATATTGCGTGTTTCGATGTGAGTAGACCCCTCCAGAACATTAACCTCATACTCGAATTTGTATCACTTCCTTCAACGTATTATCGCCGGTGACCTCAATAAATTGGCGGGAATCTGCAGTGTCTATTGGACACCGGTCACACTTGACCACCCGTACACTTGACCGTCAACGCTTCGATTCATGCCGTTTGTCTTCTAGTGGGCGTCGGAGTGGAAAGGCGCGACTGTCGTCGAGTGTGTGACGTAATCGACCAATAAATGTTCCTTGTAGAATTGTTGCTCAAGCCCAGTCCGCATTTAGCAAATATACCCCAGGTCTGGCCCAGGACAGCAAAATACCTCAAGCCAAGCCCGGCCCGCGTACGTTAACATCTGGCCCAGACCCGGCCTGAATGCCAGTTTCAGGCCCATAACCGGCCCATTACGCGGGCCAAATACGGGTAAATTCGCGGCTAGCTAAGCAGAAGCTTCCGATTTAGAAACGCTAAACCTATGAATTTATAATAAAAAGAAACACAATTAAATTGTATTCATAATGCACTGCTGTATGTATTTAAACCTATGAATTTATAATAAAAAGAAGCACAATTAAATTGTATTCATAATGCACTGCTGTATGTATTTTTTCATTAAATGTAATATTTTTAAAAACATTCCTGATAAATAACAATAAAGTAGTATGTGAACAGTGTATAATATCTACAATATCGAATACTGAATGACTACTGCACCTGTCTATTATTGTCTACAAGTACTACTACAAGTTGATGTTGTCATATGGTCTACTACATCTTGCTCATATTGTCTATTACCATTTGCTACTATTTGGTCATGTTGACATATTGTCTATCACTACATGCTCATGTTGTCATATTGTCTACAACTAATTGCTCATGTTGTCATATTGTCCACTATTAATTGCTCATGTTTTCGTATTGTCTAATACTACCTGATCATGTTGTCACATGTTCTACTACTACTAGCTTATGTTGTCACATTTTCTACTGCAATTTGCTAATATTGTCATATTGTCTACTAATACTAATGTTGTCATCTTGTCTAATACAACAAATTCATTTTGTCATATTGTCAACTACTATCCGCTCATGTGGTCATATTGCCTACTACTACTTGCTCGTTTTGTCATATTGTCTACTACTACTTACTTATATTGTGATATTGTCTACTACTACTTACTTATATTGTGATATTGTCTACTACTACTTACTTATATTGTGATATTGTCTACTACTACTTACTTATATTGTCATATTGTCTACTACTACTTGCTGATGTTGTCCTATTGTCTATTATTGCTTCCTTATTTTGTCATTCTGTCTACTTCTACTTGCTCATATTGTCATATTATATACTACTATTTACTCATATTGTATATTACTAATTCCTCATGTTTTCATATTGTCTACTACTAATTACTCATGTTTTCATATTGCCTACTGCTACCTGATGGTGTTGTCGTATTGTCCACTTATGTCGTATTGTGTTTGGTCGCGTTGTCATACTGCCTACTGCTACTTATTCATGTTGTCATATTGTCTACTACTACTTGCTCTTGTTGGCCACTACTAGCAGCTGTTGTTGTCATATTGTGATGCCCAATGTTGCTGTTGAGGAATATAACATTATATTCACTGCTGGGTCTGAGGCTGCATCTCCCTTTGCCAAAGACAGTCCCTGCCACATTATAGTTTCGCACCTTCTCAACAAGTGCTAACATTCAGTATAGCCATGCCACTGCATCAATCGTTCTTACAAGGCAAATATGCTAGATCACCCAGGTGTTATCTCATTGCCTTTCTCATTGGACAAGGCTTATTTACAGTGATTAGTCAATTAATTTGCCTGTCTGCTAATTCCCTTTGTTTGAGACAGGAAGATTTGAATGGAATGCCCTTTGAATAATTATTAAATATTTCACTTGTGATGTTGCTATGTGGACCCGCTGTTATATTTGTGTTGATGTGTATGTATTATACATATATGCATCATACATACATGTGCATAAATGATAGAATAATCTGGTTTTTAATCACACCAAGCCCAGGCCTACCACAATCCCGGCGGAAGCCCGCAGCGCAAGGCACAAGTGGTTGGATTGTGGGTTCAGTTGGTTAGATTAATGGGTGTCGTGCCACGGTGGTTTTGTTGATATATTCATGTGTGAAAGTGTGCGGGCGTATGTGCACTACTTGAGATCTTGGCGGCAATACTGCAGCATCACACACGTGCACGTATCTTTGAAATAGCCTTTGAGTATGCATTACACCAGGCAATGGTCGGGCGTGAGGAGGATATGGGTTTCTTTCAAAACGGAAATACAGACAAGTCAAACCCAAGACCACCACTACCTTCGACTTTGTAGTCTATATTACAATTCTACGAGGAGAGATCACACAGACATCATAAGAAAGATTAAGTGCGTTGCTTACAAATGTCTAAAATATGTAGCCATCATGAGGGGATGTTTTGAAATATAAATTCAACGACACGTAAGTCAAAACCTTAATTAGATATATCAATATCAAACAGATACTTTTGTGGTAAGCATTCAACACCAACAAGTCGAGTTCAAAACATAACCGGTCGTGGAATGGCTGTATTCTCACACAAAATCAAACAGCACTTATATCTGCAACAGCGATATATGTGGACATATATGGATACAGTTGTTGGACTATAAGGAACAATAATTGAAGTGATTCTATACTAGATTACTAAGGCCCGTTTACAACGTCCACTGGCAACAACATTATTCCAGAACTGAGAGACCTTAGTTATGAAGAACGTCTAAAAGAATGTGGTTTAACAACCCTAGAGACAAGGAGGTTAAGCTATCAAATTGAAGTTCTTAGGATATTGAGGGTGTATGAAAACATTGATAGAAACATTATTTTCCCACTCAGACAAATGGTAGAACTAAAGGATATGACGTAACATTAGGGAAGGATCAGTGTAGATTGGGTATTAGGAAATTCTCTTTCTCACAGAAGACTGTAATTGCTAGCAGTATGAACATGCTTAAAAACAAGGTTGAAAAAGGTTGATAAAAACATATATCAAGAGGGCTGGTTAAACATAGATGAAAAAGGTTGGACTCTCGATAATGGCTTCCTTGTCCACTTGCCATCTGGGTCTTTGCCTTGGATGGCATTCTTGCTTTTGTTAAACAGCGCTGGACTAAACATTAACTATGCTTTTGTATGAATAAGGATAATATAAAGTCACACTATATAGCCAGTAAAAGAATACATTTAAACGTCACAGGAAAACTAGATGAGATTGTCTTGCAAACAAAATGTTTTAGACATAACCTTCCACACATACTCCACAAGGACTAATGGAAAAAATCGACAAACACAATTTACATATTTGCAATATATGCTATCGTGTTTATTTAATACAAAATATACTGACACGTGTACAATGCCAAATTAATATACAGCTGTATAACAATATGCTAACAAACTATAACATCAGACCGTCAAGCGGACGTCCGTCATCTACGTGCAACAAATGAACGTAGACATAACGATTATTAGCCGTGTTTCGTGGCCAAAGCACCATCACAGTAAAATAATTAAAGTAAAATGTGTTATCTGATCATAACAAGATGTTAATATATAAAATAAGTAAAGCTAAACAATTACTTAATATAGCGCAACTAAGACGTTCTTCAGATGACACGGACTTTGCAGTGATTACATATATCAACAACGTATACACGATGAAGGCCTCGATGGTCATGACACATACATTTGAACCAGAAGAGTCACGTGGACAAGGTTGGGTTGTGCACCAAGTAGACGACGCAATGTCGAAAAGTCAACACCAACCAACCAACCAACCAACCAACCAACCAACCAACCAACCAACCAACCAACCAACCAACCAACCAACCAACCAACCAACCAACCAACCAACCAACCAACCAACCAACCAACCAACCAACCAACCAACCAAACAACAAACCAACCAACCAAACAAACAAACAAACAAAAACCAAACAAACAAACAACCAAAACATCACTCATATTAATTTCTTGTAGCTGTCTATAGGACATTTTGCATTTATTCGGTGGTATTAGAAAACCACGTAAGATACCCCAGCTTGCGTCAGTAGCGTGTTCGTTTAAATCGAGTCTAAATGACGGTGTCCCTCTCTTCCATGGTCTCACTCTGCAGGTCACGATTTCAGGAATAGGAACGTGTCCGCGGCTGATGAATATGTAGTCTTCCTTCCGTTTGTTGCTGGCCGCGAGCACATCGAGATTCGAGAGGATCGCGCTCACCTGAGTACTCGTTGTTCATTGCTCTTGTATCAAGTAGACATTTCCGTTTTCCCTGGAGTGTCGGGACTAGTATATGAGATATACATTTAGCCGGCTAATACTTTGTTGCAGTCGTTTGTAGCATGGCTGAGCTTATTTGCCAACCTAGTTCTAACAGGCATCCCGCTGTGATTCTGCAGCAGTCATCTCTTGCATCGTTAAGCTTCTTCTAGTTAACGACCAACTTGCTGATGATTTTGTCGTGTTGGAAGTGAGTCCATGCGTGGAATATTATACTTACCCTTGCATATACACCAGGTAGAAGGGAACAACAATTATTTGTGTCTTTTTCAAATGACACCTGTTGCAGGTGTTTGGCGAAATTTCCAAAATTTCGAATCGCAGCATTTGGACTCGAACCACGGTCCTCTTAATTGGCGGACTGTTTTATTATTCCATTATTTAGAACAGTTCCAGTAGCTATTCAGGACTTAGACTCCAATCAATGAAAGTTACAAGTTATAAAAAATTTGACTCTAGTAGCCTGTTCTTTTGAGAACGGAATGTAACATTTAGGTTCCTTAATCCCAACAACGCTTGCCCTGTTATGACTTTTAAAACATTGTTATTTAAGGATTTGTTTTCTTTTTTTTTACAAAGAGAAGGGCCTTTCTGGGACGTTTGGCTGCTGCAGTTTTTTTGTGTGGAATAATTTTACCATTTTGATAAGGATGTTGTTTCCCGATTGTTGTTCTTTTATAAAAATTATCAATGTTTTGACATTCCAGGAAGTCTATGTCAATAGCTATATGTCCAGAAGAAACAAGATAGTTGTCCTTTTATACATGGACTGGTGGCCGCTAGTTAACAAATAGGCAATTTAAAAATAATTTGCTCTTTAACAATTGAAAGTACTCTTTCAGGAACTTGCCCCCAGTTCAAATTCCCTTAAAATGCTCGAATATAGATAGACATTATGAAGAATTAATGTGTATTGAATAAATACACAATAGCGTATGTTTGTATGTTTGGTCACGTTTTCCTCCTAGACGGCTTGCACCTCGGGCGTCAAACTCTCAGGTATTAATCTACGACCCCACGAATGAAACGAAACGCCTTAATTTTTTTCGAAATACCCCATATATCAAGGGTTCTTAGTGGTTTTTATGATAAATCAACAAATGTTCGCTACGTAAAACGTTAACTTCCAACAATCGCAGAACCCACGCCATGCACGGAGAAATATTGCGGTACGTAAACCGTTTGAGAGTGCGTAGCGCCATCTGGGCGGTTTATTTTAATTATAGTAGAAAACACGCATAGCACTTGTACTTAACATTGACTAGGTTGCTTGGTGTGAATATCCTGTCCTGGGGACGGGCGTTTTTTTTAGTGCTCATAAAGCGTGCTGGTGTAAATCAGAAAGGCTGGTTGAGTAAAAATGAATATCAAAGGTTTGTGGGGACTGCCAGCAGTGTTTATAAAAAAAATATCTAATTGAAAGTGCCCCTTTGGACTGTTGCCAATGTATGTGAACTGCCCTTTGATGGATACTATTGCCCTCTTGTACCACTGAAATTGCCCTGTTTATTAAAATACCCTGACAAAAGTGTTACATCAACAATGTAACACTTACAAATTCAATGTATATCAGTCTCAGGCAGTAGGGAAAGGTACGTTCTTATATTGCGCGATGTCCAGTCCTTGGGACTGCTCAAAGCGTGTTACACTTCACCCCTGGCAGACCTGATCGTTCCACCGCAATCTCGACTTCTCCGGGGAGCATTCTGCTGCAATTACTGCGCGAAGTCTATTCGTTCACACATCCACCTTTGTCTATAGCCAGGTTTGTTCAGCTGAATGAACTGTGGCAAAGTGAGGTGAACGAAATTGCTTTCGAAACGGCAAGATATAAACCCGGGATCTCTAAATGGAGGGTCCGTCGTTCTAACCGCTGCGCCACCCCGTCCCCTAAGTGTGGAATTTCTGTTGCACTTCTTGTGGTCTTAGAACATTTCACTTGTTTCAAATGTTTCGTTTGCAAAGACAAGTTTGCGATAACTGCAAATGGGCGTTGATATTATCTATACAAATTATAACAAGATATAACAATATTGCTATTTAATGTTACCATTTGATATGTGTTTGGAGTATGTCATTATTTTCATTTGGGAATAAAACATTGAATTTACGTCAAATATTTTTACGTTCTGTATTCAAATACAATCAAATGCTATGTGATGAAACAACTTGTGTATGACTGTTTTAAAGACAGGGTGGGTAATGGTAGGGTAGGTGTAGGTGACAATGCATGCGAAAGTGGGTGGATGACTGGGTGGGTTGGGAGAGTGGGTGGTAGTTACCTGCACGGACCTAGAATTGTTGCCCAAGCCCAGCCCGCATTTAGCAAATAGACCCCAGGACAGCAAAAATGCCTCAAGCCAAGCCCGGCCCGCGTCCGTTAACATCTGGCCCAGATCCGGCCCGGCTCGCCTGTTTCAGGCCCATAACCGGCCCATTACGCGGGCCAAATATGGATAAATTCGCGGCTAGCTAAGCAGAAGCCTCCGAATGAAAAACGATAAACCTATAATTTTATAATAAAAAAGAAACACAATTAAATTGTATTCATAATGCACTGTTCTATGTATGTTTTCATTAAATATAATATTTAAAAAACATTCCCGATAAATAACAATAAAGTAGTATGTGAACTGTGTGTAATGTCTACGATGTCGAATACTGAATGAATACTGCTCTTGTCTATTATTGTCTACACGTATTACTACTAGATGATGTTGTTATATTGTCTACTACTTCTTGCTCATACTGTCTATTACCATTTGCTCATGTTGTCATATTGTCTACTAACATTTACTCATGTTGTCATATTGTCTATTATTACGTGCTCATGTTATCATATTATCCACTACTACTTCCTCATGTTGTCATATTGTCTACAAGTAATTGCTCATGTTGTCGTATTGTCTACTACGACCTGATGATATTGTCATATTTTCTACTACTACTAGCTGATGTTGTCACATTCCTTTACTGCTATTTGCTCATATTTTCTACTATTTTTT
Source organism: Lamellibrachia columna (assembly GCA_963662155.1). Lineage (NCBI taxonomy): Eukaryota > Metazoa > Annelida > Polychaeta > Sabellida > Siboglinidae > Lamellibrachia > Lamellibrachia columna. The sequence continues at coordinate 12,194,748 of OY759263.1, forward strand.
CATGTTTTCATATTGCCTACTACTACTTGCTCATTTTGTCATATTGTCTATTACAACTTGCTCATGTTGTCATATTGTCTACTACTACTACTTGCTCATTTTGTCATAGTGTCTACTACTACTTGCTCATGTTGTCATATTGTCAACCACTACTTACTCATGTTGTCATATTGTTATATTGTCCACTACTACTTACTCATGTTGTCATATTGTCTGCTAGTACTTGCTCATGTTGTCTAGTACTATTTGCTAATTTTGTCATATTTTCTATTACTACTTGATGATGTTGTCCCATTGTCTAGTATTACTTCCTCGTGTAGTCATACTGTCTACTTCTTCCTTATGTTGTCGTAATATATACTACTATTTGCTCATATTGTATATTACTAATTGCTCGTGTTGTCATATTGTCTACTACTACTTGCTCATATTGTCTACTACTAATTACTCATGTTGTCATATTGCCTACAACTACCTGATGATGTTGTCTTATTGCCTACTACTACCTGATGATGCTGTCATATTGTCTACTACTATTTGGTCACGTTGTCATACTGTCTACTACTAATTGCTCATGTTGTCATATTGTCTAGTACTATTTGTTCATATTGTCTTATTGTCTACCACTATTTTTTCATATTGTCATTTTGTCTATTACTACTACTTACTCATGTTGTCATATTGTCTACTATTACTTGCTCGTGTTGTCATATTGCCTACTACTACTTGCTCATATTATCTACTTCTATTTGGTCATGTTGTCATATTGTCTACTACTATTTCTTGATGTTGTCATAGTGTCTACTACCACATTCATGTTGTCATATTGTCAACTACTATTTGCTCATGTTGTCATATTGTCTACTACTTCCAGCTGATGTTGTCATATTGTGATGCCCGAGTTGAGGAATATAATATTATATTCACTGCTGGGTCTGAGGCTGCACCTCCCCTTGCTTAAGACATTCCCTGTAGTTTCGCACCTTACCACCAAGTGCTGACATTCAGTATAGCCAGGTCACTGAATCAATCGTTCTTACAAAGCAAATATGCCAGACGACTCAGGTGTTATCTCATTGCCTTTCTCAGTGGACAAGGTTTATTTACAGTGATTGGTCAATTAATTTGCCTGTCTGCTAATTCCCTTTCTTTTGAGACAGGAAGATTTGAATGAAATGCACCTTTGAATAATTATTAAATATTTCACTTGTGATGTTGGAATGGGGACCCGCTTTTAAACTTTTGTTTATGTACATGTATAATAAAATAACCTGGTTTTTAATCACACCAAGCCCAGGCCTACCACAATCCCGGTGGAAGCCCGCAGCGCAAGTGGGTGGATAGTGGGTTCAGTTAATGGATGTCGTGCCATGGTGGTTTTATTGGTATATCCATGTTTGGATGTGTGCGTGCGTGTGTGGACTACTTGAGATCTTGGCGGCAATACTGCAGCATCACACACGTGCACGTATCTTTGAAATAGCCTTTGAGTATGCATTACACCAGGCAATGATCGGGCGTGAGGAGGTTATGGGTTCCTTTCAAAACGGAAATATAGACAAGTCAAACCCAAGTCCACCACTACCTTCGACTTTGTAGTCTATATTACAATTCTACGAGGAGAGATCACACAGACATCCGAAGAAAAATTAAGTGCGTTGCTTACAAACGTCTAAAATATGCAGTCATCATCACGAGAGAGTGGACGTTTTGAAATAGAAATTTAACGACACGTAAGTCAACACGTTAACTATCAATATCAAACATATACTTCTGTAGTACGCATTCAAAATTTAACCAATCGAGGTCAAAATATAATCGGTCGTGGAATGTCTGTATTCTCACGCAAAATCAAACAGCACCTATATCTGGCAACAACGATATATTTGGACATATGTGGATACAGTTCTCGGACTCTAAGGAAAACAAATTGAAGAGATTCTATGCCAGATTACTAAGTTTATAACGTCCACTGGCAACAACATGATTCCAGAACTGAGAGACCTTAGTTATGAAGATCGTCTAAAAGAATGTGGTTTAACAACCCTAGAAAAAAGAGAGTTAAGAGGAGATAAATTTGAAGTTCTTAGGATATTCAATGGGTATGAAAATATTGATAGAAATATTATTGTCCCACTAAAAAATGGTAGAACTAAAGGATATGACGTAACATTAGGAAAGGATCAGTGTATATTGGGTATATTTCTCACAAAAGACTAATAGCTAGCATTGTGAATATTCTTAAAAACAAGGTTGAAAAATGCTGATAAAAATATCTCAAGAGAGCGGGTTAAACAGAGATAAACAATGTTGGACTCTCGATATGTCAATGATTTCTTTGTCCACTTGCCACCTGGGTCTTTGGCTTGGATGGCAATCTTGTTGTTGTTAAACAGCGTTAGACTAAACATTAACTAAGCTTTTGTATGAATAAGGATAATATAAAGATTAACACAACTGTATTAGCAACTCAACTGAATTGGAGTCACACCATATAACCAGTAAAATAATACATTTAAACGTCACTGGAAGACTAGATGATATAGTCTTGCAAACAAAATGTTTTAGACGTAACCTTCCACACATACTTCACATCATACCACAACGACTAATGGAAAAGATTGACATACACAATTTACATATTTGCATTATATGCTATCGTGTTTATTTAATACAAAATATCCTGACACGTGTACAATGCCAAATTAATATACAGCTGTATAACAATATGGTAACAAATCATAACATCAGACCGTCAAGCGGACGTCATTCATCTACGTGCAACAAATGAACGTAGACATAACGATTACTAGCCGTGTTTCGTGGCCAAAGCAACATCAGAGTAAAATAATTAAAGTAAAATGTGTTATCTGCTAATAACAAGATGTTAATCTATAACCTAAGTAAAGCTAAACAATTACTTAATATAGAGCGACTAAGACGTTCTTCAGATGACACGGACTTTGCAGTGATTACATATATCAACAACGTATACACGATGAAAGCCTTGATGGCTATGACACATACATTTGAACCAGAAGAGTCACGTGGACAAGGTTGGGTTGTGCACCAAGTAGACGACGCAATGTCGAGGTGTCAACACCAACCAACCAACCAACCAACCAACCAACCAACCAACCAACCAACCAACCAACCAACCAACCAACCAACCAACCAACCAACCAACCAACCAACCAAACAACAAACCAAACAACCAAACAAACAAACAAATAACCAAAGCATCACTCATCAATTTCTTGTAGCTGTCTATAGGACATTTTGCATTGATTCGGTGGTATTAGAAAACCACGTAAGATACCCCAGCTTGCGTCAGTAGCGTGTTCGTTTAAATCGAGTCTAAATGACGGTGTCTTTCTCTTCCATGGTCTCACTCTGCAGGACACAATTTCAGAAATAGGAACGTGTCCGCGGCTGATGAATATGTAGTCTTCCTTCCGTTTGTTGGTGTATCCCGCGAATCTCAGCTGCTCTTGAAACTCGGGATCAGCCGTCAGTGCGTCAATCAGACATACAATCAACTTTTTACTCTGATCGATCGCCATTACAATCTTTTCCAACGGCCAACCAGTTCTGCTATCCGAGTACTCGTCCCTGACCATGAAGTAGGCGTTGAGCTGCCGCTCACGCAGTTTCTCGTTCAAATCGTTCAACGCCCAATCTCTCAGTTCGATATCGTCTTCATCGAAAAGAACCGTCACTTCATATCTTCGAAGTGGCTGACAGCGGTTGTTTGTTGCAAATGTTCTGCGACTCTTCCATACATAGATTTTGAACCTTACTAATTCTCGGGAAAGATACATTGCGAAGCCTGCCACCATTAAGATAACTCCTATAAGAGGTACAGCCCACGCAAGCGAAAGGTAGGTTTCACAAGCATTCTCAAGATCAAAAACAGATATGTCCGTAATACGTTTTTGTGATCCTTTATATAAACATGTCAGGTTCGTTCTGTCAGTCACGTGTATTTCTGTTAATTGCAACCAGCGTATGAATGTCACGCAACTGCAATCACATACAAATTCATTCGTTCTTAAATTTAGCTCGAATGACGTTGCTTTGTAAGCTTGTCTAGCTCTTTCATGAAATTTGGGCTTAGAAACGGCAGCATATTTCCACTCAGATCAATGAGATTCAAAGACGTAAGTCCTTCTATTTGTAGATCCATATCATCAAATTTATTGTTTCCAAGCTTTATTGGTTGTAGTTGTGTGCATGTAGAAAACGTCTTTGAGTGAATATGACGAATGTCGTTATGAGACAAATCGATGATTTCTAATCTGTGGGAGAAAGTAAATACTTTCCCATATGGCGTTTGTCCTTTTCCCAAATCATTGTGCGCGATATTTAGAACACGTAGACTGCTGTAAAAACGCACTGTGTTTTCCCCAATTGACTTGAGCATCCCGTGGCTAAGATCTAAGACCTGTAACTTGGTCAAACCGACAACGAACCCTTGAAGATGGCGAACAGCGTTAACTCCAGAAATGTTCAAATATAATAGATTGTTGTCACTGCTGACGATGCATCTGTTGTTTAAAATGTTACGGGCAGAGCTACTGCACTGACTCGCTTCCAGAAAGCGCAGTTCAGGGGGTAGGAATACAGTTTTTTGTTTATCGCATGTAGTGAGGTTTGGCAACAGCGGGACAGGCTTGTCGACATTAAGGGGGAAAGACTGAAGCCTAGGATAGCTCGGCAGGTAATCGTCGACGTCCAAACCCAAATCACACCCGTCCGAGCAACGTCTCTTTGTCATCCGGGTATCTGCATTTCCCAAGTACGAAATATCTATAACTCGAAGCTTACTTAGCTGTCGAAACTCTGAAAGAAGATCAGCATCCCTCGGCATAACGCCATTAAAGGGATTATGCGACAAATACAACTCCTCAATGTCTGATATGCATAACATGTCGCGGGCATAGAACATGCTTAGTCGTACATCTCGCAGACTCAGACGGCGGATTCTACTCCAAAAGTGACTAACGCTGCAAAAGTCTCTAATATCCAATATACCGAATGACCCAGGGTCGATGTTGTCAAGTATGATAGTATCGATGCTACTGTTCACGGTATGGCCGAGCGATGCGATGGCCTGTCTCACGTTGAGTTTGCTGTTGCAGTTGAGATTGAGAACGCGTAGGTTTGTGAAGTCGGTGAAGACGCCCGCTTCGATGTGTGTGATGCTACCACGTCGTATAATTAATGTAATTATATTCGAATTTTGGAGTGCAGAAAGCGTGTGGACATTTACGGTTCTGATTTCTCCGCCAATCAGGTCTAGGGTATTGAGCTTCGGAAGTTGGCCGTAGTCTTCTGGTAATGGTGAGTCTTCCGCTCTCACTGACAGTGTCTGAAGTTGTGTGAGGCCGTCTAAGATCGACACCGGATAGTTGCCGGTGGCTGTGCCTTGTCCGGCGATGGCGAGAACTTGCAAATACGGCAGCCCGGTAAACGTGTTTTTCGGCAGATGGGACAAATCCAGGTTGTTGCCATGCAAGTTCAACTTTTGGAGCTGCCGAAGACCGACAAAGCACATCTTACCTAAAGTGTTAATTTTGTTGAATGACAAATCCAGCAAGGTTAAATTCGGCAGGTTTGGAAAGGCGTTTTCCGGAACAACAACAATGGTATTCCTTTCCAGATGCAGATGTGTTGCGCGACTTGGAACAAAGACAGGAAGGCGGCTGATGTTTCTTAAACTACAGTCGAATATGATCCTTTCAACTTCACCAGAAACACGCGATTCGTCACACTGTAGGCAGCTAACACTTCCAGTGAGTGTCAACATTGCAATAATGTGGCGCCAGATGGATGTCATGTTGACAATGACGCGATATCTGAAGGAAGAAATAAATTACGTTAAAGCGAAACTAAGGTAAGATGACTATGAAAAATTGATAAATACATTAATGGTTCAATCACTATTATTGCTATTCTCTTTATAATGTTTGAAAGAAACGATTCCCCATGTATAAGAGACAAACTGTTTACACTGAACATGAGCATCTGTTTTGCATTCAAATCTGGCAGCGATTTAGTGGTTGCTTGAAAATAGCGACTATATTGTCCGAGCCAAATCCTCGTGCAATCTTGATTAAATACAATATAATAACATGAAAACTAAAGCTTCCATTCCCATGCTCGAGCACATAACCACTAGCAAAGACAACTGTACACATCCAGTGTTCTTACACACTGTAAAATGCAACGAAACACTTTAGAAAATAGTACCTTCTAATTGTATATGTGCACGCACACACGCACGGATGCATGCACGCACGCACGCACGCACGCACGCACGCACGCACGCACGCACGCACGCACGCACGCACGCACGCACGCACGCACGCACGCACGCACGCACGCACGCACGCACGCACGCACACCTGATTGTCGTGCACACCTTAAAAACAAACGGCCCTATCGCTGTAGTGTGTAGACACTTGCAATACTACAGAAACCTCTTAATACCGAATCAGTGAAACATTATTTATGTATCTGTCCATTTTAATATTTTTTTAGATAAAGTGCAATAAAAAAGGTAACACATTTCGTTATTTATAACCAATTCAGCAAAACACACATATACACACACACACACACACACACACACACACACACACACACACACACACACACACACACACACACACACACACACACACACACACACACACACACACACACACACACACACACACACACACACACACACACACACACACACACACACACACACACACACACACACACACACACACACTAGTGCCCTGCGCGGGCCTAGAATTTGATCCCAAGCCCGGCCCGCAATTAGCAGTTAGAGTCCAGGCCCGGCCCAGGCCCGCAATAATTTTTCAAGCCCGGCCCAGGCCCGCAAACTAGAATTTAGGCCCAGGCCCGGCCCAGGCCCGACCCAGACCGTGAATGTTTGGCCCAGGCCGGGCCCGGCCCGCAAGTTTCAGGCCCAGGCCCGGCCCATACCCACGGGCCAAAGATGGGTAAGCCCGCGGCCCGCTAAGTTTAGAGAAACCTATAATCTTATAACAAAGACGAAAAACAAATAAACTGTAAAACAGACTCATTGTTTTATTAAATAAAAAAACATATATGCATATATCAGATGGGGCATAATATCCTTAGCTCTTAGTGGAGTACTACTCTTATGCTGATGTTCCATAGTGTGCTGGATGAGTTCTAAAAATCCAGCACCACCAACTTCTTCAAACTTACGAATATCCTGAAGAAAAATAAAGAAAAACTTCTTAGTGTCATTACTATTAAATATGATAACATTTGTTATATTTGGCTTTAACGTATTGGCTTATGGTTAGGGTAGGAGATTTGTTTATCTAACCCTGACTTAACCCATATGCAAGCCATAACCCCAATTTATATTGTTAATTGAATTAGCTCAACTAAGTTATCATAATTTAATATGATATTTCAATTAAATGTTACCCACTGGCACTGACACCCAGTGGCATTTCCAGCAGGCCTGCAGTCACTAGCCTGAGACAGACAGGTTCAGACATGTGTGAATTAGTACAAGTGTGAATGAATTAAGACTGGGGAGAAATACCAGTTACCAACTGGGTTGGGTACTGGGTAGTGGGCTAGTGGCCTAGTGGGCACTTGGCAGTGGGCAGGTCATTCAGGTGGGCAATGTTTGGACGGAAGACCTAGACAATAGAATGTCCACTGGTAGGGTCAAAAGGTGATAAGTTGATGGTTAATCATGGCTTGATTGCCTCTGCAAATATTTCTAAAGTAAACATTTGGGGCTGGCTACTTCCAGCCAAGTGAACTTATGGGGGCCATTAGATTCCATGCAAGGTCTCAATTTGCAACAATATAATACTAAAGAAATAATTTTAAGCATTCATTAACCGGAATTACAATTTATAATCAGTTTTTATAAAAATATAAAGTAATAATCGGTGTTTTGCATGAATATTTTTATTATGTCCAGGCCCAGCCCAGGCCCGGCCCGGCCCGCTCACACTAGGCCCAGGCCCGGCCCAAGCCCGTTGTGTTTAAATTGTTTTCAGCCCAGGCCCGGCCCGGGCCCGCAGTATGTAGGCCCAGGCCCGGCCCGGCCCGCGAAATTATGTAGAGGCCCGGGTCCAAGCCCGGCCCGGCCCGCAGCTCGCGGGCCGGGCCGGGCTTGGACCGAAAGCCCGGCCCGCGCAGGGCACTAACACACACACACACACGCACGCACGCACGCACGCACGCACGCACGCACGCACGCACGCACGCACAGACGCACACACGCACACAAGTACGCGCGGGCGCACACACACGCGCACACACATACGCAAACACGCACGCACACACACACAAATTCACACACACAACCTCTCATACCCGCACACATACACACACATATGCACGCACATACAAACACAAAATCCTTTTGTTTGTCACGTATACAAATACCGTCAGATAAGAAACAAGATCTTATAATGTGCTAAGCATCTTAATTAGTGTCAACATTGAAATAGTGTGGCGCCAGATAGATGTCATGTTACCGAAGAAGTGATTTCAGAAGGAAATAAATAAATTATGTTACAGAGAAACAAAGGTAAAGTGAATATGAAAAACAATTTAATGCGTACATTGTGGCACACTCGTGTACACATCTAACACTCAACGAAACTCTAAGGGAACAACTAGACAAAAGATTACCTACACAACTTAATGTAATCTTTGTAAATACTTTGTAAATACAACAATAGAAAGTAGTACTTTCGACGTGTATAGGCGCGCGCGCGCGCAAACACACACGCACACACGCACACACAAACGCCTTACTGTGTGTCATAACAAACATGGTTGATATCGTATATCGTTATGTTCTTAAAAACACGATACGAGAAATATACCGGTGCCATACTTCCTCAGAAACTGATAAACGTGCAGTTTCAAGTGCTGTATAGTTGATAACAAACTATGACGTCTGACTTACCCCGCGCTCCAAGGTATGAATAGATGTGCTGGCTCCGCGCTCAATGTACACTGAGCACTCGGGTGAAAGTGGTCCGCTCGACTGTCGAGGTGCTCGTAGCCAGCGACAACACGGACTTCGCCTGCGAGGTCTAGAACGCATGCAATTCAGTAAGCCTTTAACCGAACGAATACAAGATTTAACAAGATTTAACAAGATTGCCATCCCAAACAACAAGTTCCAGATGGCAAAGTGGACAAGGAAGCCATTGGCTTATCGAGAGTCCAACAATTTTCTCATCTATGTGTAGCCCACCCTTATCAAATATCTGTCAATTCTATTTTTAAACATATTCACACTACTAGCATTAACACAATCATTTGGCAGTTTGTTCCATTCATTTATCACCCTCTGTGAGAAAGAGTACTTTCTCATGTCCAACCTACACTGCTCCTTAACTAATGCTGCTTTGTGTCCTCTGGTTCTGCTGCCTTCTTTAAGTTTGAAGAACATATTCCTATCAACATCCTCATAACCGTTTACTATTTTAAATACTTCTATTTGGTCTCCTCTTAGTCTCCTGGTCTCTAGTGTTGTCAAACCACATTGTAATAAGCGACTTTCGTAACTAAGGTTTCTCAATTCTGGAATCATTTTGGTTGCTCTTCGTTGTATTCTTTCTAGCTTGTCTATGTCCTTTTTACGATACGGCCTCCATGCTTGAATACAATATTCCAAATGTGGTCTAACTATTGCTTTGTACAGGGGTACAATTAGCTGTTTCTCCTTATACATGAGAGTTCTCCTAATTAGCCCTAGAATTTGATTTCCTTTTGAAGCAGCAATCCCACATTGCTCTGAAACTTTCATGTCAGCACTAAATGTTACTCCTAAGTCCTTTTCTTGTGTGGTTCTACCTAGTACAGCATCCCCCATTTTATATTCTTCGTCCATGTTTCCATGTCCTATGTGTATACATTTGCACTTCCCAAAATTGAATAACATTTGCCATTTTTCTGACCATTTAACTAATTTATCTAGATCATCCTGTAAACTTTGTTTATCTGTATTATTTGTAACCTTTCTGAATACTTTTGTGTCATCTGCAAATTTCAGTACTTTGCTAGATATGTCATCTTCTAGATCATTTATATATATATTAAAAACAGTATAGGGCCTAATACTGATCCCTGTGGTACCCCACTCAAAACCGATTTCCAGTTTGAAATCTCACCGTCAACTATTACTCTCTGTTTTCTGTGTGTAAGCCACTTTTCTATCCACTTGATTACATCATTACCTATACCATGGGCTTTTAGTTTAAGTATCAATCTTTGGTGTGGCACTTTATCGAAAGCTTTCTGAAAATCTAAGTAGACAACATCCACTGGTGACCCGTTATCTACCCACTTTGTAATTTCTTCAAAAAAACACAAGAGATTGGTTAGACATGACCTTGCTTTTAGGAACCCATGTTGAGATGTATTTATTAAATTATGTTTTACAAGGAATTCCACCATGTGGTCTCTAATTAATGTTTCGAGTAATTTACATATAACTGATGTTAAACTCACTGGTCTGTAATTTTCTGGCTTGTTCCTCGATCCCTTCTTAAATAGTGGCGTAATGTTTGCTTCTTTCCATTCTGAAAGAATTATTCCTTCTTCTAGTGACAAGTTAAACAATTTGGCAAGTGGTGTACTAATTTGCTCAACAATTTCCTTAAGCAGTTTTGGTGGTATCCCATCAACTCCAGGTGATTTATTATCTTTCATCTTCTTAATTTTGTTTGCTATCATTACAGGAGTTACAAATAACTGCCCTAAATGTTCTGATTTATTTCCCTCAAATTTAGTAAATGGAACTGGAAGTGAGCTGATATCTTCTGTGGTAAATACTGAGCTGAAATACTCATTCAGGACCTCTGCCATTTGAAACCCCTCTGAAATTATGTTTCCCCTGTTGTTTTCTAGTGGTCCGACCTTATCTCGAACATTCTGTTTACTCCTTACATAAGCATAGAAACTCTTGCTGTCATTTTTTATATTATCTGCCAATTTTTTTTCAAAGGTTCTTTTCGATTTTCTAATTTCAGTCGTAGCTAGGTTAAGTGCCTCTTTGTAATTTGCATAGTCTTCATCCTTTTTGGTACGCCTACAAACCTTCCACATAGTTTGCTTAAACACTATTTTTCTAATAGCTTCTTTTGACAAGTGTTTCTTTCTAGACCGTTTACCTTGTTTTTTCAAGGGAACAAATTTATCGGAAATATCTTGCTTCTTCTGCCTGAGCCTAAGATACCCGTAGGTCAGTTAGTTCATATTTGGCAAACACGGAAAATCGGGCTTCTTCCTGATGTGTCTGCAGTGGTTGTAGGTCAGCCGCTTTAAGGTCAACGTACACGGCAAAATGGTGGTTCTTTCTACAACGGTCTTAGGTCAATCGGGTTTAAGGTCAAGGTCGGGGTTCTTTCTACCATAGTTTTAGGTCAGCCGGTTTTAAGGTATACGGACAGGTATACGGAAAATCCGGATTGTTCCGGATATGTCTACAATGGCTGTCTACAATATATGCAAAGATATGTGACGCGACTTAAAGAAAGCGACGTATTGATACTCTCCACAAATTACAAAAATGCACGACGGTTATCAAATTCAATGGGTGCACGGCCTTGTGAAAGTACTATCAGAAAGTACTCATTCTCACATATGACAACACATGAATGGAACAGATTATCTAATGATAGCAGCGTGAATATATTTAATAATTAAGTTATGTGCTATTGCGCGAGAGAATACAGACGTAATTGAACAACAATAACAACTTAGCTTCACAGGCTAAAAAGTCATGTAACAAGCGACTACTGAAAATCACAAAGGGATGCAATATACCAACACGTATACCACAAACTTAAACTTGCAAACAACGACTGCTACAAAATCATAGCGTGCTACAATATACCAACACGTATACCACAAGCTTAAACTTTCAAACAACGACTGCTACAAAATCATAACTGGCTGCAATATACCAACACGTATGCCTACATGCTTAACCATGCCATAAACGACTGCTACAAAATCAGAGCGTGTTGTCTGACGCAAACACTCGTAAACAGTCTACAGCCATTTGCTCGGGCCTCTGGAAATATCAATGGTTATTGTATAGGGGTCGACACGATTAGTAGCACACGTAGCCAGGCGACAATGACTGTGCTGTGAGGCATCAATTCAGAACCTTGTTGAGCAGATCGGTTTCTATGAGTCATGTCATGTTCGTCAGACCCACGAGGAAGTTGCACGACTTTTCCGTGTTCGTCGAGAGAAAAGCTGACTGCCCTTGTACAACCTTGTATTGTAGCACACGCGGACGAACTTCGTGTTTTTGCTGACTACGAGTATATCGAGAGTCGAACGGATAGTGTTCACCTGAGTGTTCGTTGTTCGTTGCTCTTGTAACAAGTAGACATTTCCTTTTTCCCTGGAGTGTCGGGACGAGTAAATGAGATATACATTTAGCCGGCTAATATTTTGTTGCAATCGTTTGTAGCATGGCTGAGCGTATTTGCATACCTAGTGCTAACAGGCATCCCGCTGTGATTCCGCAGCAGACATTTGTTGCATCGTTAAGCTTCCGGGTGTGTCTAGAATGGCTGCACGGGTGAATGCATACCTTAAACCTTTAGACCTCAGTACCTTTTTGTGTGAAGTTTGGTTCCTTAAACATTTTGGCAAGATTTGGGGACATTTTGGGGCGTCTGTTTTTGGGGCATTATAAATGTAAGTTATATTTATTTTAAATGGAATTTAATACTCTTCACATTGGACATAAATATGCTTTTGGATCAATACAAAAGTTGTCCATATCTGGGTAGTCCCGCTACCATTTTGATATGTCACCACAACATGTCATATTCAGTGCTATGACTTTTCTATGCTTAATTGTTTGCTGCTACAAGTTGTGTTTATTTGAAAGGTAATTGAATGTCCAACATATTGGTACCGAAATTGTTGTTATACCTGAAATATATGTTGCATATACTAGACTACAATGGAATCATATTTGACAAATCAACGAAGCAGAAATTAAGTAAAGGTATATCACTGTATGAAGTCTACCTTCAATGCATATCATATTGCAATGCTACAATGTATGTGATTATAAAGACAATTGAATAAACTATCCACTGGTACCACATGCCATTGTATCGCACATATTTGGTCCAAACACGACTTCGTAGAGAAAAACTGGCGGCACATTACTTATACATCGCATCGGACATATCATCGACTTAGTTGCAACTTAATTTTATTACAAAGATCAGAGAAAAACCTACACATTGGTACCAAATACCTCAAATTCTGATTGCTAGAATTAGAGCTTCGTGCAAGAATAAAAAGGGCTATACTTGATTCGCAGCGTAGTGACCTACATCTTTACAACACGTCAGAAAGGGGGCCATCCTCGACGACAACAACAAAGAAAGTCGTGCCGAGGCAGCGAGCAAAGTTGCATATAATTACATGCACTTCGATGTCTGAACCACGTTCTCCGAAGTCGCTATCATCGCAAACACAGACGCCATTTGGAAAATTCGAAAACTCAGGCAGCTCAAAATTCGCGAATAACTCCTAAAATCGAACAGTAGCCAAAAATACCCATAATCCATTAACAATATGTAATGCGTCATGTTGAATGTGTTTCACAACGATCCACTAGAGAGCGCCTCTAGAATAGACGGAACCATGACACTGATATTTTGGGGCGGGTTTGGCCGAATGAGGAGTCGGAACTCGGGCGGGTTTGGCCGACTTGAGGTTTAATGGGCTAAAAAAGGAGGGTGTCCAGTTTCCCCAAAATCGACACTAGGAGGCAAGTCATGTAGCTATCAAAATACACGCCAGCCCGCCCTCCCGCCCGCCCTCCCGCCCACCCGCCCGCCCGCCCGCCCGCCCGCCCGCCCGCCCGCCCGCCCGCCCGCCCGCCCGCCCGCCCGCCCGCCCGCCCGCCCGCCCGCCCGCCCGCCCGCCCGCCCGCCCGCCCGCCCGCCCGCATGCCCGCCCGCCCGCCCGCCCGCCCGCCCGCCCGCCCGCCCGCCCGCCCGCACGCACGCACGCACGCACGCACGCACGCACGCACGCACGCACGCACGCACACAAACAAACAAACAAACAAGCAATAACCCTCCTCTTATAACGCCACCACTTCTGCAAAGGTGCAATGATCTTGCAAGAAGGATGACCTCTCGTGGGGAGAGGGCATCATCATGAAAAAAACTGTATTTGCTGCATGGCATGGTGGCTTCTGATGAAGAGGGGACATCTTATGATAAGAGCTTATAACAGGAGAACCACTTTATATACAAACTACTGAGTATTGTGTATGCTAAATATAAACCAAAGTAGTATGGATACTTCTTGTTTAAGTATGTAAAATAGTATTGTGTATGCTAAATATAAACCAAAGTAGTATGGATACTTCTTGTTTAAGTATGTAAAATATTTCACAAATTCATGCCACCATCAATTTAATGTATTCTAGTTTGAACGTGTGCGATCGTGTCGAACACCTCCATACCATCACGGCATAGTTGTTTGAACACTTCCAGGCGCCAGTGCATCGACACAACGAATAACTCATAGCACCCTACAAAGGTCCATAAACTTGGCGCGACTGGTTTTGAACACCAACTTTGTGATCATGCTTCCGAGCTTCCCTTGCCACGATGGGGTAAAATTAAAGAAGTTACAATGCTATAACCGATGAAATCATAGTAGATACAGAGCTCTATCAGTATAAATTTGTACGCCTAAACGATGCACATGTTTGATTGTTTACACCGCTTTGTTTTTGGTTATTGTCCTGTGTCAAAGAAGCCACACCACTCGACTTCTCGGCCATATCCACAGCACTATCGTCTGCTTGGTCGTGCATCTTTCGGATGTCCAAGGCGAGCTGCTCGACCTTTTTGGTTATGCCTGCTCGTATAACTCTGGAGTGACACAAGAAAAACTCCAAGAATTTCTCACGGATCTTTTGCTTTTCGAGTATATTTCAGGACAAGTTATTACTTGTTTTGATGTATCACAGGCCACGCCAGCACTGAATGAATAAAAACAATTCTATTTTTCATTTTGGACATATTCTGTTGCTGGATAGGCAGGATGGGGGGGGGGTAATTCATAATGGCTGGGATAAAACAGTAGCACTGGTGGCATTGCCGTGAGTCTGCATGTTGGCAGTGTCCTAATCTGAGGAACACGTGCATGATCGAGAGTGTCACGTTGTGGTGACTCGATTACTAATTCTCTCTTGATGAAAACAGTCAGGCCGAAATAAACGGGGTGTCCGGGCTCCTGGTGGACACCCCCTGGATCCGCCCATGGGTTGTAGATAAGTCGGTTTTAAGGTCAACGAACACGGCTTCTTCCGGGTGTTTCTACAATGGTTGCAAAGCTCAATTGACACATGTCACATGACAAAAAAATAAAGCGATCGGCCCAGTGACTTAGGCCAGAGAAGTAGTTAGTGGAGGTTTCTGATACCCCCAATGCGCCGCAAAATCACGTGACCCAAACATCAAAGACAAAACACCCTAATATCGCCCACCGCTAATGAGTGCGCGCAGCCAATCAGAGCGCCTCAGAGCGCCCCCTGGCGGTGGTAGTCGAGCGTGCGTGACGTAAGCGCCCCTAGCGACTGGAGGAGGAACGAACATTGACCAGTAGTCATCGATAGTGGACATAGGAAAAAAAAAAAATAAATAAATAAAAAAAAAAAAAAAAAAAAAAAAAACACGTAATAGCACCCACCCACCCACCCACCCACCCACCCACCCACCCACCCACCCACCCACCCACCCACCCACCCACCCACCCACCCACCTACGTAAACACGTGACCGTGACCTTGACCCTGACGGAGTGACCAGTCCGAGTGGCTAGCTACTGCCAACTGGACGCCCGAACGACTGGAGTTAACTGTAAGCCGAAGCGTTTATCCAGCTGTGAGCCGTAGCGCGAGATCAAAGGACGCCAATCTGTACAATGTAGCAAGTTAGCCGAGCTAATCAGTGATAAACAGCAACTATGTTGCAGTGACGACATTGATGTGGGACCGAGGTATGTTATAGCCGGTTATATGGAGTGAACATAAGACGTGATAAAATTAAAACCGGTAAAGATAAGGCGAATATGTAATAGTTATTAATTAGCCGACATGCATGGCTACAATATAACCGCTGGACGGCGGAAATCGGACCGTTCGTTAAATAAAATGTAGCAGGACGAAAATGGACTATGTGTAAAATATAATATGCCAACACGCAGTTGGAACAAGAACGCAATACAAGACGGGAATATAAGGTGATGCAAAATTTAATACACGAAAAGCACAATAGAAAGTAAACGGTATTAGTTATAATAATATAAATGTTCGTGGGTAGAAGTGTTAATGGAGCTGTATTGAACGCCGACAATAGCGATCGGCGAACGGCACGGGCAGTCATCTTGCGGGCTAATGCGATGCGGAGTGACACCGATCGACGGCGACGGAACAGTGACGGGAGATGGACGGGTCCTCTTTGAAGGCGATGGAAAATAGGTGTGGGTGATGGGGCGTGTATGAGTAGCAATTCGTTCATGACGGGTTCCCAATGCGTCAAGTGACAGCGTAAAGCGACACGAGTGGCGTCGTCGCAGTCGTCGGCGTCGTCTTCGTCAGCGTCGTTGGCGGCGTCGTCGTCCCACGACTCAGGTGCGGCGGTCGAGGGGGTGCGATAGCCATGGGCATAGTGAGATATGTCAGACATGACGTGCCGCCAACGACTGACATGTGCGGCGAATGCTGTCATGAGATCAGAGTCGTAAAGGGCGTCTCGAAAGAGGACTGTCGCTTGACAGTCCCGTCGTTGCACGGCGTCCTCCAGTAATTCCATCAGGACACACGCCCAGTTAAAGCGAGGTACGCTGTAAGTAAAGGACACAATCAGAGTGAGAACATGCATAGGCATCTATATATAACAGACGTAACCAAGCAACGAGAGAGAGAGGTAATACGAAACCGATCGACTGGCAGACGTTATCGCTAGGCAAGCCGCTACATATGGAACTTGGAACGTGGACCCGACGAACACTCAGCGAGACATGTATACACAGGAACGATAGAACAGTATGTAAAGTGAAAACAGGTATGATCTATGTAGAGCTATGGAGAGCTATGAAAGTATAATAGTAATAAATAAATAAATAAATAAATAAATAAATAAAAGAAATACTCACACAACACTCATTAGAGGGAGCGCTCCCAGAAGATCCATGATAACTACAAACTCCATACAGTCATGTAATGCAAGTACAGGCATTATGAATGAAGTGTTTAACTGAAGGTCGTCGTCGAAGGCAATGGCGGTTGTGATGACGACACGACGATCTCAGCCATCTTATATAGCATGCTAGAAATAAGCCAGACAGCTGGCGTAACCCGGGGAACAATACCACACTAATCAGAAAACAGATAAGCGGCCGGCAACTGTCAGCTTACCGACACCGGGCATCCATCACGCAAGGAAAAAGCGGGAGGTTATGTACTCGACAGTGCTAGAATGGCGTGTGGTTAAGACAGTAACTGTACATTTTAAAGATGTTAGAAATAAGCCAGACAGCTGACGGAACCCGAGGAACAATACCACACTTATATATATCTAGAACGGCGTGTAGTTAAGACAGTAACTGTACATTTTAACGATGCTAGAAATAAGCCAGACAGGCTGACGTCAGCCTCGGAACAATACCACACTAATTAGAAAACAGATAAGCGGCCGGCAACTGTCAGCTTACCGACACCGGGCATCCATCACGCAAGGAAAAAGCGGGGGTTACGAGTACTCGACAGTGCTAGAACGGCGTGTAGTTAAGACAGTAACTGTACATTTTAACGTCATAAAGTCACCATGAACCGACCTATACAGTTTAAAGGCGGTAAACATTATTTGTCCAATTTCTACGCGTGCAGGATACACGTGTGGAATAGAGAATTTACCAGTGTTGAAAGTGCCTACCAATGGCGGAAATGCATGCATCATGGTGACACGAAGACCGCAGAAAAAATGCTGTCCACGCGCACGGGTCTACAGGCGAAACACCTCAGCAAGAGCATACGAGAAAAGGAACAGTTACGCGAAGAATGGAATACACAACGATATTCAATAATGTATGCGTTAGTTGCTGTTAAATATCGCGATCCAACCCTACGTAAACGACTGTTAGCCACTGGGTATTCCCAGTTGAAGGAATGGGTCAAGAGTCGGGAAGGATACTGGGGTGCACTGACATACAGTGGTCAAGCCGGTCAGAACATGCTAGGGCATATATTAATGCGAGTACGCGAGTTCATTCGATTGCGCAATACTCCCGCCAGACGATTACAAGACCAGTGAACAGAGTACAGCGAGATACCAGACATCCAGCAGCGTACATCACGCGCGCGACCAAGGGTTGGTGATAAGAAAGCGCGCCATAGGCAGTGGGAGGTGTATATAAACCCAACGCAGAGTGAACGAGACACACAATCGCACTCCGATCCACAGCACACTTCGAGACTACTACCAGCATCAGCAGAGAAAGAAATGGCCGCCCAACAAGCCGATATGATGATGTCAGTCAGCCAACTCGAGAAGGAGGTATGTAACGGTACTTATATATTTAGACGGCCGTTAACCATAGTACAATGTGCTGTTCAAGATAAATATATAGTATATCCATCATGTCAGCAGTGTAACAAACGTGTGAGTCCTGAAAACAATGGCTTTGTGTGTCCTATCCATCGATGGCAGCGTGGTGTAGTGTATCAGTTCGCTATGCGTATCCTCCTACAAGACGCCATCGGCAGTGAAGTGTGGGCAACGTTATTTAATGTCAAGGCTGTCCAGGTGTTGGGATTCACGGCTAACGATTACATGAACATGAAGACAGATGCCGAGCGGTATGCAGCACTGGACATGTTGCGGGGGGCCCAAGTCATGGTGACCATTAGGAAACGCGAGGCGGGACAGTATGTAAATTACACGGTGTCAGACTTGGAAGTAGTCACAGTGTGAATCATTCTGTTGACAGGCTGTCGCTACCGTCGCTGCTGCAGCTACTGCAGTTGCCACTGGAAGCAGTGACGTCATCGACAGTGAGGGACGCTCTAAGGTAAAGGAATGGTTACATGCTAATACTTCGGAAATACTATTCTCCTCCTCTGCGGACAGCTGTTCACCGCCACCATTAATTATAATAACAGATGACGAGGGGGAGGAGGATAGTGCGTCACAGGCCGACGTCATATCCATAAACAGTAGCGATGATATGGAGGCTACGGTGAGTGGTTTAGATAGAATACGGGATCGATCCGAAGCCATGACGAACGAAAATACCTTCTATAAGGCGCTAGAGGTCGCCAGCGTGCAATATGCCTGTGACGAGGTGCATCGCATAATGAATTTAAATGATGATAAGGATCGTTACGTACCATCGTCCAGCATGGTCATGCACGTCTTGCGGTGGCTAGATAGATGTCATCGCAACGTGTGGGAACATGAAATGGCGTCACCAAGTGACAGATTTGGTTAGAAAGAGTATGTACGCCCAATACGACGATATACAGGGCGACGTGGATGAATATGCCGAATGTGACTAGTTCTTTCTATTCAACAGAGCACTGGTCTACCGCAGCTGCAGAAGGCCTACAAACGCCAAGCCCCGGTCGATGACGATACGAGAGTGGTGGTGAAGCACCGTTGCACGGGGCAACGCGTCACACCGACATCATCGCAGGACTACTACTGCAACTCGCCACCAGCAAACCAGGAGGCGGTGCTACCGTGGGGACCGGTGGAGTTGTTGTCGGACTCGGACTCGGAGGTGGACGATGGGTTCATCCTCAATACCCCCCCTCATTACTACGATGACGTCGACGAAGAAGCGATCGCTTCATCCCCCGCTCACGAGGACGACGACGACGAGGACTTCACGTACAGTCCTGCTTCACCACCACCACTCACGCAAAGTACGGAGGCCGAGAAGACAACTACACTGTACGTATTCCCAATGAAAACCGTCGTCCTGAAGCCAGACGGGGGGTACGAGAGCATCGCCGACCAACACACCATCACTCACCCGAAGCCGTCGACGTCGACGTCGACCATCACTCACCCGAAGCCGTCGACGTCGACCGTCGAGGACGACGCCACTGATGCTGAGGAAGATCCCAGAAAGGTGTGTTTTTTAGAAATGCAAAACAACATTGCCGGCGTAATAGCGGCGGAGTGGAGGGCATCCGCTCCATCCACGGTGGAGGAAGTGACCGTGGACGTGTGCCGATCACTAGCATTCACCATACTGTCGGCACCGTACCAGGAAATAATAATGAAATATGTGCGTTGCGCTATCCGTCGACAGCCGTGAACAGTAGTATGTGATGAACAGTAGTCGGTAGTATGCAGTAGGCACTTATAACCACGATATATGAACATTAGTAGTAGTAGTAGTAGTAGTATTTTGTTGTTGTTGTTATGTAGATGGAAGTGTACGACGAGGCACCCGTACTCCCAGCCAGCATTCGGAAGCGATCTGGAGTATTGAATGCCACGTATATGACGTCGTCAACAGAATATTATTATTAGTAAACATAACCGAGTTAGTAGGTAGTAGTAGTTGTTGTATTACGTAATATGGAGTGGAATATTAGTATCTTTTAATTTGTTCTGTAGGATGACGTACCTGTGCTACCGATTGAAGCGCGTAGGCGAGCAAGCCGTGAATTAATAGTGCTACTACTAGAATATATTATATCGACACACGATGAACAATAGGTCTATTTCTTTATGTAGGAGGAGGTGAAGGAGGAGGTGAAAGAGGAGGAGGAGGCACCCGTACTAGCAAGAGACGAGAGGACACGTGCATTACATAGATTACTACAGATAATTATTGATTTTATGGTAGAAACCCCGCATTTTAAGAAGCACCGTTTGCAACGGAATAACAGTAGTTCGTCGCTCTCTCTCGTTTAATGTATGCTTGTAGTTGTATGACATAGAGTAATGTCTATATATATATATATATATATATATATATATATATATATATATATATATATATATATATATACCTACAGACTTATATAGTATTCATCATCATCATTGTACGTAACCTCTGTCGTGGTGTAAAAGCCCACAAGTTAATAACCATATAACTAGCCACTGGCGTATCGATAACCGATCGTAAGCTAGAGGTCACTGTCGCGGATGTAACAATCCCACAAACCATAAAGTCGTCATAGTAATTATATAAGTCTAACCGTGTATATATGTATATGTATATGTATAATATGTATATGTCTATGTCAGTATATACTCAATAAAACGTCATACAATGAATGAAACGTGTTGTCAGTGGTGTTGCCACGGTCTACATAGTGGAAAGAGAACACGTAGCCATCGATAGTGGACACACAGTAGCCAATACCACAGGATCACACCTTAGGTCATACACCCTTCACCAATCACCATGCACCAACCACCACCACCTCCACCACCACCACCACCACCACCACCACCACCACCACTACCACACGTACTATATAGCTGTACTAAGGACCGCTGTCTCTCTCAGTTGTAGACACGTAGAGCACCATGAAACGTCACCAATGTCGTCACTGCGGACTGGTGCTCGACACGTATGCAACGCTAAAACGCCACCTAGCGAGTCATGCAACACCGGCAGTGACCGAACACACGTATTCGGTGGCGCAGCCACTAGAGGTACCACTAGAGGTGCCACCTAGCGACCAGGCAAAGCGAACGAAATATTCGTGTAAATGCGATGCAACGTTTGAGAGATGGGACGATCTGCAACAACATGTGATGTCCGTATGTCGTCTTAGCAGTAGCAGTAGCAGTAGCAGTAGCAGTAATAGAAAACAGACCACAGTGTACACATGTGCGAAATGTGGAAAGAAGTACACTAGACGCAATGACCTGGTCAGACACGCACGACAACCGTGTACTGGCGTCGTCACGAAGCCACCATCGCCGAAGAGATCAATCAGGGAAGCCACCACACCCCACCATCCACTCGTTACCGACGCAGACCCCATAGACCCACCTGCGTGACTCCCCTTCGCCGACAACCTGTCGACGGAACTGTTAGATGTAGTACGAGCGCACTGGTCGACCATACGGACACGTGTAACGAGAGGTCCTCTCCAGTGCAGGTACGATTACAGATTAACGACGCTAGACACGACCGTTCTAGAGACGCCGTTGAAGAACGTGTTCCAGGAACAGACCAACGCTTTCAAGATTAACCTCAGTTACGGGTTCATTCTGAGGAACAAGAACACGGGTCAATACAAGTACTACCATCCCTTGTGCAACTGCTGTGGACGCTACCTGGACGAGCCCAGTCTCATCACCAACAGCAAGGACTTTGATAAGTTCCTCGAACGCATCCGAGAAACCGACGTCTTGCAATGGGCCATCAATCAAAGACCGGATTCGGCGTGGGTGTGCGAACTCGTGACCAATGTCACATTTTTCGTAAATCGCATCATCGATCACCCGATAGGATGTGTAGGAATGACCGATCTTCCAATGTACATCAAGAAGAACAAAGCCGTCATCGGATTGGAAAAGGATCCCAAGTATAGCAAAAGTTACAGTGACAACCTGTGTCTCTTCCGATGTATGGCCCTGCATCGAGGATGTGAAAGTCGGCGATTGGAACCAGCTGTGAAGACGCTGTACGAGACTTACGTCCAAGACGACGTATCCATGGAAGCATTTGCCGGGGTCACGATGGACGACCTCTTTCGTGTCGAGACCACGTTCCAAACGAATGTGTGCGTGTACAGTCTCGTAAAACCGGATGGAGAGGATGGAAATCCAACTGCAGAACTCGTTCGTCGCTCGGTACGTAAGTACCCTGACACACTCTACCTCAATCTGCACGGGACGCATTTTTCCCTCATCCAGGATAGACGCATGTACTGTCACTCGTACAGATGTCGGAAGTGCGGTGACTCGTTGTGGAAAGACGCATGGCATCTACGCAACCACGAGAGCACGTGTACGGGGGGTGTGCGCCGAGTCTATCCTGGTGGCGTGTACCATTCGACTCCATCGGTGTTCGAACGCCTGGCCGACGAGAACATCCGAGTGGCCGAAGCGTTGCAGTACTATCCGTACCGAGCCACCTTCGACTTCGAGTGTTGGTTCGATACCGAACACCTTCCGTCTGACAGTGCCCAGGTTCACTGGGTTGCGCGTCACGTCCCGCTGAGCGTTAGCGTGGCATCCAACGTACCCGGACACGAACAGGTGACTTGCATCGTCACGGACGGAGACACCAACAAGTTGGTGAGCACCATGATGACTATCCTGCAATCGATGAGCGAGGCCGCGTACGACAAGATCAAAGACTCATACGATCATGTGTTGGAACAACTCGCAGAAGAGCTGACGAAATGGGACGCACGGGAGGCAGCTGCACGGGAGGCAGCTGCACGGGAGGCCACCGAGAAGAAAGCTCGACCGGCAACCAATCCGTACAAAACGCTGATGGGACAACTGTATGGATGGATGCGCCAGTTACCTGTCATCGGGTTCAATTCGGGGAAGTATGATCTCAATGCCATCAAACAGTTCCTCATACCGTACTTCCTGACGACTTCAAAGACCGTGGAACAAGACGAAGCCGAGGACGAGGACGAGAGGGAGCAAGAGGGCAACAAGACAGACGAGAACGACGGCGTCGGGGCAATGTTCGTCATCAAACGCAACAACACTTTCATGTGTCTTTCGACGGATCAGCTGAAATTCCTAGACATGATCAACTACATAGCCCCCGGGTTCAGCTACGACAAGTATCTGAAAGCGTACGGATGCGAGGTGACGAAAGGTCATTTCCCGTACGAGTACATGGACCGGCTGGAGAGACTCGACGACACCGCACTTCCACCGAAAGAGGCCTTCTTCAGTCGACTGAAGAACGAAGGTATTTCAGACGAGGATTACGCCAGTTGTCAGGAGGCCTGGCGCGTCAATGGCATGACGACGTTGCGGGACTTTCTCGTCTGGTACAACAACAGGGACGTGGTTCCCTTTCTACAGGCCATCAACAGACAGTTCGCGTTCTATCGACAACGGGGAATAGACATGTTCAAGCAAGGTATCAGCGTACCTGGTCTGACCCTGCTGTACCTGTTCAACGACCTTCCAGAGAAGACCTACTTTACCATCTTCAACGAGAAGAATAAAAACCTGCACGACCTCGTTAAAGAGAACATTGTAGGCGGGCCTTCGATCATCTTTCATCGCTATCACGAGAAAGGGGTCACCACGCTACGTCAGAACGAGTACGGAGAGGCGGCTCGTCCTTGCCAATCGATCGTCGGATACGATGCGAACGCACTGTACCTGTGGTCGCTCATGCAAGACATGCCTATGGGATGGTACACGCGACGACGAGCAGAGAAGGACTTCCGCCCCGAATCGGCACAGCTGTACGGACAGATGGCTGGAGAATGGTTGACGTGGGAATCCGAACGCACGGGACGTCCCATACGACATCAGATCAACGGACGAGAGAAGAGAATAGGCAAACATCGGGTGGACGGATGGTGTAGCGAGACGAAGACGGCTTATCAGTTCCAAGGGTGCTTTTTTCACGGTTGCTCGTGCAACCGTGACGAGGTGAACGCCGTCAACGGGAGACCAATGGCGGAACTGCTCGCCGAGACCCGAAAGACCACCACCTATCTACGTCACTTTGTCACAGTCATCGAGCTGTGGGAATGCGAGTGGAAAGAGATGAGACGAACCCCGGCCGTACGTAAGTGTCTGGATGCTGCATTTCCCCGACGTCGACACGTGCGCTGGACCATGACGTCGCAACAGATCCTGAACGGAGTGCGTGCAGGAACCGTGTTCGGCATGATCGAGTGCGACATACGCGTACCGGAAGAATTGCGCGCGCACTTTGCCGAGATGCAGCCCGTGTTCAAGAACATCAGTCTGATACGCGAGGATCTCGGTCCGTTCATGCGCCGAT
Organism: Lamellibrachia columna; assembly: GCA_963662155.1. Taxonomy (NCBI): domain Eukaryota; kingdom Metazoa; phylum Annelida; class Polychaeta; order Sabellida; family Siboglinidae; genus Lamellibrachia; species Lamellibrachia columna. The sequence continues at coordinate 12,219,806 of OY759263.1, forward strand.
ACGCCGAAGAACACGACATCATGAAGACTCCGCGACGCATGCTCGTGGGTAGTTATTGCGGCGATAAGATACTGCGCGCAACGCCACTGCTGCGATGGTATCTGGACCACGGTCTCGAGGTACTGCACGTGTACCAGGTCATCGAATACGATCCTATTCCGTGTTTCCGGCGGTTCGGCGATGCAGTGTCCAAGGCCCGACGCGAGGGCGACGTTCACCAAGACAAGACCATCATCGCGGACACCATGAAGTTGCTGGGGAACTCGGGCTACGGAAAGACCATCACCAACGTTGACCGACATCGTGACGTCAGCTACTGCACGGAGAAGGCGGCATCGCTCCTGGTCAACGATAAACGGTTCCGACAACTCGAGATCGTCGTCGACGATGCGTACGAGATAGAGTTGAACAAGAAAACCGTCAAGTACACCCTACCCGTACACGTGGGATTCTTCGTTCTGCAGTACGCCAAGATGCGCATGTTGCAGTTCTATTACGACTTCATCATCAGATACGTGGAGCGCCCTCTGTTCGAGTACTGCGAGATGGATACAGATAGTGCCTATTTAGCCTTGGCCGGTGAGTCCGTCGACGACCTCGTGACCCCAGCAATACGAGAACATTATTTCCGACATCGTTCCGAATGGCTCCCGTCCGAATGTTGCGACGACCATCGGAACGACTAAGTGCGCTGTCGTCTCGCCAATCGACCGTGGGTCGGAGACGAGGCGTGCTGTAAGGCGCGAAGAGCGTTCGACAAGAGGACACCGGGTCTGTTCAAGGTCGAATGGTCCGGTGCCGGGTTCGTGGGGTTGTGTAGCAAGACGTACTATTGTTTCGGAGCCACCGACAAGTACAGCACCAAAGGACTGAGCAAACGGCACAACACCATCGACAAGGACGCGTTCCTTGCGGTGCTCACCAACCGTCGGAGCGGAGGTGGATCGAACCGTGGTTTCCGGGTGCATAAATCTACCGTGATGACGTACGTGCAGGCACGGGATGCACTCACCTACTTTTACGCCAAACGCGTGGTGCACGAGGACGGGGTGACCACGGGTCCGGTGGACGTATAGAAAAGGCGATGCTCGCTGCACTCGTTTCATACGCAATCATGGATGCACGATGGAAACACCCCTTCACGTGCATCGTCGCCGGACCGACGGGGTGCGGCAAGAGTACTTTCGTGACGCGTATGTTGCGTCACGCCGCTGCGATGATCGATCCACCGCCCGAACAAATAACGTGGTGTTACGGAGAATGGCAAGAGGCTTACGCAACGACGAACTTGGGTCACGTGCGATTCGAGGAAGGGTTACCGACGGCGGCCATGTTCGATCCGACAACGAGGAACCTCATCGTCATAGACGATCTCATGGCAGAAACGGACGAACGGGTCACGACCTTGTTCACTAAAAAAAGTCACCACAGGAACACGTCCGTGCTGTATCTCGTACAGAACCTGTTCCCTAAAAACAAAGAGAGTCGCACCATCAGTCTGAATTCGCAGTACATGGTGGTGTTCAAGAATCCACGTGACGCATCGCAGATGGCGACCTTGGCTCGGCAGATGTATCCGGGACGCGGCAAGTTCGTGCAAGAGGCGTTTAAAGACGCCACGGCGGTACCGTACGGTTATCTATTGGTCGATCTCAAACAGGACACGCCCGAGGACATGCGTCTGCGCACGGCCATCTTTCCAGACGACGGTGTTCAGTACGTGTACCTGCCGAAGGTATAAAACGACCGAGTGTGTGGATAGTCTCTTCATTCGCATCATGTCTGCCCTGGTGAAGAGACACATCGTGTGCATACAGGCTCTGGCTAGAGTCAAGAACAACACAATTAAAAAGGCCATCATCGCCAACGCCGACGCCGATCTGCTGTGTGCACTAGCCGAGTGTGCCTACAACATACTATCAAAGAACATTCCATTGACCGCTTTACAGAGGCGACGATTGAATAAATACAGGACGAAGTTACACGAGTTGGCTAATAGACGAACGCTCGCTGCCAGGAGAAGACGCATCTTGCCGCAACCGCAGGTTGGCGAGGGACAGAGCGGCGGTTTCCTATCGGCATTCCTAGCACCGTTGGCAAGTTCGGTCTTGATACCCTTGCTCCAACAGGTGCTGACCAAATGGTAGATACATGGAACACGCACGCAAGATGGCCTTGGTAGACCCGCGCCTGTTGGACACGCTTCGGTCACCCCCACCCCCACCCGCGACCGACACCTTAGGTAAGAAGGTGCAAGCCCTCGATGACGAGATGAAGACCATCCTCGATAGAAAGGACCTAGACGACGGGACCAAGGTGACACTGTATAATCAGGTGTTGCAGCGGTACAACGTCTTGGCCACTAAACGCATCAAGGAACCGCTACGCGTGGTCACGGTGAACGAGTCAGAGGTGGCGCCGGGGTCGGGGTCGGAGGGTGCAGTCCGCGCTCCCATTAGCGGACTGGAGGCCACCGTCTTGGCCACCGTACCCAGGACCATGCAGGCCAAAGCCAGCCGTTTGATGGAGCATCTCAAGAGAGATATCACGTGGACCGCTCGCGGTGAACTGATACACGAGGGCGTGCCGGTTGTCGGAAGTAACGTGGTGGATCTCGTTAATGATCTGTTGCGTAAGAGCAAGACCGCTCCGACGGGTTGGCAGCCATTCGCACGACAACTCCGTGCCATCAACCTACCCATGACGTTGGTCGGTAACGTCGCCAGAAGAGCCTACATACGTCCGGAGCCATCGATCACTCCCTCTCGTCGATCCAGTCCTACTCCGCGTGCTGCATCAGGTAGTGCACGAAGATCGCTAAGTTGGACACCCCTCGCCCGTCAGAGTCGTCGAATGGAACATACCATGCCCACCCCACCCCCCGAAAGACGCAAGGCTTTGACGTCATTGGCTGGTTGGGACAACCTATAGGATGGTACGATGCGTGTCCGTAGCACAGTGTTCGTCATGTCGCCCGATCCACAGGACGTCGTTTACCGTTCCATCGTCGGTGCGATATGTATCAGTGGACTTTACATGATTGCTCACGGTTTAGTGCTAAGTTTTATGCCACAGACATTATTCGAACCCCCCACGCTCGTCGAATGGACCATTCCTTGTCCACCCACCCACCCTCCCCCCGCATCACGCAATGCTTCGTCGTCATTGGCTGGATGGAACACCGTATAAGGTGGTACGACGCGTATCCGTAGCAGTCATGCTCATCGATCCACAGGACGCGTACCGATCCATCGTCGCTGCGCTATTGTTCGAAGGACTTACCGTGCTGGGAGACGTTGCAGCCGACATTCTTATACACCAGGTGTTATTCCGACTATGGTTACTCCGCTAGACCGTTGTTGTTCCACCGCTGTCATTGTGGGTGCCATAGTGTGTGTCCTACTTCACGTCGGCGTGCTCCTCGTCATTCGTCAGCTGTCGGACTCCGGAGTCAACGTCACCGCCTCCGTCAACACATCGGTCCTCCACCTCTTTTGATGGCACAGAGGGGAGAACACTCCTTGAGTGAGGTCTACTTCGATCCCACGAGGGTAGGCAGTTATGGCGGCGTCGCTGGCTTGCGACGCGTCACGCGTCTGCCACGGAAGGCCGTCACGTCTTGGTTGTCGGCACAGGACGCCTACACCTTACACAAACCAGCGAGACGTCATTTCAAGAGACGATGCGTCATCGTGGGTGGTATGCTTCAGCAGTGGCAGGCCGATCTCGTAGACATGACGAAGGTCAAAGACGTCAACGACGGTATGGCCTTTCTCCTCACGATGATCGACGTCTTCTCGAAAGTGGCCTGGTGTGTTCCCATGAAGAACAAGTCCGCGGCGTCGTTGGTAAAAGCGCTGCAATCCACGTTCGTCGACGTTTGCCCCCAGACCTTGCAGACGGATCAAGGCACAGAATTCCGGAACAAATCCGTTCAGGCGCTATTGAAGCGTTACGACATCCATTACTTCTACACGCACAACGCGGAGACGAAGGCAGCCGTCGTGGAACGGTTCAACCGAACGTTGAAGACGCGCATGTGGCGCTACTTCACGAAACACCAGACGTGGCGGTACGTCGACATCCTTCCGGACTTGATGCGATCGTATAACAATGCCCCCCACCGCATGATCGGTATGGCTCCGTCACAGGTGAATGCACAGAACCAAGAACAGGTGTGGCAACGTCTGTACGGTCACGATGGTAAGGGCGTGCCCAAGTTGCGCGTGTCAGATCGCGTGCGTGTCAGCAAGTACAAACGCACGTTCGAAAAGGGCTACGAGACGAACTGGAGCGAAGAGTTGTTCACGGTACACGAGGTTCACCCCTCCGATCCACCCGTGTATCGCTTGCGGGACGATCTCGGCGAAGTGCTGGAGGGTACCTTCTACGAACTGGAGCTGCAGAAGGTGACGGTACCCTTTGATAAAGTGTACCGTGTTGAAGCGGTACTGAAACGCCGTACGGTTGGTAAACGTAAGGAAGCTTTGGTGAAATGGTTCGGCCATTCCTCCTACTTCAACAGCTGGATCGATGCCAAGGGACTCGTCAACTATAAAGCCTAGCCGCGCACATGACGACACTGCATTCGAGGAATGACACACGACGCGACACCACCATCACCACCGACCTGCCTCACCACCATAGACGAGGAGGAGACGGAGGTGGACGAACACGAGGATTGTACTGACGCTGCATCGAACGAGCCAGACAGCACTCCCTGGCATCTGTTCGGTACCGCGTGTCCCAAAGAGGAGATCGTGTTTCTGTGTCAGGTCGTCGTCCTGTACACGGTCATTCTGATCAGCATTTACAACCTGACGACAGGTCACGGCGATTCTACTCTGTGGACGGCTCTGTTGAGTAGTTCTTTGGGTTACCTACTGCCCAATCCCACGTTGAGACGCAATGGCGACTGATTTCTACATGACGCTGCCCAGCAACGCTTCCATGGAGATGCACCCCGACAACACCTTGACCCATTACGTCACGCACTTACCTCAACGCATAGATCTGACCGGCGAGTGGGAGTGTGGGTTGGCTGAGGTCCAGTATCCGCACACTTGGTACAACGTCACAGATAACGATGTCTGGTTCTTCCTCAACACGATCGATGCTACGGACTCGTCCCGACTTTCGAAGTTGTCGTGTGGGTATTACGACGATCCGCTAACATTGATGTATCACGTCAACAAGGGACTGTACAGTATGAGGACGGAGAAGACACAGGCTCAAATGAGCTATAGTTCCGTCACTCAGAAAATGACGTTACACATGACTGAGAACACCCTGTTCACCATACCGTACCACAGCGCGGTGGCGTCCATGTTAGGATTCCGCGAACCCGTAGCCAGCGAGCCGGTGTCGGTTACGTCATCTCCCGTCCTCCCCGCCGACTCCCGCCATCCCGACTCGTCGTACCCCTTCCACATCGAGGCCAACGATGTGGTGAATCTGACGCAGGGGTTCGACACCCTCTACCTCTACACGGACATCGTGGAGTCTCGCATAGTGGGTGACACTCTCGCGCCTCTATTGCGCGCCCTTCCGATTAGCGGACGTCACGGTGACAGGGTGTCCGCTCGTTTCACTAACTTGCACTACGTATCCCTGTTGCGCTCGAACTTCACCTCGATCGAGGTGGATATAAGGAACGACATGGGTCGACGCGTGCCATTCGAATACGGCAGAGTGACGGTGACGCTTCATTTTCGTCGACGCAAGCCCGGACTGTTCTGATGAATTACAACGATTATTACGCGCGCCAGGCTGGCGGTGCGCTGCCCTACTTCGCCGGTGCGCAATACCAGCGAGGTCACGGACTGGGCAGTCTGTTCGGCAGTCTGTTGCGCAGCGCCATGCCGCTCATCAAGAGAGGTGCCGTGGCGTTGGGCAGGGGAGCGTTGAAGACCGGCGTTCGCATAGCCGGCGACGTCTTATCAGGCCAGAACATAAAAACGGCTGCCAAACGACGCGTCACCGATGCCGTGATAAGCAGTATTCGGCGCCCCCCTGGTAAACGTATAAAACGAGCGGCCGCAAGGCCGACCGTCACTGCAGTAAAGAGACGCCGCAAGAAACGGACGTCCACGAAACGCGCTGCCGACATATTCGACGACAAAGATGGCTTTCGGGCATAGACAGTCGTGCGAGGGAGTCAAGACCGAGCTGGATCTCTTTACCGTACCCCCCACTCAGAACTGCATCGCCGAAAGTCACGTGGTGGAACATCAACCCATGGCCTCTCTGGACTCTGGAGGACCGATAGAATTCTTCATCCCCGGATCGGGAGACGATTACATGGATCTCGCCAACACGATGCTACACGTGCAGGTGAAGGTGACGCGAGCCAACGGTAACCCTATCGACGCGGGCGAACCCGTGGGACCGGTGAACAACTTCTTGCATTCGCTGTTCAGCAATGTCGACCTCTCCCTGAACGGCACGCTCGTGACCTCTTCGTCCTTCAACTCGTACCCGTATCGATCCTTCATAGAGACGCTGCTGAGTTACGGATTCGACGCCAAGTCGACGCAGCTGACGAATCAGCTGTGGTACAAGGACAAGGCTAGTCGCATGCACGCCTCCGAGCTAGCCGCCGGACCCGATCCTAACCCCGGGTTCGTGACTCGTCGGGAGTACATAGCCGGCAGTCGCGTGGTCGACATGATGGGTCGTCTCCACGTGGATATGTTTCTGCAGGATAAATTCCTGATCAACGGTGTCGACGTCAAGTTACGCCTGGTGCGCAGCAAGCCCGAGTTTGCGCTGATTGCTGCTGGACAAAACGAGTACAAGATAACCATCGTCAACGCGTCCTTGTTCGTGAAGAAGGCCACCCTCAATCCAGCCGTGCAGAAGGCTCACATCATGGCTCTCGATCGGACCACGGTCAAGTATGGGTTACGACCCGTCGAATGCAAGGTGTACTCCATTCCCACGGGAGCTCTGTCGCACACGCACGAGAACCTGTTCCTCGGCTCCCTGCCGAAACGTCTCCTACTGTGCTGCATCGACAACGACGCCTACAACGGCACGTACACCACAAACCCGTTTCACGCCAAGAACAACGCCATAAGCTTCGTCTTGGTGTACGTGGACGGTCGTCAGATACCCGCCAAACCCTTCCAGCCCAACTTCGAAGCAAACCTCTTCGCCAGGAGCTACGCGAGCCTGTTCACCTCGACCGGCAAGATATGGCAGGACGAGGGGAACGGTCTGACTCGCGACGAGTACCGAGACGGCTACACCTTCTTCGGTTTCGACCTGACCCCCGACCAGTGCGACGGTCCCTGCTTTAATCTGGTACAAAAGGGCAACCTGCGCATAGAATTCCATTTCCGTGCAGCGCTTCAGACCACCGTGAACGTCGTCGCCTACGCCGAATTCGAGTCCGTGCTGGAAATCGACAAGAACCGCAACGTCATCTACGACTACTGAGATGGACACCCTGCAGATCGCCCGTCTACTGGCGATGGATCCGAACACCGCGTTCGTCTTTGGCGGCGTCGTACCCCGAGATGGACTGCCTGCAACAATTGACGCTTTGCCGATCGCCTTCGTGTGCAACACCGACGACGGCGACGAACCGGGCGAACATTGGATAGCGCTGTACCTGTCCTCCGACGGACGCGGCGAATACTTCTGTTCGTACGGTCTGCCGCCTCGTCACGCGGCGTTCCGCACCTTCTTGAACAAACACTGTTCCGAGTGGACTCATAACAGCACGAGACTTCAGAGTCCTCTGTCTAACGTTTGCGGACAATATTGCATCACTTATATAATGCTTCGTTGTAACGGCGCTCCTATGAGAACTTTCGTCAACGCTTTCCACACCGATCTGGTCGCTAACGATTGTCGCGTGTTCGATTGGATTAACCTGCTGAAAAAGGGTATACCGTACTATCACGTATCGTACTGAGCCTCTGGCGTGGTGGTCGCTCCACCCGTAAGCTCGCCCTCGAACCTCTGGCGCGGTGGAGACACCCGTAAGTTCGCGACCTCTGGCGCGATGGTCACCATTCGCAAGTCGCCTCGACTTCATCTTCATCTTCGTCATACCCGGCTCGTTGTATCCAAGCGCATACGATCGCCTCGTTTGTACTGCTGCCGCTTTGTTGTATTCAATAAAATACGTGTGCACCGTACGATTGTGTTCGTCTCCTTACTAGGTTAACGACCCTTCGGTAAACGTAACTAGGTCAATGTTCGTTCCTCCTCCAGTCGCTAGGGGCGCTTACGTCACGCACGCTCGACTACCACCGCCAGGGGGCGCTCTGAGGCGCTCTGATTGGCTGCGCGCACTCATTAGCGGTGGGCGATATTAGGGTGTTTTGTCTTTGATGTTTGGGTCACGTGATTTTGCGGCGCATTGGGGGTATCAGAAACCTCCACTAACTACTCAGAGACAAGCAAGCTTTGGATCCGAGCACCATATTTTAATAAGTAAGTGCCAGTCCTCCAGACTTGCGCTTATCTCTTCAAATTACAGAAATACACGACGGTTACCAGATTCAAATGCACATGAATTACGTAGCATTGACGAAAATTTATTGACGTAGTATAGAAGAACAATCGTTGGACACTCGATTAGGCTTTTTTCTTCCTTTTCTACTTGTCATCTGGGTGTTTTGTGTTGAATGATAATCTTGTCTAGTTAAAATTCTTCATATCTGTAATGATCTTATCCCATTGAGGCTTAATGTGCCTCCTATAATGTTGCTTTGTCTCCTCACTCTTTGACGGTGGCGATATCTTTCGAGCCATTAGCTGGAAGTGGTGCCAACGTCTGATGCGGTAAAATATACATTCGAACGTTGACTTTTGCGCTTGTATGGGAATTACTTGCATTTGAATTTGATAACGGCCCTGTGGTAATCTGAGTAGAAAAAGTGCACTTATTAAAATATGGTGGCCTGAGCCGAACATGGCTGGTATAGGGCCTGCCACCGGGTCGGCAGCAAATTCTTATCTTGTCTGAAAACAAGAGGAAGTCCAAACATAATAGAAATTGAGCTATCTTCTCAAACTGCCAAATCAGTTTGACTTGGGAATGCATGAAACCACTTTCCCCCCGATCGGACCAAACTCAAGTAGTCAGTGCTGGTTGAGTCGGGTTGGGTCGGTTGACCTGTCCCTACTAGGGTGGATACACTACATCAATTGACACCGAGTGAGTCAGAATTGATCTGGTGCTAGTGCCTTGACCCTGGCGGCAAAATACTCGCACCATGGTGGCCTCTAGTAGACAATCTATGCAAACAGCACCAACATGGCGGACTCTGAGGACGCACAAACACGAGCAGCAGCAATGGCATCAGTTATTCTGCTCCAGCGTTGCTCCCATCTCGTCCACGGCCTTTCCTTTGTCGTTCCTCTTACTGTAGGCTAGAGAAGATGCTTTGCATGAACAAGGCCTTTCTTCTTGCCGGTGTGCGCGGACAGTCGGTGTGTGTGTGTGTGTGTGTGTGTGTGTGTGTGTGTGTGTGTTTGTGCGTGTGCGTGCGTGTGTGCGCGCGCGTTCGTCTGTGTGTGTATGTGTGTGTGTGTGTGTGTGTGTGTGTGTGTGTGTGTGTGTGTGCGTGCGTGCGTGCGTGCGTGCGTGCGTGCGTGCGTGCGTGCGTGCGTGCGTGCGTGTATGTGTTTGTTTGTGCGTGTGCGTGTGCGTGTGCGTGTGCGTGTGCGTGTGCGTGTGCGTGTGCGTGTGCGTGTGCGTGTGCGTGTGCGTGTGTGTGTGCTCCTGTTTGGCTGCCGCTTCACCGACCGGAAACAGCTATCACCGACTGCCCGACAGATCAGACTCAACTTGACTGAGACAGACTGAGTCCGATCATCGGGCCCAGTTTTTCGACAATGTTTAAACATTTAGACTACCTTTGACTGATACCATCTCACCCCGATTTCAGTCGGAAGTGTGGATACATCAACCTACTGACACCTACCCTACCCGACATTAACCAGCACTGACTGGTTCAGTTGGGTTGGATCGGGGGGAAAAAGTGGCAGGATATACCGGGCTGAACACTCCTCTCAGTACCAAGTAAAATCAGTTGGATCGAAAAACTTTCTGGATGAAGCTATGTGAAGAACAACTTGGTTTTCTAAAAGACAAATATATTGCAACTTTGAGAATAATAATATACCAGTCAATTTCATCGATTTCGAGGAAGCTTTCGACGACACTGCATCATGCACTTTCTTTCTTACACGACGCTGCGTGGGTCTGGTTATCAACAAAATCGATGTCCGTCCTTAGGCCGAATGAAGTGGTTCTTCATATAGACACACTCCAGCCAAAATACAGAACGACCGTAGGTCAGCTGATAAAGCTTCACATCTTTTACAAAGACCCTGGAAAATAGTCCGCAAGGAGATATGTTAGAAGAATGAGGAGGAGGAGGAGGATAAGGAGGAGTAGGACAATGAGGAAGAGAAGGAGGAAGAGAAGGAGGAAGAGAAGGAGGAAGAGAAGGAGGAGTAGGAGAAGGAGGAGTAGGAGAAGTAGGAAGAGAAGGAGGAAGATAAGGAGAAGGAGGAAGAGAAAGAGGAGGAGAAGGAGGAGTAGGAGAAGGAGGAAGAGAAGGAGGAGGAGAAGGAGGAAGAGAAGGAGGAGGAGAAGGAGGAAGAGAAGGAGGAGGAGAAGGAGGAAGAGAAGGAGGAGAAGGAGGAAGAGAAGGAGGAGAAGGAGGAAGAGAAGGAGGAGGAGAAGGAGGCAGAGAAGGAGGAGGAAGATAAGGAAGACGATAAGGAGAAGGATAAGGAGGAGTAGGAGAAGAAGGAAGAGAAGGAGGAGGAGAAGTAGGAAGAGAAGGAGAAGGAGGAAGATAAGGAAGACTATAAGGAGAAGGATAAGGAGGAGTAGGAGAAGGAGGAAGGGAAGGAGGAGGAGAATGAGGAGAAGGAGAAAGAGAAAGAGGAAGAGAAGGAGAAGGAGGAAGAGAAGGAGAAGGAGGAGGAGAAGGAGGAAGAGAAGGATAATGAGGAAGATAAGGAGGAGGAGAAGGAGAAGTAGGAGAAGGAGGAGGAGAAGGAGGAAGAGAAGGAGAAGGAGGAGGAGAAGGAGGAAGATAAGGAGGAGGAGAAGGAGGAGGAGAAGGAGGAAGAGAAGGAGGAGGAGAAAGAGGAAGAGAAGGAGGAAGAGAAGGAGGAAGAGAAGGAGGAGAAGCAGCGGTAGCCTGAAAGCATCCTATGCAATATAACCACAACGTGACTGTTTTCTAAGAGGTTGTGGAAATGGCTGAATTTAAAACACCAATGGCCACTGGACGGTCCAACCAATTACTGTTTTGTTTGCATCTGACTTGAGACATGGTTCAGCCATGGAATGTTGGTCGTGTCTTTTGTTTATGCAAAATTATATTTCATTTGACTCCCGGCGATCGTTTCAATGCGATACGTGTCTACGTCACAAGGAACGTACGTACGCGAGATTGTTACGATATATGCAATATCGTTTGCGTTTCGTGTAGAAAAAGGTGTACTCCTTGAGGTATGCTTTGGAAGCACCACCGAAATTGTGTATATAGGTAATGTCACGTGTGGTGATTATGTTTCGTCGTTTGATAGTTGGAGAATCATGCTAAACAAAATTGTCACTTTCAGCTGGGATTAGTGTATGTTACAGTGGTAAGTCACTAGTTTTGGAATTGCAGTGCGTGTATTGTTTGGTCATTGGGTAATTAATAGTTAGGCAAAACTCATCGTCATGATTTCGTCATTTTATAATTACCTATTAGCAAAACGGTGCTCTAGTGAAGATCACCAACAACATTATGTATACGGAGCTGTTGATTAATAAATGTCTAGGTGGAGGACATATACGCATCTAAAAATACGATTTATCTTGGCACATTTTTAATATTAATAATAATAAACTTCTATGGTGCCTATATCCTCAGGAACCTGAGCTCAGAGGCGCAACAAGACAGAATCATTAAGCATAATCGTGAACAGGGACGCGCAAAAATCATTATCAGAACGAGGGAAAACTGAAGATTTATAGTGGAAATGCAATTTGGAATAAATATGTCTCGAGTTTTTTTCGGAAAATAGCTATAGCTTCAGATGTTTTCAAAGTGATGGGAATTCATTCCAGACCTTAGGCATAGTGACAGAGAAAGCACGTTTACCGAAGTTAAGTTTTGTTTTAGGCACAATAGGAGGGGGGCAGCCGTGGCCTGGCGGTTAAGGTGTTGGACTCTAAATTCAGGGGTTGTGAGTTCAAGGTTCGTTTTCGAAGCTTAGGCAATTTCGTTTACCCTACTTTGCCTCAGTCTACTCAGCTGCAAATGAGTACAAACACTGTTTGGAAGGTACCTGCGATGGACTAGTGTCCCGTCCAGGAGAGTCAGTATAACTGCACTCTAAGTTGCTTCGCACTACAGAAACCAGGTTTAAGGACTGGCCATATAAGCCTTCATGGCTTCCTTAGGCGTAATGCCTGGGGAATGACTTTACCTTAGGCACAATAAGTTGTTTTGAAATTGATGATCTGAACTGCCTAGAGATATTTGAAAAATGCAGGAGACTAGCCAAGTAGGGTGGTTGATGTGTAGATAAAGCACTATATATGTAAGAGTGGACACCTTAAAATTAATTCGATAAGAAAGAAGAAGCTGTTTAAGTAGTGGTAGTGATTGTGAAAACCGACGCGCCTGAGAACCACACGTGCCAGACAATTGTATACTCGTTGGAGTTTAAGCCAAGTCTCTTTTAATAATGTTACTTAGCAGTGAATTGCAATAGTCACGGCGGCTACTATATTACTGCCGTTGATATTGTTTTAGCAGTAGATACAGATGTGTGTGTGTGTTTGTGTGTGTGTGTGTGTGTGCGTGCGTGCGTGCGTGCGTGAGTGCGTGCGTGCGTGCGTGGGTGCGTGCGTGCGTGCGTGCGTGCGTGCGTGCGTGAGAGCATGCGTAGGTGTGTGTGTGTGTTCGCACTTTCGCGTCACTGCCTCACTGCAACAGTGGGGACAGTTTCGCATGTGTCGCTTTCAAGATGTTCCGGCTTAAGTTCTTCCATTGATTTCGGTCATGCGATCTCAGACAGTCTAAATCTCGCTGGTTTCGAAGACTCTTGCCGGCGTCCTGCAGATCTTTGTCAACGGCAGTTGGGAGTATTTTTCGTGGTCGCCCTCGCTAGCCAGCAACGTCAGCGAGTGTGTAGTATTGGTCTATGGCCAGCTGTACATTGGCTTCACGTAGCATGCGAAGCATATGTCCAAACAGACCCCGCTGAACTTTGATGGCAGACGAACTCAGTGGGTTGCACACACATTGTGGTAGAAGGCGTTGTTCGAGAATCGTTGAGGGTATCTGATGCTGCTGACATGATTTAGCTGACGACGGTTGAATACATAAAACCTGGCCAATTCTGTTGGCGTTAGTCGGAGGTCTTGGGATGTAGATATACGGTGGTGTCTGACCCAGAGAAACCACGGTTTCCGGAAAACCACAGTTGCGTTTTCCGTGCCACGTCTGCACGTCCCCAAGTAGAGACCACAGCTTGCATGTTTCTTCTGTGAATGTTGGTACGTTCTGTTTTGGTTTCATTGATGTTAAGATACCATTTTGACATGCAACCAGGATCGAGTCGTTGTACCTCGTCGAGGAATTGGCTGGCATTGCTGACGAAGTCCACGTCGTCGGCGTATGCCGTGTAGTATGGCATTCCGGTGTCTTCTCGAGGGCGTTGCGACAAGTTGTCTCTCAGATACTAGACCACGAAGAGTACAGTCGATAGATCTGCTTGTGCTGTACCAATGGTGGATGTAACTTTTGGACATTTGTACATATATAGTATTAAATAACGTTATCTCCTCTGAACGGTTGGTGTTGAGGCTATATTCAAAGGGAGAAGTAAACAAGCAATATGTAAAGGTTAGAGGGTATATTATGATCAGCGCCAATACTGTTTATAATTTATTATATTGCCATTATTGTTATTGCATTGCCAACATTGATGTTGGATTGCCAACATAGTTGCTGTTGTATTGTCAACATTGTTGTTGTATTGTCAACATTGCTGTTGTATTGTTAACATTGTTGTTGTGTTGCCAACATTGATGTTGTATTGTTAACAGTGTTGTCGTGTTGCCAACAGTGATGTTGTATTGCTAACATTGATGTTGTATTGCCAACATTGTTGTTTTATTGCTAACATTGCTGTTGTATTGTCAACATTGTTGTTTTATTGCTAACATTGTTGTTGTATTGCCAACATTGTTGTTGTGTTGCCAATATTGCTGTTGTATTGTTAACAGTTTTGTCGTGTTGCCAACATTGATGTTGTTTTGCTAAAATTAATGTTGTGTTGCCAACATTGTTGTTGCATTGTCAACAATGTTGTTGTATTGGTAACATTGCTGTTGCATTGTCAACAATGTTGTTGTATTGCCAACATTGATATTGTATTGCCAACATTGTTGTTGTATTGTCAACATTGTTGTTGTATTGTCAACGTTGTTGTTGTATTGTCAACATTGTTGTTGTATTGCCAACATTAATGTTGTGTTGCCAACATTGTTGTTGTATTGCCAACATTGATGTTGTATTGCCAACGTTGCTGTTGCATTGTGGTGTGGCGTTTTAGGAATGTTGATACAACTCATCCTGCCATTGCTCCGAGCCATCGTGACGACGGCCTATGAGACGGTGGACGGCTCACACTGGGTGCCCAGCAACTGGATCGAGACATGGGCGGGTTTGGAAAATTCAGGTAATCTTGTTAATTTTGCAACATCTTTTCGTTAAAACGCTATAGAGACCAGAACTATTAAAGGTCCCTTCTGAATTAGAATTTTCCGCTCGTCTCATTTCGAATTCATTTTGCAAAACGTCACAACTACCTAGCGTCTGCTACGTCATGTTATCTCGTTTGTTCAACTTTTTTTATGTAGATTTGGTGAAATAATCAAACTAAACATTACATTGTTTAATTCTGCATCGAGAATCTATTTGAAAACTTACGAACTTACTTTCGACCTTTTGGTAAACTCTCGTCAGGTTGTCACGTGATTGGCGAGAGGCTGGAAGTGACGCCCATGCGATCGGTCATTTTTTAGCGTTACGCACGATATTGTTCGCACTGGTAAAGTATGGTAGCACGCAAGTATCCGCCATGAGACGTGAAGGTAAACAAAAGAAAAAGCGAAACTAGTCGGAGCGAGACGTGCGTCGAACGTAAATGCATATTTGGGAAAGGCCCTTGCTCTGCATTCGCAAATATTCTGCTTGACAGGTTCGTCATTTCGAATTATTCGTAACTACATAGCATATGTACGCCTCAGTCGATTTAGTATGAGTTGTATATTATAATAACCGTAATAAGGCCCCATAACTTCGTAAGTGAATGTGCCAATATATACCATAAAAATAAAATACGTCAAAGATAAAGTGGCTGAGGTGGGTGGTGTCTGGGAAGCGATACAAAGCGTTACACGGAGGTGGGTGGTGTCTGGGAAGCGATGCAAAGCGTTACACGGAGGTGGGTGGTGTCTGGGAAGCGATACAAAGCGTTACAAGGAGGTCGGTGGTGTCAGGGAAGCGATACAAAGCGTAACACGGAGGTGGGTAGTGCCTAGGAAGCGATACAAAGCGTAACACGGAGGTGGGTGGTGTCTGGGAAGCGATACAAAGCGTTACACAGAGGTGGGTGGTGTCTGGGAAGCGATACAAAGCGTTACACGGAGGTGGGTGGTGACTGGGAAGCGATACAAAGCGTTACACGGAGGTGGGTGGTGTCTGGGAAGCGATACAAAGCGTTACACGGAGGTGGGTGGTGTCTTGGAAGCGATACAAAGCGTTACACGGAGGTGGGTGGTGTCTTGGTGATAGTTGTGTGACAATACAAAATGAAAAAGTTTGGCTCGTCTGGCTGCCGATATCTGACTGACAACATGTGTTGCTATGGTTACTGCCAATGACTAATGACAATGATTATGTGTAAGTATGATAGTGTGTGTATTTGGCTAAGTTGTAGTGTCACGAGTGCGTAAATATAGCGGTAGTCAGAGAAAAACTCCCTGGTCGAAATTACACATATTAAACGTACATAGACATGGACATTTATGTTATTGTTTATTATTAGTTATAAATTATATCTGCAAACCTCGAATCAATATAGACATTGAATGAATATAAAAACTGATGTTACAGTGAGGGGGCTTTCTCAAACAAACATACTTTAGAGGGGTGCACAGGCCAGTGTAATGCAGTGGGGGGGGGGGCGGGGAGTCTAAACAATTTCACATTTAATGAATACTTCATAATATTAAGAGCACTTCTAATCGCGTCCACATCTTTGTTGACCCAATCTCACAGCCGTACCACAACAAACATGTTTGCAATTTCAAAATCAGTATGGAAGCGAAGAGCAGCATCATCAATCAATCATTATTAATAAAAATTATGTATTTATAGAAACACTGACACAGTTTGCGGTGCGAGAGATACTATAGTGCTGTGTCATCTGTGAATGTAATATAAAGACAAATGAGAATCCATCGAAATTACAATCTTCACTTCATTCTTTACACAGTATTATGAGATTTAGCATGTTACTTAAATGATAGCTATGTAATAAATAATGCATATATATATTTTATGAATGGGCAGTCTTGATATATTGAGTGCGCGGTGTGCGTGCGCAATAAGTGATTGGACATTTAACAGTGTGGATGGTATAGTTATTACAATTTAATCAATGGGAATGACATTATTGCCTTTTGCAGAACATGTTTTACATTAAACATCACATTGAACAACAGTACAGTAAACGACATTGAATCTTTATATTTAATTATTTTCTATTCGCTGTCTTTTATGCTGTAGTATAATGTGGACTCTAGTAATGGTGGTCTCCATCTGTAGCTATAACCCACCAGATTCAGTCACAGCAGAAACTTCGTAATTCATGTAATACAAATGTTTCAGTGTCAGTTTTAATATTATTGTAAAAAATGACAAGGTAAAATACTTAAAGTTTCTGCTATCATATGAACTTATAAATAGACAATACTTATTCTAACAACAATGTTTGTTTCAGATATTAAAAACATACAAGGTATTATCGCTAAAAGTGCAAATTTAGACTTGTGGAATCAGTAAAAAAATCTAAAAATATGTATACCTAACAAAGTGTCTAAATGCACATAAGCCCACAAAGCTCATGCTCCCAAACGAACTGTTTTGAGTAAAGTAAACATATTTACTATGCCGCCAGTACGCGAGCGATAATACGTGGTATCCAGTTGTTAATAACTCTCAAACTATTGCCGTGAACATTCTTATGTATAACGTTTCTCAAACACCTTTACCATCATCGGTTTGAAAGCAAACAAATTCGCACCGTTTGGTGTCAGTTCTGTGGGTAGGGCCTTCACCCAAAAACAAAATATCCTATTCTTAAAAACAGCCGAGGTTGCCAGTTTCTCCAGAGCTAAAACTTCGTCACGAGACTTACGTTCGCTATTGTCGCATTTTCCACGATCTCGCGAAAAACACGTGCCCAACAAGTTCACGGGTTGAAAGCTAAATGTCGGCCCAACTATCGAGTATGGCATGCTACGAAAGTATATGCTTTCGACGACTTCAACAAAAGTATGCACCTTTTTGTTAATCCGACTGCGGATATTTCTTAAGCTATTCAATCGCTCAGTGTACTATCGACAATAGCTGCCGATATTTCAACTTACTATCGGTAGTATTGACTAGTCGACTATTGCGATGCAACGAACGTTTAACCCCTACTTCATATAGCTAGCGGTCGTGATGCGCCTGTCCACAGTGTCGATACAGCGGAGCAGCCGAGTAGATATCGCGTGCGTGAATCCAGGCAAGGCCTTCCAACTTGTCGACCCCCACTTCTTCTGGACAAACGGGCAGGCGGAGAAGATCGCCGACAGCCGCTTCGGCGTCGCTGAGTCGGGCGCGCTGACCATCGAGGATGCGCAGCCGCGCGACAGCAACAAGTACACGTGCCGAGTGACCAGCGCCGACAT
Source organism: Lamellibrachia columna (assembly GCA_963662155.1). Classification (NCBI taxonomy): domain Eukaryota; kingdom Metazoa; phylum Annelida; class Polychaeta; order Sabellida; family Siboglinidae; genus Lamellibrachia; species Lamellibrachia columna. Next base: position 12,237,807 of record OY759263.1, read on the forward strand.
GGACACTGACACGGACAGTCCGGTAGTGAAGCGGAAGGAGGCTTGGTTCTATCATCACCTCGTCGGTGAGTGGCTCCTGTTTTGTCGACTCGAGCACTGTAGCATGTGGTGCGTTTGATACTGGTCAGAAACCGCCATTTGCACATAAACCGATACCAGCTTTGGTGCTACAATGAAACAGATTTGCCTGCGTTAGTGTGCTCCGGTAAGCTAAGACATCTATGCACATATGTGAACACTGTAGCTTGAAGGATGATCAACCCATATTGCGTTAGTGTGCGTTTTATGGACACTTCTTGTTTTAAAACACTTTTATTGCGTGGAGACCAAAGCTCGGCAGCGCATCAAAACAAAGGGGGTTAGACAATTTCTAATCGATAAGCAGTTCTAGTTGTAAACAGTTGGATTGGTACGCTGAGGAGCAGTTCTAGTTGTAAACAGTTGGGTTGGTACGCTGAGGAGCAGTTCTAGTTGTAAACAGTTGGGTTGGTACGCTGAGGAGCTGTTCTAGTTGTAAACAGTTGGATTGGTACGCTTAAGAGCTGTGGGGCATGAACTAGTTTAAACCGGTGGATTTTTTTTTTATGGCGAAATGTTGTTATATTTCCTACAAACTTAACACTGACAGGGTGTGTGGATTAGATTAGAATGATATGATGATCGAAGCTGTCCTTTCTGTCTTGCAAGAGTGAGCAGTGAATGTAAATATGCTGCTCATATCATGTTATATTTCAGTTATTTGTTTACCGTTACATTTGTTGTGCAGAAATGTGCGTAATATTAGCGACCAGTTGATGCTGCATATTACAATTGCAATGTAAAATTAATGACAACGCATCGTTATTTTGTACTAAATGGTGGTGTTCCGAAATTGCCACACGAACGGCAAAATGGTTGTGTTATATTGATGTTTTCGTGATGAATCTAATCATCATTAGGCGTCGAATGTGTATACAATGCTTAGACGTTATTAATTGGATGTGGCACGTTTTGTGGAACCCGTCGTTAAAAATCCGTGTAAACTATAATATCCTGGATAATTATCTTTATAAAAACACCAAAAGTTTTTAACTCAGATTACACCCATCTAGAACAAATAACAGGTTTACCCTTTCTGCATCATCTAAACCTGTATGACACCCTCGTAATAATTAAGAGGCGGAGTGGTCTTAGCTTTGCAAGAATACTGAAACCGTGATTCAACGATGTGCTATGTTTTTTTTCTGGGCAAATGTTTCTTTGACTTAAACCGCTGTGCAATATCAGATACATCTTGAAGTAGATTTACAACATTGATTTCGCCACTATTTTCACAATGTAGACCGCATCTGCAGCAGTTGCACTATGTGTTCAATATAATATTCATTCGATTATATTTGTGTTTTGTATATAATTTGTTATAGTTGGATAAATGAAGTATTATCATTATCATTATGTGCTCAGCAAGTCCTGTCGAAAGCTGTGCTAATTTGTCCTGGTTTAAACCTCACGTAATCCCAGGAAGATATATTAGATATATTCGTGGGAAATAGATGAGCGAGGTTTTATATATCGACGTGTTATGTTGGTGTGTTATTACTGTGTGGTGTGTTATTTTGATGTCGTGTCAGAGGGATAAACGGACAAACAAATGAAAAATCGAAAACGCAACGCGAATTATCGCCGCATAGTCAGCTATGAGTAGCGGGCGTCATCATCATCACCCATGTCACGGGATGGCTTGTCTTGTCTCATGGGATTGCTTGTCTTGTCTCACGGGATGGCTTGTCTTGTCGCACTGCAGTCTTCACGCTGCCCGAGTTCTCACTAGTCGTGCGACTCGCCTACTTCCAAGATATGTGCGGGGCGCCTTCCGTCGAGCAGGACTCGGCAGACAAGTTCAACGAACAACTGTGTGACACCACTATGTGCCTCTTCAAGACGACAGCTGAGTGTCACCCTATCACCGTCACGGTAAGACACGTGATCGATAGATGTCAACTGTGTCCGTTTTGAAGCTAGTTCCTTGACGCTTCAACTAGACACTAGGACTATTAGGAATATCTTTATTTCTATTAATAGCATTGAAATGTAATAATTTAACACGTTGATGCCATACCTAAACATATCTTCACGGCGGAGCGAAAGGTAGAATCGAACACCAGTAAGGTATTCAGATGGCACACCCCATCAACAGAGCGTTGTACTCGTGTTTATGGTTTATTTGGGTTGCTATTGATATTACTGATTCATTTCAGGAAGAAACGGGCGAGAAGAAGCTGGAATATGAACTTGTTTTTAACATCGTGCACCGACTGCACGACGACTACCGGCCCCCCATGTGCAACGTCCCTTGTCGGAACAAAGCTGTGTGGGACGAACTGCAGAAGGTCTCCACTTTAAACACAATATTTGCCTCAGTTTGCAATCTGTCGTAGTCGACGTCCAGTCCAGAGTTCGTGTCTTATCGCCGTGCAATTCTCAACTGTACACAGTGCCTATAATTCCTATTAACTTCACCACATTTCTTTGTCTTTTGTCATCTGCAAAGTTGTCCGTGAACTTTGCCTGTCATCTTCAAGCTACCACCAGAAGCAGAAACATACTCAATGGCAATGCACTTGTAGTGTTATTCCGCGTACCTGCCTGATTTATCCAACGCACCATTTCGTCACTTCTGAAATACAACGTCGTTTTGTCAAACGTGTCTTTGACCCATCGATCTTCAACCACAAGCGTGCAAGTCTCAATTTGCAACTATGTAATACTAAAGAAATAATTTTTATTTTAAACATTCATTAACCGGAAATACAATTTATAATAAGTTTTTATTATTATAAAAAATAAAAAATCTGGTTTTTGTATTAATATTCTCATTAGGTCCAGCCCCAGCCCAGGCCCGGCCCGGCCCGCTCACACTAGGCCCGGTCCAAGCCCGATGTGTTTAATATTTTTTCAGCCCAGGCCCAGCCCGGAATATGTTGGCCCAGGCCCGGCCCGCAACATTTTGTAGACGCAGCCGGGCCGGGGTTGGACCCAAAGCCCAGCCCGTGCAGGGCACTAACACACACACACACACACACACACACACACACACACACACACACACACACACACACACACACACACACACACACACACACACACACACACACACACACACACACACACACACACACACACACACACACACACACACACACACACACACACACACACACACACACACACACACACACACACACACACACACACACACACACACACACACACACACACACACACACACACACACACACACACACACACACACACACACACACACACACACACACACACACACACACACACACACACACACACACACACACACACACACACACACACACACACACACACACACACACCGACTGTCCGCGCCCACCGGCAAGAAGAAAGGCCTTGTTCATGCAAAGCATCTTCTCTAGCCTACAGTAACATGAACGATAAAGGAAAGGCCGTGGACGAGATGGGTGCAACGCTGGAGCAGAATAACTGATGCCATTGCTGCTGCTATGTTTTCTACAGTGTTCACATAATATTTATCGGCCTATAGGGCTACATGAAAGTGAAGAACTTGGCAAAGAAAGAAGCTATGCGTGGGAAACGGATACAGAATCAGATATCAAAGACGCTCAAGTTGCGATGTCTCGGTGGATACGAACTGCATCACTCGTCAATTTGTTGTAAGCACTATTTTATCGCCTTCGTAATAGTTGTCTCCGTGTTCTATTTCGCACAATTATCATGAAGTTTGATTTTACAGGTGATGTATTAGACATTGACTTTCTCGGACGATATATTGGATATATGCTTGTGTGCGTGCGTGCGTTCGTGCGTGCGTTCGTGTGTGCGTGCGTGCGTGCGCGCGTGCGTGCGTGCGTGCGTGCGTGCGAGTGTGTGTGTGTCTTCGCGGACTAGGTCGAACGTGTGTGCGTGTGTGCGTGCATGTGTTTGGTATGCTTGTGCGTGTTTATGTTGTTGTATATGTGGTGTGTTTGGTGTATGTCTGGAATAGAGTGTAGTGCGTGCGTCGGGATGTTGGTGATGAATAATTAACTACATAATAATAATCGAATAACCATTATTTTAAATCGTAAGCGAACACCAACTAGTCTATCATTGTACATCCCTGAACCTAGCCAATGTATTGTCGTCAAAGCGGACCTTGTTACGAACACTGACGTTGGCAGTGCCGTGCATCCCCGGGACGTCGGGAGCTGGCGGGGACACGGCGTGTCGGCCGTGCAAGACGGGGTGGTACCAGACCAACTTCGCGTCAAGTGTGTGTATAGAGTGTCCGCAAGGCATGGCCACGCACGAGAACGGCAGTGTCAGTCTGATGCAGTGTATCGTGCCAAAGGCAGGTCAGACGTCACTTCCGCTTTTGCCATGCTAATTTAAAAGCTAGAATCGCATAGTTACTGTTGTGTTACACTTATATGCTATGTTATTGTGTCACTCTTACATAAAATGTGGGTACGTACATGTGCACGCACACGCGCACGCGCACGCGCGCGCGCGCGCGCGCACACACACACACACACACACACACACACACACATATAAGTGTGTATATATATATATATATATATACACATACAAACCTATACATACATGCACAATTATAAGCACGTGCATGCAGGCACGCACACATACACGCACGCACGCACGCACGCACGCACGCACACGCACGCATGCACACGTACGCACACACCACACACGTACAACCCATGTCCGTTGTTATTCGAGTGTAATGTTAGTTTGGTGTCGCGTCACAGCGCTGTATTCAGTGAGCGGTCTGCGCAAGAACTTCATCGTGTTGAGTATCGTGCTTCTCGTCTGCTTCTTCGTCGTTCTGCTCGGGTAAGTAACAAGTTCGGCCATGCGTGACAGTCACCTGAAAAGTATCATCGTTAGGCAACAATAATTATACTTGCGCAGCTGTTGAATAGTACAAAATTGCGGCATGTTATTCCCATATACTTAAATGCCAACACTAACTTACATAGTACTAAAATATACATCAGCGTGTTTACATTGAGTTGACACCCAATCTAAATCCACACATTCGAACATAAACGCACCCTTATAATTTTACACGCTCTGAACATGATGAACGTCCAGCTTGTTAATATGTTAAACGCATTCCAGATAAAATAGTACTTCCAACCCCGCCTCTTGCTCCCGTTGGTCCAACCCTTCCCATCTTGCTCCCGATGGTCCAACCCCTCCCCTCTTGCTCCCGTTGGTCCAACCCCTCCCGTCTTGCTCCCGCTGGTCCAACTCCCTCCCTTCTTGCTCCCGCTGGTCCAACCCCTCCCTTCTTGCTCCCGTTGGTCCAACCCCCTCCCTTCTTGCTCCCGTTGGTCCAACCCCCTCCCCTCTTGCTCCCGCTGGTCCAACCCCTCCCTTCTTGCTCCCGTTGGTCCAACCCCCTCCCTTCTTGCTCCCGTCGGTCCAACCCCCTCCCTTCTTGCTCCCGTTGGTCCAACCCCCTCCCTTCTTGCTCCCGTCGGTCCAACCCTCTCTCTTCTTGCCCCCGTTGGTCCAACCCCCTCCCTTCTTGCTCCCGTTGGTCCAACCCCTCCCTTCTTGCTCCCGTTAGTCCAACCCCCTCCCCTCTTGCTCCCGCTGGTCCAACCCCTCCCTTCTTGCTCCCGTTGGTCCAACCCCCTCCCTTCTTGCTCCCGTCGGTCCAACCCCCTCCCTTCTTGCTCCCGTCGGTCCAACCCCTCCCTTCTTGCTCCCGTTTGTCCAACCCCTTCCCTTCTTGCTCCCGTTGGTCCAACCCCCTCCCTTCTTGCTCCCGTTGGTCCAATCCCCTCCCTTCTTGCTCCCGTTGGTCGTTTTTAATGTAATTCCGCGAACAAAACAACCGCTGTTTTTATTTACATACTTTGGCATTGTAATATTTGCAACTGGTTACGGTTATCATGTTAATGTTTAGGTTTCACCAAAAATAGTCAATGTTTACTCACGTATAATAATACGCATTTCTTAAGCATCGGAAACCTGACGTTTTAGCTTGTGACAACAGCACAATTATGACAAACACGTATTTCAGTTTGTTTTACTATCGCAAGTAGATCGCAGCATATACCCCCATTTTGATGAAGCCTAGAGCCACTTTGGTTGAAAGACGTTGAACGCAGGCTAATGTCCGAAAATGGTCCACATTAATTACCTGCCTAGGATCCTGATCGTTGGTCCAACCCCTCCCGTCTTGCTCCCGCTGGTCCAACTCCCTCCCTTCTTGCTCCCGCTGGTCCAACCCCTCCCTTCTTGCTCCCGTTGGTCCAACCCCCTCCCTTCTTGCTCCCGTTGGTCCAACCCCCTCCCCTCTTGCTCCCGCTGGTCCAACCCCTCCCTTCTTGCTCCCGTTGGTCCAACCCCCTCCCTTCTTGCTCCCGTCGGTCCAACCCCCTCCCTTCTTGCTCCCGTTGGTCCAACCCCCTCCCTTCTTGCTCCCGTCGGTCCAACCCCTCCCTTCTTGCTCCCGTTTGTCCAACCCCTTCCCTTCTTGCTCCCGTTGGTCCAACCCCCTCCCTTCTTGCTCCCGTTGGTCCAATCCCCTCCCTTCTTGCTCCCGTTGGTCGTTTTTAATGTAATTCCGCGAACAAAACAACCGCTGTTTTTATTTACATACTTTGGCATTGTAATATTTGCAACTGGTTACGGTTATCATGTTAATGTTTAGGTTTCACCAAAAATAGTCAATGTTTACTCACGTATAATAATACGCATTTCTTAAGCATCGGAAACCTGACGTTTTAGCTTGTGACAACAGCACAATTATGACAAACACGTATTTCAGTTTGTTTTACTATCGCAAGTAGATCGCAGCATATACCCCCATTTTGATGAAGCCTAGAGCCACTTTGGTTGAAAGACGTTGAACGCAGGCTAATGTCCGAAAATGGTCCACATTAATTACCTGCCTAGGATCCTGCATCTTTCAAATATCCCTAGGCAGCTCAGATAATCGATTTCACAACAACGTGTTTTGCCTAAGACAAACCTTAACTTGTGCAAACGTGCTTTCTCTGTCGCTGCGCCTAGGGTCTGGAATGAACTCCCCATCACACTGAAAACATCTGCAACTAAAGCTATCTTCTGAAAAAAGCTCAAGACATTTTTTATTCCAAATTGCATTTCTGCCATAAATATTCGGTTGTCCCTCGTTCTGATAATGACTTTTGCGCGTTTCAGTCACGATTATGTTTAATGTTTCTGTTTGTTGCGCTTCTGAGTTCAGGTTCCTGAGAATATAGACGCCATTGTAGTTAATTATTATCAGTTGATGTAACAATATGCGAACACGTCAGAGTGCGATATCGCACCAACGTTTTCGGTTTGTAAATTTACAGTTTCCTCAACGTCATTCGGAAGAAAGTGTTCATTGCTGTGAACATCGATGGTTCGACTTTGAAGAATGATGTGCCTAAGACAGAGGTACGACAACACACCCGGTTTCTGATTTATGCAAATTGCACTGGCTATGTAATACAGAGGGAAATCGAAATGTTTAGTGTAAAGTTATATTTTAGGTGGGTTGTGTTCCTCCTAGATCCTCCTAGTTCCCTTTATAAAGGGTGAGGCCGACTTGGTCTTGTACCGCTGCACAGCTTCGACAGTTGTCCTGTTTGCTCCCATCGGCAGCCACGCATCCCTCTCCTCCGCCTTTCTCTCATCCCTCTCAACGGCATCTTCCCATCTTTATTGTGGCCTGTCTTTTTCCTGCGGCTTTGCGGTTTCAGCGCCTCAGGGTTGTGTGTGGTAGTCGGCCCTCCTACACCCGAAGCATTGTTGTGGTAATTTTAAACACTCGTCTAAACGAAATACGTCAAGTTCAGTGATTTAGCGATGGTAGTAAGGTGCCTTTTATAATTCGGGGCGCAACTAATCATGTTAGCAGCTAATAAGATACGTCCCATAAACAAGTAGCACGTTGTTCGCTGCCCGATTCTCTGCAAAAGTCTTGATTTTCTGTCGATGCAGTTTCGTTAATTCCACATTAACTCCAGTTGTAAAAATATGTATCGTATAATAAATACCGACTGGATCATGTGGTAAAGCATAGCTTACTTGATATAACTACTAAATATATAATTATTAAACGTATAAAGTAGAACGATCAAATCCAATATAATGTAGGGATCGATCCTTTACACTTACGGCTTCCCGATTTATTTACTTTCCAACATATATGCAGTTGCGTATCTAGGATGTCGCATAAAAGGAGCAGGTGTTGCATTTCTGCAATTTCTTTTAACCAGAATACTATTTCCGGTTTCTTTATTTATCAGTTAAACCTTTCAAGTATTAATGAATGCATCGGCCTTTGTTGGAGCCGACCAATGTTATGTAATGTGTTTGCTCGAGCCTGCACGTGCCCGTATCTACGGCGTGGACGGCGCGGGTTTGTTTATCTTAGAGAATTATGCATATTAAGTAGGCAAGGGCCGGAGTATCACCCGATTTAAGGGTGTTTTAGGTTATTTTCACTAATATTTAAGGAGTGGTTTCTTAGTGGACTAGACCAGACAGGAGATGGTGATTGGTGAACTAGTGTCATGTGTTATCTCAGAAACAAGGAGTATAAAAAGAGACTGGATGAAGGTGTGAGACATCTCGGCGAGAAGATAACGGTGAAAGTAGAGTGGACGCAGCAGGGTCGTATAGCCCGGCGTAGGCGCCCGGATGTCAGACGAAGGTCGCGTGTGAGTCAACCACGCGTAAGGTATAACTTTGAGCGAGGAGGTAGAAGTGTCTACGCTCCCCTAAAGTTAAGAAGTAGTGTGGAACGTGAGAAATTTAATGAAAATGCAGCCGAGATGCGCAGCGAATATCGGCGAGGCGATGCCAAAACGCCACTAGCGAGACGACATCCCTGTTGCGACAACCGTAGCAGTACGTCTGAAAGACGGCAGAGCGCACAATCGTCTCTACGCTACGTACGCGGCACAGCGGCCGGAGCCGTATGCTAGAACGACGACAGACAACAGAATAGTCTCCGTGCGAGCGAACGCGCTGCAAGACGACTGTAGACGGCCACGTCAGAAGGAGAAACGCAAATGTTCTACGACCCGCCACCGTGCGCCTGGGCACAAGTTCAGATAAAACTGGGCGGAATGAACGGTTCGTGATAACGTAGAAAAGGGATAGTACTGTTATCCAGGGAGAGATGCCTCGGAACTGACTTTGACGCTCTTAGAACAGGGTTGTATAATAGTAAGACACGTCGAGGTACGTCAGCAAACACGGCTGGTTTCATCTTTAGTCATGATGAGTATAACGATATAGTTTACTTTGGGTTGATGGTTAGATAGCGATGGGTAATGTTAGAAGCTATTAGTAGTTATTTCGCAGGGTGAATAATTCCTTGGCAGATTACTACATAATCGGAGTTATTTGCTTATGATAATTGCATAAACCGATGAGTCTACTTATTTTCTTGTAAATTACTGAGTAACTATTTTTGTTGTTGTTGATTTTTTTTGTATCCAGTAATACCGAGGATAACACATTAAAACACACTAACGTACAATGTTTTCAATGTGGTCCTCGTGTTTTTTTAGAGGGTCCTTTTCTAGAGTTAGTGAATCCATCACCGTTTTTTTCCATTTCCCTGCGTGTGATCTTTTACTTCCCCTGGCATAAACACCAGATAGAAGGGACCAACGGTTTTCACTGTCTCTTCCGAAAGACACAGGAAAATGGAGTGAACGAAATCGCCCAAGCTTCGTCGTATATTAAAAGTTTATTTTTATTTCACTTGTCTTCTTTGTCTTGTGCATGTATGCAACCATCGTTCACGAGCGTTGAATTATACAAATGAGGTTTTCGAAATAGACCAGAGCCAACCTAGTGAGCGGAAACCCCGCCAGTCCGTGACAGTAGGTCAAAATGGGTCAAACCTAGTCACCCACGCTACCATGTAGCGGTGCAACGGAAACATATTAGGCCAAAGGGGTCTTGGCCCAATGCCTGCGCGATCCCCTTAAATGCGCCACTGCATGCATATTTCGTAACAGTTGTTCCTATGTCATGTTGCTGTCCAAGTTGTCAACGGATAACTTCTTGCTCTCATTGAAGAGTTCAGAAAGAGTGCCACGGCCATCGTCAGACAGAGCGATGAGGGAAGCCGAGCGACTGATGGAGGCGAACGAGCAATGGAACAACAACTACAGGCCGTCCCGACGGCGGCGCTTGTTTCACCGTCTCTCCTGTCTCGTCCGCAGAATCTTCCCGAGACGGCGTCGCCGCCGAGTCGCCCCGGGCCTGGTGGACCGGTCCGACGTCTCGTTCTGCCGGTGCTGCGACGACGACCGGCGAGTCTGCAGGTTGTGTCGCCCTCGGCATTGTCGCCTCGACGAGTCGACGTACCCACTCGCGATGGCGGAATCAGCTCTGTCTTTAGACTCCCTAGACGGAATGGGCCGGTCGTCATCGACGTATGCGAAACTACATAAAGTGGCACTCCGTCGCGCCAAGTCCGCCCCCAACACGTGCCTCGTGCACACGCAGTTCGAGCGTGCATGCGCCAGCAGGGCGGACGGGCCGACGGGCGGGGACGCGAGTGGATCGGACCGACTGGACAAGAACAAGAACGCGAACAACAGACAGAGAGACCACCGACACGGTGGCGGTAGACGATGGAGACTTGCCCGGCGCGCGTCCAATCGAAGCGAGGACGTCGAACTGGACGATCTGTTCGGGACGGATACAAACATGGAGACACAGCCACTAGTGGGCGGGTCGCGCCCGCCTAACTCGTGCCCCCTTCCCCGTGTGCCCACAACGCGCAACCGCCTTCCGTTGCATGAAGCGACATGGCCAGTGTCAGCATCGCGATTCTCTGCGGCCAGACGAACTGGCGGACGTGATGGACGTCATGCAGGCCAACAAGCCACTTTGCCGAATTACGAAATGTGCGAGACACAGCGCGAGAGTTACGGCACCCCGGCGAGCGAACGCCACCGTCTCCATGGTCACGGGTCGCGCGCAGGTCACGTGCTCACCACGACCGTCGATACCTGCTATGTTCCATACGTACACAACCGATCGAGGTCCCCGCCACCGCCTTATCCATCAAACTATGTCGACAGCAAAACGTTGCCCTGACAGTAAGACGTTGCCCTGAACAGGCGCTTTTGGGACATATGCTTATGATTTCGTATGTTGTTATGTTTTAAAAGACGAAGTATTTTATTGGACATTCTAAAACGACACAAACCAAAAACCGGTCGTATAACCGTATTAACCTTCACGCGTGGATAACCACGAGACGAGGTGAATGATATGCTCAAGAACATCATGTAGAGCTAAGCAACTATTGCTGGCATTGACCGTGTCATTATTTTGTCAATAAATACAATATTATTACCTTCATTTATTATATTGTGCAAACTAATGGGGAACTTCGTGGAACCATGAAGCCAAATACGCAACGGGTGACGCTAATTATCCCGCGCAAATTATCTATGCACAAACCGTGATTTCAACTTGACTGGATATTGTTTAAAATCGGCCAGATATTGGCTAAAATCGGCCAATGTAAATTTGGGGAATACATACATAATTATATACCCGACAAAAGGTGATGTGTCAGCGACGTAACAAGACAGTCACACTATTGGACTCTCAATAATGCGACGGAGCATTCAGGTCATTTTAAGTCCAAACTACACCTAACAAGAACGAGACGCGGTGACGTCGTGATTAGATGCTGTCGATCTCACATTTGGAAGACAAAGGTGAATGTGTTGGTTTATTGTAGTTGGTTCGATCACAGAGAATGTACTGTCTACAAGATTGTCCCTTACGTTTTCTTGCCCCTAATTAAGTAACCGTATAAATTTTACTATATAATATTAATAATTTACGGAATGTGTGTTTGATTTTTCCGAAAGTCATGCTGGGCATCGGTAGTGATGTTGTTTCGGACCAGACGTGCTGTGATCTCTGATCTGACAACATGTTCAGTAGAGTTTACAGGATTTAATACAGGATTTAATACACATTTAATGTGAAAGAATAGACGAATGCTTAACTTATTCAACTTACCGAAGTCCTACTTTTCATTATCAAGATAACAACAGTATGCAGTTTACTTATCTGATATCAGTCTAAAACAAATATTACATTTCACGCCTCCTTCAATGGAGAACTACAATTGTTTTCCGAAATAAACCTTTGTTTGCAGTTGTTTTAAATTGCACCGTGTGTGCAACATTGCTTCAATGGAACCCTCTCATCACGCTGAGTTTTAACCTACATGTCACCTAGCCGGTGAACTAAGAGCATTTGGAAACTGTATCATACGGGTAAGCTCTTTAAGGTGTCATTTAAATATGGTTGAGCGATAATACGGGTAATTACTGTTATAATTTCGGTATGGTTTAACAAGCCTGGCGTTCTTTGCTTCTGTAAGCATGCGCCTTATTATGGTGACACGCTGACATTTGAAAACTAATGTACCATTTGTTAATATGAATCTGATCGGAAAAAAAAAGACATTACAACGACTTTTAATATTGTTAAAAAATTACAGCGAGTCTAAGACTAAGTCACTCTAATGTTTAAAGTAAATACGTTCGCAAGAGCCCAGATTCAAAGAACACTTTGGGACTTGGTCAAACTGTTCCTTATATTTGTTGTTCCTTATATCAATGGTATATCATTATAACTGTACTGTAACAGGGCCAATCAGCTTATGCCTTAAAACGACGTCATGCTTAACAAATATGTTAGGTTTTTTGGAAGAAATCACTAAGTGGATAGACGTGTGATCGCCAGTAGATATTATCTACTTAGATTTTCAGAAAGCTTTTGACAAAGTGCCACATCAAAGATTACTACTTAAATTAAAAGCCCATGGCATCGGGGATAGCATAACTGACTGGATAGAACAAAGGCTGACTGACAGAAGACAACGAGTTGTAGTAGATGGAGAAGTTTCAAATTGGAAATCGGTTTTGAGTGGGGTACCTCAAGGATCAGTATTAGGACCTATATTATTCTTGATATATATCAGTGACTTGGACGACAGGGTGCTTGGACTACTCGGCCCACGGACAACTCGGCCTGGGACAACTCGGCCCAGTTCGAGACAACTCGGCTCCGATTTTGAGACAACTCGGCCCAGGTGTCGAGACAGCTCGGCCCAATGATAAATGATATGATGGCGCTTAGTTAGAGATAGGTCGGCCTAGGTGTCGAGACAGCTCGGCCCAATGATAAATGATGTGATGGCGCTTAGTTAGAGATAGGTCAGCCCAGGTGTCGAGACAGCTCGGCCCAATGATAAATGATGTGATGGCGCTTAGTTAGAGATAGGTCAGCCCAGGTGTCGAGACAGCTCGGCCCAATGATAAATGATATGATGGCGCTTAGTTAGAGATAGGTCGGCCTAGGTGTCGAGACAGCTCGGCCCAATGATAAATGATATGATGGCGCTTAGTTAGAGATAGGTCAGCCCAGGTGTCGAGACAGCTCGGCCCAATGATAAATGATATGATGGCGCTTAGTTAGGGCGATAACGGGGAAGTGGAATGTTTTCGTGCCGTAGTTTGAATTACGAACCGACATCACTACGCATATAATTTTTTTATTATTACATATGACAACTATTGCATGGCTTTGTGAACGTACATTTTACATTTGCTGTGAGAATGTAATTAGACACGACTGCCGGTGTACTACCAACGGTGAGAGTAGCCATGGCCTATGATAATGGGAAAGGTTTCCGCATGCGCAATAATTCGGCTTTATTCCTCGGAATTCTAATTTTTACCAGATTCTGTTTGCTAGTTTATGCAAGTAATTTTCTAGTAGTATGATTGGAACTTCTGGGCGCCATCATAGTCGGTTTGATGCAAATAACGTATTATGATTCAGCTATTAAACTGGAAAATACTTTTTATTGCATTTGGCTCATTCCAATTTCTAAAGATCTGAATGAATTATAACAAATAAAAGCAGTAAAGGAGGTCAATATATTCTTCATATGCACCCACTTACATGTTCACACACATGATATGTGCATAGTATTTATTATACATTACGTACGTATTATGTTGTTTCTTTCCTCTTTACCCCTGAATTCCGGTTGAGCTTGGCATCGATACTGGGTGTCAACTTCCCCTTCACTACCGTATCCACCACCTGTCACCACTCCCTCTATCCCTCGCTCATTTTCAGTAGTTCTCGCACTCTTGGTCTGATTTTCATGCTGTTTATTATGGAAAGAAATGTATTCTTTGTGTTTGTGTTTATGTTTGTAAATATACATTACTTGGGTGTTTGGCTTCATTTGATATTTCAAGAAAGGTGTGAATGAAGCATATAGCAGTTTTGGCAACACAATAGAGAAGGAAGGTGTGTGCTCTATCAATCCCGCCGTTGATTGGTCTGTGTCTGGTGTTGACTCCGCCCATGCCCGTCTCCAATTGGCCGTTGATTGATTCAATGCCCATCTCATACAGAACCCGCACTATAATATTTGGTTGTTATTTCTTGACTTGACTTAACATTCTTTAAATGTTTTACGTATATTCTACTACATCTAAAGCATGTGTGTTTATATATTTCAATCCATGGCGTGTTTGTTGATGTTTTTATATGTAGTTTATTAAATGTATATGGATCCATATTTTACCTTTTGTACTCCGTTGTTGATAATGTACCATATTATATTAGTAGTGGATTAACGATTGTGCATTAGGTGATAAAAGCATGAAACTTGGTAGATATTATGTAGACTAATATATAAGGATCATGTTCAGATTCACTACGAATTTAGCATAACAAAGGCATTCTACTGAAATGGCTAACAACTAAGAATTTTTAACAGAACATTACCCTGAACCAATTTCCACATCACACAGGGGAATTTAAACAGGTGTTATATTTCTTGTTAATTAGAGGATCAAGCAAAATCTGCTCAGTTCCTAACTTCTATTCAATGCATTCAAAGGCGACTTGGTCGTGGTAGGCCTTCTCGTCATCAAAGTCAAAGGGAAGCCAACTTCAGGTAAATACTGCTGATGTCTGACGCTTTGTTTCAGTGCACATTGTACAATGCCGTTATTCAAACAAAAAGACCTGCTCAACGAAACAATACAAGAGTATCAAGCCAATTACTATGGCCTCCGCACACTGCTGACACACACAAATCAAAGGACAAACGACTTGAAACAATCTGCTCAGTAAAACAAAGCA
Source organism: Lamellibrachia columna (assembly GCA_963662155.1). Lineage (NCBI taxonomy): Eukaryota > Metazoa > Annelida > Polychaeta > Sabellida > Siboglinidae > Lamellibrachia > Lamellibrachia columna. Next base: position 12,253,050 of record OY759263.1, read on the forward strand.
GGAGTAGTGAAGCCAGTTAATATAGCATTCAAATATTTTTAACACACACAAACCAAAACCAACCAACATATAAGATCAGCTCAATAACACAATACAAGAGTAGGACGTCAATTACTATGACAAATCAAAGGACAGTGTCATCATTTCAGGGTAATGTAACAATTTTAGGGTAATATAAGTGTTGGTAGGTGTACTATAATTATGGAGTACACTCTATAATGAATTTATACACTTGTATACGAAGATAAAAAAAAGTTTACCTTCAATAATCTCTAGAAAGTCAAAACGAAAACACACACGAAGCATTTTATATCTTTATTAATGATAATAATATTTTATTAATAATAATAATTAAATAATATATATATATATATATATACGTTAATATATATGACATAGGCCTACAATATCGTGGTGATTATTGCCAGGGTTACGGGTGATGTGTTTCAAGAATACATGGGATAACATTTGGATTCAAGGTTAATTTAGCAATTTATCATTGGGTCGAGCTGTCTCGATACTTGGGCCGAGTTGTCTCAAAATCGGAGCCGAGCAATTTATCATTGGGCCGAGCTGTCTCGACACTTGGGCCGAGTTGTCTCAAAATCGGAGCCAAGTTGTCCCGGGCCGAGTTGTCGGTGGGCCGAGTAGTCTAGAATTCGGACGACAGTATAACAAGTAACGTACTGAAATTTGTGGATGACACAAAGCTGTTTAGAAAGGTTAATACTCATGGTGATAAACAACATTTACAAAACGATCTAGACAGATTAGTGAAATGGTCTGAGAAATAGCAGATGTTGTTCAATTTTGGGAAATGTAAATGCCTACATATGGGACATGGGAACTTGGATGTAAACTATAAAATGGGAGATACTGTTCTGGGTACTAATGTAAAAGAAAAGGATTTAGGAGTTACAATAAGCACTGATATGAAAGTTTCAGAGCAGTGTGGTATTGCAGCTTCAAAGGGTAATCAAATTCTTGGATTGATTAGAAGAAACATAACATACAAGGGAAAAAAGTTAATTATACCTCTTTATAAAGCAATAGTTAGACCTCATTTAGAATACTGTATACAAGCATGGAGACCATATCGTAAGAATGATATAAATACGCTTGAACGCATACAAAGGAGAGCAACTAAAATGATTCCAGAACTGAGAGACCTTAATTATGAAGAACGCCTGAAAGAATGTGGTTTAACAACTCTAGAGACAAGGAGGTTAAGAGGAGATCAGATTGAAGTTTTTTTTAGATATTGAATGGGTATGAAAATATTGATAGAAATATGTTTTTCTCACTCAAGAAGGATAGCAGAACTAGAGGACATGAGGTAACATTAGTAAAGGATCAATGTAGATTGGACATCAGGAAGCAATCGTTCTCACAGAGGACAATAAATGAATGGAACAAATTGTCTACAGATTGTGTAACTGCTAGCAGTGTGAATATGTTTAAAAACAAGGTTGACACATATCTCAGGAGGCGGGTTATAAGTAGATGAACATTGTTGGACTCTCAATAAGCAGGGTTGAAAAAAATCATGATTTTTATTTTTTTTAAATCGGATTTTTTAAAATTTAAATCGGATTTTTTTATTTTTTTTATTTATTCGATTTTTTTTTTTTTTAAATCTGGTATATAGATATTTATATAGATGTTTAAATTTGTAAACTCTTGTTCTATTCGAATCAATTTGGGTTCTTGTCTTAACAGAGGGTACATGATTTTTGCTTATATAAAGACATTAGACAATGTCCACAAGGCCTCACCCCCTGAAGTTGCATAATTTGTCTTGGAAAGGAAAGCATGCTGTGTGTCTGTGGCTGTAGCAGTGGTAATTATTGTTTGCTTATAGGGTGGATTAGCACCTGTCCAGGGCTCTGTGTACTCTAAGGACTATCAGGCTATCTGGTGTCAATACAGCTATACAAGTGTGTGCACTTTTTGTTTTGTATTAAAAAACATACAAAACTTTGTTGATCTCGATGCTTGTAAACAATTATTTGTGTTAAATTCATATAAATCAAGGATTAAAAAACCAGAAGTCAAAAAAATCATAAATCAATGATTTTTTTTGGAGTGATTTAAATCATGATTTAAATCAAACAACACTGTCGATAAGCCAATGGCTTCCTTGTCCACTTGCCATCTGGGCCTTTGGCTTGGATGGCAAATCATGTTAAATCAAGCACAGACAGGTGCACATGATAAAAGCAAGCCCAGGCAATACAATACTGTTAAAAAATTTAGTAGTAGCTCACTTGATAGTTCAGCTCTGGAAATTGGGACTTCAAATGATTGCCTGGACATTCCTTGAATCTTTCTTTGATATCGATTTGTCCAATCGTACACAATGAAGCAGTACAACATTATAGTTATGTCTCAATTGCTTAAGTTTAACTCTTGTTGGCTTAATGACACAACCACACTTCCCTTGAAGTCTTCTCCAATGTTATTACTGCTATGCACCTACACCACCCAACTTCTTTCGCGCTTTCCAAATTGTGATTGACACCTGTTCTGCTCTTTTAAAAGCTAGCTGTCAAGTGAAACCATACTGCAACTATTACATATATCTGTTATCATTTCTATCTGCTAACAAATTGGTAGAAAATGCAAACATAATAGCTGCAAAGAGTAAAAGTTGCAATTGTATGTAACATGTTACTAATGCATTACTACATTGATTTTCTGACATTTGATTTTGCCATCTCGTCAGAAACTTGCCAACCCTGCCACGTTCACGATGTACATAGCCAAAGCATTCACGTTGTATATAGTCACCACAGTGCGACACTGCTCCAGAGTGGGATTATATACAGTCAGCACAGTGCGACACTGCTCCAGAGTGGGATTATATACAGTCACCACAGTGCGACACTGCTCCAGAGTGGGATTATATACAGTCACCACAGTGCGACACTGCTCCAGAGTGGGATTATATACAGTCACCACAGTGCGACACTGCTCCAGAGTGGGATTATATACAGTCACCACAGTGCGACACTGCTCCAGAGTGGGATTATATACAGTCACCACAGTGCGACACTGCTCCAGAGTGGGATTATATACAGTCACCACAGTGCGACACTGCTCCAGAGTGGGATTATATACAGTCACCACAGTGCGACACTGCTCCAGAGTGGGATTATATATAGTCACCACAGTGCGACACTGCTCCAGAGTGGGATTATATACAGTCACCACAGTGCGACACTGCTCCAGAGTGGGATTATATACAGTCACCACAGTGCGACACTGCTCCAGAGTGGGATTATATATAGTCACCACAGTGCGACACTGCTCCAGAGTGGGATTATATACAGTCACCACAGTGCGACACTGCTCCAGAGTGGGATTATATACAGTCACCACAGTGCGACACTGCTCCAGAGTGGGATTATATATAGTCACCACAGTGCGACACTGCTCCAGAGTGGGATTATATACAGTCACCACAGTGCGACACTGCTCCAGAGTGGGATTATATACAGTCACCACAGTGCGACACTGCTCCAGAGTGGGATTATATACAGTCACCACAGTGCGACACTGCTCCAGAGTGGGATTATATACAGTCAGCACAGTGCGACACTGCTCCAGAGTGGGATTATATATAGTCACCACAGTGCGACACTGCTCCAGAGTGGGATTATATACAGTCACCACAGTGCGACACTGCTCCAAAGTGGGATTATATACAGTCACCACAGTGCGACACTGCTCCAGAGTGGGATTATATATAGTCACCACAGTGCGACACTGCTCCAGAGTGGGACTATATACAGTCACCACAGTGCGACACTGCTCCAGAGTGGGATTATATACAGTCACCACAGTGCGACACTGCTCCAGAGTGGGATTATATATAGTCACCACAGTGCGACACTGCTCCAGAGTGGGATTATATACAGTCAGCACAGTGCGACACTGCTCCAGAGTGGGATTATATACAGTCACCACAGTGCGACACTGCTCCAGAGTGGGATTATATACAGTCACCACAGTGCGACACTGCTCCAGAGTGGGATTATATATAGTCACCACAGTGCGACACTGCTCCAGAGTGGGATTATATACAGTCACCACAGTGCGACACTGCTCCAGAGTGGGATTATATACAGTCAGCACAGTGCGACACCGCTCCAGAGTGGGATTATATACAGTCACCACAGTGCGACACTGCTCCAGAGTGGGATTATATACAGTCACCACAGGGCGACACCGCTCCAGAGTGGGATTATATACAGTCACCACAGTGCGACACTGCTCCAGAGTGGGATTATATACAGTCACCACAGTGCGACACTGCTCCAGAGTGGGATTATGTACTTTTGAAGAAGAAGAATCGTGATGGGCTAAATTTATAATTGGAGCTGATCAGCAGCAGACTTAAGTTGGGTTCTATTACATTCATTGTAATTGCAATTAAAATACCAATTCCAGAATTGGAATTGATGTTTTGTTTTAAAAGGAATTGGAGTCGGTGATAATACAATTGGTATTTTCAATTACGTCATATACTCTTGGGTGCCAAATAGCCGTATAGGCCAAATAAGAGTATATGTTGGCAATTCGGTCAAATTTAATAATAGTGCAGTGCCAAATAACAGTATGGGGGGGGGTGCAAATTGTTCAAAACAAATAAATTGAAATACTAGTATAGTGCGAAAAAGTCACTAGTATATTTGTCTTTTTTAGCGCAGAAACAAAATTGTTTGACTTGACATGAAGGCGTCCTTAGTAAACTATTCGGATTGCCGTGTATTTCGTTTTTTTTTTGCCGAGTATACATAAACTTTGTGCATGTTTGCATCACGTCACCACAGATATAGTAACAACCTTTTATATCTGCAAAAAATGGAGAATTTTCAAGTTTTAAATGGACATTAAAGTTTTATTGAATACGCAAGCGTTTCAGGGGAACCCATCGCCAGCCGGTTACAGCCGCTTTGAGGCGTTGCACACAGCGACCATTTATGGTCGGTTTACACAGTGATAATGGCATTTTAACTATTAATATACTATGTCGAGCTCCTGAGAACTAAGGATTCCGACCGATTCACCTAATCATAGAAATCTGATGGCCTAATGCTTCGGGATAAAAATCTAGGATCCTTGGAAACATGGATTCCAGCTAAATTAATGACTGTTGTTCGAATGGATGACAACTTGGCCATCAGAGGGAGCCACATGCAGCTCCAGAATTAGCCACGATTATCAGAGAATATAGACTGGCACAAATGTTTCAATCTAATAATAGTATAGTGCCAAATATGGTGCGTATAGGGTGGCATTTTTCATCAAATAAATACGCATATAGCGACGTTTATTCGGCACTCAAGAGTATCTTTTTAACTAAAATTATTCGCTACAAATAATCAACGTACAATATAATGTTGCCCTAATCATATTAGTTTTTTGCAGACATTAAATAAAGCTGCTCTAAAAGTAGATGTTATTTTTTAGTGTTGGGTATAATTATGGGTATAATTATGGCTTTGTTCACATGCTGTTATTTTGATATATGAAATATTTTGATAATTGATATTTTTATGTGCAATGGGTATGTGTAATTGGTTTGGAATTGATATACTGTAATTCACCCCAGGTCTGGTGGGCAGTTGTGTGTGTACACAGCCATGTTTTAAAGTAACTCCAGTCTACATATGTTACTTCACCGATAATATCCTTCAATGATTGATTTTTTATTTAAGTTTAGAAAACAATATGCAGAATGGGTAAGTGTTAGACATTTTAAACAAACACAAATGACCTGCAAAAAGTATAATATTTTTCTCATTAAATTTATGCTGTATTACTAAATAACTGTATGTTTTCTTAAACTTAAATAAGATGCCACATACAAATCATCCTGTCGTTTGTTGTATAGCTGACGATGGCCGACAAACACCAGAAACTGCGCCTCCTACTGACTGACGCCATCATTGACCTGTGTCGGCGCGAGACCTTCTACATCGAAGAGCTGCGGATAGAGGGCACTGTCTGTCTCGTGTCGGATCGCTCGAGTGTCGTTATTGCACAGATCACTGAGCAGATTGGTGAGAACTCAGCCAAGAAAGACTCTTCAAATGCCAACCAGGAGCCGGACTCTCTGCACGAAGAACTGAGACACAATGACAGTAACACTGACCGCGGGCAGGACGTTGATACAGTGGCGGTCAGCGACAAAGACAGGTAATTTGACATATTAACATTGCTGATGAATCTACCCAGAATGACTCATACTCATATTATATTTTCATGTGAATTTACAGATTATATTTTAATGTGAATTTACAGATCATGTTTTCATATAAATTTGGGCAATTCCACCAAATGGTCAACCTTACCATCATTTTAAAAACGTATGTTTATCTGTGTAAATGAAATGGTACCATTTTGAAGATAAACATCTCTTCCAAAAATTAAATATATTTTATGTATCATAATATCATTGCATAATCATTACAAAATATTTGACGTTAAATATAGTGGTATAGAATATGCAACTTTTCAGATAAATTCAACATTCTGAAAAACAAGTAGTTTTTCATCATATTTTCTTTTTGGTTCCAGAATGTTTTATTGTAGTAATGAGATAGAGTGACATACTAGTCTAACTGTCAAATTTAATTTCTCTGTGTTCAGCATGATTAGAGGAATCCTGATTAAAATTTCAGTCAAATCAGGCATGTATGTCCATAACACAGAATAATATTTTTTATTGTATTGTTTAATATTTAAATTACTTAATAAAAAAAATAGACAGAGTACAGTAATTCTCATAGTGCAAAGTTCATAGGGCTACCACATTTTGTCAAATATTTTAACTATGCAGGAATGTGTCTGGGTATATAGTATTACATACCACATATAACTCACCATGTGTATCTAAAGCCATTATTTTTACTTAATGCTAGTTCTGTCACAAGCTAGTTCTGTCAGAAGGGAAAACTACTATGCCCAGCGTTGAAAATTTGGATTTCTACATTGACTGGGGCATCAGCATGGACATATCAAGAAGCACATGTATAATACAAGATCATAAGAAAGGAATTTGATTAAACCAAGGATATGTGAAATAGAATATGACCCTACAGTTTATCCTCGAGAGTCACCATAGTCAAATCTAGTCCATTTCGAATAAAACAGAAACGAAAAATAGCGTGTATTGGAAGAACTAAAGCAGAGCTTTTAGATATGACATACTAAATTAAATAGTTTATTGGAACTATTTAAAAAAGTACAAATAAACAGAACAAAATAAAAACAAAACATACAGAACAATGATGGGGTGTGTGTGCGTGCGTGCGTGCGTGCGTGCGTGCGTGCGTGCGTGCGTGCGTGCGTGCGTGCGTGCGTGCGTGCGTGCGTGCGTGTGTGTATAATATATATTATAACGGCAGATCGTTCTAAAGGCGCGGTGCCGTCACGGAGAAACTCCGTCGACCAGACAGTGCCATCAGTTAGTAGGTTGCTGTCAGCGGAACGAAGCCGGCGCCCTGGTGTGTACGGCGAGATCGTGTCAGCAATCTCCGCAGGCGCGAGACCGTGTAACGCGCGGTAGGTCAACAGAAGAATATTGTCGTCGGACGGGCAGCCAGTGATGCGCAATGAGGGAGGACGTGATGTGCTGATGGTCGCGGCGTGGCTGTCATGTTATTAGGCGATCCGCTGAATTTTGCACCGTTTGAAGCTTAATTAATTAAACGTACGCTTAGTCCAAACAGCACTTGTACGATCGTCTTGCACGCAAGGGTCGTTAAGCATTTTCGAATTTTTGCGATCTTGTGCAGTTGATAATATGCTCCCTGACACGTGCGAGCGACTTATGTCAGCATACACAAGGTGTTGTCCATGAAGACGCCTGTATCTCTTACAAATGATTGCGGTGTTATGTCACACCCACATACATTGATTGTATCAACAGTTGGAGGAGCTTTACAGTAGGGCACACAGAAAACAATTGCCTTTGTCTTGGCCTCATTTAGCAGTAAGTGATGGTCCATCATCCATAGTTTGGCGTCAACTGTACATCGCTCGATTCTTCGGATAGCATCCTCTACCTCGCAGGGTTGGTCACGAGGGAATTCCGCGTACAGTTGTGCGTCGTCAGCGTATATATGAAACGTAACGCTGTGTTTGGCGAATATGGCGCTAGTTGGCATGGAATAGATAGAGAACAACAGGGGCCCAAGAACCGACCCCCGCGGCACACCACAACACAGCTGTCGTTGACGAGATACGGCATCGCCGATTTTTATGTTGGACAGGTAAAACGACATCCATGCCAGTACCGGGCCTCGTATGCCGATTGAATGTATCTGCTGCAGCAGCATGGTGTGATCCTCGTATGTCGATTGAATGCATCTGCTGCAGTAGTATGGCGTGATCCTCGTATGCCGCAGTAAGGTCGAGCAGAACGAGCCCCTTTCGATGATCAAGCGCCTGGATGATGTCGTCGTGAATACGGTCAAGAGCAGTTTCGTTGGTGTGATGTGGGCGATCTGCACTCAGAATGGGTCGAGAAATTTGTTTTCGTCGATGTAGCGCCGAAGGTCAGCCGCGACATGCCTCTCCAACAGCCTCGAAACAACGCTGATGTTTGGAATTGGGCGGTCGTTCTTAATGTCATTTCGTCTAGACCAGTCTTCTTCGGCATTGACGTGACTAGCGCATGTTTCATGTCGGATGGCACTGTCGCCGCTTCCAGCGACAGATTGATGATGCTGGCTGGAGTTGGTGCGAAAATGTTAATGTTCGTCATCAACAGTACTTTCGGCAAAGGGTCGAGAGAACAAGATTTGCGAGGGCATTTGTTCATGAGTCGGATAATAGCGGTGGCTGTCGTCGACGTAAATGCTGGTAGAGGGCAATGTTCGTGATTGGTGTCGATTTGCGCCACGGTGGACGCGACGGTGGAGGCGCGTCATAGTGATTCAGTGAGCGGCGGACTTTCGCAGTCTTGTCGAAGAAACATACAAGAAAACGTTCCGCCAAATTCGCGAGCGCCGCTGTTCTCGGGAAGCATCGGTGGTAATTTGCGCCCCAGGATGTTATTCGTGACTCGGTACAAGTCACGGGCTGACTGTTGGATATTCTGAGAGTAAAATGCGGATTTAGCTATCACTAGTTGGTTTTTGTAGAGGTCTCGCAGAGTCGTGAAAATGTCTCTATGCACACCTAGCCGCCTCTCTCGCCACCGCCGGTCCGCTCTTCGAAGTCGCATCGCAGCTGACAGCTCTTTGTCATACCAGGGTGTCTTGGTGCGGATGGTGATAACACGGGTGGTGAACGGGTGGTGCATGAGTATTCATCAACTCTGCGATAGTGGTGTTGTTTTGGAGATACAGTCCTGCGATGTAGTCGCTTGGGTCCGTTACCAGTCGCGATGTTCTCAGGTCTGCGACAAACTTAGCGTTATCAGTTTCAGCGTATTTCCTTTAGCTGATCTTTTTTTCTCGGCCGTCTTGGTTTGATTGTGACAAGGTCGCACTGGATCACACGATGGTCGGTTAACAGAGTTTCTACAGATGCGTTTCTACTTTCTACTGATCCCCGAGGTCGAGGATGTTACCACCCACCGCCATAAGACTGGGTGCAATGTCTTCTTGAAAACCCCCCCAAATATTTGTCTTTGGAAAGAATAAGAACAAACTAAACATTATTCGTAGAACAGCAGAAGAAATAAAAAATGTATTTTGCTCATTAAAAGGAATAACAACAGTTGTTAAGATCATATTATATTACATCTTGTATATTTCCATTTCCACAACACCGAAAAAATCATTAGAATTCCATTAATTAATAATTCCAAATAATACTCTGTTCTACCGGCCTGCCTTGATTATTCATATTTTCCCCGCGCTTATCGATTTCGACGTGACGTCACTGATGACAAGGAAGTGCTACGAGAATTGGACATTCCATTCATTCACCGTACCGTTGACAACGACGATAGCGGTTGTTTAGAAGCGAACGTCATAATGGTTTATTGTGCGGCATTATATTGTAATGCAAACAGTAGTAAGAATAAAGTAACATGCCGGTTCATAGGCACTTAACGTTTAGCAAGATTGAGATCGTGAACGCTAAATGACGAGCGACGGCGATTCTGACGGTGCAACTGACATAAACTTATTCGGGCCAGGGCTCTACACTAACTCATAGAAGGCACTTATCCTGTAGGACAAGTAGCGAGTCATGTTTACTTGTCCCACCAAAACTATTCTTGTCCCCCCCTGAAAACTACAAACGCATTGAATTACTATGGCACGATATAACCCACATCTGGATGTATATAATATCCAGGATAATGTTTTTAACAATGCCTTACTGCATTTTCTGAGTGTAGAAAAAATAATAATTCTAAAAAACAAGATAGCATTTGCCAACTTTTATTGTGTGAAAACGTAATTCTACAAATTCTGACCGAAAGGAAATAACTGAATTACAATGTACACCTAGACACCATTGTTGTCATGTTTACAAATAAGAACAGTGCATATTTAACAAGAACTATAATATTCTGCAAGGAACAAACACTGCTAACAGTCCAGTCAGTACGTTGCAAATGGCAACAACACGCAACAAAATAAACGACTAAAAAGTGTTCCATTAATGAAACAGAATAAATTAACCGTCAATTAAAGTGCTTTCCATTATGGCCTATGTATATTCAGAATGTAACTAGACTGAAAAATCACTCATGCTTGCGACTGTATGGTTTATGGTTGCTGCTGTAGCTGTCAGCATAGTTGAACTATAGCGGTGAAATGATTGTACTACGTCGCGTTAATAATTATGTAGAACAAAACAAACGTGCTTAGTAATGTAAACACATGTACGCCAACGCTTGCCGTCGCGCCTAGGCCGCGTGGCGTTAGGCCGTTACGCCAGCGTTTGTTACGATCACGATGTCTTTCTGACATCAGATTCAAATACTGTATTATGCGTTCCCGTGTAGCAATAATGTTAAAAATTCGCTTTGATAATAATTAATGATTGGTATTATGGAGTTTTTAAATTGTTTTAGAGCTGACATGTGTATATGTCTGCACTAAGAACATCTGTGAGTTTGCCAAGTGCTGTTAGAGCATTGCTAAGATACTACTTTTGTACACCTCGGTTATTCAAAGATGCATGGACTTTATTAAATGTTGCATTTGTTCACGGTTCATTATTTTTAAGTGAAAGAGTTTTTGGGTCTATGTTTCTTTATTAGTTATGCTGCATGAGCATTGATGAAAGGGCTTCCTGAGAAAGTAAACAGATTTTGAGTTTAAAAAGAAAGAGAACAGACCAAACATCAGGCTTTCAGTGGAGCTGCCGAAAATTATGATTTTCTTCATAAACATTAAATAAAATTATATAAATATTTTCATTCTTCATAATATAGGCATTTTAAAGTTTTATTTCAATCAGTAATGTTTTGAAGTTGGTATTATGTAATTTGTGCAGTTTAAATAGTAAAATGTGAAGTGTACGTCCAGAACACTCAGAGATGTACGTCCACAGCAGGAGTAGTGTTACGTCCATAACAACATATACACATGACCCTGTGACATAGATACTAGACTTCTCAGAGTTTTGGAAATGTTTGAAACATCATTTTCTCTGAGTACGTCCATAACAGAGCTATTTTAGAACATTTCTCAATAACGAGTAAAGCTTGAGGGCTATCAATTGGCATGTTAATAATAGTAGATCGGTTTCACACTATGCCCATTTCAAAATCCACATATTCCAATTGTGCTGTATCGCACGCCTTGACAAAACATAAAAAATTCTCTCAAATGTACGTCCATAACGCCGGAATTGCCCAGTTACAAATCATAGTTTCATACAAATTTACAAATCATATTTTCATACCTCCTCAATTCGATTTTTTTTTCGCTCGTCTCATTTCAAATTAATTTTGCGAAATGTAATGCCTACTATGTATATAATCAAGCAAGGTGTTGGACCCAACTTCAAATCGAAGACTCTGGACCAAAGGATGAGTATAACTGAAGCACTTGTTCAATTTGTTGCAGGCTGGCGGAGGCGGAGAACATGTCGCGGCGTCTGAAGCGCATCAACAAGGCGCTGTTGCCGATGTACCGCACGGGCGGCAAGTACCTGTGTCCCTTCTGCCCGAAGAAGTACCACTTCAAGCACAGTCTGAAGGACCACATCAACACACACACGGGTAGTCAGCCTCACGTGTGCAAGCACTGCCGACGCACCTTCTCACACCTCGCCAGTCTGTGCACGCACATCAAACGCTGTCACTACAGTCAGATATCGCAGGAGTTCCAGTGCGACATCTGTAAGGAGCGCTTTCTCAACCGCCAGTCGCTCAAGCAGCACTTCACGTGGCGTCACCGCAAGGGGTCGTCGGACAGCGCGGCACAGCAGACAACGACACCTGCCGGTGCCAACGCCACTGAGAGGGCGGAAGCCGGCGGTGACGTCAGCCAACAGCTGATGGAGGAAACGTCCGAGGCGAACGGGTGTCCTGCTCGGGAGGAACCGCCGGAACAGACGAGGGAGACATCCGAACAGATGGCCAAGACATCGACGGCAGCGTCAGGGTCTGCACAGTTCGTGTACCAGAATAACAATCCTCAAGACATTGCTACTGACATGGCCATCGCCAGGCATGGCGTCGATGTGGCGCGGGCGGTAGTTATGTCGTCATCATCAGGCGTCACGCCGATGGTGACATCTCCATCGCTGTATTCACAGCCTCCGCCGATGAGTTTGCCGTCAATGTCGTCTCCGCTCATCGACTACGGCCAGTTCGCTCATTGCCTCATGACAGCGCCACCCAGTTCGATGGCGCAGTTCTACCAACAGGCGACAGCACCGCCGTCGTTCATGCCCGGCCCCGCTGCGCCGGTGGTGTCGCTGCCGGCGCCTGTCACCTTCGAACGGACGATAGACGGCAAGTTCCAGTGCCCGTACTGCGTAAAGACGTACAACTTCAAGCACACGCTCAAAGACCACATCAACAAACACATGGGTAAGAGACCACACGTGTGCAAGCATTGCGGCGACACGTTCACGCACCTCGCCAGTCTGTGCGCTCACATCAAGCGGCGACACGCGGAGCACATGCCGAACGACTACAAGTGCGAGATCTGTCACGACAAGTTCATGAACTACCAGTCGCTGAAGCAGCACCACACTTGGCGACATCGCGACAGGAAGCCGCCCCTGCTGAACGTGTCGGCCGCGCCCGCCGCGTTGACGCCGTCGCCGGCGGTGGTAGCCCCTCCGACACACACGCGCGCCTCCGCTCTCGCCCTGCCGTCCGTCGGCGCCTTCATGAGCACCGTGCTCACCTCGCCGCCGCTCTCGTCGCCGGCCGTGCGCGCCACGCAGCAGCAAAACGTGTTTCCCGGCGCCACGGCTCTTCCGATGACGTCCACGGCGATGTCGGGCGTTCTCCCGCCGCCATCCGTGACGCCGTCGTCCGTGCCCAATCACGCCGAGACGCTCGCGCCGACGGTCAAGATAGAGACGCCCGACTTCGACCCGTGCACTCTGCCCACCCACGACCTGATGTCGCCTGGCAGTGACGCCAAGAACCGACTCGACTACCCGTCGGCTGACGAGCAGGCCAGCGATGCAGGCGGGGGCGGGGACAACGCCGAGGCGAGCGCTGGTCAGCAGTCGCCGTCGGGTTCCATCATGTCCTACTTCGAGGAGATCAACTACCAGACGGAGTACGGTCTCTACCGCTACAAGTGTCGACTGTGCAGCAACGTCTTCAAGATCAAGAACAGTCTGTACGAGCACGTCAACAGCCACCTGGGCAAGAAGCCGCACGTGTGCAGTGTGTGCGGCGTCGCCTTCACCCACCACAGCTCTCTCCACAACCACATGCGCAACAAACACACGTTCCACAGTCGCCAGGAGAAGGAGGCCCAGTGCAAGATCCAGTGTCCGACGTGTGGGCGCAAGTTCCGCTACCCGAGTGAGCTTGACCGCCACTTCAACTACAACCCCGACCACGACCGACCTGGCGCGGCGGTCACACCAGGTGGGACATCAGTCGAATCGCCAGAGACCTACCTCTCCGGTGACATGATTCACCAGGAGAAGTCTTCACCTAGTCAACCGCAGGATTGCTTGTCAAAAGAACAGTTCACAGACTAAATAAGGCGTCGACAGTTATTCACATTGGCAACAGTTAGCTGGACGATCAATCGTTATATCGACAGCGTTTGTTGGGATGCTACGTTAGAATGTTGACTGCAGGGATAATTAAAAAAGCAGAATGTCTGTCGGAACACTGTAGTAGAGTAGTTTGCCAGTAGAAATATTTGTGCAATATGCACTTCTATCCCCACTGCCAATGGTGGAACGTTAACTGCATTAGGAATATCCGGTCATTGTATGGGTATGTTGAAAACATGTTTTGATATATGAAGAAACAATGCGTAGACACAACGAGGTATATAGATTGATAAGGATGCACTGCATATGAAATGTCAGACAATTGAGCAGTATATTTATTTAATGTTGTACGTTATAAACCTGTGACAAGTTGCATATGGAACTAGACCGACATTATAAAAATGGTAAGACGCCTAAACGTATCAAATAACAAGTAGCCCAATGCATAATTATTTCTATTCGAATATGTTTGTAAGCATTTAAAGTTCCTCTATTGTAGGTAGACATATAGACAATAAATATACATAATCTGTCATGAAGTATTTCTATTTGAATGTGTTTGTCAGTATTTAATCTTAGTTCTCTTTATTCTACGACAATAACCACTAATAAACTATTGTAATCGTTATATGCACTCCACACATTTATATAACACCAAATGTGAACACTAATTGTACAGTCTAACACTAATTGTACAGTCTAACACTAAATGGAACGTCTACAAACAGTACGACAAAGTTATTCTAAAGAAACACAGTGTGTTCATTTCCACTGCTGAAATATTACGTTTTACAAAACCAGTTTTACATTGTTTTTAAAACACTATTATTTTTATGTTGCCAAATGGATTGCAAATTCTGTAAAAAAAAATTCCTGAATCGAAATAAAATGTTAATTATAGCTTATTTGTATAAATGGGCTAATGTCATATTATGGTGGTTGAGATTCAGAAATTTGTCTTATTTAGAGCTAGGAAATCACGGTACGAATTAGTATTTAGTCTGTGACTGTTTCTATGTACTTATATATGTCAATATATACAAGCATATGCACTAGTGTGTGCACATATTCAGTATATCAAATGACTAATATGTAAATATGCTTTGACTATTTAATTTGATGTTGTTTTAATTTTGCTGGTGGCAAATGTGACGCAAATGTGAAACGTGACTCGGATTCCGGGGACTGTTTTTTGTATTTGTGATATATTCTATTCACAAAGCTGTATAATGTGTATAAGTAGCTGGTTATTATAATATTAATAACCAAGCCAAACGATATTCATATTGTCAATTATGTTTTCTATTTAGGTGATAATAATAACATGTATGTATTGTATATAATATAGAGAATTGTTATACATTTGTGTGTTGTGAATATAATATTTCCTTTATTATATGATGCATATATATATATATATATATATATATATATATATATATATATATATATATATATATATATATATATATATATATATATATATATATATATATATTACGTGAAATAATGTTAGTCATGTAGACCTCACCTTAGGATGGAACGATCAGATATGATTACGCAGTGATCAGATCTGATACTTGGCATACTTTGGTGTTTAGCTGTTTGTGTTGCTCGGTGTAATCATCATGTTGATAGATAGGTTCAAGTGAACACCAAACTGTATGAAAATGTGGACTCTTATTTTATGTTTAATTTATTTGATGTCACACATACATAGTGAAATAAAGGTCTTGGTAATAATTGATGTAATATAGTTTCTTTTTCAGTCTGAATTACAATAATGCGCCAACTTATATGAACCCGGCACAGCGGGCAATGTGCGGCTACTTCGGTAGATTGTGTAAAGGTTATTCAAACAGTGTAACTGTTTGAATTGCATTCATAGGCGTAACATACATCCTTTGTGTTTACAGCAATTGTTTATTTACAGCACACATATTATAAAGTCACACGGCAAACATATGGCCAATCAGTTCAATTTATAAAACGTCATTAGCCACCATCATTAATTTGTATCACTCATCACTGGTGTACCTGATTATTTGTATTGTTAAATACCACTAAGCCTTCAGTGGCCACACTATTTCTCGTTACTTTTCCACATTACACGGACCTAGAATAAAGTTTACCGACTTTTTTCGTTTGTAATGCCCGTCAAACACATACCGATTATTCAGTTGCCAACATGTTGGCGACTACTTTTTCAGTTGGCAAGTAGTCGTTATATGTATGTTCTCCACCAACAGTTGGCAACCCTTTTTGTGGACAACTGGCATTTGAGAAATCGGTCGGCCGATGGGTAGTTGTCGTCATATAAAAGTCTGTATGTGTATGGCTTCCACTAGCTGCAATACACTTATTTGATTGGCAGCCGTGCACGGAATATCTGGTATTTGCTTTCCGCTTGGCATCTGCCACAATTACGCCGTTTTTACAATCTTGGTTACCCGGATATTTGTCAAAATGTCGCAAAATTCAGGGAAGGAAATTCCACTAACTGAGTTAAATGTTGGTCAACTTAACCATCTGTCACAACAGCTTGATCAGGTATATATGCAGCATTGTTACATAACAGGAAAGTTACACAATCACTTCTTACTCAGCAGCTACATTAAAAAAAACATAATATCGCTCAACCGAAGCGCACGTTTGCCGACTCGAGAGTTGAGTTGATGCTTGGGAGTTGGGGCACGTTAAACCTCGTGAGGGCATGCCCACGTTGCATAGGATACAGTCAGTAATATTTCTTCTTATTTAATATTTTACATGTACAACGTATCATGTTTTTCTCTCCCCAAAAACCCTGATCTATAGTCAAAAAGTCGAGCAGGGTGTGACAAAAAACTGTTATTTTGCATAATGTCAATCAATAATGTGACAATGACAGCTATGTCTATGACTATGTCTGTACGATGTATCGTTTTTCGTATATCTATTTGTATGAACCAGCAAACGTGATTCAATTAAGTGGCAGTTTTTAATACAGCAGGAATACATTTAATAATGCGTTTAATGCTCTCATGTCATGCCAGTCATTTTGATTAGTACTAATACTACTAAATGGCTGATTCAGTTATTCGTGATTTTGTTAAGCAGAGTGCACAGTATATGACTCCGCCTAGTTGTGCCTGACATGTGTCACATTGATTATGTTTGTTCAACAGGAGATTGAGTTCATGCAGACCTCACTCAACCAACTAAAGATGGTGCAGTCCAAGTTTGTTGAGTCACAGGAGTGTCTCAGTAAAGTGACACAATCAAACGTGGGCAAGGACATGTTAGTTCCCCTGACCAGCTCTGTATCCTTGCTACAAAGTCTTGTTACTCTGGCTGCGTTGTTCTATGTAAAACAATTGAAAGTAATTTCTTCAGATGATCATTATAAAGTAATTACAAGTCAGCTATTATCAAATCAAACCGATTCTTATGATGCATATTCCCCAGGTGATCTTCTCAAATTAAGACCAAGGTTCCATTAACCCTAGGAGTGATCAATGATAAATTTCCACGGTGAACACAAATTGGAGTTATTAATAAGGGTGCTTTTAAAAAAATCATAATATCGCTAATAATCATTGCTCGAATGTAATTTTGTTGCTAAAAAGACTCTACTATAATAAAATGAGAACAACTACAACACATAATCTTATCATGGGGGTATACTTTTTTAATTTCATCAAAAAAGAAAGCAAAATTTTTTTATTTTCACCCTGCTACCAGAAAATTACTGAGTGGCTGTATGTTCCTATGTCCAATTGCATATTTAGATACTATGAATGGAAACGTAAATTTATTCTGCGGAGCGTAGTAAAAGCAGTCAAATATAGATACCAACTATGTGATGCGTTTTGTAAGCTAGATCGTCATTAGCTATCATTGACTATGTTCCAATGATACCATTTGTTTCTGTGTGAGGTACTAGTGACGAAAATAAAAATTATTCCTACAGAGTGATACCAAAATCGACTAGAACGCTTTTTGTAGAATCTGTCTTTATTTAAAGAAAATGACAGATCCTTTTTATGAAGACGCGTATAAATATCTAAATTGATATGTACACAGTGAACGACCTTTGTGTAAGAAACAGCTTTCAGAAATATGTTGTGTCTATATATGCTGTACCAGTAGTTATATGTGTCCTTTGAGATTACAGACACAGTGGTAGCCACGCATACAGATGCCATAATTGTCTGTGTATAATACACCTCCAAGTATAATATGCATCCTGATTTTTGCTCAGATCTGAATGTCTATATTACCTACATCAACCCCCGGTTTCCTCACTTTGGATAGTTTGGTTGAAGCACAGTTTAAAGTGTCCCTTAGCCTGTTGTATGTTTTTGATCCAAGAGCCCATCTTCTGTCATGAAAGTTATCAGCTTATATCATCGCTCACTTCGTGGAGCTATTTGGACTGCAGTAACACAATATTTTTAAAGAATAATTGTTTTTTTGTATGTGGAATGATTGAATGAATGCATTGGTGTAATGAAAAATGAGGTAAGAAAAACTAAGAAATGTCGTTTATCGGCGTAGATAATTTAAGCCAATCTATGGATCCTAATTACCACGTATTTGGTCCGACAAAATTTTTTTTGCCTTGTTTCCAAGTACAATATGCACCTGGAGTTTTAAAAGAATTGGTGAAATACATTTTATTATAATACACAAAATATTATGGTAGCTAGTCCTTGCAAGTGCAAGTATGGATCAGGGAGAACAAAAATAGTTTTCTTATTTGGGGTTACTCTGAGAGATTGTTACAGGTTTTGTAGTGAACTTTATTGTTTCTAAATTTAAGCAAAAGTACATTTACATGCCCATTCAGTAGACCCAGTTGCACATGTCGTGTCCTGCTCCTCCTTAACATCATCCTACAGATGTATGTGACCGGACAACTAGATGACACCGACAACTTCCTCATAGATGTAGGCACTGGCTACTATGTGGAAAAGGTAACCATGATGCCACAAGCATGTGTCATTCCTTTTTATAAACTGTTACATGTAGTGGGATTCTGAGGTATTTCTGTCATAAATCAGTGTCCTGATTCAGTGAGGACAGCGAAGACACATCTTTTTAGAGTAACTTATGATATGCTGATGTGAACATTTCTATATGCATTTATTATTATTTTATTATTACAAATATTGTATATTTTTTATGGTATGACTATTTGGAATAAATTTTATTATATTTATTATAGGCATTGTTTTCATTATGATTATTATATATTTTAATATATATATATTTATAATTAATATATTTATTTTTAATATAATTAATAATATTTTAATAAGTTATGATTGCATATATGTAAAGTGCCTGAGAGCAATCTTGATTGATCGGGCGCTATATAAATACTTTTATTATTATAAATATGAAAAATATCACCATTTTGATTAGTTAAGATTTAAGACAGTATGTTGTCAGATAATTAAAGTTTCAGAAAAATAACTTTTTTTACAGAAATACTTTGAAAAATAATGATAATAATAGCATTTATTTACGCACACAAAATAGTTGTTGATGAGGTGCTTTTTCGTTGTTTCAAAAGACTTCTAATAATTAGGTAGGTTGCTAACAAAATACCTGATTTAGCATCTTCCCAGTATGTTGCCATTCATTGGGCTGTTATTTCATTGCATGAAGCAGTAACAACATCAGACATGTTGTCAGTGGAAAGAAATTTCTGTCGGCTTTCTTAACATATCCACATCAGTCCATATATCTGCCATGTGTGTTCTGTGGCCACACAAAGCTTGGCGAATTGCAACACCGAATGTGCATTAAGGAATTTCCAACCATAAACTATTGTTTATAACATAAGGGCATACACACTTTTGTAAGGTATCTGATTGAACAGTCAACATCAGTTCTTTCAATGATTTGACAAAAGTATGCACTGTTTAATTAAACCAAAGTTCTGCACATATCAACAATCAGCACACTACATATTTGAACATCAACATACCTGATTCGCCATCGACTAAATCAGTTGACAAGGAAGCTTTAGGACAACTTGTCATGTATTATTGGAACATGCATGAAAAAGTTGTTTCATAGTGAATGATTAATTCCACATTATTAATTTTATGTTGAAAAAAAATTTATCGATAATATGAATCGCATATTAACACAATCTACTTGGTTCCTTGAGATTCGGCATGTGATCAAGGCCTTCATTGATGCATGATAAGGTCGTGTCACATTATTCACATACCTGTCTGTTATTATTAATTTAGGGTGAGGCTGTGGTTAGATTTGAGACTGTCGGAGATTGGGTTTTGAGTCCAGTTGCTGCCATTTTCAAAACTTGGGCAGTTTTGTTCACTCTATTTTGTCTGTGTCACTAAAAACATTGGTCCCTTTTGGGAAAGTGAATGGGAAAGACCCGCCATTGGTCATAGCTAATAATGACTTCTTACAGAATCACTGGTTTGGAATTCATTTACTACTATTCGAATTCTGGGCAATTCTATTCAATCCAAATTACCCACTTCACACCATTGCGTCAATGGATACCTGTCACTCGGGGGGAATTTCTCACCCACTTGTGTCAGGGAAATGGTTAAATGTCACATTTCTGTGGATATTTTCATGATCATCTATTCATCTGGAGGATGGGTCTCATAAATGTTGTCCATGATCCGCCTCCACATACAAGCCTACACCTCCACCTACAAGCCTACACCTCCACCTATAAGCCTACACCTCCACCTACAAGCTTACACCTCCGCCTACACCTCCACCTACAAGCCTACACCTCCACCTACAAGCCTACACCTCCACCTACAAGCCTACAACTCCACCTACAAGCCTACACCTCCACCTACAAGCCTACACCTCCACCTACAAGCCTACACCTCCACCTACAAGCCTACAACTCCACCTACAAGCCTACACCTCCACCTATAAGCCTACACCTCCACCTACAAGCCTACACCTCCACCTACAAGCCTACACCTTCACCTACAAGCCTGTCCTGCACAGCTTTTTTAAGTTCAGTAACTGTTACCATAAATTCATATGCGGTCACTGTGGATATTAGTGGCCTAAAAATATTTCATTTATTTGTCATTACCAAAAACGATGAGACAAAAATTATGTTCTGGCAAATGAAATATCGGCTGTGTTGTAGAACACAGAACAAGGGAAGCAATACTTCAAACGCAAAGTGGAATACCTGAGTAAAGAGATGGAGAAGATACAGCCACTGTTGCAGGAGAAGTACAAGATGAAACAAGGTAGACATTGTTAGAGCAAGATGTTGATCATGCTCAGCACATCCTATGCCCAGATGAATCAAATGGTTGTATACAGTGTAGCGTAGTGTATGCTTTACCTGGCGATTTATGTCATTGCTATATATGTGTCATATATTAAGGCAGCTATTAAATAGCCTCTCAAACATGTTCTCTTCAGTCTTAACTAAATAATTAAAGTACTTGTATAGAGATTAATCAAATTGGTAATTGTAATATAATATTGATCTTTTTCTATTTTTTTCACGGTCAGTTTTACCTCTTTTCTTTTTTGTAACATTACAAAGACGTGTAAAATTGTCTGTGAAAACAAGAAACAGATTAATAGAAATAATCAAAGGTTGTGATTATTGTTAATATATATTTTCTGGTTCCCTGTTGCAAATATACATTCAACAATTATTAATAAATCACTGAGCAACTTATTGAAAGGGGCTGAATAGACAGAATTTGGGAACAGGTTTCCACATGTTGTGTATGAGCTGTGAAATGTTGGGCATTGACTGATCTATGAATGTTGTCTACATGTTGCTGTTGCAGCTGTTGTTGAAGTGATTCAGATGAAACTACAAGCTCAGATTAGCCAGCAGCAGCAGCCGGGCCAACAGCCAGTGCCTATCAAGTCATAGCTTCTCTCAGTTTCCTCTACGTCATCACGCAGTCATAGAACATCTCCTTGTAGCAAAGAAGACTTGTTGTGGTTTGTGTAATTGTAGTGGATGCATTGTTGTGCTTCGGTAGACTTGCCTCCGATTAATTGAGTTACTTTAGCCAACACAAGCAATTAAGCATCGTCTGTGTATAAGAATTTATTGTTCTATATGATTTTGGTAAAGTCTGTTAGAAACACGCGGATACATAAAAAAAAATTTGTCAACATTTGTTACTTGTCTAAGGAAAAACTGTCCAAATATCCAGTGCATGTTATTACCATGTTCATTGTGTTGACTATATCGATTCCATTTGTGTGAAATGATGCCCTACAATACCGATACCAACTATGCACATCTGCATCTGTGCATGCATGCATGCACGCACGCACGCACATATTCACCAAGCACAGTTCTCATCACAGCATTCATTGAACCAAATGTTTGATCTGTTCCTGCTCATTTAAGCTACTTTATCATAATTAAATTATCTTGTTAATGATTATATTTAATGATTGAACTTATTTGCTCCAGAAATGGATGCACTGAACTGGCTTTGTATCGAGAATAGGGGAGTCTGGGGCTCCATGGACACTTTATTGTCAGAAGTATTAAAGACACTGACATAACGGTGGAAAAAAGTTTGCTTTGAATGTTACATCATTTACTTTCTTGACATATTGTCATAGTAGATAATAGAATTTTATTGGAATGGTGGCAGCTTTTTTTTAATTATTTTTACTATTTGGTGCAAAGCACTCCACACCGGCAGGGCACAATATGGCTGTGCCCATTGTGCCTCACACATAATGCCTCGGGCCTTCAAATTGTGGCCATTCGAAAGCATGTGTTGTGTGACCCCAGTTTGCCCATCGATCTAGATTTCACTTTCTTCAGAGAAAGGGGTGTAACAACATACCAAGAAGTCTGTAACAGCATAAAGAACTACACCACACTTGGAAAAGTTACCATCAAATGTTTATAATGCTCCAGTCTCCCCTACATTAAACAACTGGCAGCTCCAAATCCCACAGGACACAATCCCAGGGCCATAGCATGGGCAAAATTCCCACACATAATTATGAAAAGTGGATAAAATCCAACAACGACAATTATGGGTATTTTGTTGTATTGAACGTATGTACATCAGCATGTTTTGGTCTTCTTCATTTAACTGCTCTGTTCTTCAGTTATTGCCAAACACTGAACCTCACAAAAAAAGTCAAATAACAATTGTATTGTCTCCCTGATAATAGTGAACACGGGCAACTAGTTCTACAATTGTACGTAGGACTAGAAAACATGATTTAGTGGATGTTATTCAGCACAGTCAGAACCTAAGCCATTATCAGAAAAAAACTACCCATGGCTTTTGGCATAATACTGGATTGTAAGTGTGTATTATATAATTATTGAGAAGGAATTGTACGATGCACCAGAGGGCGACACTGTCTGTCATAAGTTACTATTATACACGTTTTACTCGTTATGCTATTGACACATTTATATGGCGAATGGTTTTAAGGACGCCATGCGTGAAACTTGGTTGTGCGCGCTGAACGAGAAACACGATTTGTGAAACTGATATCGATTAGTCTATTCTTCCCCGCCTGCGTGAACTAGGCAAGAATAGACTGGCCACAGACACAAGGTTTAGCTGTTTCCGGTAGGTGGCACCACTGATCTGATTGATTCACTTGGTGCTATATTAAGTGTATAATAATTATAATGTGCCTGCCTGCCTGCATGTGTGTTTTGGAGTTTTAAAGTACCCAAAAGTAAAAGAGCACGAACAAATAAATAAACTTTCGTCTTGTGAGAGTCGAACTCGCGACCAAAATGTTAGCACTTGGAAAATCAATCAATCGACCGCAGACGCTAAAGCAAGCGTTGTGTTTTAGTTTTTTTCCGTTTGTTCAGCGTCGGACTGTCGGTCGAGGTGACCGGGGATCGAAGCCACCTTCTGCCGTTTCATAACTTGGGCAAGTTCCTGCAGCCCGCTTTAATTACCCGTGTCTTGTGAACGAGACACTAAAAGACGTTGGTCTTCACTGTCTGGTGTCTACGCCACGGGAAGTAAAGTGGCCCACACAGGGAGTAACAGTGACACCTGCTGTGGATTCCATCTCCCATGAGAAGCGTCCAAGACGCGGCTCGATCAATTCTGCCAACTGTCTCGCAAGAGGAGACGATTGACTGAATGAAAAGTCCGATGCTTGTGTTTATTGTGGTTAGATGACGGACAGTCATAGACGCCGTTGGGGCCAGGCCTTTCGTGGGAAGCCGATCCGAACTGCTATCAGTCGCACTCGCGAAACCCGGTGGCGGTAATATACGGGAAACAAAACGAACACAGTGTTAAATAATTAAATTAATTCTGCTTTATTATATTATTATGTTAATTGTTTCAACTCCAGTTGAATAGATACGGACATCCTGTTTCCCTAACTCTGGCACAACTCAGTTCAGTGCTGGCTCTTCACTGTGGCGTTGTCGAGTCTAAGTTAATGTATAAGGCATCCAGGCTCGCCGATGCACTGGATTAGTAGCTGTTTAACGTTTTCCAGTTCATCAGATACCGCAGGGTTATAGCTGACATATAGCTGGATGTCATCAGCGAAACGATGGTAAATCATTTGATGTTTCTTGCAGATGTCAGTAATGGGTGTCGTGTATGCGTTGAACATCACTGTTCCAAGTACCGAACCCTGAGGATGTAGGCGGAAACAACTGGAAATGCCGAGAGACACCTGGCGCAGAGAAGTGGAAGTAGAGATAGCAAAAGCAGGATGTAGGCGGAAACAACTGGAAACGATGAGAGACACCTGGTGCAGACAAGTGGAAGTAGAGAGAAAAAGCAGGATGTAGGCGGAAACAACTCGAAACGCCAGCCCAAAACTGTGTCCGGTGGAAAGGAGTCGTTGATGACCTATAGTGCGACAGGAAGTGAAAAGGCTTATGTCAAGTACCGACCTGTAATTATTATTGATCTGTTGCGTTGTTTGTTTGTCGCCGCGGAGTTGACTCCGGGTCACCTATGAGTGTAGCACGTAGACCTGCGTCAGTCACCCGACCTGCCCTCGTGTCAGTGTGTTGTCTAAAGCGACGGTTCGTTATTTCGGTGAGTATCGTTTTGTTGACGTGGTTAACCCTTTAGCACTCACACGATTTTAATGTGAAGCCTGTGCCTCCTCAGATATTTGACCTAGATTAAAAAAAATATTGTGTGCACCAGTTTTTTTGCTCTAGTCTAGCGCCTTTATTATTCAATTCTCACAATTGCATGTTGTAGTTATTGTGTAGAAAAAAAAATGTCCTACACAGTGGTAACAAATTTGTTGTATCTTTAAAATATGTTGACCATTCCTGGCTTAATAATAAGAAAGTTTTAGAAAAAATATATATATATTTTGTTGCGGTGTAACTTTTTTATGCTTGACTTTTTACTGTTACAAGTTGTGTTTGTTTGAAAGAACATTAAATTATCTACACATTGATATATAATTTGTAATAATATGTTACATATTTTGGGCAGTATCAGCTGTAATAAACAGTGCCATGGAATAGACTCAGTTTGATATCCATAGCCTAGCCATAGATATACTCATGATACTGCAGCCTAGCCCTACTCTTAGCCTATCTAATTATACTACTAACAATCAATCTAAATCATGGATGAACAATTATAAAGACAACGATTATATTATGATGCCCATATTTCACTGGTTGACAGATAGATATATAATTGAATGTTCAACAATTTTATTGATAAGAAATTATGAGAAGTTTACAGCATTTATTATAGATCAGATGATGACACATCTCTACTGGCGATATGCCAGAAAGCAGGGTCCCGAACCACACAGGTATGCTTTGCACCTGTCGCAACCGAATCGGCTCTCCACAAAACGGCCCTTCACCGTTTTCTTCTTTTGACGGGCAAACTGCCTGCATGACCGTCCCCGACCCTGGAAACGAACCAAAGGGTGTCCTGGCACAATAGTGTCAGAGACGACGTGGTCAACGACAAGATTGTCAAAAGCCGGCGTGCGACGTGCCACACGAGTGGTCTCGTAGCTGTCCACCATGTCATGGATGAGACGCCGCTTCCACACCTTTAGTGAGGTGGCACGAGTGTGGGCAGGCAGGTGCTGGTTGGCCATCTTCCAGAGGATGTAAGCGTTGATGATGCCAATGTTCAACAACCCCCAGAAGATGTATTTCCACCACCTCTTGCCCGAGCATCCCATACTGTAATAGGCACGAAGTTGGTCTAGCCTGTCGACCCCACCCATCAATCCGTTGTATCGCTTGACGCAGGTGGGCACTGGTAGATCGACTTCTACATTGCGCCGTCGCACTCGCTTCACCTCATCGATCCCTGCATCATTTGTCGCCACCATAAACACATCGCGCTTGTCTCGCCACTTCAGCAGCATAACACCATCATCATTTGTCCACTTGAGAGACTCGCCCGGCTGCAATGTAGCGGACGCAAGTGATTTGGGAAACTCACGGCGGTGCGACCGCGTCGTCCCACAGAGGTATGTGCCACACGGAAGCAACTCCTTCGCGAGCGTCACCGTCGTGAAATAGTTATCTGCATAAACGTGACGCTGCTGACTGAGGTAAGCGCTCATCAGCTCCATGACTACGCAGTAGCCGAGATCGTGCGTGGGAGCGACATCTCCCGTCTCCGCACCGGTGTACACCATGAAGGCGAGGCAGTAACCAGTGGCTGCGTCGCAGAGGCACCATAGCTTGATCCCCCATTTGACCGGCTTCTTGGGCAGATACTGCTTCCAAGAAAGCCGGCCATCAAACTGCACCATAGCCTCGTCAACAGACTAGTCCTTGCTGGGTGCAAAGCAGGCATTGAAGTTACGCTGACACAGAGTGATGAGAGGGTGCACCTTGGTCAACTTGTCGGCCCGGTCTTCATCGGCAGCGATGGAGCAGTGCATAAACTGGCACAGCTTTTCATACCTTCTATGAGGCATGATGTTGGCGACGAATGGATCATGCAGAATAGGATCTGTCGACCAATAGTCCACATACTCGGACAAGTCCTTGATTCCCATTATGATATTGATGGTAATGAATGCCTTCATCTCCTCCGAGTTTGTTGCGTGCCAACGTCGGTCAGAAGTCACGTTCGCATCGACTTCAGCCCCAGCGACTCCTGCAGCGGGGGGAGCCTTAGTGGCAGCGTTTTCATTGGTCGCGGCAGCAAGATGGTTAAAAAAGTCATCACCGAAGATCTGGCAAAAGAAGCTGATTGGAGGAGTGTTTGCAGGTAGAGGAGTCGTTGGGCCCTGCGGGGCAGTGAAAGCAGCAACATTCGGTGGATCAGATCAGCGTCTGCAGTCTTTCGCCACCCGGGCTCCGGCACTATTGTCTCAGGGTCGATGCGTGCACGGCGACCACGCCCACGCAGAGCAGCACGCCCACGCAGAGCAGCACGCTCACGCAGAGCAGCCCACACCCTAACTCGGCCACGAGCTCGTCCAGAGCCGCGCACCACTTTGGCAGGTGTCGGACCATCTGAATCACTGTCCTCCTCCTCAGCATTCACTGCTGGCTCATAGTCGTCACTCGATTCAGACTCATTCAACTGCAAATATAATTATGCAACATAAATGACACATCATATATTACACATTGCAATGTATAAAAATAAGGCAATTTATGATTGTGACATTTAGAAATATATCTATATAGCAAATCCTGAGTACTAAACAAAATTATACTTGCATTCACAGATACTGCCTATTCTCGGAAATTCTAGTGAATATATATATATATATATATATATATATATATATATATATATATATATATATATATATATATATATATATATATATATATATACCATGTGCCAGATGTGATATAAGTATTATTGACCTGCAATCTATATGACTAGAGTATGTCATGATCTAGTCTTAGACCTAGACCTAGTGCCACTCCTTCACATAGTCCTAACCATGTATGAATATGAGTATGTGATACCTAAGTATGTGTACGCTTACTCCTACACTGCTACAGTCCTAGTCTAGATCATTAGATGGCAGCCATCGTCCTGGCTGTATTCTAAATATAATTCTATAAATTTATTCATCAGCAGAACTTAGTAATATTTACTTTAGTCTTTACTAGTAAGGCAAAGCATGGGGTTCAGAACGAAGCCACATCCTTGACTTCCCACTGCCACTGAACATTGTTATTGTTTTCATCCCCGGACCCCAGCTGATCCTGTCACTGTCACATCGTAATTCGTTTCCGAATTTGCGTAAACATACCTCGATTGAAATGTACATCGTCAAGCTCGCTTGTATCCTCTTCTTGTATCTGACGCGCTGCCTCTGCTGCTGTGTATAAGCGGCGGCTGGAGGACATTTTTAAATGTCCCAAAACAATTGTTTTTACAGCTGTCAAACGCGATGAATAAAATTGAGAACGGATGTTTTCAAGATACCCATAATTCCCTCTGATAGCTCTAGATATGTGTCACGTTTAGTGTATAGCTTGATCACTAGATGGAACCACATAAATCGAATTACAGCACAGTGCTGTATGAGCTGACCGGCAATGCCCGACTTGAGGAGAATTCGCCTGACCGTCATTGACCGACTTGAGGGCTAAAGAGTTAATTACATAGTGATAGTCAGCAGGTTTGGATATTAGTTAATTTGACCCATTGCATGGTGTCCTGAATAACCAACAATAACTAGGGAGCGCGTGGTCAGAGGTAAGGTGAACGATGGCCTGTGATCCCATCTAAATTAATTGTAGTACCGTACATCATGGTAGGCATACGGGTCATTATTATATATTTATACTTTAAGGGGCCACCCATAAAGTACGTCACTCTCAAGAGATGGGGGTGTACGGGTAAGCATTGCGGAATGTTACGTGGGGGTGTGTGGGATGTATTGGTGATCGTTACGTTCGATATTAAGAAAACAGTTACTGCATATATTTCAAAAAGAAATAACAAAGCAAACAGACAATCATCTCATTTTGACAGTTTAGTAGATACCTCGCTTTGCCTTTGCAGGGCAGCATGGGTCGAGTGGTTGTACGGCGAGCGACACCTGGCGACTACGACGGCGTAGTACGTATCAGCAAAGACATCTACGATGGACGTGATATTCTGCCGGATGTCTACTTCAAGTACTTGGAGGATCCGACAAGACGCGCGGTGGTGGCCGAGTTAGACGGGCATATTGTGAGTGGACATACAAAAGCAGGGAGACATTCACTCCGTAATCGATATAGAGTTCGCAAACACGCACGTGCACACGGACCGATTCTTAAACATTACGGGAACCCAGTGCTCGTTGAAACCCGAACAAACCGGATATATTTTGATTTATCTATCCAGGCGTTGTCTATTTCACCAACGTACGTGCCTGATTGCCTGCGTGTGTGTGTGCGTGTATGCGCATGTGTGTGTATCTGTGTGCGTTTTTAATTCACGTGTTTGTTCCATATGTGTGTGTGCCAGGTGGCGTTCGAAGTTGCCCACATCGTCGACGCCGGGCGAACAGCCGTTGTCCAGGCGGGACGCGCATCCTTAACAATTCGAGGATCAGGAATATTTCGTCTGCTGGAACAGCGCGCGTTCAGAGAAATCATCTTCCCGACATTTCCTCGCGTCAGCCGCTTGCGCTTATCTTCGATCGACACTGAGTACTGGGATTCCAAGACCGATGGAACAAACATTATCACGAGAAGGGTACAATACAATTATTAATTGCATCATGTCCTACATTTTTCAGGAATGTTATTTGCGACATTTCTGCTGATACGTTTCTGACGACGTTAATGTCGGCGTTGTCATGTCACAATCAATGTAATCATCATCATCATCGTCATAATCATCATTTTCATAATCTCTCACATCATCATCCAGGAATTATGGTCGTGAGCCCATGTTCTTCCTTTCATCGTTGTCTGTTCTTATAATGTTTCATTACTTTCTGTCCACGATACTTTAAGCATTCTTCTAAAAATAACACATTTCTGTTGCCCCTGGGTTTTTTCGAATTGTTTAATAATTGGCCATTATTGATATCCATATGTCAGACTCTTTATAGCATCAACAAATGTGTTCTTACTTCAATTTATACACTTGTGTTGGTTAAAATGCTTTTCCCATTTCAGAAAACTGTTTTGGCCTGTGCAATTTGTCTCTTGGTCCCAATCATTGCACATACCATTTGTAGTTATTAATGATCCAAGATAATTAAACTTACGAACTTGTTTAAAAAAGACGATGTTGCGTATTGGTTTAACTATTTATTTGAGATGACCTTGGTTCCCGTTTCCTTTTTGTCTTTTACAGCACTTTCCATGTTTATTATTCATTATATATATATATATATATATATATATATATATATATATATATATATATATATATATATATATATATATATATATATATATATATATATATATATATATATATATATATATATATATATATATATATATATATATTTCATGTTTGGCCTAAGCTAACCGTCGTAACGTAACAATCAGGAGACATGTAAATATGTCATTGATATTATCCACCGCTTCTTCGCCCACAGGTTGTTATTTCCCTTGGTGGCGTTCCGGTTCCTTGCGCCGATTTCGTCCGTCGTCTGACGCCGCAACGAATGGCCGCATTGAGACGACACCTGCCGATAGACAGCCTATCGCCTGCTAACGGCAACACACTAAACGACATCCTGGCTGATCCAATCTCGAGGAAACACCTCTTTCCAGACGGAATCATGGTGAGAGACGTTGACGTCTTCGATGCACACGCAAGCAACACCCATTTGGTGACACAGGGGTGCAGCGCCATTTTGGTCAGCGGAAAAGCGTCATTGATGTACGAGTCGCTGTCGTTCGGACACGTCGCGGAGTGTCAACTGGGCCGTCGGTACACCATCGACTATTACGGGACGCGGGATCATTCGGTGATCCTCGCTCACGTCTCGCGCCACCTCCCGTTGGTGCCCGAGATCTCGCGAGAACGACCACTTCTGCTTCACCTGATCGTTCAGGAGGCGTGCATGGGGGAGGAGACGAAGCAGCACATCAATAAATTCGCCGCCGCGAACATAGCGTCGGGCGGCCAGCGTCCGCGCTACTTCAAGATATACACGATGACTCATCCACTGCCAGTACCAAACCCGAAACTTTGAGTTTCATTTTGCAATTATCCGGGATTTTTTTGCAAATGTGCTACATAAATTGTTAATAGTCGATAAATGTGTTTCTCAATAAACCTCTTGTGGATGGCCCACGCCCCCAGCGAGCAGACGGGACTAAGTAAATAAGAAAGCAAGCAAGTAAATAAACTATATAATGTATTATTATTGTCAATATGAACAGAGAAACCTACAAATCACTATTAACGAGCAAGTGTTTAGAGCCGAGGGTGTCAGCCACCGACATGGGCATGTTGTGTCAGTCAGCAACTAGGACCTTAAATATGGACGCAGCGTACATGTGGTAGTCTTCAAATGTGGCGATATCCCTGCTAAAAATACTGTTTTTAGGAAGAAACAGTTTCCAAAAAGGAGTACCCGTTTAAAAATCACCTGTATTTCATCATTCGTATTTCGTGACATTCACACGGGACAACTCACAGACGACTGTTACATGGTGAAAACAGGAGTGAGGCAGGGATGTCTTTGTCATCTTTCCACTTCCTTCTGGCCATAGACTGTATAACGAGGACGACCATGTGGCATACGAGAAATGGTACCCAGTTGACAATTTGGAGTCAGTTGGGCGATTTTGACTTTGCAGACGGCCTGGTTCGCCTATCACAGTCACAACAATATAAGGAGAACACACAGCTTTTTAACACAGTGTCTGTCGTCTTCCAATACAGCTCATGACTGACAGCCACACGTGAAATGTGGATACAGTGTCAACACATAAATTATACACTATCAACAGTAGCAAGACAAATATCGCGAAAGCCAACACGAATAACCAAAAGGAAATAAGGGTAAAAGAAAACAGACATCACGATACGTAAACAACCCAACAGTGCAATGTACAACTATCGTGTCACGTCAAGTCATTTTCCTTACTTCGCTCAGGACCGTCAGGATGCGTCAACGAATACTCACATTGTTTCACCAAAATACCACAGGGTCGACCACAATGTGGTTTTATTAGTCGAAGTCCATACACACTACAACATCTATGCTACAACTATTCTACTGCATCTCTCCCACAGCTCTCCTACACCTCTCCTACAACTCTCCCACAGCTAGATCTAATCCGTTGTCGTTACAGCAAACATTTTACATACATTGACATTAAGTTAATATCTGCAATTTCAGCAGTTATTGGTTCTACCTACATAGACAATCATGTATGGATTCAAGATGCTGATATGCTATCATTATTCAAGTACATACGTGGCTGGATTCAACGAAAATGTTTTAAGGTACATATATAAAATTACTGATCGACAGAAATCAATTGGTTGGGCGTAAATCCATTACCTTCCAAGGTCACCGAGGACACGAACGTTACCTGGTTAACCTACATCATCAATCAATCGAACAACGTATCAGAAAGTATATAGGGAACTTCATAACCTTATCCGAAAGTTAGCAGAACTGTTTTGAATGTTGAAACATTATAAAATATGAAATTGAGAGTATCATTGACAAATGTGTTACCTTGAAAAACGAAAAATAGTGTACAAGCAAACTATATGGATGGTTTATAGGCGTACCAGAAAGGATGAAGATTACACAAATTATAAAGACGCACTTAATACAGCTACGACTGAAATTAGGCAACATAGAAAAAGCTATGAGCAAACATTAACATGCAACATAACAAATGGGAGCAAGATTTGTTTAGGAAGTTGGACCACTAGAAGAGAGTGTTGGAAATACAATATCAAAAGGGTTTTTTCAATGGCGGAAGACCTAATTGGATACTTCAGTTCAATGTTTACCAGAGAGGATATCAGTTCATTACCTGTTCCAGATGCAAAATTTCAGGAGGCTAAAACTGAGTACTTAGGGCAGTTAATTGTAACTCCAGAGATGGTAGCTCAGAAAATTAAGGCAATGAAGGAAACAAAATCACCTTGAGTGGATGGAATTCTTCCAAAGCTGCTAATGGAAACAGTAAACAAATTGTTATACCACTTGCGAAGTGTTCAACATGTCATTAAAAGAAGGAGTGGTTCCTTTTGAATGGAAATAAGCAAACATCATACCATTATTTAAAAAGGGTTCGAGAAATAAGTCAGAGAATTACAGACCAGTGAGTTTAACATCACTGATTTGTAAATTATTAGAAAGGTAAATTAAATCCATCTCAACATAACATGGTTTCCTAAAAGCGTGGTCATGCTCAGTACATGTTATGTTCTTTTGAAGAAACCACGCAGTGGATAGACGAGGGATCACCAGTAGATATTATATACTTAGATTTTCAGAAAGCTTTTGACAAAGTGCCACACTAAAGTTTACTACTTAAATAAAAAGCCCATTGTATCGGGGATGGCATAATCGACAGGATAAAACAATGGCTGATTGACAGAAGACAGCGTGTTGTAGTAGAAAGGGAGGTTTCAAACTGGACATTAGTTTTGAGTGGTGTACCGGTTGGAATTAACGAAATTGTTTCCTTTCCGATTAAAAATGACAACAGTCTTAATTCGATATAATAAAAAATATGATTTTCCACAAAAGTAGATACATTGAATTTCTTGTTCTTTTGACTGTGGTATATGTTACCATTGATTCGAAAAATGCTGATATTTCAGTCAATTTCTCCAATGTCCTCTACTTTATCCTCCATATCTTCTTACTAAAGGTGGGGTAAACATAATATTTAAGAAATTAAACTGCATAATGCAAGTAGAAACCCTGATCATGGCATGTGCAAAATTAATTAAGGTCAACTTTATGTACAGCCATAGAGATGTCGTACAAAATAGAGTTGTTTGTGCTGATGTGGTGGTATGAGACATGGAAAAAGTTGATTCGAAACTAATGTTCCAGTGTCCTCTCTGTTATCCTCTACATGTTCTTCCTAAAGGAGATGTAATACACATGAACATAGAAGTAGAAACCATGATCATGGCATGTGCAAAAACAATTAAGGTAATGCAACCACAGAAGTGTCATGCAAAATATGAGTTGTTAGTGCTGTTGATAAAAAAAAAAAAATTCCCTGTTTAATATATGTGTGTCCTCGAATCAAGGAAACTATCCCATTTGTCTTCTAATAATATATTGCATTGGCTTAACCTGTATAACACTGATTTTCACTCCAGTTAAACATGTGGCTGCTGGTGTGGCTGTCAACTCTAGATATATGTGGATAACGTATAAACATATATTTGCAGGTAAATGGTTAGTGTCAGAGTTTTTTGTTGGTAGTGTCTCAGTTGCAGGCATATCTCATGCGTCTTCCTTCGCTGTTATTGGATCATTCTGATATTCTTAATTATACTTGTAAATGGTTATATTTTAGTATCTTTTATATATGCGATATACTGGCGAGTAAGACAAACGATCGCGTACTATTGATTGATTAGTTGGTACTGCGGCTATGTGGCTTCTACTTTATCGACAGTATTCTATGATATCAAGCTTTTACCATCGAAAGGACAGACAACGTTTGGCGGAAGAAACGACTAAACTTCGCTGAAATTTGAACACCAAATCAGTTCATTCTAATTGGGTGTACTAACAATCATTTCAAAGGGAAACTAGCTTGTACTGGAAGCGGTGTTCGCATTAATACATCATCTGCGTTATCGAATGCTTTCACTTACATAATTTCCTACGTTTTTAATTGGATATATTATATGTAGATCCCCTGTTTCTAAAAACAACAGAGACACTGGTGATCAAATACAATTACTTTGATATGAGATTGTCCAAAAATCATAAAAACGTGTCCTTTACGTTATCAGTTTTCTACGTTATCGCGTGGAAGAGAACACAGACATGATAGTGATCCAGTACAAGCTAGTTTCCTTTGAAATGATTGTTAGTACACCCAATTAGAATGAACTGATTTGGTGTTCAAATTTCAGCGAAGTTTAGTGAGAGTCTCCTTAATATAATATTGCATACACCCAGTATGTGGGTGCATACATAATTTCCGTAACAATGAAAAGTAGAATTTGGATCCAGGCTCTGGTGTGTGCGACAAAAGATGGCAATCGTATTGGATAAAAAAGAAATAACGCGGAAGAGAGCACGCCGCAACACAAGGTGGATGGGCAAAATAAAAGATTCAACTGGACTGTCACTGGCTGAATTGTGAGGGGCGGTGAAGGATCGAGATGGCTAGATGTAGCTGAACAAAATCGGCGACGACTTGACGGAATTTGGGATATTTAACATAACAACTGAATTCTAACTAAATACAAATCACCACATTATATATATATATATATATATATATATATATATATATATATATATATATATATATATATATATATATATATATATATATATATATATATATACATATCTCCTACACACGGATTACTAAGTACGCGGGTGATTTTGATTCACTTGTTTAAGACTCAATAATACGCAGTCGGAAAAAATTCTCTATTTATTGGTAATGCGAATATCTAACATCACACCAATATCTAACATCACACACCATGTGCTGCACAACGTAAAATGAATAAAGGTTTACATATAGTGAATGTACATGTATTATTTAAACGACACTAGAAACTTCTCAAACATACAGTTAAAGACCAAATAAAAGATTCAACTGGACTGTCACTGGCTGAATTGTGAGAGGCGGTGCAGGATCGAGATGGCTAGATGAAGCTGAACAAAATCGGCGACGACTTGACGGAATTTGGCATATTTAACATAACACCTGAATTCTAACTAAATACAAATCACCACATTATATATATATATATATATATATATATATATATATATATATATATATATATATATATATATGTATGTATATATATATGTATATATATATACATATATATATATAAATGTATCTTACGAATATAAGAGAACATATATATATAT
The DNA here is from genome assembly GCA_963662155.1 of Lamellibrachia columna. NCBI lineage: Eukaryota > Metazoa > Annelida > Polychaeta > Sabellida > Siboglinidae > Lamellibrachia > Lamellibrachia columna. The sequence continues at coordinate 12,289,215 of OY759263.1, forward strand.
ATATATATATATATATATATATATATATATATATATATATATATATATATATATATATATATATATGTATATATATCTTACAAATGTAAGAGAACATATATATACATTTTGTATTTAGTTAGAATTCAGGTGTTATGTTAAATACACACGGATTCCTAAGTACGCGGGCGATTTTGATTCACTTGTTTAAGTCTCAATAATACGCAGTTGGATAAAAATTCTCTATTTATCTGTAAAGCGAATATCTAACATCACACACCATGTGCAGCACAACGTAAAATGAATAAAGGTTTACATATAATGAATGTGCATGTATTATTTAAATGACACTAGAAACTTCTCAAACATTTAGTTAAATTAATATATTATATGTCTGCACATGTTTGCATCAAAACATCAGTTGTTGTGCCGAATAATATCATGACAATAAGGAAACGTTATTTCTCGTTATGCATACACCAATTTACAAACGTATCACATACATACATAAACATAATGTACGTCAAATCGACGTCAATTTAACAAGATTGCTACCCAGTACAATGCGATCCCGATGTTTTGTATATTTTATTTTAGTATTAAGCATCAGCCATTCTTGATTTTGTCTACTCTGTTTCTTGCAGATATGCTATTATAACATTATAACACACGCACGCACGCACGCACGCACGCACGCACGCACGTATGCACGCACGCACGCACACACACACAAACACACACACACACACACACACACACACACACACACACACACACACACACACACACACACACACACACACACACACACACACACACACACACACACACACACACACATATATATATATATTATAGCATATCTGCAAAGAGTAGAGAAAATCAAGAATGGTGAATGCTTAATACGAAAATAAAATATACAGAACATCGCGAACGTATATATATATATATATATATATATATATATATATATATATATATATATATATATATATATATATATATATATATATATATATATATATATATATATATATATATATGTATATATATATATATATATATATATATATATATATATATCGAGATTGGATCGGGAACGTATATATATATATATATATATATATATATATACGTTCCCGATGTTCTGTATATTTTATGTCTACAACAGTGGCGTATGGACTCGACTAATCCCCAACCAACAAATCCTACGTCGCTGACCATGTGTCAATGTGTGTACAACACAGTCAACTGATAACGATATAACGATGTCACGCAACCAATGGGAAGTTACAATTTCGAGTTTGTTATATTTAGTGGATAGGTCACTGAGTACATAGTCAGACAACGTGGTGGCGGTCGACCTGGGGCTATGTTCTCGGCCGCGAATTCGTGAAAGCGTCGTTTAGACTCTTCTCCGATGCATGCCTCTGGAACATACAGGCTGAACACCACTGGCCGCTGTCGAAAAATATCGGGCGCCACCGGGAGGTGACGCGAGACGTGAGCGAGTATCATCGAATCATCCTTCGTGCCGTAGTATTCGATGTTGTAAAGACGACCGATGGGGCACGTGACCGCATACCCGAAAGACAAAGACGTATACGCTGATGACGCACTTCCGCTAACAAACATTACGATGTAACGTTGAATGATCATAAACGTGTTACTCCCGTGTGCACTGAAAACCTCGGCATCTCTCACGATAATTCCTTCCGGAAAGATGTTTTGCGTCGAGATTGGATCAGCCAGGATGTCGTTTAGTGTGTTGCCGTTAGCAGGCGATAGGTTGTCTATCGGTAGCTGCTTTCTCAACGAAGCCATTCGTTTGGGGTGTCAGGCGACGGACGAATTCGGCGCACGGAACCGGACCATTGCTAAGCGAAACGATCACCTGTGCGTGAAGAGAAGCAGAACATCAACATTTTCTTACATTACTTCACATGTCGTTTACCAGTCGTTCCTTCACGTGACACTGATGGTGACTGTTATTGTTTAAATGTAGTTTTGATAACTGTATATTCATAAAGGCACCTCCTCAACTCAACTGTTTCGCTAGTCTTGTTTCATATTCATTTTGCGAAAAACCAAACCTGCCTAGTATACGCTGCTTGTTGATGCAGTTTATTATTTGTTGTGAAATTATCAGACAAACTATTAGATTACTTAATGTTTGGCCAAACATCAATTGAAGTGAAAATGGAAATGCTGAAAACGAATTTAACTCTTCGTAAAATGTCTTGTCATGTGATTGGCGGGAGGTTGGAAGTCAGGTTCATGATCGACATTGACCTGCACAGCGTTTACACTTTTGGATATCCACTATTTTAAAGTCAATCATTTCCATGATTAGAACCAAAAGAAGCATGTGTTTGTTAAATCGACTGCGGATGTTACATACGTTATCCATACTACATATTTAGACATCAACAACAGTAGCAGCAGCATTAATAATTCTGAAAATAATGTTGACGGTAGCAGCGAAGACGTTTTTTAAATTGACGTAGGCCTATCACATATGAGAAAATAGCCATCCATTACCGACGCAATAATGTAATAATACCCTTTTCAAGTTAATGTTCCTTATGTCGGTCATTGAGTCAAAGTAGTCCGTGTTGATTGAAGATGTCCGCACTCGTACAATGCGGGGAAATTTCGGAAGGACGAACTCTGCGAATCCTTGCAATAGCAGCTGATGAAAGATCCCTTTTCCACGAATTTCCTTTGCAGTGCGACCAAACTGTGCAATGACTGTTCGACCAGCGTCAACGACCAGAGCTGAGCATAACGCCACCTGGTATACAAATCAGTGAGCAAACAAATATTTCGACTGCGCGACAAAGGAGAATACTACTGGACAATGTCAATCAAACACATCGCAGATATAACTAAGTTGATATAACTGGTATTATATTTCAGGACATTTTATTATTAAGTTTTGTCCATTTAATGCCACAATATTATATTAGGCATACTAAGGCCACACCAATTCTATTATTAGGATTACGGATTTTGGGGACATTTTGGTTAAGGGGGATGGGGGAATAAACATAAAATTAACTGCACGAGAAATGTGTATACTGTGTACATCCTTCGTCAGCTATAATAAGATACAGTGATGCACATCTAATCATCATGCCATAGCCACATGACATGGATTAAACAGCTACATACGAATACCGCAGCAGTCTGTTGATACAAAAACAAAGAAATAAAATTATTGTTAAGATTTATGGCATTTTAATAAAACAAATAATGTATCATGCTTTACAACCAGTACTGCTTACAACATGTGAACACGTTAAAGCAGAGCCATATTAAATGCCTCCATTGCAATAACACGATGATTTCGATGGCGCAAGGGTAATTATATGCTTGGAATGCCACCTGTCTGCAACCAATCAGAACAGCTGTTATTTAACATTCAGGATTCAGATGAGTTGGAACAATGCACCATCTCTACTCATTTTCTTTTCTTTTTACAGCCCACATTTTGTTCGCCTCTCACTGCTGGCTCCTTGCCGTCAGCTTTACAGGCAGCACAGATCAATGCTGAACTTGTGCTTTAGGCTCTGTATGTCATCATCTGTTGATGTGTGATCTTCACTTCCAAAGTAAACGCACACATCTGGAAAATGGCAGACCTTCCCGGCATAGTATGCCACTTCCAATGAAATGTCGCACTTCAAACTCTCTCTGACAACCAGTGGGTCCACATACTGATTGTAAGAGGCAAACAGTGTATTACCACAAGTGTAGGTATTGTCCTCCTTCCTGCGCGTGACAATACGTTGCTGGACTGGCATTAACTTGGTCGCAGCGTACACACAACTTGGCTTGTTGCAGTCTGAGCACCGCACAACATCACGCACCTTTGGGCCGGTCAGCAGTTGCCTGTGAAGGACATCTTGTTCACTGTGTTTTTCCAACGCAGCTGAGTAGGACGATCTAGCATGTTGGCTGGCCATACACATCCTCAAAAGGCTTGAAACGACCTTGTTGCTTGTCCTCTTGCATCGGATCAGAAACGAAATGCAGATCCCTATACGTTTCTTCTGGAAGCCATGGAGGGATGAACGCACAGTACCAGCAGTCACTGACCTCATTAAGTGTGCATTTTTAACATGAAACATGTACTGGCGCTGACGGCAGTGCCTGGTCATAAAATCACCCAGCCGTTCACATCTGTTCAGGTCTTTCTGTGTGACCCTGCCCTGTTCTGACTGTTCAATGGCCTAATCAATGATACGAAGGCTCTGGAAGAAGTCAGTCACATCCTCATCTGATGCTGCCATGGCCACTTCTATTGGCTGCCCCTTTAGTTTCAGACAACTGAATCTCTCCTGCAAGAGGTTCAAAACGGGCTGAACGGAAGCCTTCAGGGAATCCCTAAATCGATGTGAGCGCTCGGACAGCCGCCTTATATCCTGTGTGCAAGATATTCTTCTCATATTGTCCTCCATATTGTTGATCCCTGAACTTTTTTGAGAAAACACTTAATTTTTGAGATGATACCTTACTTTGTTGAGATGATCAGCTACTTTATTATTAAGTGACCCTTTAATGACTCCTTTGTAAAATGAATTGTTTCAGCTGATCCCTTATTTTATTTTTGCGATTAAACTTAAGTTTCTAATATAACATCACATTCCTTTTTGAGAGTTCCACCTAGGTTGTTTGATACGACCCCTTAATTTGATCAAATGATGATCAGGTATTTTTTTAAGCATTTTTAATGGTCACTTAAATAATTGTTTGAAATGATCTCTTAATTGAGTGTAGATTACCTATTTAATTTGTTGAGGTGACCCTTTTAAATGAACCCCCATTCTTCCTTACCACTCTGTCTGACTCGGTCCTATTGTTTGCCAACATGTAGTTACTGGCGTGCGTTACCTGGGAGGTTATCTGAACGGCATTCCATATGTCCTCTCAAAAAACATGCGGCTCACTCGTTCTGAGATTCCTATGTTAATTATACGTTTGTGAAAGTCGAGTGGGTGTCAGCATGGCTAGCCGTTATAAGTGTGAACATGAGGATGATGACGAAGATGAGGAGGAGCAGGATGAAGAGGCTGAGGATGTCATTGTCTTCTTCCTCATAATCGTAATAATGATCACCCTCATTGTCATCATCTTTGTCATCATCAGCATCACTAAGACCGCCTAATTGTCTTTATCTTCTTCCTCATCATCATCATCATCATAACCATATATCACCCTCATCATCACAGTCATTATTATTATCATCATCATCATCATAGTCATAATCATCATCATCATCGTCACTAAGATGACCACTTAATTGTCATCATCATCATAATCGTTTATCACTCTCATCATCACCTTCTACATCATCATTATTAACATCATCATCATCATAATGATTATCATCATCATTTTTATTACATTACTGGTCGATTTATTACATTACCAGTCGATTATTACATTACCGATCGATTTATTACATCACCGGTCAATTATTACATTACCGGTCAATTTATTACATTACTGGTCGATCATTACATTACCTGTCGATTTATTACATTATTGGTCGGTTATTACATTTCCGGTTGATTTATTACAATACCGGTAGATATATTACATTTCCGGTCGATTATTACATTACTGGTTGTAACAATCACGCGTACACATGTGAATTGAATTTAAGCATGTTTTACTCATGGATGCACCATATGCGTGTAAACGGGTTAGTGTGAGTTTGTGCATTGGTGCATTCGTGTGGTTTTGCATGCACGAATGTAAATATGCCATGTCAATTCTCGCGAAACATCGACACACGTTGTTTATTGCCATAAATCCTGTAGGTACAGCTTAGAAGATTAGAACAGCATCTCCGTCTTGATTAGGTGTTTCAGGGAATGTATACTCTTGCATATAAGTTTCTTTTTAACCCTTACCAGTACTAGTGCCATCGATAAAAAGGTCATTTTAAGCACTTTTATACATGTGTGTTACTCACGGCATACTCACGACTTTCCCGTTCCACTCCGCCCCTAGCATGCATATCAGGTACGTAAACGTAGCCGTCGTAGATACCTTCGCTGAGACGGACAATCACGTCATAGTCGTCTGGCGTTGCTTGCCGTACCACCATGTTTTCCATGGATGTGGCGATACCTTTGAGGAACTTACGAAATTGTTGTCAATCTTTTTTGCGTGACTGAAAAAAAACGTTTTATTATTTATAGACATGATTTAAAGCAACATTTTCTTAAAATTGTATGCTACATGGAAACGAAAGAAAGTCATGGTCACGTCTATGCACCTATATGAGTTATTAAAACATAACTTGAAACATAATGTTATATCATAGTGTATGGTTTATGACAGAACAACTGACCAACATACCTGATCAATCACAATCTCTCCTACAGGGTTCAGCCTACAGTTACCTTTCTCACTGGTGGCCATGTTAATGTTTTGTATGATTATAAGAAAACGTGCCCATAACAAATGATAAAAGTTTTACCAGCCGCTTGTCATCATAGCAGTGACATGCTGGTTGATTTTTGTCAAAATGAAACATTTCTAACCTTTGTAACATGCCTGTATGTACGATACCCGTCAATGTTTACCAATATTGACACGAATTACGGCGCACATGTGTCTAGTGGCCAAAAAATCACAAACATCCTTTGATCTACTACAATCATCTAAAAATCCACAATTTCACTTTCAACAGCTTCCACCAGCAAATCTAGCAATGTTCCTGCTCAAATGCACTTACGACAGATCGTATGAATTTTTTTATACTTCCTGTATACAAACTAACTATGCCCTATAGTCATCTGTACTACACCAGGAAGTCTAACTGAGGCATGACCCCCAAATAGGGAAGCTTTTGTCTGAGAAAGTGTCTAATTTTGTATCAAGTTGCAGCACAATACACACACGCACGCGTGAACACACAAACATTTATATATATGCATATAATATATATATATATATATATATATATATATATATATATATATATATATATATATATATATATATATATATATATATATATATATATATATATATATATATATATATATATATATATATATATATATATATATATATATATATATATACATATATGTACACATATTACGGAACACTCCTGCTTGTCACGTCATTAATATTTGCTTGACAGCCAGGTCAAAACAATGCTTTACATTTGTGAGGGGGTCTATTTGGCTGAGTGCTATATCCACACCATATCATATGCCAATGGGCATACATTATTTCTGTCACAATGGAAACCCCACTCATGTCCAGGCGCAGGCGAAGACGAGTGCGACAAACGGTGGCGCCACAGCGCGGAGCCTGGATAATCGAGGCCACGTCGACGTGTGCACTTGACTGCAGCTGCCTCGGGTCAATGTTGACATCGTTTGGCTGGAGACAGGCGGTTGATGACGCTGTCTCGCCCGGATCGCATTACAGCATAGCTCGGTGGCGACGCTCGGGATCATGCCTCAGTTAGACTTCCTGATGTGTTACGAATGTAGGGCACAGTAAGTTTAGATGTGTGTAATTTAAAAAAAATCATATCATCTGACATAACTGCATTTGAGTAGACACATTGGCAAGTTTGCTGGTAGAACATGCTATCAGTATAACCGTGGATTTTTAGATTATTTAAATAGGCGGAAGGATTTTTGGCAATTTTTTTGCCACAATTAAGGCACGTGTGCGTAGAAATGTATGCAGAAATTGGTAAACATTGACGGGTATGGCACGTTCAGCCATTTTAAAAGAGTTAGAAATATGTGATTTTGACAAAACTCGACCAGCATGTCAATGAGATGATGCAACGGCAGGAAAGAAGTTTCAGAATTTTTTATGGTCCCGTTTTCTTATAATCGTGCAAAATGTTAACATAGTCACAAATGGAAAACGTAACAGTAGGCTGAACCCTCCAACGTGTAGCTGCCGCCGAGGGCTCGAGTTAGGTCAGACGTGCGGCCTGAACCAGCAATGCCGAACCTCGTTGGGCGGCGCTAGTAGTGCTGTGATCGGCAAGTTGACCAAAACGTGTACCCGCGCCCGTTTATACGGGGTGCCTATTTACGGTCCATCGCAGCTGACATTGACCACCTATAATAAAAGTGTGCACAAGCCTGTAACGCGGGATAAACGCACTTTATTCTGATATACATCGTGTTTTATTTGTGTAAGTGAAAGTATTTTTTATTCAAGGTGAAAATGTCATGATTCTCGTAAATCCGGGATTCACCTAGATTCACGGATAAACCATTGTATGTCTTTTATTGATCATTTGTTAACATTACTAAACAATATTTGGGCTTGGTTAGCTCTGGTTAGCGACGTACATCACATCACTAAAAGTAATGCCGTCAACAATTCATTGCATTTTAGGCCGCTAGATGGCGCCGCCCGTGCAGTGATAAATTTCTACTACGTAAGTAATTATCTATGGCGTTCATTTTTAATATTTAGCGTTCGGTAAAGGGTGAACTTTGATTTACAAACATGAATATACGTAAATTCTGCATTTTATTTATATATTTTCATAGTGTAGCAGGATGCTTAAAATCGAAAACGGCGCCACCTAGCGAGCATGTTGCAAACCGATACTTTGTCATGTTGTCACAGTGAGCATTTTTCAATTCAATTCAATATCTTTATTGCCAGACTCAACTGTGCAGCGTGTACAGATGTCCATATAAACCACATACAAATAAAGTAAACGAAATATAAGAGTATTGCACAACGGGGCTTACCGTGTGTAAACTCAATCAAAACTATTATGTATATACAATTGTTTGTCCAATTAATGTAGTCGTATTCTCGAAAGCCACTTAAAGTCACTGTTCACTATTTCAAATTAACTTGTTTAATTGATTAATTACACATGTGTATCTACATAAACACAGTCCCTTGGTCTATGCAATCTGATATACCGATATCATCGTTATCATGTGGTGCCATATCCCCTCTCAGAAGGTCAGCTATTACAGACAGCTACTGTGACACTGTCGCGCAATAGTCGTGTATAATATAATACCATTGAAACTACGGTAGCCAGTTAATGTGTTTAATTTACATTATATTACTCAATGCATATTATATACAATACATACATATAAAATTTCATAATTACTAAAACAAATAATTAAATAATAACCAAACCTCGCTACACGGCGATTATAACTTAATTTAAGATTAAATAACAATGAAAACGATTCACATTATCGCTCGAACGCGATTCACATATCGCTCGATAACGATCTACGATGATCTATTGAAGGGCCACCCAGGGCGCGGCCGCGGGGGGCACACACCAGAGGGACGTCTGCGTAGAATGACTACTGTGTCGCCATCTAGCGGCAGTCGTCTGAAGAAGATTGTTTACAGCAATCTCAAGTCTCAAGTAGTTATACTCCAAACAGCCCAATATTGAGCTAACGCAGGACACGGGCAAAGTGGGGTGAACGAAATTGCCCAAGCTTCGAAACGGCGGAGGTGGAATCGAACCACCGTCCTCTCGATCGACAGGCGGGTGCTCTAACCATTAGACCACCGCTCCCCATAATCGAAACGTCACGAGATGAAAAATGTAAACTGACTGTGAAATAAGTACCAAAAAAAACTCATTTGACCACCAGCACGTTGACAAAATGTATTAGTTCCAGTATATACAAAAAAGCACATTAAAATTAATATTAGTCTATTCTTTAGGCCAGGTACGCTTTTTTGTTGTTGTTTACATCTACGATGTCTATACACTCAGTTTTATTATTTATGGCCTTGCCCTTGGCCTTAACCTGACCTTCTATTGACCAACGAGTTTCTCGTCGTTTTGTAATCGTCTTCTCACACAACATGCGGTTATCGGGCCAACGTCTCGAGGTCATCTGTCAAACGTCTCTCATGCGTTCTGACAAAAAGGTAATTTAACTTTTAATGATATACTTCTACATGCATGGTTATTGCTAGATAACCTTACCTTACCATACTTTAAGATGGTTCTGATCGCAGGATTCTTGCGACTCCTCAATGATCAGATCTTCTTCGTCGTCTATTAATAGTTTAAGAATTCCGGTTCCTGTTTTAATGGTGCTTCGAAATTATACATATAATTTCCTAATTGGACCAGAAATGGTCCAGGCGGTTTTTAAAAGTATTTAAAGATTTTGCTTACTGTTTCCGGGAGGGAATTCCAAGGTTCAATCACTCTGTCTCTGATGGGAAAAGCATTTTTTCTTATATTTCTTCTTTGAATAAATAATTTTAGATTCCTGTCCTGAAGGATACATCCTCCCATTTTAAGAGTTTAGGTGAAGATTCAGTATCATAGATTGTGTATAATTTTAAAAGCTCCAATCATATCGCCTCATAGACGTCTATATGATAGCGAATGAAAAATTTTAATATTTCTATATAAGTTAAGTTTCTCATTGTAACCAAGTCGAATGACTATTGGGTACTGACAGTGTTTAATATGTAAAGCAAAAGCTTGAGGAAATAGAGCAACAGTAACATTCGCCAAGAATAATAATAGGGGTGCGGCACATCAAATAACCCATTGCCACAAATTCAATTCAATAAATTTTATTCAAACAATAAATATAGTAATGGCTGCAATAGACGTGACAATATATATGTATATTTTTCTTTTCAGTGACGTAAATAGATGTTTGAAAGGAATACACAAGAAGTTAAAAAAACTTGTATATAATGTATCCCCTACATAGCTATTCGTTTAATAACACTTGAGTAATCAGAATATGTGCAATTAGAAAATACTGAATCACATGCAATTCAAATGCTTACATTTATAAGGAATAGAGTCCTATTATTTACATACTCAAAAACATGATACAAAAATTATTTAAATATTATATGTTCTGTTTATTCAGAACTCGCAACAGCAACTAGTAACAGTAACTAGATTATGTTATACAGGCTAACTATGTATATTCACTTATGATTGCTTTCTTATACCTGTATTTGAATGACCTTACTGTTTTAATGTTAGTGAGCTCAGTATTTATGGAATTCCAGAGACTTATGCCATATACAGAAAGAGTCATAGCTCTAATATTTGTGGTAACACAACATCTCACAAGTTGATTTGTGTGACTTGTTATTGTTTCACAAAGTGTTGTTGTACGTTAACTGGTAACTTGCACTGGTATGCTTTAAACATAAAAACAGCTGTTTTGAATTTTACCAGGTGTACAAATTTTAATGTACGTGACCTATAGAATAGAGGGGTTGTGTGGTCAATACGATTCGCACCGTACAATAGTCTCGTTGCTCCCATTTGGCATATGACAATACCACTGATATCATGTCCATAATCTATTTTTATGTCTAATCAGCTTTATAGTTTTGGCATTCGTGGGAAAGTTTTCATTCCTGTGGTTAGAGATTTCTTTTTGTGGTACGTATTTTCTTCCAATAGTTTCATTCTGTTTTTTAGATTTCCCATTGTCCATTTACATTAGTGTATGAATCCTTAAATTTGGTTTTCCAATCTATTTTTTAAACTCAATCCTCATTCTATCAAAATCTGCATTTTTGTAATAGTTTCTTCTTTTAGTGTAATTATTTAGTTTGATTGTACACAGAATTTCAAAAGTTAATATACAGTGGTCTCTTCTTCCTAATGGGCTGAGGTTTTCTACATCCCCTATGATGTCCTCTGCATATGATAGAATCAAATCTAAAACATTTGGGTTATTTGAACCTCTGCCTCTGGTTGGGTCTGTCACATATTGAGACATAATTGCATCTCTTAAACATTCTACAAATTTTTAATTTAGGTTGTTAGGGTTTTTAGATTTAGTTGTCCAATTTTTCCAATTCATGTCAGGGAGGTTAAAATCTCCTACAGTTATAATGTGTGAGTAATTTAACTGTGATGTTGTTTTAATCATATTTATAAGTTCTTCTTTGTTATCATCTGACCCAGCATCACTTTTACAAATACATCCAAATAGAAGTTTTCTTTTATTAGTAAGTTTTAATTCTACAAATAGACATTCCTTGAATGATGTGTTCAGATTAACTTTTTCTGCTGGTAAGGAATTTTCAATATATATTATGATTCCTCTCCCTTCTTGGTTTTCAATATTCTGGGAGAATATTGTATATCCCTCTAGCGAGAACTCTGGGGTGGTAAGTAGACATTTTGGGTTTTTAGGTTTTACCTCATTTATCGCTATTATGTTAGGTTTTAAATCTCTGATTTTCAATTCAAATTCGTTTTGTTTGTTCCTAAGCTGGTCAGCATTTGTATAAAAACACTTAATACTACTTATATCTTTTAGTTCAGGATATGGTATGTTGTTGGTTGCTTTACCTGTTTTGGGTGCTTGGGTAATTAATGGCTTTTTCTGATTTTCTTTATTTTTCGGTTCCAAGGTGGCCCTCTCACCCTGAACAGGTAGTTTCCCATTTTGTCTGCTGCTTCTTGCTTTTTGGCTTCTTTGTACAGTTTTTTATTCTTCTCTCTCCTGCTTAGTTTTGTCATGTTCGATCTTTAAATTTCTGACTCTCTTTGAGGTGGAAGAATTTTCTGAGGAGACCACGTTTCTTTTCACTTTCAGATAGTGTTATTAACACTGGTCTACTTTTATCATCCTTGGCTTCTCCTAGCCTAAGGAGCTAAGTGATATATGTGTCTACAAAGTCTTTATTTACCTCAGTACATAGTTCCAGTACTGATTCCCTGTCATGTTTGAGTCTGTTTTATTTAACTTGTGAATTTGACTCAGGAAGGTTAAAAATTATGACATTGTTTAGTCTTTTTTCTCTCTCCTTGGTAAGACACAGTTGATCCTTGACTACCTCCATAACTTCATTAATGACTTTATCTGATTTGTGTTCGATGTTGGCTTCTTTAATCATTTCGCTAACTCTTGTCTCTTCGACTTTTGCTTTGATGTTTACTTCCAGCTGGCTAATCCTATATTAAACCTTTTTAAGGAATTCCTTGCATCGTTCTTCACAATTTTTCTCTCGATTTTAAGGTTTTTCTTCACTTTCGCATCGCATGGTGGGCAGAACCAGTGAATGCATTCTTTCTCATTCATTATTTTGTATTCCATTTCTGTCATGTGTATACATTTTACACAAAAATGCTTGTCACAGTATTCACATTCTACCAACATGTGGTTGTCACCCTCAAATCTTATTTTGCAGCTCTGACATATCCATATTTCATCATTTTCTAATCTAAACACATCAGAATCTAAGTCTTCACCCTCACTGCCTCTTTTAGCTTTGCTTCCTTTACATTTATCTTGTACACTAACCCACTCGCTGTCATTTTTGGTTTTTGATTTTTTGCGCCCTGCCATATGTCCTACTTAGTTGATTTTATATAAGTTGCTTACCGTGCTGTGCAGGGAGTCAAGGCAGTGCCAGGAAAAGTGACTATAGACAGTTGTAACAGGTTACCCAGGGCGACTCTTGGTTTGGAAGGTGCCTTGAATGAAAGGCCAGGTTAGTAAACAGTGTTTTATATAGAGTGCTGGTCTGATCAATTGTCTGAGTCTAAATAATTTATTGAATCTGTTTATTTACTGAATCTGGATTGGTTTTTTATCTAATTTATTTAGTGAATCTACATAATTTAATTTAATGGTCTAATAAAATTCCTTACTCTAGTTTCTTGGCTGAATCAGAAGTATTCTTGATCTAGATGGTAATTAAGAATCTAGACAAGATGATAATCTGAGCCTGAATGTCTGGACTGTTTAGCTGTTTAGAAAAAAAATGGCGGGAGAATTGAATTTAAACTTGAATATGGATATTTTTTCCTATTTCCAATATATCCTAAAGGTTTACTGTGGATAGACTGTTTGGAGTATTTGTTAATTAGTAGTGAGACGTGCGATGCTAGAATAACGTTAAATATGGTCATATATTCTTAATTTTGAGGAGGGTTGCTACGTATGCGTATTTGTGCACCGGAACTAGAAATCAATATCTAGTAATATACACCTATGCACAGGGCTGGGTCCAATTATGTAATTGTAATTGCAATTCTAATTGATTACAGCAAAATACTGTAACTGTAATTGACTTTGGTTTTAAAATTCTGCTATAATTGTAATTGTAATTAAAATATAGTGTGTAATTTCATCAATTACAATCAATTAGAGTATTTTTTCTATAACAAACTACCAGAAAAAACCTACAAAAATATAAATACTCTCACACAAATTAAAAATCAAGATCATAGCACCTGCAGGACCTGTTAATATACTCAAAGGAATATTCAAATATAACAAATACACCAACAGAATACCTCTGGCCTTCTTAAGCAATGTTTAATCTGCCAGCAGACAGTGCACACCTGGCTTCCAAAGGGCTCCAAATATGCAAAAGGCATCACCATTAGTTCTTTTCAAGGTATATCCCAATTGGTCATTGGTCTGTCTTTTCTTTGATTCTGTAATCTGCTATCAGTGTACACAGTGAAGGGCCAGGTGGTGGTTTCTGTTGATACAGTACTTAGATCATGTAATTAACACTGCCCAAGTCAGTAAATAAGCTCAATTGAGAGTGAGCTACAGCCCACAGGTTTATTAGGGAAGAATACTGGCTTGGAGCCAATAGACTCATGGTAGGCAAACAAGTGTACAACCTCAAAACACAACTGCCAAGTAAACCAATCTGGGTATTACACAGTAGACAAAATGGGTGTACACCAAGGAGTATACACAAAACCCCTTGGGATGTATCTTGATGGGAACATTGCTAATGTACTGGTATGAATTATTTGTGGTTACATTTTATGAGTGAAATTGCTTTGAAATGGCTTAGTAGATTGGAGACTCATTAGGATTTCAAATGGTTGTGGTCTTTGTTTATAGTTGTACTGTACTCCGTGTAATTAAATATTAATTAATGAACCAAGCAAACGTTACATTATATTTATAAGTAACAATAATATTTATCTAGCTAATTGTATCATGAAGTCACGGTTCAACAAAATGTACAAACATCACCAAGTTCATTATACTTGTTTATCAATCATATTATTCTTACACACAATCAGCAACACATGCTACATAATTAACAAATGGTTCTGTGTTATACAAATGTAATTGTAATTGAAACTGAAATGGTGTAATTGTAATTGATTTGAAAAATTTAGAAGTGTAATTGTAATTGAACTGAAAAATGTAAAGTAACTGTAATTGTAATTGATTTGATTTTTTTGTAATTGGACCCAGCCTTGCATAGAGCTACAGCCCACAGACATAGACATGAAATACGTGTTTATTACCAGTTTATAGCATTTTTGTAACGTTTCAAGTTTCATGAAAATGCTTATGGTTTTGCTAAGCATGTCCTTCGCCTATACTAGCAAACACCAGATAGAAAAAATGTATGGCGATTGGCTTTGTCTAGACTTACTGGTGTGGTACATATGAATAGTAGGGCATTGTAAGTTTGGATATAGGAAGTTTTAGACAATTCATACGATCTGACATAAGTGCATTTGAGCAGGGACATTGCCAGGTTTACTGGTGGAAGCTGTTGAGAGTGAAATGGTGGATTTTTAGATGATATTAATAGGCGGAAGGATATTGGTGATTTTTTGGGCCACTAGATGCATGTGTGTGGTAAATCGTGCCATTATTGGTAAACACTGACGGGTATCGTGCATAGATACATACTACAAGAGTTAGAAATGTCTAATTTTACCAAACTCAATCAGTAAGTCAGTAAGATGATGACAGCAGCTGGTAAAACTTTATAATTTTTGATGGTCACGTTTTCTAATAATCATACAAAACGTTAAAGGTGCATCCTCAATTAATTTTTGTTTGCATAGGGTGTGTGGTGGCATCTGTTAAAATCAAAACATGTAAAGTGTCATCTTTCTCAACTTAATGTGAGACATTACCACATAAACATAAACATCCTTTTGGCTTTGTGCACGAAAATAAAATGCATGTCCTAAACTGTGAATACAATGCACAACAGCCACATGTTATGCTGAATGCACACTACTAGCAGACCTGTAAATTCACAGGAATCTCGGTCGTCATAAAATAAATTTGGCATAATTTAAATATGCCTAAAATCAGCACCATTCAGCACTAATAATAAACAAAAACAGTCTAAGCCGTGTTTATTAGTAATAAATAAGGCCCTCAGTAAGGTGCTAAGCATAGGCTGCTATAGGCAAACCAACTTTTTTCAGTCGTCATTTCTTCACGACTTCACCTCTAGTAGGAATATGTAATATAGCAATAACTAGTGTTATTTTATTTACATGTATAGCAAACAGCGTTTATCAAAGCGGTCGAGTGTAGGCATTGGCAATGATAAATGATGTGGTGCTTGCAGTTGCCGATGGCGGTGCCGTACTTACACATAGCTATCACTATACCTGCCTACTTAATCGTCACTGAATGAATAAAATGCAGCCATAATATGACTGCATTTATTGTTGCCAAATGAAACAGTTTAATAATACGTACCTTTGTTCAGTACAAATACCGCTTGGAGTATTGACAAGAATGGATCACGCGCAGTCATACGTGTTCCTCTGTTTGGGCATGGACCACTGTCAGAATCCATCTGCCATTACATAAATAAAGAGTCCCAAGGAAAAATTTATTGTGCAGTTTGGGTGTATTTGTGAGAGCTGAAATTGTGTGAATGATTGAGTGGAAGTGATGTTTTTGTGCATAGTAGCATCTGAGCTTTGAAATGATGCCATTTGTCAGTTGGTATACCTGTTGCATAAGGACACAGTGACCATTAGGCAGGATATACTCGTATTTTGGAAACCAGGGAGTTTCATGGCAGAAATGCAGCGGGTCAGGCATTGAAGCAATTTGTGGGAAACGGAGGCATTCAATTTTCACAATTTTCACACAACAGGTGTCTTAGTGGGTCTGTCATGTGTTGTAAAAATGTTAAGAAAATTGTAGAAAAAAATTTCCATTGAGGCATAAGAACGTTATAATGGTCGTCTATGGGAAAAGTGACTGTGGTCTGTTCCCGTTTTTATTGGCGCATTTTCCATGATCTTGTGAAAACACGTGACCAAACAAGTTGACGGGTTGGAGACTAGATGTCAGCCCAGCTATCGGTTATGGCATGTTACACGATCTAACGCCCAAAGCATATGCTTTCGACAATTTTATTAACCCGACTGCAGATATCACTTAAACTAGTCACACATTACACATTTGGAGAAAAAAAACAAGAATCACGATGGGCTGAACTTTTTATTAAGCAGCTTTTACATGGCCACCAACATGAAATGTAACTGTAGGCTGAACCCAATTAAACGGAAGTCATGGTTGCAGCACGGTTATAAAAAATTTATATGCTTATGTTTTGGTCGTTGTTAGCTCAATTGTGGATGCTACAGGTAATTTGATGAAATTATTAGTTTGTTATAACACATTTCGTAGAATTTTTATAATTTCCCATTCCGATAAAATAATGAGGTGTCATATTTTTAAAATAGATAAATAGATAAAAACGGCTGCTAACCTGGCCCATGTTGTGTGTGTTTGACTTCGAAAATTTTTGGTGTCAGGCTAGTTAATATTATATTATTATATATATTTGATTGATTTCATCTAGTCAACAAGATCATTACTTACTAAGCGCCACTATTACTATATACTATAGCTGACCTATTATATATCAACAGTTTCAAATAAATGTACTTTTTAATGCTGTGCTATAATGTTTGTTGTGCATCAGCCGATACGTTATGCAATTTGATGTTTAATAAGACATCTGATTGTTAATCAACGCTATTTTTTCTTGTTCCACGAGTTAAAATTGCCCAAAAGAGCTTGTGGTAAGCAAAAAGCTTAAAATAAGCACTTTTTTGTATAGAAAATAATCATTTCATTTCACAAATGCCTATTCACCACATCTCAATATGCATGTCATGTTGTGTGCAGTTCTCTGTAAGTGTTTTGAGCACAAGGAAATGAAGGTATGCAACCCTAACCGCAGCTAACCCCATCCCTGGTTAACCCAGTCTCTAGCTAATCCCATCCATAGCTAACCCTAACCCTGAAGTGGTTTACAGAAGATATAACAAGATCATTACTTATTAAGCGCCACTATTATTAAAAAAATTAACCCTCTCCTTTAGGAGGTGTCCTATAGCTGACCTATTATATATCAACAGTTTCAAATAAATGTACTTTTTAATGCTGTGCTATAATGTTTGATGTGCATCAGCCGATACGTTATGCAATTTGATGTTTGATGTGCATCATTATCTATTATATATCAACAGTTTCAAATAAATGTACTTTTTAATGCTGCAACCATGACTTCTTCTGTAAACCACTTCAGCAACCATGACTTCCGTTTAATTGGGTTCAGCCTACAGTGCATAATATGATATTATCCTGTGTGCAAGATATTCTTCTCATATTGTCCTCCATATTGTTGATCCCTGAACTTTTTTGAGAAAACACTTATTTTTTGAGATGATACAATTAGTTCTGAATAAACAGAACATATAATATTTAAATAATTTTTGTATCATGTTTTTGAGTATGTAAATAATAGGACTCTATTCCTTATAAATGTAAGCATTTGAATTGCATGTGATTCAGTATTTTCTAATTGCACATATTCTGATTACTCAAGTGTTATTAAACGAATAGCTATGTAGGGGATACATTATATACAAGTTTTTTTAACTTCTTGTGTATTCCTTTCAAACATCTATTTACGTCACTGAAAAGAAAAATATACATATATATTGTCACGTCTATTGCAGCCATTACTATATTTATTGTTTGAATAAAATTTATTGAATTGAATTTGTGGCAATGGGTTATTTGATGTGCCGCACCCCTATTATTATTCTTGGCGAATGTTACTGTTGCTCTATTTCCTCAAGCTTTTGCTTTACATATTAAACACTGTCAGTACCCAATAGTCATTCGACTTGGTTACAATGAGAAACTTAACTTATATAGAAATATTAAATTTTTTCATTCGCTATCATATAGACGTCTATGAGGCGATATGATTGGAGCTTTTAAAATTATACACAATCTATGATACTGAATCTTCACCTAAACTCTTAAAATGGGAGGATGTATCCTTCAGGACAGGAATCTAAAATTATTTATTCAAAGAAGAAATATAAGAAAAAATGCTTTTCCCATCAGAGACAGAGTGATTGAACCTTGGAATTCCCTCCCGGAAACAGTAAGCAAAATCTTTAAATACTTTTAAAAACCGCCTGGACCATTTCTGGTCCAATTAGGAAATTATATGTATAATTTCGAAGCACCATTAAAACAGGAACCGGAATTCTTAAACTATTAATAGACGACGAAGAAGATCTGATCATTGAGGAGTCGCAAGAATCCTGCGATCAGAACCATCTTAAAGTATGGTAAGGTAAGGTTATCTAGCAATAACCATGCATGTAGAAGTATATCATTAAAAGTTAAATTACCTTTTTGTCAGAACGCATGAGAGACGTTTGACAGATGACCTCGAGACGTTGGCCCGATAACCGCATGTTGTGTGAGAAGACGATTACAAAACGACGAGAAACTCGTTGGTCAATAGAAGGTCAGGTTAAGGCCAAGGGCAAGGCCATAAATAATAAAACTGAGTGTATAGACGTCGTAGATGTAAACAACAACAAAAAAGCGTACCTGGCCTAAAGAATAGACTAATATTAATTTTAATGTGCTTTTTTGTATATACTGGAACTAATACATTTTGTCAACGTGCTGGTGGTCAAATGAGTTTTTTTTGGTACTTATTTCACAGTCAGTTTACATTTTTCATCTCGTGACGTTTCGATTATGGGGAGCGGTGGTCTAATGGTTAGAGCACCCGCCTGTCGATCGAGAGGACGGTGGTTCGATTCCACCTCCGCCGTTTCGAAGCTTGGGCAATTTCGTTCACCCCACTTTGCCCGTGTCCTGCGTTAGCTCAATATTGGGCTGTTTGGAGTATAACTACTTGAGACTTGAGATTGCTGTAAACAATCTTCTTCAGACGACTGCCGCTAGATGGCGACACAGTAGTCATTCTACGCAGACGTCCCTCTGGTGTGTGCCCCCCGCGGCCGCGCCCTGGGTGGCCCTTCAATAGATCATCGTAGATCGTTATCGAGCGATATGTGAATCGCGTTCGAGCGATAATGTGAATCGTTTTCATTGTTATTTAATCTTAAATTAAGTTATAATCGCCGTGTAGCGAGGTTTGGTTATTATTTAATTATTTGTTTTAGTAATTATGAAATTTTATATGTATGTATTGTATATAATATGCATTGAGTAATATAATGTAAATTAAACACATTAACTGGCTACCGTAGTTTCAATGGTATTATATTATACACGACTATTGCGCGACAGTGTCACAGTAGCTGTCTGTAATAGCTGACCTTCTGAGAGGGGATATGGCACCACATGATAACGATGATATCGGTATATCAGATTGCATAGACCAAGGGACTGTGTTTATGTAGATACACATGTGTAATTAATCAATTAAACAAGTTAATTTGAAATAGTGAACAGTGACTTTAAGTGGCTTTCGAGAATACGACTACATTAATTGGACAAACAATTGTATATACATAATAGTTTTGATTGAGTTTACACACGGTAAGCCCCGTTGTGCAATACTCTTATATTTCGTTTACTTTATTTGTATGTGGTTTATATGGACATCTGTACACGCTGCACAGTTGAGTCTGGCAATAAAGATATTGAATTGAATTGAAAAATGCTCACTGTGACAACATGACAAAGTATCGGTTTGCAACATGCTCGCTAGGTGGCGCCGTTTTCGATTTTAAGCATCCTGCTACACTATG
Organism: Lamellibrachia columna; assembly: GCA_963662155.1. NCBI lineage: Eukaryota > Metazoa > Annelida > Polychaeta > Sabellida > Siboglinidae > Lamellibrachia > Lamellibrachia columna. Next base: position 12,310,036 of record OY759263.1, read on the forward strand.
AAAATATATAAATAAAATGCAGAATTTACGTATATTCATGTTTGTAAATCAAAGTTCACCCTTTACCGAACGCTAAATATTAAAAATGAACGCCATAGATAATTACTTACGTAGTAGAAATTTATCACTGCACGGGCGGCGCCATCTAGCGGCCTAAAATGCAATGAATTGTTGACGGCATTACTTTTAGTGATGTGATGTACGTCGCTAACCAGAGCTAACCAAGCCCAAATATTGTTTAGTAATGTTAACAAATGATCAATAAAAGACATACAATGGTTTATCCGTGAATCTAGGTGAATCCCGGATTTACGAGAATCATGACATTTTCACCTTGAATAAAAAATACTTTCACTTACACAAATAAAACACGATGTATATCAGAATAAAGTGCGTTTATCCCGCGTTACAGGCTTGTGCACACTTTTATTATAGGTGGTCAATGTCAGCTGCGATGGACCGTAAATAGGCACCCCGTATAAACGGGCGCGGGTACACGTTTTGGTCAACTTACCGATCACAGCACTACTAGCGCCGCCCAACGAGGTTCGGCATTGCTGGTTCAGGCCGCACGTCTGACCTAACTCGAGCCCTCGGCGGCAGCTACACGTTGGAGGGTTCAGCCTACTGTTACGTTTTCCATTTGTGACTATGTTAACATTTTGCACGATTATAAGAAAACGGGACCATAAAAAATTCTGAAACTTCTTTCCTGCCGTTGCATCATCTCATTGACATGCTGGTCGAGTTTTGTCAAAATCACATATTTCTAACTCTTTTTAAATGGCTGAACGTGCCATACCCGTCAATGTTTACCAATTTCTGCATACATTTCTACGCACACGTGCCTTAATTGTGGCAAAAAAATTGCCAAAAATCCTTCCGCCTATTTAAATAATCTAAAAATCCACGGTTATACTGATAGCATGTTCTACCAGCAAACTTGCCAATGTGTCTACTCAAATGCAGTTATGTCAGATGATATGATTTTTTTTAAATTACACACATCTAAACTTACTGTGCCCTACATTCGTAACACATCAGGAAGTCTAACTGAGGCATGATCCCGAGCGTCGCCACCGAGCTATGCTGTAATGCGATCCGGGCGAGACAGCGTCATCAACCGCCTGTCTCCAGCCAAGCGATGTCAACATTGACCCGAGGCAGCTGCAGTCAAGTGCACACGTCGACGTGGCCTCGATTATCCAGGCTCCGCGCTGTGGCGCCACCGTTTGTCGCACTCGTCTTCGCCTGCGCCTGGACATTAGTGGGGTTTCCATTGTGACAGAAATAATGTATGCCCATTGGCATATGATATGGTGTGGATGTAGCTCTCAGCCAAATAGACCCCCTCACAAATGTAACGCGAATAACCGAAATAGCTAATTTTTCCTCTCTGTACTGTGTTTCTTGTATGTAAACAAAACTGGTTATTTTCCCACACTGACTGATATATGGGTCAATCCTTGTCAAATCAACCCATTTTCAGGAAATTTCAAAAGTTGATGCCACTGAATTTGCTTAAATTTTAAAGGATGATTAATACCTATACCTGAGCACTTCAACAAAAGAAATAAGCATTTACATTAAAAAAAATGTCAGTAATGTGAAAGTGCCCTAAAACGCACCCACTATTTTGATTTCTTTTTAGGTGCTTCTAACTTGAGAAGTTTACTTACTTACTTAATTTACTTTACTTAGTCCTCTTCGTGCCCGGTGGCACATAAGGCATCAACAAGAGAGCGCCACTGCTGTCGGTCTGCAGCCCATTTGGTGATGGTGTTCCATGTCAGGCCGCATTCTTTCATCTCCTTCTCCACTGTTCGTCTCCATGTTTCTTTTGGGCGACCACGTCTCCTTTTTCCATCTGCTGTCCAGCGTAAGGCTGTCTTGGGCAGTGCGCCAGGTGACATTCGGCACACGTGTCCAAGCCATCTCCATCTTCTCCATGTTATATCTGTTTTGCGGTGCAGCTCTTCATTAGTGATGGTGTTGGGCCAAAATACTCCTAGGATCTTCCGTAGACACTTGTTTTGGAAGGTCTCAAGCTTGTGTGTTAGCTTGGCTGTCAGCTTCCAGCACTCGGAGCCGTAGAGAAGTACACTGAGAACATTAATATTGTACAGTCTCAGTTTTGTTTCCAATCTCAGTTGCTTGGATTTCCAGATGGGCTTCAGCGTAGCGAAGGTCTGACTTGCCTTTTTGATCCTAGCCGTGGCATCTTTTGCAGAGTCTCCATCTGTTGTGATTTTGCTTCCCAGGTATGCAAAGTCCTGAACGTCTTCCAAAGCATCACTGTTGTTTATGTTGTTTATGGTGATGGGGTTATCTGTCTTGTTGTTGATCCTCATAAGTTTGGTTTTTGCTGTGTTGAGCTTTAACCCAATCTGTGGTGCTGTTGTTGTGAGTTTGTCCATCTTTTCTTGCATGTCCTTGTGCCTGTTAGACAGCAGTCCAATGTCATCTGCATAGTCCAGGTCTTCCAAGATCGAGGTAAGTGTCCATCTGATGCCTCTGTTTCCATTTTTGGTGATTTCTATCATCAGCCAGTCGATGGCAAGGGTGAAAAGAAATGGTGAGAGAATGCATCCCTGTTTTACTCCGGATTTTACGCTAAAGCTGTCTGACATGTGACTGTTACAGGCGACTTGACACTGGACGTCTGTGTAAATTATCTTGATCACATTTACCATCTTCTGTGGGATCCCGTAGTGACGTAGTATTCTCCACAGGGATTCTCTGTGAAGGCTGTCAAAGGCCTTTTCAAAGTCAATGAAGGCAATGTAGATCGTACTGTTCCATTCCGTGCTTTGTTCCAAAATCTGCCGTAGCGTGAAAATGTGGTCGATGCATGACTTTCCTCTTCTGAATCCAGCTTGTTCCTGTCGGAGGATTGTATCAGTAGCTGCTGATATTCTCTTCAGGATTATGCGGCTGAAAATCTTGCATGTCATTGATAACAAGGTTATGCCCCGCCAGTTGTTACAGTTCCCCAAGTCGTCCTTCTTTGGTAGCTTGATAATTGTGCCTGTCTTCCAATCATCTGGTGTGTCTTCTTCATCCCATATTCTCTGGAAGATCTGGCATAGGATTCTGGGTGTCTCTTGTTCATCTGCTTTCAGCATTTCTGCGCAGACGCTGTCGCTTCCTGGTGCTTTTTCCATTCTTCTGGGCTTTAATGGCTTCTCTGACTTATGCTTCTGTGATTTGGTCGAGGTTGATTTCAAGGTCATCTGCTGCCTCCGGGATGTCTGCAAGTCTGGGTGGATCTGCACGATTGAGAACCTGTTGGAAATGCTCCTTCCATCTCTCTATCTTCTCTTTCTCGACTGTGATTATCTTTCCATCTGCATCTTTCAGTGCTAGATTCTGGTTTGGACCTGTATCTCCTTTCAGCTTCTTGGTTATTTGGTAGAGTGACTTCATATCCTTTCTTCTTGCTGCTGCTTCTGCGTCTTCTGCGAGGTTTTCAATGTAAGTGCGTTTGTCTACTCTGGTACTCCGTTTTACTTCTTTGTCTTTTTGTGAGTATTCTCTTGAAAGTCGTTCTTTGAGTCTTGGGGGACTTTGTGGTGAGCAGCTTTTTCTTTATTCCTTTCCTTTGGTCTATTTTGTCCCAAGTTGATGTGGAAATCCACTGCTCTTTCTTTGCTCTTCTGTAGCCTAGCACTGCTTTCCCTGCTAGCTCCATGGCCATGTTAAAACTGTGTGTAGTCATCTCTGTTTCCTCCTGCAGAATACCAAAACTGTTCTTCAGAGCAATTGTGAACTGTTGCTTGGTTTCTGGGTTTTGTAGCTTGGTGGTATCAAAACGCTCTTTCTTCTTCTCTCCTGTCTTTGCCTTTCTCAGTTTCAGAGCAAGTTTTCTTATCAACAGGTTGTGGTCGCTGCCAACATCAGCTAGTCATTTTCCATTTACAAGGGTGTTATCTATTTGACTCTCAGTTCTGCCGTCTGGGGATCTCCATGTCAGCTTATGTATTGTCTTATGTTGGAAGAGTGTCCCTCCAATCACGAGGTCATTCTCCCCACATATGTCACACAATCTGCTGCCGTTATCAGTCATTGTACCTGTTCCGTGTTTGCCCATGATCCTTTCCCTGTTAGTGTTGTCGCTCCCAACTCGTGCATTGAAATCTCCAAGAACCACTAGTACGTCATGTTTGGGGATGTCTTCCAAAATTGACTGAAGACTGTCATAGAAGTTATCTTTTTCTTCTTTTTCTGCTTCCTCTGTAGGTGCGTAACAGGTTACCACTGAGAGTTTGGTAAATCTGGACTTAAATCTAGCATAAAGAAATCGTTCAGTTATTGGTTTCCATTCAAGAAGAGTGTTACCTTTCTCCTTCTGGATGATCAGGGCTACTCCTTGTCTATGCTGGTTGTCCTCTCTGCCTGACCACAGTATGGTGTCTCCTGTCGCCAGTTGTCGTTTTCCAGCTCCAGTCCATCTAGCCTCCATGATACCTAGAAGGCTGATTTTGTATTGGTGCATTTCCTGGAGAACCTGTGCCAGTCTTCCTGTCTGATATAGTGTTCTCACATTCCAGCATCCAATGTTGATAAAAGTTTTGGGTGTAAGGAGATCCGCCATCGGGTTGAAGACTTCCTTGCGGGTTTGGTCCCCATCCTTCATAAGTCCAGTTGCCTGTACTGCTTCTCTCCTACCGCCCGGTGCAGTTTTCTCTCTTGTTTCAGTTTCCGTAGCTAGGCTGTTTTTACGGGGTGGGTTCGCTGGCCCCACGCCCAACCCTCATCTTTTTTCCGGGCTTGGGACCGGCAGGAGATTCTCAAAGAGCATTTTCCAGGCAGAGTTAAGAAGAAGTTTACAGGCTACAAATCTGAAATGTGCTGAATATGTAGACATATTGGTACAGATTATCCATGCAAAATTCAAGAATGATAGAATGCATAGAACAAAGGACCATGTGTATACCGGGTGCACGAAAACGGAAAAATAAAATAAGAAAAACAATTGCGAGGATTTCAGCAGTCTGTATGTCATTGTTGTGTTATAATTCAATGTCCAAATTGCTACCATCTGTTGACAGGGATACTGGAAATTAGTTTGTAACAACTACAAGTGTCAGCACCATGATCACATACTTGCACTGGCGCAGCCTCCAACAAAGTAGAACCGACATCCGCCTTGTCATGTTATATAAGACATTGCATGGCATAGTCGCCCTGGACCTCTTCCCCCAACTTATACCCCTGGTGAGACCCTCCCAACACACGCATTCTGAAGCTTTTCAACTCCCCGTAATCACTAAGCAATCCATCCAGTATAGCTTTTTACCCCGTACAATAGCCAATTTGAATAACCTGCTAGCCAAAGCAGCTACAGCACCAAGTTTGGAGATTTTCAGACAGAAGATCTCCAGCTTGCAACATTAATTGATATTGCATTTTTCACGCTATCAACTTTTCCTCTCCTTAAATTGCCGTTCTACACGCACGCTATCAACTTTTCTCTTTCTTCCAAATATTTTATTACTTTCTCTTTCAGCACTTTAGCACGTGTGCCCTGTGCACACACACCGAGTCTATAAGCCTTGAAGAGAGGGTTGACTCGTACCCTGAAGAAGAAGAACATCCTTTGTGACGTGTGGAACCGCCGCAAGGAAATCATGAATTCGTCGGTGTCTACATCGAAGAAGAAAGTCAAATATGCAGAATCGTTAGATAATGTTACAATGAACCGGTATCAGGCCAAATTAGAGTTGATTAACGGTGAAGTTCCGTAAGAAAAGCCGAAGAAAGATTGGAACGTTGACCCCCGACAGCCTTCCTGGTATTTCGTATACTCACATCGCGAACTATTGTGTTTACACCAACAGTGCATACACTTTGAGCGACTTAAAAGGCTAAAAATCGCTGGAAGCCTACAACCAATGTATTTGTGGTTGTGTGTCGGATGTGTACTCAAGAGAAATTAATGGTCATGGAGTTGTGACTGCGAATGTAAGTGTATGACTCTTATCCGACTAGATCGCTCTAAAGTAAAGCACTTATGACAGTTACGTCAGTGATACTCCAGGAGTATGCACGTTAACTAGCCAATTGGTTGCTGGTTTAATCCATTTATTATATAGCTTGATTTTTACTTAAATCATTCATTTAAATCACTTGATTTGTTTAAGTGATTCAGTAAATTTTGTATTGCTTGCTTGCTAGGAAGGCATGATTCTAATGACAGGCCCTGCCACTGGTTGTCAGCGGCTAAATCCCTGTCTTTAGCATAAAGGTGTCTGGTTATGTAAACCCTTCAGTCCTACCTTAATGGAAGACGATGTGCCACCCTTTAATCCTGACATTTGCAAAATTGCTCTGACGTCGGAGGTCAACGTAATTAGAGAAATGAGAGGGAGCCCTGGGAACTCTGGATCTGGCCCAGCTCCAAAAGTTCAACAGTTTAACCTGCAAACTGGGCAAGGAAGTGCTGGTAGATGTCATTGCCCAGCGGTTGATAGGGTGGGCGTATTTAACAAGTTGACCAATGGTAAAGCGAATTGGCTATATTTTAAGCAGCCATAGCGCCTCTAGTGACGTCGTCTAAATTTGGGAAACTGAGAGTATAAATGACCCGGAGGTTCGTTTCTAAAGGGCGGGCAAGACTATTTTACATTCACACTGAGGTGTGTAGTCAGGCCGGATTTTAGGCATCCACATTTTCAGTAAGGGTGGTCCTGGCGGGTCATATCTGCTTTAGCATTAGATTTAAACATTTCCGGTCAGAATTTACTTGTCAAATCTTCTAGACATTAAGAGTCTTTTTAAATGATGTTTACATTCACTACTTTTCTTTACGATTTATGGTGATATTTACCTTCAATGTTCGTTTAATTGTCATCGTGCATGATTATATTGCTACTATGTATGTGGCCGTCTGATGTACACGATTAAAATCGCTTCGAACCTGGAGAACAATGCGTTGACTACACTTCTGTAGTAATGTAGTACTCATTGGTCAAGTGAGTACAAGTTCAGCTATGAATCTCGACCTGGCGAGCGCAAAGAAGACAGATAATGCTTCCTGGACCATTGCGTGCGGCCACGAAGAAGAGAAAAGAAGACGAAAGCTTATATCTTACGCTGTGACTCAAGAGAAGGCGTGTTGGCTAGTTCCATCGGGCTTGAAATTCATAAGCTATGAACCTGTAGAAAACAGTAACATCAAATCGGCTAAATCTTTGAAGAAGGACATTGACTGCGCGTCACTGACACCAGGTAAACCAACAAAAGCGACGACACTGCCTGATGATGACCTGGCAACGTTATTTAAAGGGCTGCACGAAACTGGGACTAGGCCTGTCATTCTGTCCTTCATACCGGGTTATGCAGAAGGATACGTCCGTAGACAGCTTAATCCGGAATACCCACAGCTACTGTCTGAACTTCGAGATGAGAATTTTTTCAAAGATAAATTGTTGCGAAAGGGTGACAATGTCTTTGCCTCAATGTCTGTAACTTTTGAACAGTCAAGATTTGTGGAAGAAAAGACGAGACAACAATCTGATTGCAGAGAGTGGCATAGGTTTCGCACAGGACACATAACAGCATCAAGGATGAAGGCAGTTTGGAAGACGAGTGTGGACAAGCCAACAAAGAGGTTAATAAAAATAATCTGCTACCCAGAAACGGCCGCGTCGAAACAAGTGCGACACAGTGGGGCTGTGACCATGGACATGAAAGGTTAACATCACACGAGAGAGAAATGCAGAGAACCCATGAAAATTTCAAGGTGGAGAGATGGAGACGTGTTTTTTTTATCAGCAATGAATATCCATTTGTTGGAGCATCCCAAGACTCTGTAGTCGAATGCAACTGCTGCGGTAAGGAACCGTTGAAATAAAATGCCGTATTGTGTAAGCGACAAAGTGGTAGTTGACTGTGTGGAAAAGGTGACATGGCTTGAGAATATGGATGGTCTGACATAACTGCAAATCACACTAGTACTATTATCAAGTGTAGACCCAGACATTTGTTTGCAATGTTGACTATTGTGACTTTGTCATTTGGACCGAGGAAGGTCCACATCATGAGCAGGTAGAGCCAGACCGTGATCTTTGGGAAGAGATTTACGAGACGTCAGGAACTTTTTTTAAACGTGCTGTTTTGCCTGAACTAATTGGAAAGTATTTTTTGTAAACTTCTACCAGTAACAGCAGCTGCTGTAGACGCATCATCGACGCGTAAGTCAACCTTGATGAATGATGCTGAGGAACTGTTTTGTGTGTGTCAGACATCGCATGACGAAAACGCAAAGTACAATGGTTGCGACAATGGTGACTGTTAGCTGATATGGTGTCATTTTCAGTGCATGGGCATCAACCGTGCCCCAAAGGGGAAGTGGTATTACACTGAATGTAGAATGTTGCCTCAGTTCACCTCGTCTAAGAAAAGAAAGATAAATTCACATGAAGTAAACATTGGCGAATGACGATGAAGAACTTTTTTTTGTGCCTGAGACATTGTATGATGAGACACAAAGTACATTGTATGGTGAGACACGAAGTACGTTATATGAAGTACTTCTGTTGTTGTGCTGCAGAAAAAATAGATACAACAAGAAGGAAGTAATATTATAATCAATTACTCAAAATATTTATTTCCAGCATGACATGACATCATCGTCTTGCTGGTTAATACTTAACAACTGATAAATCATTCAAGATAAACATAACCACGTGACATAATGACAACTGTAAATACTCATAGATGTACATACAATACACATAAAATCTCAGGAATGCACTTCATCTCTGTATCTATCAATTATACATGATTTGTTCTTAAAATTATCCCTGTCTTGTATAACATCAGCTTTACATCTTTCTTGTCTTGGTCTATGTATACACAAAAAAAATATATAAAAAACTATATTTATAACCCATAAATTAGGCTGTTTATCATCCTCCTTTTTGCAGGTGATGTCTCAATAAATCCTGGACCAAAATATTCCAAAACATGCGCTTTGTCACTACAAATCTTCGATCTGTCCGTCATGAATCAGCCGCCCTTTCTGATCTGATGTTATCTAAACACAGACCTTTTAGCTTTGACATATACATGGCTATCATATCTGATACATCAGCCTGTCTTGCTGACATTTGTCCATATGGTTTTTGCCTGTATCATCACCCCCGCCATTCAGGTAGGGGTGGTGGAGTCGCATTTCTTTTACTTGAAATATATATAATATAAGTATAAATTATTCATACACCTCAATACCAAAGCTTTGAGGTAATTTGTGTTGTTATAAAACCTAGAAAAAAGTTATCACATTTCGACCAATAAATAAAATTATCAAACCAAACGTATACAAGTTTTTGTTCCATCAACATGGATGTCTCTAGAAATAGTTGTAGCAAAACGTCTTCGTCGATATCTTTAAAGAATTTGGCGACGAGCTCGTTCTCCACTTGATCGATTCCGTTAAACCAAACAGCTACATATATGCAATCACATGATGTCAAAAGCAAAGTCTGATTACCATAAAAATTGTATCTAAAAAAATTCTGTAAACCCTCGCCAGATATGAAAATCCGTAAATACAATTCTACATCGGCAAAAATTAAAAGCACTGCCTGAACATTCTTCATTGGATACATCGTGTAATTCTTTTTCAAAATACTTCACAGATAAGATTACTCGCATTCGATCGAATTTTGTCATTAATGATAATGACTATGACTTCCATGAACCACCACTTTCTGAAAATACACTACGACGTTTCACACCTGCAACTACTAATGAAGTTATCATTATCATTAAAAAAATCTCCTAACAAATCGTGTGATCTTGACCCATTTCCAACACTTCTACTAAAATGCTGTATCAATCAACTCATCTTTCCCATTACTACTATCATCAACCTTTCAATGCAGGGCGGAGTTGTTCCACGGGATTTCAAACAAGCTCTTGTAAATCCTCTTATAAAAAAAAACTCTGTGTAAAAATGACCTAAAGAATTATAGTCCTATCTCCAGTCTTAGATTTCTGTCAGATGCAAAAGTAGTTGCTAATCGCCTTTATGAACATGTTTATAAAAATCACTTATCAAATGATCTACATTCTGTATATAAACCATTCCACTCTACCGAAATGGCTTTTCTCAGGATACACAATGATATAGTTGACAATATGGACAATGGCAAAGTTACAGCACTCACTTTGCTAAATCTCTCAGCTATTTTCGATAAGATTGATCATTTAATCCTATTACAACGCCTGGAAATTTTGGCCTTTCTGGCATAGCTCTTCGGTGGTTCAAACTCAATTTTTCAGACAGACACCAAAGCATTAACATATTAAGTTAAGACTTAATTAAGACTTAGCTAAATTAAGTCATTTATCTTATATGTATGGAACCAGTGCAATTGTTTACTTTTGGGAATGCAATTTATAAGTTTACAACTTCTTGCATTTCCCTTCAACATTTTGTGATTGTCGTTCTTTAATTATATTTTCATTATACCACTTTAGTGGTAGTTATGCTTACAACTATGTATGTTTACAATTTACTGAAAATGTACATTGATTATGTTGAATAAATTCAATTCAATTCCATTCAATATCTGACACATTATCTTGTCCACAACATCTTTCATTCGGAGTGCCGTAAGGATCCGTCCTTGTCCCTGTTCTGTTTAGCTTATATACTACGTCTCTCAGCCAAGTCATTACTAATCATAATCTCAGTCATCACCTGATGACACACAGGTTTACATATCACTTTCGCAATCAAATGCACAATAAATTGTTTCGACTTTAAGTGATTATCAAACTGCTTGACAGTATTAAACTGCTTGACAGTGATACATTCCCATCAGAAACTGTTCGTAATCTAGGTGTTGTCTTTGATAGTGACTTCAACTTTCGCCAGCACATTTCTCAAGTATGTAAGTCCTGTTTCTATCATATACGTGATCTCCGTCGGATTCCGTCTATATATACTGCTAAAACAATATAAACAGCATTAATTAGTAGCCGCCTTGGTTGTTGTAATTCACTACAAAATAACATCGCTAAATGATACTTGGCTAAACTCCAATGAGTACAAAATTGTCGGGCACGTGTGGTATTCGGGCGCCTCGGTTTTCACCATCACTACCACTACATAAACAGTTACACTGACTTCCTGTTACTCATCGATTTAATTATAAGCTGTCCACTCTTACATATCGTGTTCTATCTATACAACAACCACTCTACTTTTCTTGTATTTATTTGCATGTACACGTGTTCATCGAGTGCTGACTTGCATTCGGCGTGCTCGGCGAGTGCTGTCTTTTGTACGGCGTGCTCGGCGAGTGCTGTCTTGCGTCGCATCTTCCAACGTCCGCAAATCCGTTGGGCGAGTAGGGTTATTCGAGAGGAACCAATACATTTTTAGATGTTATTTGCAACCTAACTATTACATGGCTGGAGTTCCTCTGCTGCTTCGACGGCCGTAACTATTTTATACTTCCAATATCACCAATTGCAGCCGTCGTCTCACTACGGATTAACCAATAGTACATAAGAGCCTGTAGGCCACAGAAAGGCTTGGTTGCCTATACAAATAACAAGTCAACTTGTGAATTGTTCTGCAATGTTTGTACTAAATCCGATCTCTAGATTAACCTTCGGTCGCTATTCGGCGCCACTAGCACGATTCTTGCTCACCAAAATGTCAATCGCTAAGCGACTGTGTGTGTGTGTGAGTGAGTGTGTGTGTGTGTGTGTGTGTGTGTGTGTGTGTGTGTGTGTGTGTGTGTGTGTGTGTGTGTGTGTGTGTGTGTGTGTGTTGGGCGGGCACTCCATGTGACACACGCAGCAAAGATCATTTTCTAACTGTTTCCCTACAGTGTATGGAGCTCTTTTGTTCTTCCTGACTTCTTTTGCCCCTCTCCCTTCTGTTATTGGTTGCCCTCCAGTGACTGTTTGACGTGTATGTTTGTATGGAGGCATGAAGCGTATTTTTTTTGCATGTTAAAAATTTGCTAATGTAGTGTGATTTTACTGGGGTGCTGTGTTGCTGTTTGCAGTTGTGTTTGGTTCACACTGGTCACCAGTGCCGTGCACTGTTGGGTTCACATTAGTGTTCTGTTCACATTGGTCAATATGGCTGTGTTGTTTTGGTGGATTCACTGACGTGCTTGGTGCCAGCTGCTCATCCGTGACCACACTGGCATTAAATGGGTAAATGCCGATCCTTTTAAAACTGCCAATGATATTTCCTGGAATCATGGTATGACTGAGTGCATTGGCTGTGAGGCGGCATACATCATATCGTGTTATTATTTGGCCTGGATGTTTTCGCAAGTAGTTGCGGCACTCTTTATAGTACGACACTTTAAAAGGCCCAAAAACCCCTACATCAAGTGGTTGCAGCAAGTGACTGGTGTGGGCAGGTAACAGGAACAAGATGATGTTGTGCTTCTGTGCCCACTCGATCAGTGGCACATTTATGTGGGAGCTGTGTCCATCGTAGAGGAGGAGGAGAGGCTCATCTTTGTTGGTCGGGACATATTTCAGGAAATGTTCATTCAAGTACATTTGAAATATTTTTGTATTTGACCAACCCGTCTCAGACATCGTTGCTTGTGTGCCAGGAAGTGCAGCTGCCAGTAGGTCATCGCACATTCTCTTCCCTTTGAATATTATGTAGGGTGGCAGTACCTGTCCAATAGCACTTACAGTACTAATTATCGTGGCAGTGGCTGATCTGTTGGATACCACAGCCAATGGTGTACGCCCCCTCGATGCCACAATTTTTGGTGGTATATGTTAAGTTGAAATTCCTGTTTCATCTACATTAAAAATGCGGTGAGGTTTCTCCAACAGTTTATATTTCTGGATAATTCTGAGCAGTTCTTTGTAGTAATTATCCAATGTTTCTCTTGTTGCACTGCGGGCCCTAACCATAGACAAACCTTTTGGTTTCATAATTTTGAGTTCAGGCCATCTTTTCAGGAAGTCATACACCCACTTATCGTGTAATGGGGCACTTGTGTCTCTCTTATTCAAGAAGAAAGCTGTTTCCCCAGCAAGCTCTGCTAGCTCCCTTCTAGTGTACCCATAACCACAGGCAGCAATGTCCTTCACGTGAGCCACTAAAGCTGCTTCTTCAGTACTGCTCAACAAATGACTTGGTCCAGATTTATATTTATATGGATTGCAGTGGTCAAGAGTTGTTCTGTCACGTAGAGTTACCACTGGAATACCGCATGTTTTTGCTGCCTTATATACAGATACTCCTTCATCCTTCCACATGTCATATGCACGATTAATTTGCTCACGACCATATTTGCTTCTGTAGGCTGGAAGAACTCTTTTTTGTCGGTGGTTGATTCTGAATAAGAACAAATTCACACATTTTATAAACACAAAACATTTTGTAGTTATATTGTTATTTTTTCATTTTACCCCATTGTTCCAATTATTTTAACTTTTTAAGACAAATCAGGCTTGCCATAACTCTTCCACAGGCTTTATAAAAAGCATACACATACTTGTATTGAATATATAACGTTAATGTAGTAAAATTTTGGTCATATATTTAATGTTTTAATTAATCCTACTTTTATGACAACACTGGCTTGCCATACATGTTCCATAAAAGGGCAATCACTAGTCACGTAGCTAAGAACGAGACAAGCACAAGCAGACGTTCAATTATAATGTCTGGTAAGCATGCAAAGTCATTTTTATCTGGGTATGAATATCAGAAAAAATGTCTGTGTTATATTTTATTTCAAAATGCATTTTTACAAACCTTATTCTTCATGTTTTAAATTACAGTTCCTATTTTCTTTGACAAGACGTACGTCGGTGGTTCTAGCGTTCGTAATACAGCCTGTGACGTCTCTAACGCGAGATTAAGCGAGATTTCAATGGATCGAAAACTGGCGAGGGTCGAAAACTATATCGGTAACTATACACACTGTGTGTATTGTAGCGAACTGTTCCGTACTGTGCTGCCGCCTGGCAATGCACACAATATTGACGCATGCGCAACGCGTCTGGTGGTTCACGTGATTACGACATGACGCGAAAAATGGCGTCGGAAGCAGAAGGTTAGTCTGATTGCTATTTAGACCGATTAAATGCGCAAATATATTTGTATAAACATATCGGAAATGTTAACCGCTATGAAATGTTTACATTAACAAAGTTTCTGTAACTGTTACTGTGGATAAAACAAAACGATTTCTTGTAAATGCCAATATTCTCAAATCGTGACATTGATGCCTGATGTTACGATTTTTCGTAACTTTTGCGTAAAGTTGTCGCAAAGTTTAGACTTAGTTATATACGCTAACGCAAGTGCGTGAAAACATAGAAGTTGTCTTTTTTGTGACTAGTCGAATCTTGACTAAGAATAAGTTGTGCAATATCGTCCACACTATTTGCTCCGAGTAGGCACGTCAAAGTTCAAACGAATCTGCTTGTTGCCGTTTCGTATCTGCACCAAAGTTAAATAGGTCACTTTTAATGGTATTTTTACCATTAAAAACGAAAGAAATTGCCAACATATTATTATTTAAAAGCTAATGAACTAGTCTTTCATCTACAATTATTGTTTTAAGGATGACTTGAGTAGTTTTTGCATTCGGTCGCTTTTGAAAAAGAAAACACTTCTGTAAACGCGCGTTGCAGCTGCCATGTTTATGCTATGCCTATGGAGCGCGTCATATGTTGACCTCGTTAAGGCGGTAAAGTTGCGCGGATTTAAACGAAATTTGCATGTGAGATAGATGAAATTCTGGCAAGTATTGAAATATTTATATTCAATCGTGGCTCTATTATAACATAACATTTGATAGTGACGAAATTTGGTTATATTTGACTAATTGTAGATCATGCAGAGATACATTTGGTAAGAATTGGAAATATGACAACATATTAAATGACCATTATTCTGCTATAGTCTATACTGTAATGACTGCATTTATGTTTCTGCTAGTGCATTTTACCGCCAGCAATTTTAAAATGACCTAGCTCTAGCGGGCATATTTACCCTGTGTTAGTGTGGAATACACTTTGCATAGACTGCCATTTGCAACACATAAAGTAGTCAGTAATAATTTTATTTTATTGAAATTTCCTTGATAGCATTTAAAAAAAATAAGCTAATGAAAAATAAGTGTAAAGTCAGGCATGTGCACTTCCAAAAAACAATTATAAAGAATTGCAGTACTTTAGGAAAAGCTCAAGTAGCAATTACAGGCAAGTACACAATAATTTGCACTTAGTTAGACTTACAATCATGTACAAAATTAATGTACTTAACTCCAAAACTTATTATCCCTGTTGTAAATATGAGGTGGTAGTTGTAATGCTTATGTTATGTGTTTTGCTTTGTAGATATTTTACAACACAGACAACACAGCCAACATGCAACTACACACTTGGGTTATCACACCTCATGTTTGTGCAGTGCCCTTTATAATGATACTACACATGTGGGCTAAAAAAACCTCTGACATGCCTACCAAGGCCAAGCGTTTGATCTTGTTCACATTGTACCAAGTAAGCAAAAAGATAAATGTCTAGCAAGCCAAGAGATGTTGCATTATCATGAAAGATTGTGCTTACTTACTTTTATTTTATTCACTTGTGGAGATATCTAAATGTGACAAACCGGTGTGAATTAAGTGCCTTTTCATTGTAGACATCTGATACCGCAGTACTGTATTGAAACAAATTGCTCAACACTGATCATGGGCCTTGAAAAATGTAAACAAACAGCCATTCGGCACATGGCCTATGCGAAGGGTGGTAATTTTCACATCACTGATTTATTATGCTACTGGTAGTTGAGCATCAAACATGTTTGTCAGTTAAGTGTTATGGTGACATGCAGCTAGGTAGCATCACTCAGTGTGTTGATGAGGTGTCATCAACTTCAGAATTTCAAAAAATAAGTAGATATGGACAATAATAACAATACAACAACATTCAATATTCCCCTGTTGTGTCGCTGTGGAGACTTTACTGCCTTCTGTTTTCTCGTATCGCTACATTTAGGAACCATTCCATAAATCTTTAAAACATTTGGTTTTGTAGATGATATTGTGTACGCATCAGACAATTCTAACGAAGAAGGCAGTGAGATATTTCCTTTTCTTGCATGTGGACGAAACGACAAAATATATTTTGATGATTTGAAAGCAGTCTACTTTAGAAAGACAGAGAAGAACGAAATAGGCAAGAAAGGCCAACTGAAGAAACTAGACTGTGTATTTAAAAGCAAGCATGCATGTTTCTATTGCGGAAAATTTATCTGCAAGCCTGTAGAACACCTGGAGGAGAAGCATTCAGAAGAAAAGGGCATGAAAGAGATTTTGCAGCTTACAAAGGAAAAGGATGTGGATGCACACAGAAAGAATCTGGTCACGATGTTAAGAAATAAAGGGAACCATAAACACAATTTAGCTGTTATTGAAGCAGAAAGTGGTGAACTGTTGCTCTCTAGAAGACCACAAGGTGAGGGATCTTTCTTGGCTGCCAGTTACAAGCCATGTCCAAGTTGTTTTGCTTGGGTGTCTAACCTGGCCAAGCATCGCAGCTACACAGACCGGTGTGTTGCAAAGGAGGGAAAGCTGACAAAGCGAGAAGTGCAACTAAAGGCAGATGTACACACGGGACATCACAAGGGTGCCATAAAGGAACTTCAGGACGAAGTACTTGCTAAAATGTCAGATGACAGTATCAGCCAGATTTCGAAAAAGGATCATCTTATAATAGAATTAGGAAATGCGAGCATGAGAAGAAATATGAAGAATGAATTGAGGCGAGGAAGCTATGCCAGCTGTAAAATGAGACTGTGTAGTATGATTCTGAAACAACTCAGAGAAATGGGCAGCGCTGATGATGCAAATGCAAGCTGGGATGATATGTTGATGCCAGAGAAGTTCAAAATGGTGGTGAAGGCTGTTGCTGTGGTAAGTGGCGCAACAGCAGATTCATTTGATCATCCTTCCAATGCTTTAAAATCGAGTTATTACATCAAAGAAATGGCAAACATAAAAGAAACTCTAGCTATGATGTCGATAGACAAAGACAAGGCAGAAGAAGCAAGACTGTTTCATGCAGTATGTGAGAAAAACTGGATCACCGAAGTATCAGCACTTGCATGTGCCACATTGAGAGAGAGGTCTTTCAACAAAGTTGTGGAGCTGCCAAAACCAGCAGATCTGAAGAAATTATCTCAACACTTGCAAGATGAGGCCGGTAAAATTGCAGTAATAGAGAGCGAAGACAGTTATCGCTATGCTATAGAAGTAACAGAAGCCCGACTGCTCACATATAACAAGCGAAGACCTGGCGAACTGCATTCGATCAGGTAAGGGTAATCTAGTTTTTTTCAATAAATATAAAATCATTGGTACATGAGTCAGTTGAATAACAGCTGATCAGATGTGTGCTAAATGTTTTATGTCAAAGTCATCCCTGATTAACCATAATAATTTATTATACAATGGACGCCCGGTGAAAATGATCTATATTGAAGAGGAGGAGACAAACCAGACACTAGCAAATGTGTAACATTTTCCCAAGAAGTATTGCACCTATAAAACACCTCCTAAAAAACAGGAATTACAAAGTAGCACTTCTTTATGCCCAATTGTTCATTATGTTATGAATATCAATAGGCTTCAATCTGACCAAACAGACAAAGACGCGATGTGATCAAATGTAAATGGATGTATAATCTAAACAGTGGAACACCTGGTTTGCAATATTTTGTTCTGCATGGTGTTATCTTGCATAACCAATTTGCCAATTAATTTTAGGCTTGCAGATTACCAGAATCGCCCTCGAGCACATGAACATCATATGGAGGCACTTGTTGAAAACTTGTCGGCTCTGGAGAAAAGGCTCCTGGATTGCCAGGATATTGTCCGGGTGCATGGGAAGCGAGGAAGGACTGTGCCCATTCTCATCCCTCGTGACATTCAGCATATACTGGAGTTGATCACAGATGCACACGTTCGTGCCAAAGTCTGTTTGTCTGAATCGCCATATGTCTTTGCAAATTTCAGTGAGTTGTTTTGTTATTAATCATCTGCACTATATTTCAGTTTTGATGCATAACAAAAAGTTTGTCTAAACAAGTTGAAGTTGTCAGTTATCCTCCTTGTGTTACTGTATTTACAGCAGGCGCAACCTTTCATACAAAACAACTGTACTTATGCCTACCTGGTAACTACTAAAACATGAATTATCACAGAAGCTGCATATAGCTTAAACTGCATTTTATTTGGTTATGTTTTCACGTCAAAATTTAAAATATACATTCCAATGTCTTTAAAGTATATATCAAAATCATCATGATACTTTCATTCCCCAAAACTGTAGTATATAAAATTATGAAAAATATACAAAAATCTAAATATACTAAAAACATTATGCATTGTTAGTTTGAATAAAATAACATTGACGTTTTGTGTGATTTTATGAAGTACTGCTGCAGTGATTGTTCTGGGCATAGGTGATCACTGTATGCGGTCTATTTTTGTTTTCAGGTGGTGGTGTTTTCTGTGCTGGGGATTCACTCAACAAAATGGGCGATGCAGCATCCATGGAATGTCCTAATTTCATCAAATCAACCAAGTTGCGCCAGTATATTGCTAAACCATTCAAGTATGAGTGCTCTTTGTAGGGGAAATGTTGATGTATGTTGGCAGGTGGCTCTACTAATTAAGATATATCAGTGGTACTACGCACAATTACAATATGTTTGCTGTAATAAAATGTTATAACAATTTCAAATTTGAGCAGTATCAAATAGCAAAACATGATCTGAAGCACTGAAATTATGGATATCTGCTAGCACAGTTTCATTGTTCAGATCAGGCTACGGAATCCCTAAGGAATTCGAGATATGGTCAGCTGACATGATTTTATTGATATTTATGTACTTCCCTTATAAGTTCCCACATAATATCACTTCATCTGTTATTCCTAATGTAGCAGCAATTACAGCTGTATTAGCACAAATAAATGTATGTACTTGTGATTTCAAGTAATGGATCTCAACACCACACAAATGGAATGGGTGGCTGATCACTTGGGGCACAGCCTAGACGTCGAACGCACGTACTACCGAATCGCCTCATCCGTTATCCAGAAGGCAAAGATCGCCAAGCTGCTGATTCTTGCTGATCAGGGCAAGATCGATCAGTGTAAGGGTAAAACCCTTGATCAGCTCAACTTTGATGGTAAGAAAGGAGTATTGTGATGAATTAAAATGCTAAAGGTATGTAATAGACAGCAAAACAGGGTGTGTGTGTGCACTTTTCAATTGTAGGTAAAACATCTACAATTGTATTAACTAAACATTCATGTTTGCTCTCTTAAGTTAGTATGGTACGTTAAATACATTTGAATAATGTAGATTGTTTCTGACTAGACCACTTTGTAGTTATTTTTTTTAAACATTGTACTTTATCATTAAAGTTTTAATACAGAGACATCAGTCAGTGCTGTTTTACTCTGAAAATTATGACCAGCATTTCCACATAAAGATATCCAGTTAATGTGTAATATAATTTGCTAGGGACATTGTGTGGTTTTTGGAAAATTGTGTCACTACCTATTGTGTCAGACATTCCACTGCTGAACCAAGATGGTGACGCGGAGGGCGAAGTGGAAGGTGACGTGGAGGATGGCATGTACATCGACATGGGTGAAGAAGCTGCTGTTGGCAAAGAGGCGGCAGCGACAGCTGGTTCTAGCAGAGACGCAGGTTCGTTGTACACAAAAGTATTAATTTGCTATTAATAAACAACTTGTATTTTGGGAGAAACAAATATAGATGAAAACTATTAAAAAAAAGTTCATAATCTTAAATTTTAGGGGTTCAAATGAAAGTGAAATGATGTTGCACCATTTATCTCTCACACATACTTGTGATGTATTTCAATCTCTTAGGTTTTATAAAACTGGCTGGTACCTCCAAGTGTGAAGTGCTGAAGTTCAGCTGAACATCTCTATTAGTGTATAAAACTAAAACTACAGTATGTGTGAAATATAATGCTACACAACAAAATTTGGTTGAATAAATGTTATGAATTCATGACAAGTATTGTGTATTACACACGCTGTGTGACTGCAGTTTGCGTACGTACCATATTGACCATTGACAAACTTCAGGGAATAATCTACTTTTGTATAATAATATTGAATAGTTCATTTATCTATTAAATTTACTTGCAGCAGCAGTAAACGGGACTGCATCCCTATTGCATATTGTTGGTAACACAAAATAATTGTTCTGTTTCTTGATAATATAGACACTTTTTGTTCTACTGTCAGATATCAGAAGAAAAAGGCCACATGAAAGACAGCAGTCAAGTAAGTTGCCTCAGCATATTCATTGTCCTGGCCCTCATTTTGAGCAATAGCTTTTGATTTTCTGGAATTGTACCTCTATGCCGGTGTGCAACCGAATGTAAAACAATGAAAGATGGAAAGGTCAATCAAACCACTGCTTAAGTTAATTCTGTTAGATACAACAACAACAAAAATTTTGGGTCTGAACTTTTTTCACTACACCATAAACAAATTGGGTCGTTTCATGTCATTTGAATCACTATTTAAATTTATCATGCTGTTTTTCTTCCAGCACTTTGTTGCAATGTGCAGCTTACCTGATTATTTGCACAGTATGATAATTTTTTTTAAATGATCAAACAATAAAAAGGCTAAGTGATAACATGTTGCAGATGCATTGTCAGGCTCCGATTCAGATTGGCACCCTATTGCAGAGGCAGCAACAAGCAGCACTGGTACGTAATGCATTGGAGTAACACATTGGCGAGACATTAATAATAGTTTAATAATGTTGGTAGCAAACGTAATGTTTGTTTTTATTTTCTATTATGCTGTATGTACAAGTCTTAAATTGGATATTGTGTTTTCAAGGCATTAAAAAGGTCTCAAAAATGTGAATTTATAACGAAAGTTATTTGATTTGATTTTGTCAAGCAAGGCCTAGGCCATTAGTTATTATACTTCTGCAATATTGGATTTGACTGTATCACTGAGCAATATGCCTCTTTAATCAATACATGCAGCTTGATGTAATTTTCTTGATCAAGTAAATAAATGGCTCCTAGAAGCAGCTTAAACGTGATATCATTGTCATTTTGTATTGAATTTGACATGGAAAATGTCTTAATTTTACAAAGTAAAAGGTATTTGAAAATCTGATGAGCCAAAATCCTCACACACCATGTATTAAAGGAACTGATATGCTGATTTTCCTAAGTATTGATTTAAAGGGTTTTCCATTTTGTTTGCAGTATGGACAGATGAGGCAGCAGCTGCATACAACAGGGTGTTCGGGCCAGTAGTTGATCAATCTAAGCGTGTTCTCGGAAAAAAAAACATCGAAGCACTTAAATCAAAGAATTCTGTTTTGAAAGGCATTTCAACACTGAAGATAAAAAACAAAATCAATGGACATGTGCAAAAACTAAGGCAGCAGGAAAAGTCCAAGTCTAGGAGAGGTGAAAGCCCAGTGAATGCTCCCAAACTTGGCCCGATGATAAAGTAAGTTGTCATTTAAAGATGAAATGAAGAAACCTTTCTGACTGAAAAGGTATAGTAAATGAAAATCGGTCTGATAAATTCATGTTGAAGGTCCTTGATGAGTTACTACAACTAGTGGAAGCTCCTCTATTCTTATGCTCTGGGCTTTCGTCTTGTGACACACTTGATCATTAATATGTTAATTCACATATTTGTTATATCTTCTTCATATATAATTATAGTATGTTAACTGTGATAGACCGCATCAGTTTTATTTTATAACATGTCGCTTTAGTCCAATTTCAATTATATGTAATAATTATAATCTAATTTTGTTGGCTAACTATTTGTCACTATATTCCCGTGTATATTATCTGATAATAGTATCATTTTATGTAAAAATAAATCTTTGGTATCAAAAATGTCTTGCTTGTTCAATTGTATACGTGCCACAGTCGCTCAGGGAATTTATTCTAGTCATAGACTTAGCCTACATCAGAGACAACACTGACTTTAGACGACCAGCCAGTTATTAGAGATTCCCTATTGACTGAACAGGGTTCTCTGAAAATAAGAATGATATGTATTAATTTACCATGTTTGGTTGACTTACATTCAAAACTATCCACTTTAAAAAGCAGCGTTACCGATGCTCTCTTATGTTTACAATTTCCATGTTTTTTTCTCATAAAATCACTACCATTGAATACTAGCATCGTCTGTGTTGCAAATATGCTAATTACTATCCGTATATGGCAATCTGCACAACTTTTACTTAGGAGAATCCTTTAGAGGAGTATTGTGATCCCTCCTAAGTGCAACTTTCAACTTTTGAGTACTGCAACCACCTCATAAGTCCATCATCCGTGCGTGTGTGTGCGTGCGTGAGTGAGTGTTCGTGTGTGTTCGTGTTTGAAGTATAATGTCTGTGTCATAATGACGTTTAGTCCACTAGGCAGAGTGATCCGCCCCACTCTTGAGCTAGCCTACTACTACAGCAACAGCCAGATAGAAAAACATTGTAGGGCGATTGACTTTGCCCATTAGTCAACCAGTTTTTGGCCTCTGGGGAGTTTGCCTCTCAAAAAATTCTAACAATGCTTGCACAACTTTAAACAAATTTATGACGCTATTTTCTGGAATTTTTGGCGCTATTTTCTATTTTTAATGGAATTGGTTGAGAAAAAGTATCCTTAAGAAGTATAACCGGCTAAACGTCTGTCAAGAAGTAGGTACCGGTGGTGAACTTATTCTGTGAAAATCCAACAACAAACGACGGACACAGCGGCAAAAATACTGATTTTTGTACTTTAACCCATGAACTATAAATTCATCACAATCATATACGAGAAAAAATGTATTTCTCAACCAACTTCACTCACAATTTGTCAGATTATAGCGCCAAAAATACATGCTCCCGGCGAGCACGCCGGCCTAAACGAATGAATAAGCATGGGTAAAAAAACTGAATTTACGAGACGTAAATAGCCCAACGGCGTTAGACGTTCCCATTCAGCCTGTCACAAGAGTTGAGCGGACGGCTGCTTTGGTGAGCATCAGTCTTGATTTTACAATTTACTTCTAATGTGTATTTGGAAACGACGTGTTGTTATTATTAATGTATAGTATGTACCGCTGTCAACATCGACAACAACAGAGTTATTCCAAATGACCGTCATATTCGTATAACAAGCTATGTAACACTCAACAAAGGATTGAGGTCAACCTTCATAATATCGCCCGCCTTGCCTCACACACTGGAAGCTTCTGTACACAAGTTTGATGGCAGGTTTAAGACCCCCATACATTATTAGACCATTGCGTAATCTGGCTGGCATAAGGGGAACTAACTTACGTCATGCTTAAAACAATAATATGAATATAAGCGTATCATTATTGCTGCTATTGGTACGCTGACTGTCTCGACGTCCAAAAGTCAAATAATGTGACGCGTGTGTGTAGCGAGCATAGTCATAGACATAAATAGAACACCCGTTAGTAAAACAAGACCGCTAAGCTCTTATCAGTTGACACATGATAAAGTGATGCCGGCATGGACCAGTGACATTCATGCTGCTGCACGGCAAGAACCCACTGGAGGCCCAGTGTTTATACTGTACAGCACCCAGTCTTCATCATATATCTATAGATATACAGTACTAATAAGAGATTAATACTACATAGCTATATATACCTAATACCTTATTACGTGCACAATCTATCCATGCACCTTGTATATCAAATATCATAACATATTAACTATAGCACCACTAAACTTGATCGAAACTGAACTTTCTGAAGTGCTCCATACATGTATTAGATAATGACTGCAAGAGGTAAAAATCTCATTAAGCCCTGATGGACATTCTTCTCTAAGGTCCCCAAAATATTCTTTTCCCATCTTCCAACAAATTCACCAGCTGCTCCATCACAGCTATTTCCACCTGCAGATCAAGATCTATCGAATGTTATCTGGCCAACTTGCCCAAGGACACGCCTCATGTAAAGAAATGTGCTTTCTCATTTAAGCTGTCAATTGTTTTAGTAGGCAACCTTTCACATGGTTTGTCAAACAAATGCATAGAATGCAATGAATGTTGCAATGTGTACAGAATGAGTTACATGATAGTGGTTCATACAACGAAGAAAAGGCAAACGACGACCAAAAAGGGAAGAGCCTCATTCAATGCAGATGACAATAAAGAAAAAAAATCTTATTAATGAGCTGACATCTAGTAGAGTTTTATAAAAGAGTTACAAATATGCATACATGCACGCACACATTATTTATAAAACTGAATCCTACCCGTATAACATTTTATGTTGCACCCAATCAATGTGACTACTGGGAAACACTTAATGTACGCTCCCCCAAGAAAAACAAACGTATCTGTAATATATTGATATTTCAGAACATTTTCGAAACTGTTACATTCATTCACATGTACACTAACACAGCACAAACATTTGCAACATAAATTGCCTGAAAATAACGAGTTGTTAGATCCTGTCTTCTGTTGATTCGTACAGCTGTAAGCCACACAGGAAATAACCATATTCGTTGTCCCACAACTTTCTCCAGCAAGCCTCCAAGATGTTTGTCTTGAAGAGTTTAACACTAATGCATGTATGAACAACCCAACTGCCCACACTTATAACACAACTGCTGGGACCACCCTCACCCAAATTATTTATCAGTCTGGTGGCCATGCCCCATTAAGAACAAATGACAATGACAAATCTTCAAGTTAATTGGTTCCTGGTGTCATCGTCACTGGCTACTAGTTTATAATTCTCTGGTAACCTCATCTTCATTGCTTTTGTTTGCCTTATATTGTACATGATGATGGTGAGGAGGAAATACATTAACTTACTTACTCACTTACTTACTTACTTACTTACTTACTTACTTACTTACATATGTTAGACAACTATTTTTAATATGCTATGTTCACACTATAAACAGTACTACCCTATGTGTCATGCAGTGGATGCAACTGTTTCTGCCGTGCAATGAAATGCCGGCCAGTGGTCCACACCCGCTTCACTGCAGTGAGCTGGCTTGTCGCTCTTGTTTATAGGGGGATGATTAATGATGTAACTCTATGATAGCGAGCTTTCAACGTACGTATCGCGCTGGTGCACGGCGCGCCGCGGGTCAGTAAGTCGTCACACATAAACCAGAAAAAAAAACTTGTAGTCTTATCACAATATGTCATAACACGATATTTATTTACTATTAAAATATATTACAATTTGGCATGTTCATCTAATATATAAAAATAAGTGTATGTTTGTTTGCCTGACTTTATTTTTGTTTGTTTGTTTATTTGACTGTTGTATCTTATGCACGCATTTGTGGGCCGATTGGGGGGTGGAACCATCCCCACGGGGCCCTGGGGGTGGGGGGTCAAAACGCTAAAGATGTAGCAGATGTTACAACAGTGGAATTGTTTTGTTTCTATGTCAACGTAATGATAATAAATATGTGCTAAATGTGCTAAATCTAAAATGTGATGCTGACCAACTGTGGGCATTCACAAACGCAAACTCGTGCCCGATTTGTTCACGAAATAGCACACCCAAATCATCATAAAACCGTTGTTAAGATATCTTAATTATATTAAGTAGATTGGTGTTTGTCTATTTCGTGGGCAAATCGGGCGCCATTGAGGGTGTCACGGACCCCTCCCACAGTTTGCCAACATCACGTTTTGGATTCCGCACACCAAATCACCATAAAACCGTTTATTGGCATGCTTGACTAGAAATTCCTACATGTGTTCAATTTTCTTAAATTGGCGCCGATCAAAAACTTATGACACGTATGAATGTGGTGGTCTTAAATTGGAGACCAAGGAAAGTAGGGACAAACTAGAATTTGTAATAGAATCCAAACAAAACAGGATCTATTTATGTCAACTTATTGACGACGAAAGAAGTAATCAAATTATACGATACTTTGGACAACACCTAGTCTTTTTATTTTAATTAAAATAGAGATCAGGGAAATGTGACATATTTGTGTGTAAATTTGCAAGAAAATGTATTGTAGGTTATTAGAAACAAATTCCAATGCTGACAGGTAACGGGGCGTGCGTATGCATTTCTACAACAACGTACAACTCAGTCAGTTCAATATCTAGGAATTCGTTAGTAGGATAACAGTGTCGATTAATAAGTTTATCACAGCGAAACAAAAGTAATTGTTTTGGGGCTATGCACCTAAACGAGATAATAAAAACTAACCGTGTGGAACTAATATCAAGAATATCACGCCAGTGGTTTACTCAGAATGTGTTACTGAAAGTGAGATATTCCGGTCATTTCTCCGGTTGACTGAGGGCTGACATGTCAACAAGGGGACCGATAAGCGCATGCTCAGTTGTATGGCAATCGAGTAACGTAAATTAAATGTAAAAATATGTGGATATTTCATACGCCTCAAAAGAAATCCCCTTATTGTAAATAGACGGGGCAAACATTGATTGTGCAATGTATTAAACAATTTTGGCTATTACACTAAATAACCACTTAAACTGGCATAGTCATATGCATAAAATAGCTAACAAAATCAATAAAACAATTGGAATATTAAACAAACTTAAACACATGTTACCACATAATATATTATCTATTATGTGCAAAATATGAGTTGTTAGTGCTGTTGAGATATCGAAACAGTTGTCCCTGTTTAAACTATTTGTGTCCTCGAATCAAGAAACCTATCCCATTTGTTTTCCAATAATATCTTGCATTGGGTCGTTGGCTTAAACTGTATAGCAATGATTTTAACGCCAGTTAAACATGTGGCTGCTGGTATGGCTGTCCACTCTATATATCTGTGGATAACGTAGAAATATATATATATATGCAGGTAAATGGTTTGTGTCCAATTAAAAACGTACGAAACTCTGTAAATGAAAGCATTCGATAACGTTGAACACTGCTTCCCTGCCATTTGAATGTTTTATGACGAGCAGGGAAGTTCATCAGACCCATCAGACCTAAGTGTGTTGTGTCTTGACGACAGTCCTATATATATATGTGTTGGGTAGACGCTGTTTCCAGTATGTTAATGATTCATTGAAACAAAGCTATTAAACACCTCGTCGGACAATGAAGAAACAATGCTTTTATTTGGACATTATGTAATCCGGTAAGATAAAATATATATGTGTGAATATTGAGATAATGTCATAAAAGGATTAGGCTTATGTTCCTAGAATGAACTAAATGAAGTGATTGAATAATTCAGATTATTAAGATCAGTGAGCTTCATTCATTCAAATAAACGCTGATTGATTATCAAGACGACATGGCTCTCCAATCACACAATCATAACCAGATAAGGAGAACACATCGTTTTAAACACTATGTCGTGGTCAGAGGAATGGTGAACGATGGCCTGTGATCCCATCTAAATTAATTGTAGTACCGTACATCATGGTAGGCATACGGGTCATTATTATATATTTATACTTTAAGGGGCCACCCATGAAGTACGTCACTCTCAAGAGATGGGGGTGTACGGGTAAGCGTTGCGGAATGTTACGTGGGGGTGTGTGGGATGTAGTGGTGATCGTTACGTTCGATATTAAGAAAACAGTTACTGCATATATTTCAAAAAGAAATAACAAAGCAAACAGACAATCATCTCAATTTGACAGTTTAGTAGATACCTCGCTTTGCCTTTGCAGGGCAGCATGGGTCGAGTGGTTGTACGGCGAGCGACACCTGGCGACTACGACGGCGTAGTACGTATCAGCAAAGACATCTACGATGGACGTGATATTCTGCCGGATGTCTACTTCAAGTACCTGGAGGATCCGACAAGACGCGCGGTGGTGGCCGAGTTAGACGGGCAAATCGTGAGTGGACATACAAAAGCAGGGAGACATTAACTCCGTAATCGATATAGAGTTCGCAAACACGCACGTGGACACAGACCGATTCTTAAACATTACGGGAACCCAGTGCTCGTTGAAACCCGAACAAACCGGATATATTTTGATTTATCTATCCAGGCGTTGTCTATTTCACCAACGTACGTGCCTGATTGCCTGCGTGTGTGTGTGCGTGTATGCGCATGTGTGTGTATCTGTGTGCGTTTTTAATTCACGTGTTTGTTCCTTATGTGTGTGTGCCAGGTGGCGTTCAAAGTTGCCCACATCGTCGACGCCGGGCGAACAGCCGTTGTCCAGGCGGGACGCGCATCCTCAACAATTCGAGGATCAGGAATATTTCGTCTGCTGGAACAGCGCGCGTTCAGAGAAATCATCTTCCCGACATTTCCTCGCGTCAGCCGCTCGCGCTCATCTTCGATCGACACTGAGTACTGGGATTCCAAGACCGATGGAACAAACATTATCACGAGAAGGGTACAATACAATTATTAATTGCATCATGTCCTACATTTTTCAGGAATGTTATTTGCGACATTTCTGCTGATACGTTCCTGACGACGTCAATGTCGGCGTTGTCATGTCACAATCAATGTAATCATCATCATAATCATCGTCATCATCATCATTTTCATAATCTCTCTCATCTAGGAATTATGGTCGTGTGCCCATTTTCTTCCTTTCATCATTGTCTGTTCTTATAATTTTTCATTACTTTCTGTCCACGATACTTTAAGCATTCTTCTAAAAATAACACATTTCTGTTGCCCCTGTATTTTTTCGAATTGTTTAATAATTGGCCATTATTGATATCCATATGTCAGACTCTATAGCATCGACAAATGTGTTCTTACTTCAATTTATACTTGTGTTGGTTAAAATGCTTTTCCCATTTCAGAAAACTGTTTTGGCCTGTGCAATTTGTCTCTTGGTCCCAATCATTGCACATACCATTTGTAGTTATTAATGATCCAAGATAATTAAACTTACGAACTTATTTAAAAAAGACGATGTTGCGTATTGGTTGAACTATTTATTTGAGATGACCTTGGTTCCCGTTTTCTTTTTGTCTTTTACAGCACTTTCCATGTTTATTATTCATTATATATATATATATATATATATATATATATATATATATTTCATGTTTGGCCTAAGCTAACCGTCGTAACGTAACAATCAGGAGATATGTAAATATGTCATTGATATTATCCACCGCTTCTTCGCCCACAGGTTGTTATTTCCCTTGGTGGCGTTCCGGTTCCTTGCGCCGATTTCGTCCGTCGTCTGACGCCGCAACGAATGGCCGCATTGAGACGACACCTGCCGATAGACAGCCTATCGCCTGCTAACGGCAACACACTAAACGACATCCTGGCTGATCCAATCTCGAGGAAACACCTCTTTCCAGACGGAATCATGGTGAGAGACGTTGATGTCTTCGATGCACACACAAGCAACACACATTTGGTGACACAGGGGTGCAGCGCCATTTTGGTCAGCGGAAAAGCGTCATTGATGTACGAGTCGCTGTCGTTCGGACACGTCGCGGAGTGTCAACTGGGCCGTCGGTACACCATCGACTATTACGGGACGCGGGATCATTCGGTGATCCTCGCTCACGTCTCGCGTCACCTCCCGTTGGTGCCCGAGATCTCGCGAGAACGACCACTTCTGCTTCACCTGATCGTTCAGGAGGCGTGCATGGGGGAGGAGACGAAGCAGCACATCAATAAATTCGCCGCCGCGAACATAGCGTCGGGCGGCCAGCGTCCGCGCTACTTCAAGATATACACGATGACTCATCCACTGCCAGTACCAAACCCGAAACTTTGAGTTTCATTTTGCAATTATCCGGGATTTTTTTGCAAATGTGCTACATAAATTGTTAATAGTCGATAAATGTGTTTCTCAATAAACCTCTTGTGGATGGCCCACGCCCCCAGCGAGCAGACGGGACTAAGTAAATAAGAAAGCAAGCAAGTAAATAAACTATATAATGTATTATTATTGTCAATATGAACAGAGAAACCTACAAATCACTATTAACGAGCAAGTGTTTAGAGCCGAGGGTGTCAGCCACCGACATGGGCATGTTGTGTCAGTCAGCAACTAAGACCTTAAATATGGACGTAGTGTAGATGTGGTAGTCTTCAAATGTGGCGATATCCCTGCTAAAAATACTGTTTTTAGAAAGAAACAGTTTCCAAAAAATAGTACCCGTTTAAAAATCACCTGTATTTCATCATTCGTATTTCGTGACATTCTCACGAGACAAC
Organism: Lamellibrachia columna; assembly: GCA_963662155.1. Classification (NCBI taxonomy): domain Eukaryota; kingdom Metazoa; phylum Annelida; class Polychaeta; order Sabellida; family Siboglinidae; genus Lamellibrachia; species Lamellibrachia columna. The sequence continues at coordinate 12,340,247 of OY759263.1, forward strand.
TCACAGACGACTGTTACATGGTGAAAACAGGAGTGAGGCAGGGATGTCTTTTGTCATCTTTCCACTTCCTTCTGGCCATAGACTGTATAACGAGGACGACCATGTGGCATACGAGAAATGGTACCCAGTTGACAATTTGGAGTCAGTTGGGCGATTTTGACTTTGCAGACGGCCTGGTTCGCCTATCACAGTCACAACAATATAAGGAGAACACACAGCTTTTTAACACAGTGTCTGTCGTCTTCCAATACAGCTCATGACTGACAGCCACACGTGAAATGTGGATACAGTGTCAACACATAAATTATACAATATCAACAGTAGCAAGACAAATATCGCGAAAGCCAACACGAATAACCAAAAGGAAATAAGGGTAAAAGAAAACAGACATCACGATACGTAAACAACCCAACAGTGCTATGTACAACTATCGTGTCACGTCAAGTCATTTTCCTTACTTCGCTCAGGACCGTCAGGAAGCGACAACGAATAACTCGCATTGTTTCACCAGAATACCACAGGGTCGACCACAATGTAGCTTTATTAGTCGAAGTCCATACACACAACATCTATGCTACAACTATTCTACTGCATCTCTCCCACAGCTCTCCTACACCTCTCCCACAGCTAGATATAATCCGTTGCCGTTACAGCAAACATTTGACATACATTGACATCAAGTTAATATCTGCAATTTCAGCAGTTATTGGTTCTACCTACATAGACAATCATGTTTGGATTCAAGATGCTGATATGCTATCATTATTCACGAAGTACATACGTGGCTGGATTCAACGAAAATGTTTTAAAGTACATATTTAACATTACTGATCGACAGAAATCAATTGGTTGGGCGTAAATCCATCACCTTCCAAGGTCACCGAGGACACGAACGTTACCTGGTTAACCTACATCATCAATCAATCGAACAACGTATCAGAAAGTATATAGGGAACTTCATAACCTTATCCGAAAGTTACCAGAACTGTTTTGAATGTTGAAACATTATAAAATATGAAATTGAGAGTATCATTGACAAATGTGTTACCTTGAAAAACGAAAAATAGTGTACAAGCAAACTATATGGATGGTTTATAGGCGTACCAGAAAGGATGAAGATTACACAAATTAAAAAGACGCACTTAATACAGCTACGACTGAAATTAGACAACACAGAAAAAGCTATGAGCAAACATTAACATGCAACATAACAAATGAGAGCAAGATTTGTTTAGGAGGTTGGACCACTAGAAGAGAGTGTTGGAAATACAATATCAAAAGGGTTTTTTCAATGGCGGAAGACATAATTGGATACTTCAGTTCAATGTTTACCAGAGAGGATATCAGTTCATTACCTGTTCCAGATGCAACATTTCAGGAGGCTAAAACGGAGTACTTAGGGCAGTTAATTGTAATTCCAGAGATGGTAGCTCAGAAAATTAAGGCAATGAAGGACAATAAATCACCTTGAGTGGATGAATTTCTTCCAAAGCTGCTAATGGAAACAGTAAACAAATTGTTATACCACTTGCGAAGTGTTCAACATATCATTAAAAGAGGGAGTGGTTCCTTTTGAATGGAAATAAGCACACATCATACCATTATTTAAAAAGGGTTCGAGAAATAAGTCAGATAATTACAGACCAGTGAGTTTAACATCACTGATTTGTAAATTATTAGAAAGGTAAATTAAATCCATCTCAACATAACATGGTTTCCTAAAAGCGTGGTCATGCTCAACACATATGTTAAGTTCTTTTGAAGAAACCACTAAGTGGATAGACGAGGGATCACCAGTAGGTATTATATACTTAGATTTCCAGAAAGCTTTTGAAAAAGTGCCACACCAAAGATTACTACTTAAATAAAAAAAAACATTTTATCGGGGATGGCATAATCGACAGGATAAAACAATGGCTGACTGACAGAAGACAGCGTGTTGTAGTAGATGGGGAGGTTTCAAACTGGACATTAGTTTTGAATGGTGTAGCGGTTGAAATTAACGAAATTGTTTCCTTTCCGATTAAAAATGACAACAGTCTTAATTCGATATAATAAAAAAATTATGATTTTCCACAAAAGTAGATACATTGAATTTCTTGTTCTTTTGACTGTGGTATATGTTACCATTGATTCGAAACATGCTGATTTTTCAGTCAATTTCTCCAATGTCCTCTGCTTTATCCTCCATATCTTCTTACTAAAGGTGGGGTAAACATAATATTTAAGAAATTAAACTGCATAACGCAAGTAGAAACCCTGATCATGGCATGTGCAAAATTAATTAAGGTCAACTTTATGTACAGCCATAGAGATGTCGTACAAAATAGAGTTGTTTGTGCTAATGTGGTGGCATGAGACATGGAAAAAGTTGATTCGAAACTAATGCTCCAGTGTCCTCTCTGTTATCCTCTACATGTTCTTCCACAAGGAGATGTAATACACATGAACATAGAAGTAGAAACCATGATCATGGCATGTGCAAAAACAATTAAGGTAATGCAACCACAGAAGTGACATACAAAATATGATCATGGCATGTGCAAAAACAATTAAGGTAATGCAAACACAGAAGTGACATACAAAATATGAGTTGTTAGTGTTGTTGATAAATCGAAAAGTTGTCCCTGTTTAATATATGTGTGTCCTCGAATCAAAAAAACTATCCCATTTGTCTTCTAATAATATATTGCATTGGCTTAACCTGTATAACACTGATTTTCACTCCAGTTAAACATGTGGCTGCTGGTGTGGCTGTCAATTCTAGATATATGTGGATAACGTATAAACATATATTTGCAGGTAAATGGTTAGTGTCAGAGTTTTTTGTAGTATCTCAGTTGCAGGCATATCTCATGCGTCTTCCTTCGCTGTTATTGGATCATTCTGATATTCTTAATTATACTTGTAAATGGTTATATTTTAGTATCTTTTATATATGCGATATATTGGCGAGTAAGACAAACGATCGCGAACTATTGATTGATTAGTTGGTACAGCGGCTATGTGGCTTCTACTTTATCGACAGTATTCTACGATATCAAGCTTTTACCATCGAAAGGACAGACAACGTTTGGCGGAAGAAACGACTAAACTTCGCTGAAATTTGAACACCAAATCAGTTCATTCTAATTGGGTGTACTAACAATCATTTCAAAGGGAAACTAGCTTGTACTGGATCACTATCATGTCTGTGTTCTCTTCCCACGCGATAACGTAGAAAACTGATAACGTAAAGGACACGTTTTTATGATTTTTGGACCCTCTCATATCAAAGTAATTGTATTTGATCACCAGTGTCTCAGTTGTTTTTAGAAACAGGGGATCTACATATAATATATCCAATTAAAAACGTAGGAAACTATGTAAGTGAAAGCATTCGATAACGCAGATGATGTATTAATGCGAATACCGCTTCCCTGCCATTTGATTGTTTTATAACGACCAGAGAAGTTGGTCAGACCCATCAGACCTAAGTGTGTTGTGTCTTGACGACAGTCCTATATATATATATATATATATATATATATATATATATATATATATATATATATATATATATATATATATATATATATATATATATATATATATATATATATATACATATATATATATATATATATATATATATATGTATGTATATATATATATATATATATATATATATATATATATATATATATATATAGGACTGTCGTTAGTTAATTAGACGCTGTAGTTAGGTAGACGCTGTTTCCAGCATATTAATGCTTCATTGAAACAAAGCTATTAAACACCTCTTCGGACAACATAAAATCCTGGTTTTACTTGGACATTTGATGTAATCCAGTAAGATAAAAAAAATATGTGTGAATATAGAGATAATGTCATAAAAGGATTAGGCATATTCCTACAATGAACTAAATCAAGCGATTAAATAGTCAACATTATTAAGATCATTGTAAGTTTGAGTTTCTTTCATTCCAGTAAATGCTGATTGATGATCACACCACGTATAAAAACAGCCATTGTCAGAAAGAAAGAAAGAGATTCATCTGGTGAAGCTATTTGTACTGTTTCTAAATATATTCCAAACATGTTCTGGATTAAAACACACCTAACAACTCATGGGGAAATTGTCGTGAGTTTCAACTAGAAATAGCACAAGACAGGACACATTAGAAAACCTATTGATGACCTATGCTCCCGGCGAGCACGTGGGCCTAAGTAAGTAAATAAGTAAGTAAGCATGTGTAAACAGCACGATACGTAAATAACCCAACGGCGCTTGACGTGTTCTCATTCAACGGCCAGCGGTGGCTGTTTTGGTGAGTATCAATTATGGTTGTTACAATTTACTGGTAATGTGTATTTGAAAATGACGTTTTATCATAATTAGGGTGGGGGGGGCAATACGCCCATGTCAGGCAATACGCCCATAGCACTTTTCCAACGAACGCCTAATGCAGTATACCACGTGTTATGCTTTTTCAAGTGCTGCCATATTTCGCTTTCTTCTGACAAGAGCGTTAAAGTGGATGCTCGAAAGTAAGTATGAAAATCAACGTTTCGTGTTTTTCTTGGTATTGATGTAAAAATTAATGTCTACCTTTGTGTTAATAAAGTCATCGTAACCAAGTGTGTTGTTTTGTCACTAGGCATATATCATCATAATTAACTTGTAAACATATTAGCAGCATTTATTGTGGGTGATAATAAGGACGCTTATATGACGCCACCTATTGATAAAAATAGTACTATTGGGGCGAGACGCATACCAACCAAGGGGGCAGTACGCCTAGGTGGGCGTTGTGCCCCGCCGCTGTGGTATATCAACATTTTGCAATCGTGGGCATATATATATATATATATATTGTAAACATATTAGCAGCATTTATATATATATATATATATATATATATATATATATATATATATAATTATATATATATATATATATATATATATATATATATATATACATATACATATATATATATATATATATATATATATATATATATATATATATATATATATATATATATATATATATATATATATATTACATAAAGAACAGTCATACCTTCGGTATAATAATTATACAACTAACAATACCAATCCTACTACTACCAGTCTCTGTGCACCACTTAATGTAACGCAGACAATAGGTTTGCATGATTACATTTCTTTATTATACCGCATTTAAATATCCTGTATGTTCATTTGCAGTCTAAATCAAGGTCAGGCACTAAAAGAAAAAAGCAAACAGAGGAGTGTACGGTGATGGCAAGTTGTAAGATGCGTTGACATTAGTGAGAGACGGCAGCGAAAGGTGAGGTTGCGTTCCTCATCGGCGCTGTCGCCGGAGATTGAGTTGGTCAATCATGACCACATCCAGACAATGGAGATGGCCATGTATGGCCTAACTCCTACTGACGTTTGACATAAGACGGCGAGAAACAAGTTGGCCGGAAAAGATTGGCTGAAGAGCTTTCTAGAAAGACATCCCGACCTGAGCGTTCGCAAATCGCTGGGAAAATGGGTCCAGTGTCAAATGTGCAAGAAATTGCCCACGAGCAGGCTACACGGAGTTCATTTATCCCAACTGTGAATCAGACAAGGACTAGGACAGTCACTTCATGTCATATAATGGCTAATAGCAATAGAGAAAACATTTCCGTAATGCCTTTCAATTATGACATTTGTTTCAATATAATGTTATACACGACCATAGTAGGAACTGTGCTAGCTTGACATAAATGAGACGACTTGGAGTATGCATGACACATTTATTTAATTGTATCAATTATACTAAACTGCCAATAGCCGTATAATACGGAAATATATATGCTTAATTGGTAGGTGTCAGATGTATGTTATACGTGACAAATGTGATGTCAACACGATTCCCTGATTTGTTGTGGGGCGAAACGCCTACATTTTTTTTACAATGTGTATAACTCGAAAACTCTGTGTAATCAAACTTTTAATACTGTTTATTTTAATAGAGTGTAACTGCCTCTTTCGGAGTATAAAACTGTTTTATCGAATAAACTTTGTTATTTGTTGTTATTAAATTTCTTGCTTAAGGTGGGCGTATTCCCCCGCCCTACCCTAATGTATGGCATGACAAACGGCTGAGTGCGTCAAATTCGGACATCAAGCTTTGTAGCACTTATCAAAGGATGAGATCTACCTTCATAACATCGAACGCCTCACATATTAACTGGAGGCTTCTGTACACAAGTTTGATTGCGGGTTTGAGACAGTGACACACTATCAGACTCCCATTCATCGGTTGCATAACCTGGTTGGATTACAACGACCTAACTTAGCCTACCTCATGCTTAGCACATCATTTACCATTGTTGCTGCTGATACAAACAATGTGATGCGTGCGCTGTAGCGAACGTTCAACTGGTCTCGCTTATCCGACTCTCGCTCACCTTCGTAAACTCGACTAAAAGATGGTATGACCCATGAAGGCGTGGTCTCGTTGTTTCCCACTGTCACAACTCCATTTGGTGTAGGCGTTCCCGTGAAGGGCCAGCAACCAACCAGCGTCTTTACGGAAATTCTACATTGAATATTTGTTTGCTTGATTTAACTTTTCAGTGTGACATTTGTGTCAATAACATTAGAATCAAAGTTAATTCGAATTGAATCGTATACACTGCTAAAAGTTCGCTTTTATTTTATGAGTTAGCCAACTCCCCGGATGAGAGGCTAATTAAACTAATTATGTATGCGACCAGCATCTGGACGCATATAATTTCCGTCACAATGAAACTACACTCTGCACCCAGGCGATGATGTATTCGACAAACGGTGGCGCCACGGCATGGAGCCTGTATAATCGAGTTTAGCTTATAACTTGCCTTGATTGTCCAGGCACCGGTATGTGGCGCCTTTTTTTGTCGCACACACCAGAGCCTGGATCCAAATTCTACTTTTCATTGTTACGGAAATTATGTATGCACCCACATCCTGGATGTATGCAATATTATATTAAGGAGACTCTCATCCAGGGATTTGACTAACTCATACAATAAGAGCGAACTTTTATCAGGTTATGCGATGTAAATCTTTAAACTTTGATTATAGGTAAAGCCAGACTCTCTTCTCGACGAGTTCACGAAGGCGCGCGAGTGGCGGATAAACAAGACTAGATTTCGACGTACGTATCGCGCTGGAAAACGGTAGTCAGTAGGTAATCGCACACAGACCAAAATAACATTCATCCAAAAGACTCTCTGTAGCGGCTAAACAAACACTTTGACAGACCAGTCGAAAATGTTTATTAAATCAATAAGTCAGCCGAATGTAACAAGGACAGTTTGCGCGCGCGCGCGTGTGTGGGTTTGTGGGTGCTAGCTAGCTTGCTTGAGTGCGCGTTTCGTGCGAGCGGGCGTGTGGGTGTGTTTCGTGCGTGCGCGCGCATGTGCGTGCGTGTATGTGTGTGTGCGTGTGTTCGTGTGCGTGATTGCATTCACTGAAAGTATATGTCAAATTAACTCGTTCCTTCCAAACTATTTAGGTTACGTTTAACCCTTTGTATCCTGGTAAGGTTAAATATGTATATTTTTTGGGAAAGTCTATGTTACTTTATAACCATGTACATATGCATATGCCTACAACAATTTTTCTTGTACAGTATAAAAAAGATGTCCCGCGATGACAGGTGGCATTTTCTTGCCTTCACAACAGTCAGTCAACATGTAAAATACAACAGTCGCACATACAACGGCGCAGCATTTAACACATGTAACGTGAAAATAGTCACGTATGTAACGACACAAAATCACACGTGTAACGACATGACAGTCACGCATATAACGACACCACGTTCACATATGTAGCGATTTACCGACATTTCTGGAAGGTATCGCCACATCCATGGATCGCGCGGTGGTATATGCGTCTGATATCTAATGCTTTGTTTGTTCTGCTACTGCTGCTGCTGTTGCTGGTACTTTGCTTACGCATATACAAATACCGAAACCGCATTACAACAACGAGAGACAGCATGAGGAAAGACATATGAATCATGTAAGCAGATATGTTTGTTCTGCTTCTCTTCACACAGGCTTCGCTTGGCAATGGTCCGGTTCCGTGCGCCGAATTCGTCCGTCTTCTGACGCCGCAACGAATGGCCGCATTGAGACGACACCTGCCGATAGACAGCCTATCGCCTGCTAACGGCAACACATTAAACGACATCCTGGCTGATCCAATCTCGAGGAAACACCTCTTTCCGGAAGGAATTATCGTGAGAGATGGCGAGGTTTTCGATGCACACGAGAACAACACGTTTATGATCATGCAATGCTTGTTAGCGGAAGTGCGTCATCAATGTATATCTTTGTCTTTCGGGTATGCGGTCACGTGCTCCCTCGGCCGCCTTTACCTCATTGAATACTACGGCATGAAAGATGATTCTCGCTCACGTCACACGTCACTTCCCTTTGGCGCCCGAGATTTCGCTTTAGCGACCAGTGGTGTTCAACCTGTATGTTCCAGAGTCACGCATGGGGGAAGAGTGTAAACGGCGATTTTACGAGTTCGCGGTCGAGAACATAGCCCCAGGCCGACCGACACCACGTTGTCTGACTTTGTACTCAATGACCCATCCACTGCCTCTACCAAACCCGAAATTATAACTTCCCAGTGGTTGCAGTTGGTTTAAGTATTTTTCTTAATTGCGTAGAATATGTATCTTGTTAACGCATTCTCTATAGGTAATAACGTATTGTATTCTTCGAGATTACCTGTAACAAACAATGAGATGTCAACAAACGTGATTATCGCCCTGGTAAGATAACTTGACGTGCTATTGGGAAAACATTTCTTTTTTTATATTAATGCATATAAAAGTTGTTTTATATTTGAGCTAAGCCATCCTATTTTGTTTTACCGCTAGGGCACGTAGTGGGCGAAATAGGACAGTGACTTATTTCACTGCTGATATGTATATATAATAAAATACCATTTTATATATGGATTCAGAATTCGTTGTTGGATACGGATGTATTCATAACCAACGGAAACTTCCATTTTATGTTTGGCCTCGGCCTGCCTTAATTTACGTAGTAAATTTTTGTTTCGTGTCCCACCGAAAATTTTAGAATATCCGTAGTATTGCCGTAACACCAATCATGACGTTATGTTGACCTCGTCACATTTACGCGGACTCTTTGTGGACATGTGACGTACAAAGTGGAAATAGTTACACTGCAATATCTTGTTGTGAAATGTTGGTATTCTTCTTCCAATATTCTGCCTAGTTTCAACGTCCTGAGGCAAGCCGATAGGCGAACACAAAACAATAAAGTTATATTATACTGTGAACTTTTTTTGCATAAAAATGGTGTGTCTTGAGTAGTACTCTTCAATGCAGCCAGACTGTCATTAACGATGTGTTGAAGAAGGGACGTGGATAGCTAAGGAATGTTTTCTCCAATTAATAGTATTTACATGGACAACGTGTTGATTTGAAGATATTCCTATTAGATTATTAACTACTTTGTTCATCGTGCAGAGCTTAACATCTGCCCTACGGCAAGCTCGGGGTCTCCACACCAATGTTTGGGAGATGAGCCAATATACGTTGTCAGAGAAATAATCTTTCTCGGGTCAAAGGAAGATTAATTAGAAATCTACGTTGAGATCAGATGGAGGCGGCTACTAAGTCAGGTTCCACATCAGTGAAGCATAACACCAAGCAATGCTTCAGCACTAGTGTATCGACCAACCGACGGGAACACTCCACAAAACGATACAAACAAACATCCAAACCCCAGTTGCCCAAACACTTGTTCGGCCAGAGAATTGTTATTTCCTGTAACGAACTCCCTCAGCATGTGATATGCGCAACCGCAATACCTTCAAGAAAAGGCTGGACCGCCCGTGATATGATATGGGCATTACAACAAGCCACTGGGCTTAATTTCGCCCATTACGCCTAAACGTATGTGTGGAAGGGACCACGGTGGCTACAAGGGCGTAAATCTGGAAGAACAAAGACATTACAAGCCATGCCAACATTATACTGGTATTTGCAATGGTTTTTCCAGTGGCTACGAATTGGAGTGAAACGTGGACCATCAGAAATACGAACCCGATTTAATAAAAAAATTCGAACTATGGAGCTGGACCGAATGTTACGAATTCCGTCGCACGTCAAAAATGTAATTATTCTCATGAATACAGGCATGTTCTTACAATGACCGTACGTCCATGTGAACAGGATAGTTCCGGTTATATGGCGATTTGTAAAAATGAAGTAATAATAACTAATAATGATTAAAGAAACGACAATATAATTATGTTCTAAGTAAAGAACCCAACTTCCCCGAACATAAAGTTCTGAGGCACATTTTTCAGTCGAAACAAAGCTTGGAAATGCAATCGTATTGGATAAAAAAGAAATAACGCGGAAGAGAGCACGCCCCAACACAAGGTGGATGGACAAAATAAAAGATTCAACTGGACTGTCACTGGCTGAATTGTGAGAGGCGGTGAAGGATCGAGATGGCTAGATGTAGCTGAACAAAATCGGCGACGACTTGACGGAATTTGGGATATTTAACATAACACCTGAATTCTAACTAAATACAAATCACCACATTATATATATATATATATATATATACATATCTCCTACACACGGATGATTTTGATTCACTTGTTTAAGTCTCAATAATACGCAGTCGGTAAAAATTCTCTATTTATTGGTAATGCGAATATCTAACATCACACCAATATCTAACATCACACACCATGTGCTGCACAACGTAAAATGAATAAAGGTTTATATATAGTGAATGTGCATGTATTATTTAAATGACACTAGAAACTTCTCAAACATATAGATAAAGACCAAATAAAATATTCAACTGGACTGTCACTGGCTGAATTGTGAGAGGCGGTGCAGGATCGAGATGGCTGGATGAAGCCGAACAAAATCGGCGACGACTTGACGGAATTTGGCATATTTAACATAACACCTGAATTCTAACTAAATACAAATCACCACATTATATATATATATAATATATGTATATATATATATATATATGTATAAATGTATCTTACGAATATAAGAGAACATATATATATATATATATCTTACAAATGTAAGAGAACATATATATATATATATATATATAATGTGGTGATTTGTATTTAGTTGGAATTGAGGTTTTATGTTAAATACACACGGATTCCTAAGTACGCGGGCGATTTTGATTCACTTGTTTAAGTCTCAATAATACGCAGTCGGTAAAAATTCTTTATTTATTGGTAAGGTAAAGCGAATATCTAACATCACACACCATGTGCAGCACAACGTAAAATGAATAAAGGTTTACATATAATGAATGTGCATGTATTATTTAAATGACACTAGAAACTTCTCAAACATATAGTTAAATTAATATATTATATGTCTGCACATGTTTGCATCAAAACATCAGTTGTTGTGCCGAATTATATCATGACAATAAGGAAACGTTATTTCTCGTTATGCATACACCAATTTACAAACGTATCACATTCATACATAAACATAATGTACGTCAAATCGACGTCAATTTAACAAGATTGCTACCCAGTACAATGCGATCCCGATGTTTTGTATATTTTATTTTAGTATTAAGCATCAGCCATTCTTGATTTTGTCTACTCTATTTCTTGCAGATATGCTATTATAACATTATAACGCACGCACGCACGCACGCACGCACGCACGCACGCACGCACGCACGCACGCACGCACGCACATATATATATATATATATTATAGCATATCTGCAACAACAAAAAAAGAGTAGAGAAAATCAAGAATAATACGAAAATAAAATATACAGAACATCGCGAACGTATATATATATATATATATATATATATATATATATATATATATATATATATATATATATATATATATCGAGATTGGATCGGGAACGTATATATAATATATATATATATATATATATATATATATATATATATATATATATATATATATATATATATATATACGTTCCCGATGTTCTGTATATTTTATGTCTACAACAGTGGCGTACGGACTCGATTAATCCCCAACTAACAAATCCTACGTCGCTGACCATGTGTCAATGTGTGTACAACACAGTCAACTGATAACGATATAACGATGTCACGCAACCAATGGAAAGTTACAATTTCGAGTTTGTTAGATTTAGTGGATAGGTCACTGAGTACATAGTCAGACAACGTGGTGGCGGTCGACCTGGGGCTATGTTCTCGGCCGCGAATTCGTGAAAGCGTCGTTTAGACTCTTCTCCGATGCATGCCTCTGGAACATACAGGCTGAACACCACTGGCCGCTCTCGAAAAATATCGGGCGCCACCGGGAGGTGACGCGAGACGTGAGCGAGTATCATCGAATCATCCTTCGTGCCGTAGTATTCGATGTTGTAAAGACGACCGATGGGGCACGTGACCGCATAGCCGAAAGACAAAGACGTATACGCTGATGACGCACTTCCGCTAACAAGCATTACGGTGCACCGCTGCATGATCATAAACGTGTTACTCTCGTGTGCACTGAAAACCTCGGCATCTCTCACGATAATTCCTTCCGGAAAGATGTTTTGCGTCGAGATTGGATCAGCCAGGATGTCGTTTAGTGTGTTGCCGTTAGCAGGCGATAGGTTGTCTATCGGTAGCTGCTTTCTCAACGAAGCCATTCGTTGGGGTGTCAGGCGACGGACGAATTCGGCGCACGGAACCGGACCATTGCTAAGCGAAACGATCACCTGTGCGTGAAGAGAAGCAGAACATTAAAATTTTCTTACATTACTTCACATGTCATTTACCAGTCGTTCCTTCAAGTGACACTGATGTTGACTGTTATTGTTTAAATGTAGTTTTGATAACTGTATATTCATAAAGGCCCCTCCTCAACTCAACTGTTTCGGTAGTCTTGTTTCATATTAATTTTGCGAAAAACCAAACCTGCCTAGTATACGCTGCTTGTTGATGCAGTTTGTTGTGAAATTATCGACAAACTATTAGATTACTTAATGTTTGGCCAAACATTAATTGAAGTGAAAATGCAAATGCTGAAAACGAATTTAACTCTTCGTAAAATGTCTTGTCATGTGATTGGCGGGAGGATGGAAGTCAGGTCCATGGTCGACATTGACCTGCACAGCGTTTACACTTTTGGATATCCACTATTTTAAAGTCAATCATTTCCATGATTAGAACCAAAAGAAGCATGTTTTTGTTAAATCGACTGCGGATGTTACATACGCTATCCATACTACATATTTAGACATCAACAACAGTAGCAGCAGCATTAATAATTCTGAAAATAATGTTGACGGTAGCGGGCGAAGACGTTTTTTAAATTGATGTAGGCCTATCACATATGAGAAAATAGCCATCCACTACCAACGCAATAATGTAATAATACCCTTTTCAAGTTAATGTTCCTTATGTCGGTCATTGAGTCAAAGTAGTCCGTGTTGATTGAAGATGTCCGCATTCGTACAATGCGGGGAAATTTCGGAAGGACGAACTCTGCGAATCCTCGCAATAGCAGCTGATGAAAGATCCCTTTTCCACGAATTTCCTTTGCAGTGCGACCAAACTGTGCAATGACTGTTCGACCAGCGTCAACGACCAGAGCTGAGCATAACGCCACCTGGTTTACAAATCAGTGAGCAAACAAATATTTCGACTGCGCGACAAAGGAGAATACTACTGGACAATGTCAATCAAACACATCGCTGATATAACTAAGTTGATATAACTGGTATTATATTTCAGGACATTTTATTATTAAGTTTTGTCCATTTAACGCCACAATATTATATTAGGCATACTAAGGCCACACCAATTCTATTATTAGGATTACGGATTTTGGGGACATTTTGGTTAAGGGGGATGGGGGAATAAACATAAAATTAACTGCACGAGAAACGTGTATACTGTGTACATCCTTCGTCAGCTATAATAAGATACAGTGATGCACATCTAATCATCATGCCACAGCCACATGACATGGATTAAACAGCTACATACGAATACCGCAGCAGTCTGTTGATACAAAAACAAAGAAATAAAATTATTGTTAAGATTTATGGCATTTTAATAAAACAAATAATGTATCATGCTTTACAACCAGTACTGCTTACAACATGTGAACACGTTAAAGCAGAGCCATATTAAATGCCTCCATTGCAATAACACGATGATTTCGATGGCGCAAGAGTAATTATATGCTTGGAATGCCACCTGTCTGCAACCAATCAGAACAGCTGTTATTTAACATTCAGGATTCAGATGAGTTGGAACAATGCACCATCTCTACTCATTTTATTTTATTTTTACAGCCCACATTTTGTTCGCCTCTCACTGCTGGCTCCTTGCCGTCAGCTTTACAAGCAGCACAGATTGGACGCACAATGCTGAACTTGTGCTTTAGGCTCTGTATGTCATCATCTGTTGATGTGTGATCTTCACTTCCATAGTAAACGCACACATCTGGAAAGTGGCAGACCTTCCCGGCATAGTATGCCACTTCCAATGAAGTGTTGCACCTCAAACTCTCTCTGACAACCAGTGGGTCCACATACTGATTGTAAGAGGCAAACAGTATATTACCACAAGTGTAGGTATTGTCCTCCTTCCTGCGCGTGACAATACGTTGCTGGACTGGCATTAACTTGGTCGCAGCGTACACACACCTTGGCTTGTTATAGTCTGAGCACAACACAACATCACGCACCTTTGGGCCGGTCAGCAGTTGCCTGTGAAGGACATCTTGTTCACTGTGTTTTTCCAACGCAGCTGAGTAGGACGATCTAGCATGTTGGCTGGCCATACCCATCCTCAAAAGGCTTGAAACGACCTTGTTGCTTGTCCTCTTGCATCGGATCAGAAACGAAATGCAGATCCCTATACGTTTCTTCTGGAAGCCATGGAGGGATGAACGCACAGTACCAGCAGTCACTGACCTCATTAAGTGTGCATTTTTAACATGAAACATGTACTGGCGCTGACGGCAGTGCCTGGTCATAAAATCACCCAGCCGTTCACATCTTTTCAGGTCTTTCTGTGTGACCCTGCCCTGTTCTGACTGTTCAATGGCCTCATTCAATGATACGAAAGCTCTGAAAGAAGTCAGTCACATCCTCATCTGACGCTGCCATGGCCACTTCTATTGGCTGCCCCTTTAGTTTCAGACAACCGAATCTCTCCTGCAAGAGGTTCAAAACGGGCTGAACGGAAGTCTTCAGGGAATCCCTAAATCGGTGTGAGCGCTTGGACAGCCGCCTTACATCCTGTGTGCAAGATATTCTTCTCATGTGGTCCTCCATATTGTTGATCCCTGAACTTTTTTGAGAAAACACTTAATTTTTGAGATGATACCTTAATTTGTTGAGATGATCAGCTACTTTATTATTAAGTGACCCTTTAATGACTCCTTTTTAAAATGAATTGTTTCAGCTGATCCCTTATTTTATTTTTGCGATTAAACTTAAGTTTCTAATATAACATCACATTCCTTTTTGAGATTTCCACCTAAGTTGTTTGATACGACCCCTTAATTTGATCAAATGATGATCAGGTATTTTTTTAAGCATTTTTAATGGTCACTTAAATAATTGTTTGAAATGATCTCTTAATTGAGTGTAGATTACCTATTTCATTGAGGTGACCCTTTTAAATGAACCCCCATTCTTCCTTACCACTCTGTCTGACTCGGTCCTATTGTTTGCCAACATGTAGTTACTGGCGTGCGTTACCTGGGAGGTTATCTGAACGGCATTCCATATGTCCTCTCAGAAAACATGTGGCTCACTTGTTCTGAGATTCCTCATTGTCATCATCTTTGTCATCATCAGCATCACTAAGACCGCCTAATTGTCTTCATCTTCTTCCTCCTCATCATCATCATAACCATATATCACCCTCATCATCACCGTCATTATAATCATTATTATTATCATCATCATAGTCATAATCATCATCATCAACGTCACTAAGATGACCACTTAATTGTCATCATCATCAGAATCGTTTATCACTCTCATCATCACCTTCTACATCATCATTATTAACATCATCATCATCATAATGATTATCATCATCATTTTTATTACAGTACTGGTCGATTTATTACATTACCAGTCGATTATTACATTAATGATCGATTTATTACATCACCGGTCAATTATTACATTACCGGTCGATTTATTACATTACTGGTTGCAACAATCACGCGTACACATGTGAATTGAATCGAAGCATGTTTTACTCATGGATGATATGCGTGTAAACGGGTTAGTGTGAGTTTGTGCATTGGTGCATTCGTGTGGTTTTGCATGCACGAATGTAAATATGCCATGTCAATTCTCGCGAAACATCGACACACGTTGTTTATTGCCATAAATCCTGTAGGTACAGCTTAGAAGATTAGAACAGCATCTCCGTCTTGATTAGGTGTTTCAGGGAATGTATACTCTTGCATATAAGTTTCTGTATAACCCTTACCAGTACTAGTACCACCGATAAAAAGGTCATGTTAAGCACTTTTATACATGTGTGTTCGTTAGCATACTCACGACTTTCCCGTTCCACTCCGCCACTAGCATGCATCTGTTCGGATCTTCCAAGCACTTGAAGTAGATATCAGGTACGTAAACGTAGCCGTCGTAGAGACCTTCGCTGAGACGGACAATCACGTCATAGTCGTCTGGCGTTGATCGCCGTACCACCATGCTTTCCATGGATGTGGCGATACCTTTCAGGAACTTACGAAATTGTTGTCAATCGTTTTTGCGTGACTGAAAAAAAAAGGTTTTATTATGTATAGACATGATTTAAAGCAACATTTTCTTAAAATTGTATGCGAAAATGGAAACGAAAGAAAGTCATGGTAACGTCTGTAAGAGTTATTAAAACATAACTTGAAACATAATGTTATATCATAGTGTATGGTTTATGACAGAACACATACCTGATCAATCACAATCTCTCCTAGGGTTCAGCCTACGGTTACATTTCTCACTGGTGGCCATGTTAATGTTTTGTATGATTATAAGAAAACGTGCCCATAAAAAATTATTAAACTTTTTACCAGCCGCTTGTCATCATCCCACTGACATGCTGGTTGATTTTTGTCAAATGAAACATTTCTAACCTTTGTAACATGCCTGTATGTACGATACCCGTCAATGTTTACCAATATTGGCACGAATTACGGCGCACATGTGTCTAGTGGCCAAAAAATCACAAATATCCTTTGGTCTACTAGAATCATCTAAAAATCTACAATTTCACTCTCAACAGCTTCCACCAGCAAATCTAGCAATGTTCCTGCTCAAATGCACTTACGACAGATCGTATGAATTTTTTTATACTTCCTGTATACAAACTAACTATGCCCTATAGTCATCTGTACTACACCAGGAAGTCTAACTACGGCATGACCGCCAAATAGGGAAGCTTTTGTCTGAGAAAGTGTCCAATTTTGTATCCAGTTGCAGCACAATACACACACGCACGCGCGCACACACAAACACACACACATTTATATATATGCATATATAATATATATATATATATATATATATATATATATATATATATATATATATATATATATATATATATATATATATATATATATATATATATATATATATATATATATATATATATATATAATATATATATATATATATATAATATATATATATTATATATATACACATATACATATATGTACACATATTACGGAACACTCCTGCTTGTTACGTCATTAATATTTGCTTGACAGCCACGTCAAAACAATGCCTTGCCCATAATATTAGCTGAAAACCAGTCACATAATTTAATTATAGGTCCATTTTGACACTTGATAAATCAGAGACCATGCACACTACATTTCCAGAGCATTTCGAGCCAATGAAGCCTGCTTACTGTCTCTTTAGATATACCAACACATTTATTTTCAAATTATTATTAATGTAATTATTTGATTCTTAAGCAAACATGGTATAATTTTGTCAGAAAAGTGAAAAAAATTCATATTTAACAGTATTCTGGGTGGTCCTCGTCATAAGTCCCGCAGGTTTCTAGAGGATCTCCTTGGTTGCTCTGCTATTCGTATAATCTCTGACTCATATCATATTGTAAATATCTCAAAATGTATGTGTAGCCAAAATAAAGTTATTCATTCATTCATTCATTCATTTCAGAATCATGAAATGTTATTGTTTATGTGACTGCTTTCATGCTTCTAGTTGATAAGATACAAGACGTTCTGCTTGATTTGGATAGGCCACCATAAAGGGGTATCACATAACTAGACACACGTTGCGGCCAGATTTGGATAGGCCACCATAAAGGGGTATCACATAACTAGACACACGTTGCGGCCAGATTTGGAAATGTTGATATGTGCAATATGCAACTGTTCTGTCCAAATTTGTTACACAATGTTACCAATGCACTGGTCCACATAAAAAATATCACCAATGACTGATCTAGTGCAAAATACCTACCTCCTCCCTCACAAACTGGTGCCATATCCCCTAATTTTGACCAAATTTCCATTTTGGCATCTGCTCTGTACCAGGCTATTCGTAATTATTACTGCTGTCTGACATTTCCTAGCAAACTATTCAACCTGTGTCTATGTGAATGGTTATATCTTCTGTAAACCACTTCAGGGTTAGGGTTAGCTATGGATGGGATTAGCTAGAGACTGGGTTAACCAGGGATGGGGTTAGCTACGGTTAGGGTTGCATACCTTCATTTCCTTGTGCCCAAACACTTACAGAGAACTGCACACAGCATGACATGCATATTGAGACATGGTGAATAGGCATTTGTGAAACGAAATGATTATTTTCTATACAAAAAAGTGCTTATTTTAAGCTTTTTGCTTACCACAAGCTCTTTTGGGCAATTTTAACTCGTGGAACAAGAAAAAATAGCGTTGATTAACAATCAGATGTCTTATTAAACATCAAATTGCATAACGTATCGGCTGATGCACATCAAACATTATAGCACAGCATTAAAAAGTACATTTATTTGAAACTGTTGATATATAATAGGTCAGCTATAGGACACCTCCTAAAGGAGAGGGTTAATTTTTTAATAATAGTGGCGCTTAATAAGTAATGATCTTGTTGACTAGATGAAATCAATCAAATATATATAATATTAACTAGCCTGACACCAACAATTTTCTAAGTCAAACACACACAACATGGGCCAGGTTAGCAGCCGTTTTTATCTATTTATTTATTTTAAAAATATGACACCTCATTATTTTATCGGAATGGCAAATTATAAATATTCTACGAAATGTGTTATAACAAACTAATAATTTCATCAAATTACCTGTAGCATCCACAATTGAGCTAACAACAACGACCAAAACATAAGCATATAAAAATTTTATAACCGTGCTGCAACCATGACTTCCGTTTAATTGGGTTCAGCCTACAGTTACATTTCATGTTGGTGGCCATGTAAAAGCTGCTTAATCAAAAGTTCAGCCCATCGTGATTCTTGTTTTTTTTCTCCAAATGTGTAATGTGTGACTAGTTTAAGTAATATCTGCAGTCGGGTTAATAAAATTGTCGAAAGCATATGCTTTGGGCGTTAGATCGTGTAACATGCCATAATCGATAGCTGGGCTGACATCTAGTCTCCAACCCATCAACTTGTTGGTCACGTGTTTTCACAAGATCATGGAAAATACGCCAATAAAAACGGGAACAGACCACAGTCACTTTTCCCATAGACGACCATTATAACGTTCTTATGCCTCAATGGAAATTTTTTTCCACAATTTTCTTAATATTTTTACAACACATGACAGACCCACTAAGACACCTGCTGTGTGAAATTTTTGAAAATTGAATGCCTCCTTTTCCCACAAATTGCTTCAATGCCTGACCCGCTGCATTTCTGCCATGAAACTCCCTGGTTTCCAAAATACGAGTATATCCTGCCTAATGGTCACTGTGTCCTTATGCAACAGGTATACCAACTGACAAATGGCATCATTTCAAAGCTCAGATGCTACTATGCACAAAAACATCACTTCCACTCAATCATTCACACAATTTCAGCTCTCACAAATACACCCAAACTGCACAATAAATTTTTCCTTGGGACTCTTTATTTATGTAATGGCAGATGGATTCTGACAGTGGTCCATGCCCAAACAGAGGAACACGTATGACTGCGCGTGATCCATTCTTGTCAATACTCCAAGCGGTATTTGTACTGAACAAAGGTACATATTATTAAACTGTTTCATTTGGCAACAATAAATGCAGTCATTTTATGTCTGCGTTTTATTCATTCAGTGACGATTAAGTAGGCAGGTATAGTGATAGCTATGTGTAAGTACGGCACCGCCACCGGCAACTGCAAGCACCACATTATTTATCATTGCCAATGCCTACACTCGACTGCTTTGATAAACGCTGTTTGCTATACATGTAAATAAAATAACACTAGTTATTGCTATATTACATATTCCTACTAGAGGTGAAGTCGTGAAGAAATGATGACTGAAAAAAGTTGGTTTGCCTATAGCAGCCTATGCTTAGCACCTTACTGAGTGCCTTATTTATTATTAGTAAACACGGCTTAGACTGTTTTTGTTTATTATTAGTGCTGAATGGTGCTGATTTTAGGCATATTTAAATTATGCCAAATTTATTTTATGACGACCGAGATTCCTGTGAATTTACAGGTCTGCTAGTAGTGTGCATTCAGCATAACATGTGGCTGTTGTGCATTGTATTCACAGTTTAGGAAGTGCATTTTATTTTCGTGCACAAAGCCAAAAGGATGTTTATGTTTATGTGGTAATGTCTCACATTAAGTTGAGAAAGATGACACTTTACATGTTTTGATTTTAACAGATGCCACCACACAACCTATGCAAAAAAAAATTTGAGGATGCACCTTTAACGTTTTGTATGATTATAAGAAAACGTGACCATCAAAAATTATAAAGTTTTACCAGCTGCTGTCATCATCTTACTGACTTGCTGGTTGAGTTTGGTAAAATTAGACATTTCTAACTCTTGCAGTATACATTTATGCATGATACCCGTCAGTGTTTACCAATAATGGCATGATTTACCACACACATGCATCTAGTGGCCCAAAAAATCACCAATATCCTTCCGCCTATTAATATCATCTAAAAATCCACCATTTCACTCTCAACAGCTTCCACCAGTAAACCTGGCAATGTCCCTGCTCAAATGCACTTATGTCAGATCGTATGAATTATCTAAAACTTCCTATATCCAAACTTACAATGCCCTACTATTCATATGTACCACACCAGTAAGTCTAGGCAAAGCCAATCGCCATACATTTTTTTCTATCTGGTGTTTGCTAGAATAGGCGAAGGACATGCTTAGCAAAATCATAAGCATTTTCATGAAATTTGAAACGTTACAAAAATGCTATAAACTGGTAATAAACACATATTTCATGTCTGTATGCATTCCTATGCAGGGCTGGGTCCAATTACAAAAAAATCAAATCAATTACAACTACAGTTATTTTTCAGTTCAATTACAATTACACTTCTAAATTTTTCAAATCAATTACACCATTTCAGTTTCAATTACATTTGTATTACACAGAACCATTTGTTAATTATGTAGCATGTGTTGCTGATTGTGTGTAAGAATAATATGATTGATAAACAAGTATAATGAACTTGGTGATGTTTGTACATTTTGTTGAACCGTGACTTCATGATACAATTAGCTAGATAAATATTATTGTTACTTATAAATATAATGTAATGTTTGCTTGGTTCATTAATTAATATTTAATTACACGGAGTACAGTACAACTATAAACAAAGACCACAACCATTTGAAATCCTAATGAGTCTCCAATCTACTAAGCCATTTTAAAGCAATTTCACTCATAAAATGTAACCACAAGTAATTCATACCAGTACATTAGCAATGTTCCCATCAAGATACATCCCAAGGGGTTTTGTGTATACTCCTTGGTGTACACCCATTTTGTCTACTGAGTAATACCCAGATTGGTTTACTTGGCAGTTGTGTTTTGAGGTTGTACACTAGTTTGCCTACCATGAGTCTCTTGGCTTCAAGCCCAGTCAGTATTCTTACCTAATAAACCTGTGGGCTGTAGCTCACTCTCAATTGAGCTTATTTACTGACTTGGGCAGTGTTAATTACATGATCTAAGTACTGTATCAACAGAAATCACCACCTGGCCCTTCACTGTGTACACTAATAGCAGATTACAGAATCAAAGAAAAGACAGACCAATGACCAATTGGGGCATACCTTGAAAAGAACTAATGGTGATGCCTTTTGCATATTTGGAGCCCTTTGGAAGCCAGGTGTGAACTGTCTGCTGGCAGATTGCAATTAAACATTGCTTAAGAAGGCCAGAGGTATTCTGTTGGTGTATTTGTTATATTTGAATATTCCTTTGAGTATATTAGCAGGTCCTGCAGGTGCTATGATCTTGATTTTTAATTTGTGTGAGAGTATTTATATTTTTGTAGGTTTTTTTCTGTAGTTTGTTATAGAAAAAATACTGCAATTGATTGTAATTGATTGTAATTGATGAAATTACACACTATATTTCAATTACAATTACAATTATAGCAGAATTTTAAAACCAAAGTCAATTACAGTTACAGTATTTTGCTGTAATCAATTACAATTGCAATTACAATTACATAATTGGACCCAGCCCTGTTCTTAGGTGTATATTACTAGAGATTGATTTCTAGTTCCGGTGCACAAATACGCGTACATAGCAACCCTCCTCAAAATTAAAAATATATGACCATATTTAACGTTATTCTAGCATCGCACGTCTCACTACTAATTAACAAATACTCCAAACAGTCTATCCACAGTAAACCTTTAGGATATATTGGAAATAGGACAAAATATCCATATTCAAGTTTAAATTCAATTCTCCCGCCATTTTTTTTCTAAACAGCTAAACAGTCCAGACATTCAGGCTCAGATTATCAGCTTGTCTAGATTCTTATTAGACCATTAAATTAAATTATGTAGATTCACTAAATAAATTAGATAAAAAACCAATCCAGATTCAGTAAATAAACAGATTCAATAAATTATTTAGACTCAGACAATTGATCAGACCAGCACTCTATATAAAACACTGTTTACTAACCTGGCCTTTCATTCAAGGCACCTTCCAAACCAAGAGTCGCCCTGGGTAACCTGTTACAACTGTCTATAGTCACTTTTCCTGGCACTGCCTTGACTCCCTGCACAGCATGGTAAGCAACTTATATAAAATCAACTAAGTAGGACATATGGCAGGGCGCAAAAAATCAAAAATCAAAAATGACAACGAGTGGGTTAGTGTACAAGATAAACGTAAAGGAAGTAAAGCTAAAAGAGGCAGTGAGGGTGAAGACTTAGAGTCTGATGTGTTTAGATTAGAAAATGATGAAATATGGATATGTCAGAGCTGCAAAATAAGATTTGAGGGTGACAACCACATGTTGGTAGAATGTGAATACTGTGTCAAGCATTTTTGTGTAAAATGTATACACATGACAGAAATGGAATACAAAATAATGAATGAGAAAGAACGCATTCACTGGTTCTGCCCACCATGTGATGAAAAACCTTAAAATCGAGAAAAAAATTGTGAAGAACGATGCAAGGAATTCCTTAAAAAGGTTGAATATAGGATTAGCCAGCTGGAAGTAAACATCAAAGCAAAAGTCGAAGAGACAAGAGTTAGCGAAATGATTAAAGAAGCCAACATCGAACACAAATCAGATAAAGTCATTAATGAAGTTATGGAGGTAGTCAAGGATCAAATGTGTCTTACCAAGGAGAGAGAAAAAAGACTAAACAATGTCATAATTTGTAACCTTCCTGAGTCAAATTCACAAGTTAAATAAAACAGACTCAAACATGACAGGGAATCATTACTGGAACTATGTACTGAGGTAAATAAAGACTTTGTAGACACATATATCACTTAGCTCCTTAGACTAGGAGAAGCCAAGGATGATAAAAGTAGACCAGTGTTAATAACACTATCTGAAAGCGAAAAGAAACATGGTCTCCTCAGAAAATTCTTCCACCTCAAAGAGAGTCAGAAATTTAAAGATCGAACATGACAAAACTAACAAAAACCGAAAAATAAAGAAAATCAGAAAAAGCCATTAATTACCCAAGCACCCAAAACAGATAAAGCAACCAACAACATACCATATCCTGAACTAAAAGATATAGGTAGTATTAAGTGTTTTTATACAAATACTGACCAGCTTAGGAACAAACAAAATGAATTTGAATTGAAAATCAGAGATTTAAAACCTAACATAATAGTGATAAATGAGGTAAAACCTAAAAACCCAAAATGTCTACTTACCACCCCAGAGTTCTCGCTAGAGGGATATACAATATTCTCCCAGAATATTGAAAACCAAGAAGGGAGAGGAATCATAATATATATTGAAAATTCCTTACCAGCAGAAAAAGTTAATTTGAACACGTCATTCAAGGAATGTCTATTTGTAGAATTAAAACTTACTAATAAAAGAAAACTTCTATTTGGATGTATTTGTAGAAGTGATGCTGGGTCAGATGATAACAAAGAAGAACTTATAAATATGATTAAAACAACATCACAGTTAAATTATTCACACATTATAACTGTAGGAGATTTTAACCTCCCTGACATGAATTGGAAAAATTGGACAACTAAATCTAAAAACCCTAACAACCTAAATTAAAATTTGTTAGAATGTTTAAGAGATGCAATTATGTCTCAATATGTGACAGACCCAACCAGAGACAGAGGTTCAAATAACCCAAATGTTTTAGATTTGATTCTATCATATGATGAGGACATCATAAGGGATGTAGAAAACATCAGCCCATTAGGAAGAAGAGATCACTGTATATTAACTTTTGAAATTCTGTGTACAATCAAACTAAATAATTACTATTACAAAAATGCAGATTTTGATAGAATGAGGATTGAGTTTAAAAAAATAGATTGGAAAACCAAAGTTAAGGATTCAGACACTAATGTAAATGGACAATGGGAAATCTAAAAAACAGAATGAAAACTATTGGAAGAAAAATACGTACCACAAAAAGAAGTCTCTAACCATAGGAATGGAAACTTTCCCATAAATGCCAAAACTAGAAAGCTGATTAGACATAAAAATAGATTATAGACATGATATCAGTGGTATTGTCATACGCCAAAAGAGAGCAATGAGACTATTGTATGGTGCGAATCGTATTGACCACACAACCCCTCTATTCTACAGGTCACGTGCATTAAAATTTGTAGACCTGATAAAATTCAAAACAGCTGTTTTTATGTTTAAAACATACCAGTGCAAGTTATCAGTTAACGTACAACAACACTTTGTGAAAAAAGATATCTCAACAATCACACGTCAAACAAATCAACTTGTGAGATGTTGTGTTACCACAAATATTAGAGCTATGACTCTTTCTGTATATGGCATAAGTCTCTGGAATTCCCTAAATACTGAGCTCACTAACATTAAAACAGTAAGTTCATTCAAACACAGGTATAAGAAAGCAATCATAAGTGAATATACATAGTTATAGCCTGTATAACATAATCTAGTTACTGTTACTAGTTGCTGTTGCTAGTTCTGAATTAACAGAACATATAATATTTCAATAATTTTTTTATCATTGAGTATGTAAATAATAGGACTCTATTCCTTATAAATGTAAGCATTTGAATTGCATGTGATTCAGTATTTTCTAATTGCATATATTCTGATTACTCAAGTGTTATTAAACGAATAGCTATGTAGGGGATACATTATATACAAGTTTTTTGAACTTCTTGTGTATTCCTTTCAAACATCTCTTTACGTCACTGAAAAGAACATATATATATATATATATATTTATATATATATATATATATATATATATATATATATATATATATATATATATTGTCACGGCTATTGCAGCCATTACTATGTTTATTGTTTGAATAAAATTTATTTAATTGAATTTGTGGCAATGAGTTATTTGATGTGTCGCACCCCTATTATTATTCTGGGCGAATGTTACGGTTGCTCTATTTCCTCTGGAAGCTTTTGCTTTACATATTAAACACTGTCAGTACCCAATAGTCATTCGACTTGGTTACAATGAAAAACTTAACTTATATAGAAAGATTAAAATTATTAAAACTTCACTCGCTATCCAGCTGTTCAATGTACACAATGTGAAACAGCTGACAGATCTGTCCAGATTTATTAAAATAATCATGACAAAGTTTGTCTAATTAACAAACTGCCTTATTAAAACAGTGAATTGCGTAGAAGTAAAAGTGTAGCTCATAGTTAATTTACTGTTCATATTATTACATAGTTTAGTTCAAATTGTGCAATATATACATAGTTTATTTTATTTTACATTACCTAAATTGCATGTATTGATTATATAGAAAATACTTTATCCAATAATGACACTAGATGTATTATGCACTGTAACTAGATGATTTACATACTGTAAATATGTTTTATACAATATATGTCATGTATTGTAACCAGATGTTCTACTAAAATGTACTGTAGAGAGAAACTTCTCTCATACTCCGCAAGGGGTCGTAGGGAAATAAAAATCATTGTCATTGTCATCATTGTCATTGTCATCATTGTCATTGTCATTGTCATCATATAGACGTATATGAGGCGATATGATTGGAGCTTTTAAAATTATACACAATCTATACGATATTGAAACTTCACCTAAACTCTTAAAATGGGAGGATGTATCCTTCAGGACAGGAAATAGAGGTCATACTCTAGAATGATTTATTCAAAGAGCAAAAAAAAAAAATGCTTTTCCCATCAGAGTCAGAGTGAATGAACCTTGGAATTCCCTCCCGGAAACAGTCGTTCAAGCAAAATCTTAAATACGCCTGGACCAATTCTGGTCCAATTAGGAAATTATGTATATTTTCGAAGCACCATTAAAACAGGAACCGGAATTCTTAAACTATTAATAGACGACGAAGAAGATCTGAGGAGTCGCAAGAATCCTGCGATCAGAACCATCTTAAGGTATGTTAAGGTAAAGTTACCTAACGATAACCATGTAGAAATATGTCATTAAAAGTTAAATTACCTTTTTGTCAGAACGCATGAGAGACGTTTGACAGATGACCCCGAGACGTTTGCCCGATAACCGGATGTTGTGTGAGAAGACTCGTTGGTCAATATAAGGTCAGGTTAAGGCCAAGGCCATAAATAATTAAACTGAGTAGACGTAGATGTAAACAACAACAAAAAAACGTACCTGGCCTAAAAAAATAGACTAATATTAATTTTAATGTGCTTTTTTGTATATACTGGAAGTACTACATTTTGTCAAATGAGTAATATTTTTACTTATTTCAGTCAGTTCATCTCGTGACGTTTCGATTGCTGTCAACAATCTTCTTCAGACGACTGCTGCTAGATGGCGACACGGTAGTCATTCTACGCAGACGTCACTCTGGTGTTAGCCTCGACTACTCTGGTGTGTGCGTGCCCCCGCGGCCGCGCCGTGGGTTGCCCTTCAGTAGATCATATCGTAGATCGTTATCGAGCGATATGTGAATCGCGTTCGAGCGATAATGTGAATCGTTTTCATTGTTATTTAATCTTAATTTAAGTTATAATCGCCGTGTAGCGAGGTTTGGTTATTATTTAATTATTTGTTTTAGTAATTATGAAATTTTATATGTATGTATTGTATATAATATGCATTGAGTAATATAATGTAAATTAAACACATTAACTGGCTAGCGTAGTTTCAATGGTATTATATTATACACGACCATTGCGCGACAGTGTCACAGTAGCTGTCTGTGATAGCTGACCGTTTGAGAGGGGATGGCACCACATGATAACGATGACGAAGTTGTATCATGCATGATTACATAGGAAATAAAATGTATACACATAGTGTGTGATGCGTGTTTATGTAATGACATACCTTTGAATATATACAATAGTTGTGAGCCTAAGTGTTATATTATACATAGTATTTATTGAACACTAAGTAATATTATGATGAACGTTATGTATTGTTTACTAGATGCCTATATAAGTAATGCTAAATAGGTCAACAGCAAGTAAACAATTGCTGGAGACAGTTGACCATTAATATAACATTATGTAGCATGCAAAATATTTAGTTAGAAGATATACTAGTAAAATATTTTAGGTATTTTACGACAAAAAAAGTAAGGTATATACATGGTTGAGTATAACCAAACAATTTGTCTTCAGAATGTTGCCACTAGGTCACATATCAGATTGCACAGACCAAGGGACTGTGTTTATGTAGATACACATGTGTAATTAATCAATTAAACAAGTTAATTTGAAATAGTGAACAGTGACTTAAAGTGGCTTTCGAGAATACAACTACATTGGATAAACAATTGTATATACATAATAGTTTTGATTGAGTTTACACACGGTAAGCCCCGTTGTGCAATACTCTTATATTTTGTTTACTTTATTTGTATGTTGTTTATATGGACATCTGTACACGCTGCACAGTTGAGTCTGGCAATAAAGATATTGAATTGAATTGGAAAAATGCTCACTGCGACAACATGACAAAGTATCGGTTTGCAACATGCTCGCTAGGTGGCGCCGTTTTCGATTTTAAGCATCCTGCTACACTATGAAAATATATAAATAAAATGCAGAATTTACGTGTATTCATGTTTGTAAATAAAAGTTCACCCTTTACCGAATGCTAAATATTAAAAATGAGCACCATAGATAATTACTTATGTAGTAGAAATTTATCACTGCACGGGCGGCGCCATCTAGCGGCCCAAAATGCAATGAGTTGTTGACGATGTCGCATGGTGGGGGCATCACTTTTAGGAGTGATGTACGTCACTAACCAGAGTTAACCAAGCCCAAATATTGTCTAGTACTGTTAACAAATGATCAATGAAAGACATACAATGGTTTTCCCGTGAATCAAGGTGAATCCCGGATTTGCGAGAATCATGAAATGTTCACCTTGAATAAAAAAATACTTTCACTTACACAAATAAAACACGATGTATATCAGAATAAAGTGCGTTTATCCCGCGTTACAGGCTTGTGCACACTTTTATTATAGGTGGTCAATGTCAGCTGCGATGGACCGTAATAGGCACCCCATATAAACGGGCGAGGGTACACGTTTTGGTCAACTTGCCGATCACAGCACTACTAGCGCCGGGCTGCGAGGCCAGGTCGCAACCCTCAGCGGCAGCTACACGTTGGAGGGGTTTCAGCCTACTGTTACGTTTCCCAT
This sequence comes from Lamellibrachia columna, assembly GCA_963662155.1. NCBI lineage: Eukaryota > Metazoa > Annelida > Polychaeta > Sabellida > Siboglinidae > Lamellibrachia > Lamellibrachia columna. The sequence continues at coordinate 12,369,640 of OY759263.1, forward strand.
TGGTGACTATGTTAACGTTTTGCACAATTATAAGAAAATGGGACCATAACAAATTCTGAAACTTCTTTCCTGCCGTTGTCATCATGCTGGTCGAGTTTTGTCAAAATCACATATTTCTAACTCTTTTAAAATGGCTGAACGTGCCATACCCGTCAATGTTTACCAATTTCTGCATAAATGTCTACGCTCATGAGCACGTGCCTTGTGGCGAAAAAATTGCCAAAAATCCTTCCGCCTATTTAAATAATCTAAAAATCCACGGTTACAGCTGATAACATGTTCTACTAGCAAACTTGCCAATGTGTCTACTCAAATGCAGTTATGTCAGATGATATAAATTTTTTTTAATTACACACATCTACAATTACTGTGCCCTACATTCGTAACACATCAGGAAGTCTAACTGAGGCATGATCCCGAGCGTCGCCACCGAGCTATGCTGTAATGCGATCCGGGCGAGACAGCGTCATCAACCGCCTGACTCCAGCCAAGCGATGTCAACATTGACCCGAGGCAGCTGCAGTCAAGTGCACACATCGACGTGGCCTCGATTATCCAGGCTCCGCGCTGTGGCGCCACCGTTTGTCGCACTCGTCTTCGCCTGCGCCTGGACATGAGTGGGGTTTCCATTGTGACAGAAATAATGTATGCCCATTGGCATATGATATGGTGTGGATGTAGCTCTCAGCCAAATAGACCCCCTCACAAATGTAACGCGAATAACCGAAATAGCTAATTTTTCCTCTCTGTACTGTGTTTCTTGTATGTAAACAAAACCGGTTATTTTCCCACACTGACTGATATATGGGTCAATTCTTGTCAAAACAACCCATTTTCAGGAAATTTCAAAAGTTGATGCCACTGAATTTGCTTAAATTTTAAAGGATGATTAATACCTATACCTGAGCATTTCAACAAAAGAAATAAGCATTTACATAAAAAAAATTGTCAGTAATGTGAAAATGCCTTAAAACGCACCCACTATTTTGATTTCTTTTCAGGTGCTTCTAACTTGAGAAGTTTACAGGCTACAAATCTGAAATGTGCTGAATATGTAGACATATTGGTACAGATTATCCATGCAAAATTCAAGAATGATAGAATGCATAGAACAGAGGACCATGTGTATACCGGGTGCACGAAAACGGGGAAAAAAATAATAAAAAAAAAATTGCGAGGATTTCAGCAGTCTGTATGTCATTGTTGTGTTATAATTCAATGTCCAAATTACTACCATCTGTTGACAGGGATACTGGAAATTAGTTTGTAACAACTACAAGTGTCAGCACCATGATCACACACTTGCACTGGCGCAGCCTCCAACAAAGGAGAACCGACATCCGCCTTGTCATGTTATATAAGACATTGCATGGCATAGTCGCCCTGGACCTCTTGCCCCAACTTATACCCTGGTGAGACCCTCCCGACACACGCATTCGCTTTTCAACTCCCCGTAATCACTAAACAATCCATCCAGTATAGCTTTTTTTTTTGCAACATTAATTGATATTGCATTTTTCACGCTATCAACTTTTCCTCTCCTTAAATTGCCGTTCTACACGCACGCTATCAACTTTTCTTTCTTCCAAATATTTTATTACTTTCTCTTACAGCACTTTAGCACGTGTGCCCTGTGCACACAGACCGAGTCTATAAGCCTTGAAGAGAGGGTTGACTCGTAAGTAGTTAGTGGAAGTTTTTGAGACCCTAAATGGCCTACTAAATCACTGGACCATAAATCAAAGGAACATCAAAGGCAAAACACCCTAATATCGCCCACCGCTAATGAGTGCGCGCAGCCAATCAGAGCGCATCAGAGCGCCCCCTGGCGGTCGTAGTCGAGCGTGCGTAACGTAAGCGCCCCTAGCGACTGGAGGAGGAACGAACATTGACCAGTAGTCATCGATAGTGGACATAGGAACAACAAAAAATACACGTAATAGCACCCACCCACCCACCCACCCACCCACCCACCCACCCACGTAAACACGTGACCTTGACCCTGACGGAGTGACCAGTCCGAGTGGCTAGCTACTGCCAACTGGACGCCCGAACGACTGGAGTTAACTGTAAGCCGAAGCGTTTATCCAGCTGTGAGCCGTAGCGCGAGATCAAAGGACGCCAATCTGTACAATGTAGCAAGGGAGCCGAGCTAATCAGTGATAAACAGCAACTATGTTGCAGTGACGACATTGATGTGGGACCGAGGCATGTTATAGCCGGTTATATGGAGTGAACATAAGACGTGATAAAAGTAAAACCGGTAAAGATAAGGCGAATATGTAATAGTTATTAATTAGCCGACATGCATGGCTACAATATAACCGCTGGACGACGGAAATCGGACCGTTCGTTAAATAAAATGTAGCAGGACGAAAATGGACTATGTGTAAAATATAATATGTCAACACGCAGTTGGAACAAGAACGCAATACAAGACGGGAATATAAGGTGATGCAAAATTTAATACACGAAAAGCACAAGTACAAATAGAAAATAAACGGTAGTAGGTATAAGGAAAAAGAAGTTATAAAATGTTCGTAGTGTTCATTCATGAAGCTGTATTGAATGACGTCAATAGGGAACGGCGAACGCAACGGGCAGTTATCTTGCGTGCCAATGCGATGCGGAGGGACACCGATCGACGGCGACGGAACAGTGATGGGAAATGGATGGGTCCTCTGTGAAGGCGACGGAACACAGGTGTGGGTGATGGGGCATGTACGAGTAGCAACTCATGCATGACGGGTTCCCAATTCGTCATATGATATCTGAACGATAGACGTAAAGCGACTGCGTCGGCGTCGTCTTCGGCGGTGGCAGGGTCGTCGGCGTCGTAGTCGTCGGCGAGGCCGTCGTCGTTGTCGGCGGCGTCGTCGTCGTCGACGTCGTCGTCGTCCGACCACGACTCAGGTGCGGTGGTCGAGGGGGCGCGATATCCAGTGACATAGTGACACATGTCTGACATGACGTGTCGCCAACGGCTGACATGTTCTGCGAATGCTGTTATGAGATCAGCGTCGTAAAGTTCCTCTCGAAAGAGTACTGTCGCTTGACAGCCCCGTCGGTGTACGGCGACCTCCAGTAGCTCTATCATGACACACGCCCAGTGAAAGTGAGGTATGCTGTAAGTAAAGGACACAATCAGAGTGAGAACATGCATAGACATCTATATATATATATATAACAGACGTAACCAAGCAACGAGAGATAGGTAATACGAAACCGATCGACTGGCAGACGTTATCGCTAGGCAAGCCGCTACATATGGAACTTGGAACGTGGACTCGACGAACACTCAGCGAGACATGTATACACAGGAAAGATAGAACAGTATGTAAAGTGAAAACAGGTATGAGCTATGTAGAGCTATGTAGAGCTATGAAAGTATAATATTAATAAAAATAAATAAAAGAAATACTCACACACTACGCCTTAGCAACGAATCTCCCACGACACTAAAGAAGGAAAAAAATACAACAAATGTATACCTTTTGAATAGGTCTAGTCAAGGACTTCACATGGGATGGTATTTGAACTATTGACTGGGATGGCCATCCTTACAACATCCTGGGTAAATATTAATAAATAAATAAATAAAAGAAATACTCACACACTACGCAGTAGCAACGAATCCCCCATAAGATTCATCAGAATCAAAAACTCCTCAAAGTCCCGTAATGGAACTACAGGCATTATGAATAGTGGTGAACTGAACGTCGTCGAAGGCAATGGCGGTTGTGATGACGACACGACGAACGCAGCAGCTATATATACCATGCTAGAAATAAACCAGACAGGCTGACGTAACCCGAGGAACAATACCACACTAATCAGAAAACAGATAAGCGGCCGGCAACTGTCAGCTTACCGACACCGGGCATCCATCACGCAAGGAAAAAGTGGGGGTTATGTACTCGACAGTGCTAGAACGGCGTGTAGTTAAGACAGTAACTGTACATTTTAACGTCATAAAGTCACCATGAACCGTCCTATACAGTTTAGAGGCGGTAAATATTATTTGTCCAATTTCTACGCGTGCAGGATACACGTGTGGAATAGAGAATTTACCAGTGTTGAAAGTGCTTACCAATGGCGGAAATGCATGCATCATGGTGACATGCAGACCGCAGAAAAAATGCTGTCCACGCGCACGGGTCTACAGGCGAAACACCTCAGCAAGAGCATACGAGAAAAGGAGCAGTTACGCGCAGAATGGAATAAACAACGATATTCATTAATGTATGCGTTAGTTGCTGTTAAATATCGCGATCCAACCCTACGTAAACGACTGCTAGACACTGGGTATTCCGAGTTGAAGGAATGGGTGAAAAGTCGGGAAGGATACTGGGGTGCACTGACATACAGTGGTCAAGCCGGTCAGAACATGCTAGGACATATACTAATGCGAGTACGCGAGTTCATTCGATTACATCAGACTCCCACCAGACGATCACAAGACCGATGAACAGAGTACAGCGAGATACCAGATATCCAGCAGCGTACAATAGCAGCATCACGCGCGCGACCAAGGGTTGGCGATAAGAAAGCGCGCCATAGGCAGTGGGAGGTGTATATAAACCCAACGCAGAGTGAACGAGGCACACAATCGCACTCCGATCCACAGCACACTTCGAGACTACTACCAGCATCAGCAGAGAAAGAAATGGCCGCCCAACAATCCGATATGATGATGACAGTCAGCCAACTCGAGAAGGAGGTAAGTAACGGTACTTATATATTTAGACGGCCGTTAACCATAGTACAATGTGCAGTTCAAGATAAATATATAGTATATCCATCATGTCAGCAGTGTAACAAACGTGTGAGTCCTGAAAACAATGGCTTTGTGTGTCCTATCCATCGATGGCAGCGTGGTGTAGTGTATCAGTTCGCTATGCGTATCCTCCTACAAGACGCCATCGGTAGTGAAGTGAGGGCAACGTTATATAATGTCAAGGCTGTCCAGGTGTTGGGATACACGGCTAACGATTACATGAACATGAAGACAGATGCCGAGCGGTATGCAGCACTGGACATGTTGCGGGGGGCCCAAGTCATGGTGACCATTAGGAAACGCGTGGCGGGACAGTATGTAAATTACACGGTGTCAGACTTGGAAGTAGTCACAGTGTGAATCATTCTGTTGACAGGCTGTCGCTACCGTCGCTGCTGCTGCTGCAGCTACTGCAAGCAGTGACGTCACCGACAGGGAGGGAAGCTCTAAGGTAATGGAATGGTTACGTACTAATAGCTCGGAAATACTATTCTCCTCCTCGGTGGAAAGTTGTTCACCGCCACCATTAATTACAATAACAGATGACGAGGGGGAGGATAGTGCGTCACAGGCCGACGTCATATCCATAAGCAGTAGCGATGATATGGAGGCTACGGTGAGTGGTTTAGATAGGATACGGGATCGAGCCGAAGCCATGACGAACGAAAATACCTTCTATAAGGCGCTAGAGGTCGCCAGCGTGCAATTTGCCTGTGACGAGGTGCATCGCATAATGAATTTAAAGGATGATAAGGATCGTTACGTACCATCGGCCAGCATGGTCATGCACGTCTTGCGGTGGCTATCGATAGATGTCATCGCAACGTGTGGGAACATGACATGGCGTCACCAAATGACAGACTTGGTTAGAAAGAGTATGTACGCCCAATACAACGATATACAGGGCGACGCGGATGAAAATGCCGAATGTAACTAGTTCTTTCTATTCAACAGAGCACTGGTCTACCGCAGCTGCAGAAGGCCTACAAACGCCAAGCCCCGGTCGATGACGATACGAGAGTGGTGGTGAAGCACCGTTGCACGGGGCAACGCGTGACACCGACATCATCGCAGGACTACTACTGCAACTCGCCACCAGCAAACCAGGAGGCGGTGCTACCGTGGGGAGCGGTGGAGTTGTCTGAGTCGGAGACGGAGTCGGACCACGATGATGGGTGGATCATCAGAACCCCCCTCATTATTACGATGACGTCGACGAAGAAGCGATCGCTTCATCCCCCGCTCACGAGGACGACGACGACGAGGACTTCACGTACAGTCCTGCTTCACCACCACTACTCACGCAAAGTACGGAGGCCGAGAAGACACCAACGGCAGCACCAACTACACTGTACGTATTCCCGATGAAAACCGTCGTCCTGAAGCCAGACGGGGAGTGCGAGTGCATCGCCGACCAACACACCATCACTCACCCGAAGCCGTCGACGTCGACCATCGAGGACGACGCCACTGATGCTGAGGAAGATCCGAGAAAGGTGTGTTATTTAGAAATGCAAAACAACATTGCCGGTTTAATAGCGGAGGAGTGGAGGGCATCCGCCCCATCCACGGTGGAGGAAGTGACCGTGGACGTGTGCCGATCACTAGCATTCACTATACTGTCGGCACCGTACCAGGAAATCATCATGAAATATGTGCGTTGCGCTATCCGTCGACAGCCGTGAACATTAGTATGTGATGAACAGTAGTCGGTAGTATGCAGTAGGCAGTATGTATGCACTTATAACCACGGTATATGAACATTAGTAGTAGTAGTAGTAGTATTTTTGTTGTTGTTATGAAGATGGAAGTGTACGACGAGGCACCCGTACTCCCAGCCAGCATTCGGAAGCGATCTGGAGTATTGAACGCCACGTATATGACGTCGTCAACAGAATATTATTATTAGTAAACATAACCGAGTTAGTAGGTAGTAGTAGTTGTATTACGTAATATGGAGTGGAATATTAGTATCTTTTAATTTGTTCTGTAGGATGACGTACCTGTGTCACCGGCTGAACTGCGTAGGCGTGCATGCCGGGAATTAGTGGTGATGATACTAGAATACATTATATCAACACACGATGAACAGTAGACCTATTTATTTTATGTAGGAGGAGGAGAAGGAGGAGGAGGAGGTGGAGGTGGAGGAAGCACCCGTGCTAGCAAGAGACGAGAGGAGACGCACAGTACATAATTTAATTCAGATAATTGTTGATTTTATGATTGAAACCCCCGCATTTTAAGAACCACCGTTTGCAACGGAATAACAGTAGTTAGTCGCTCTCTCTCGTTTAATGTATGCTTGTAGTTGTATGACATAGAGTAATGTCTATATATATATATATATATATATATATATATATATATATATATATATATATATATATATATATATATATATATATATATATATATATATATATATATATACCTACAGACTTATATAGTATTCATCATCATCATCATTGTACGTAACCTCTGTCGTGGTGTAAAAGCCCACAAGTTAATAACCATGGAACTAGCCACTGGCGTATCGATAACCGATCGTAAGGTAGAGGTCACTGTCGCGGATGTAACAATCCCACAAACCATAAAGTCTTCATAGTAATTATATAAGTCTAACCGTGTATATATGTATATGTATATGTATATTATGTATATGTCTATGTCATTATATACTCAATAAAACGTCATACAATGAATGAAACGTGTTGTCAGTGGTGTTGCCACGGTCTACATAGTGGAAAGAGAACCCGTAGCCATCGATAGTGGACACACAGTAGCCAATACCACAGGATCACACCTTAGGTCATACACCCTTCACCATTCACCATGCACCAACCACCACCACCACCACCACCACCACCACCACCACCACCACCACCACCACCACCACCACCACCACCACCACCACCACCACCACCACCACCACCACCACCACCACCACCACCACCACCACCACCACCACCACCACCACCACCACCACTACCACACGTACTATATAGCTGTACTAAGGACCGCTGTCTCTCAGTTGTAGACACGTAGAGCATCATGAAACGACACCAATGTCACTGCGGACTGGTGCTCGACACGTATGCAGCGCTAAAACGCCACGTAGCGAGTCATGCGTCACCGACAGGGAACGAACACACGTATGCGGCGGCGCAACCAATAGAGGTGCCACCTAGCGACCAGGCAAAGCGAACGAAATATTCGTGTAAATGCGATGCAACGTTTGAGAGATGGGACGATCTGCAACAACATGTGAGGTCCGTATGTCGTCTTAGCAGTAGCCGTAGCAGTAGCAGTAGCAGTAATAGAAAACAGACCACAGTGTACACATGTGCGAAATGTGGAAAGAAGTTCACTAGACGTTGTGACCTGACCAGACACGCACGACAAGCGTGTACCGACGACGGAGTCACGAAACCACCATCGCCGAAGATATCAATCAGGGAAGCCACCACACCCAACCTTCCACTCGTTACCGACGCAGACCCCATCGACCCACCTGCTCGACTCCCCTTCGCCGACAACCTGTCGACGGAACGGTTAGATGTCGTACGAGCGCACTGGTCGACCATACGGACACGTGTAACGAGAGGTCCTCTCCAGTGCAGGTACGATTACAGATTAACGACGCTAGACACGACCGTTCTAGAGACGCCGTTGAAGAACGTGTTCCAGGAACAGACCAACGCATTCAAGATTAACCTCAGTTACGGGTTCATTCTGAGGAACAAGAACACGGGTCAATACAAGTACTACCATCCCTCGTGCAACTGCTGTGGACGCTACCTGGACGAGCCCAGTCTCATCACCAACAGCAAGGACTTTGATAAGTTCCTCGAACGCATCCGAGAAACCGACGTCTTGCAATGGGCCATCAATCAAAGACCGGATTCGGCGTGGGTGTGCGAACTCGTGACCAATGTCACATTTTTCGTCAATCGCATCATCGATCACCCGATAGGATGTGTAGGAATGACCGACCTTCCAATGTACATCAAGAAGAACAAAGCCGTCATCGGATTGGAAAAGGATCCCAGATATAGCAAAAGTTACAGTGACAACCTGTGTCTCTTCCGATGTCTGGCCCTGCATCGCGGATGTGAAAGTCGTCGATTGGAACCAGCTGTGAAGACGCTGTACGAGACTTACGTCCAAGACGGCGTACCCATGGAAGCATTTGCCGGGGTCACGATGGACGACCTCTATCGTGTCGAGACCACGTTCCAAACGAATGTGTGCGTGTACAGTCTCGTAAAACCGGATGGAGAGGATGGAAAGCAAACTGCAGAACTCGTTCGTCGCTCGGTATGTAAGTACCCTGACACACTCTACCTCAATCTGCACGGGACGCATTTTTCCTTCATCCAGGATAGACGCATGTACTGTCACTCGTACAGATGTCGGAAGTGCGGTGACTCGTTGTGGAAAGACGCATGGAGTCTACGCAACCACGAGAGCACGTGTACGGGGGGTGTGCGTCGAGTCTATCCTGGTGGCGTGTACCATTCGACTCCATCGGTGTTCGAACGCCTGGCCGACGAGAACATCCGAGTGGCCGAAGCGTTGCAGTACTATCCGTACCGAGCCACCTTCGACTTCGAGTGTTGGTTCGACACCGAACACCTTCCGTCTGACAGTGCCCAGGTTCACTGGGTTGCGCGTCACGTCCCGCTGAGCGTCAGCGTGGCATCCAACGTACCCGGACACGAACAGGTGACATGCATCGTCACGGACGGAGACACCAACAAGTTGGTGAGCACCATGATGACTATCCTACAATCGATGAGTGAGGCCGCGTACGACAAGATCAAAGACTCATACGATCATGTGTTGGACCAACTTGCAGAAGAGCTGACGAAATGGGACGCACGGGAGGCAGCTGCACGGGAGGCAGCTGCACGGGAGGCCACCGAGAAGAAAGCTCGACCGGCAACCAATCCGTACAAAACGCTGATGGGACAACTGTATGGATGGATGCGTCAGTTACCTGTCATCGGGTTCAATTCGGGGAAGTATGATCTCAATGCCATCAAACAGTTCCTCATACCGTACTTCCTGACGACTTCAAAGACCGTGGAACAAGACGAAGCCGAGGACGAGGACGAGAGGGAGCAAGAGGGCAACAAGACAGACGAGAACGACGGCGTCGGGTCAATGTTCGTCATCAAACGCAACAACACTTTCATGTGTCTTTCGACGTATCAGCTGAAATTCCTAGACATGATCAACTACATAGCCCCCGGGTTCAGCTACGACAAGTATCTGAAAGCGTACGGATGCGAGGTGACGAAAGGTCATTTCCCGTACGAGTACATGGACCGGCTGGAGAGACTCGACGACACCGCACTTCCACCGAAAGAGGCCTTCTTCAGTCGACTGAAGAACGAAGGTATCTCGGACGAGGATTACGCCAGTTGTCAGGAGGCCTGGCGCGTCAATGGCATGACGACGTTGCGCGACTTTCTCGTCTGGTACAACAACAGGGACGTGGTTCCCTTTCTACAGGCCATCGACAGACAGTTCGCGTTCTATCGACAACGGGGAATAGACATATTCAAGCAAGGTATCAGCGTACCTGGTCTGACCCTGCTGTACCTGTTCAACGACCTTCCAGAGAAGACCTACTTTACCATCTTCAACGAGAAGAATAAAGACCTGCACGACCTCGTTAAAGAGAACATTGTAGGCGGGCCTTCGATCATTTTTCATCGCTATCACGAGAAAGGGGTCACCACGCTACGTCAGAACGAGTACGGCGAGGCGGCTCGTCCTTGTCGATCGATCGTCGGATACGATGCGAACGCACTGTACCTGTGATCGCTCATGCAAGACATGCCCATGGGATGGTACACGCGTCGACGAGCAGAGAAGGACTTCCGCCCCGAATCGGCGCAGCTGTACGGACAGATGGCTGGAGAATGGTTGACGTGGGAATCCGAACGCACGGGACGTCCCATACGGCATCAGATCAACGGACGAGAGAAGAGAATAGGCAAACATCGGGTGGACGGATGGTGTAGCGAGACGAAGACGGCTTATCAGTTCCAAGGGTGCTATTTCCACGGTTGCTCGTGCAACCGTGACGAGGTGAACGCCGTCAACGGGAGACCAATGGCGGAACTGCTCGCCGAGACCCGAAAGACCACCGCCTATCTACGTCACTTTGTCACAGTCGTCGAGTTGTGGGAATGCGAGTGGAAAGAGATGAGACGAACCCCGGCCGTACGCAAGTGTGTGGATGCAGCATTTCCCCGACGTGGACACGTGTGATGGACGATGACGTCACAACAGATTCTGAACGGAGTGCGTGCAGGAACCGTGTTCGGCATGATCGAGTGCGACATACGCGTACCGGAAGAATTGCGCGCGCACTTTGCCGAGATGCAGCCCGTGTTCAAGAACATCAGTCTGATACGCGAGGATCTCGGTCCGTTCATGCGCCGATACGCCGAAGAACACGACATCATGAAGACTCCGCGACGCATGCTCGTGGGTAGTTATTGCGGTGATAAGATACTGCTCGCAACGCCACTGCTGCGATGGTATCTGGACCACGGTCTCGAGGTACTGCACGTGTACCAGGTCATCGAATACGATCCTATTCCGTGTTTCCGGCGGTTCGGCGATGCAAGACCATCATCGCGGACACCATGAAGTTGCTGGGGAACTCGGGCTACGGAAAGACCATCACCAACGTTGACCGACATCGTGACGTCAGCTACTGCACGGAGAAGGCGGCATCGCTCCTGGTCAACGATAAACGGTTCCGACAACTCGATATCGTCGTCGACGATGCGTACGAGATAGAGTTGAACAAGAAAACCATCAAGTACACCCTACCCGTACACGTGGGATTCTTCGTTCTGCAGTACGCCAAGATGCGCATGTTGCAGTTCTATTACGACTTCATCATCAGATACGTGGAGCGCCCTCTGTTCGAGTACTGCGAGATGGATACAGATTACGCCTATTTGGCCTTGGCCGGCGAGTCCGTCGACGACCTCGTGACCCCGGAACTACGAGAACATTATTTCCGACATCGTTCCGAATGGCTCCCATCGGAATGTTGCGACGACCATCGGAACGACTACGTGCGCTGTCGTCTCGCCAATCGACCGTGGGTCGGAGACGAGGCGAGCTGTAAGGCGCGAAGAGCGTTCGACAAGAGGACACCGGGTCTGTTCAAGGTCGAGTGGTCCGGTGCCGGGTTCGTGGGGTTGTGTAGCAAGACGTACTATTGTTTCGGAGCCACCGACAAGTACAGCACCAAAGGACTGAGCAAACGGCACAACACCATCGACAAGGACGCGTTCCTGGCGGTGCTCACCAACCGTCGGAGCGGAGGTGGATCGAACCGTGGTTTCCGGGTGCATAAATCTACCGTGATGACGTACGTGCAGGCACGGGATGCACTCACCTACTTTTACGCCAAACGCGTGGTGCACGAGGACGGGGTGACCACGGGTCCGGTGGACGTATAGAAAAGGCGATGCACGCTGCACTCGTTTCATACGCAATCATGGATGCACGATGGAAACACCCCTTCACGTGCATCGTCGCCGGACCGACGGGGTGCGGCAAGAGTACTTTCGTGACGCGTATGTTGCGTCACGCCGCTGCGATGATCGATCCACCGCCCGAACAAATAACGTGGTGTTACGGAGAATGGCAAGAGGCTTACGCAACGATGGACTTGGGTCACGTGCGATTCGAGGAAGGGTTACCGACGGCGGCCATGTTCGATCCGACAACGAGGAACCTCATCGTCATAGACGATCTCATGGCAGAAACGGACGAACGGGTCACGACCTTGTTCACTAAAAAAAGTCACCACAGGAACACGTCCGTGCTGTATCTCGTACAGAACCTGTTCCCTAAAAACAAAGAGAGTCGCACCATCAGTCTGAATTCGCAGTACATGGTGGTGTTCAAGAATCCAAGTGACGCATCGCAGATGGCGACCTTGGCTCGGCAGATGTATCCGGGACGCGGCAAGTTCGTGCAAGAGGCATTTAAAGACGCCACGGCGGTACCGTACGGTTATCTATTGGTCAATCTCAAACAGGACACGCCCGAGGACATGCGTCTGCGCACGGCCATCTTTCCAGACGACGGTGTTCAGTACGTGTACTTGCCGAAGGTATAAAACGACCGAGTGTGTGGATAGTCTCTTCATTCGCATCATGTCTGCCCTGGTGAAGAGACACATCGTGTGCATACAGGCTCTGGCCAGAATCAAGAACAACAAAATTAAAAAGGCCATCATCGCCAACGCCGACGCCGATCTGCTGTGTGCACTAGCCGAGTGTGCCTACAACATACTAACAAAGAACATTCCATTGACCGCTTTACAGAGGCGACGATTGAATAAATACAGGACGAAGTTACGCGAGTTGGCTAATAGACGAACGCTCGCTGCCAGAAGAAGACGCATCTTGCTGCAACCGCAGGTTGGCGAGGGACAGAGCGGCGGTTTCCTATCGGCCTTCCTAGCACCGTTGGCAAGTTCGGTCTTGATACCCTTGCTCCAACAGGTGCTGACCAAAAGGTAGATACATGGAACACGCACGCAAGATGGCCTTGGTAGACCCGCGCCTGTTGGACACGCTTCGGTCACCCCCACCCCCACCCGCGACCGACACCTTAGGTAAGAAGGTGCAAGCCCTCGATGACGAGATGAAGACCATCCTCGATAGAAAGGACCTAGACGACGGGACCAAGGTGACACTGTATACTCAGGTGTTGCAGCGGTACAACGTCTTGACCGATAAACGCATCAAGGAACCGCTACGCGTGGTCACGGTGAACGAGTCGGAGGTGGCGTCGGAGTCGGGGTCGGAGGGTGCAGTCCGCGCTCCTATTAGCGGACTGGAGGCCACCGTCTTGGCCACCGTACCCAGGACCATGCAGGCCAAAGCCAGCCGTTTGATGGAGCATCTCAAGAGAGACATCGCGTGGACCGCTCGCGGTGAACTGATACACGAGGGCGTGCCGGTTGTCGGAAGTAACGTGGTGGATCTCGTTAATGATCTGTTGCGTAAGAGCAAGACCGCTCCGACGGGTTGGCAGCCATTCGCACGACAACTCCGTGCCATCAACCTACCCATGACGTTGGTCGGTAACGTCGCCAGAAGAGCCTACATACGTCCGGAGCCGACGGTCACTCCCTCTCGTCGGTCCAGTACTCCTCCGCGTGCTGCATCAGGTAGTGCACGAAGATCGCTAAGTTGGACACCCCTCGCCCGTCAGAGCCGTCGAATGGAACATACCATGCCCACCCCACCCCCCGAAAGACGCAAGGCTTTGACGTCATTGGCTGGTTGGGACAACCTATAGGATGGTACGATGCGTGTCCGTAGCACAGTGTTCGTCATGTCGCCCGATCCACAGGACCTCGTGTACCGTTCCATCGTCGGTGCGATATTTATCAGTGGACTTTACATGATTGCTCACGGTATAGTCCTAAGTTTTATGCCACAGACGTTATTCGAACCCCCCACGCTCGTCGAATGGAACATTCCTTGTCCACCCACCCACCCTCCCCCTGCATCACGCAAGGCTTCGTCGTCATTGGCTGGATGGAACACCGTATAAGGTGGTACGACGCGTATCCGTAGCAGTCATGCTCATCGATCCACAGGACGCGTACCGGTCCATCGTCGCTGCGCTATTGTTCGAAGGATTTACCGTGCTGGGAGACGTTGCAGCCGACATTCTTATACACCAGGTGTTATTCCGACTATGGTTACTCCGCTAGACCGTTGTTGTTCCACCGCTGTCATTGTGGGTGCCATAGTGTGTGTCCTACTTCACGTCGGCGTGCTCCTCGTCATTCGTCAGCAGTCGGACTCCGGAGTCAACGTCACCGCCCCCGTCAACACATCGGTCCTCCACCTCTTTTGATGGCACAGAGGGGAGAACGCTCCTTGAGTGAGGTCTACTTCGATCCCACGAGGGTAGGCAGTTATGGAGGCGTCGCTGGCTTGCGACGCGTCACGCGCCTGCCACGGAAGGCCGTCACGGCATGGTTGTCGGAACAGGACGCCTACACCTTACACAAACCAGCGAGACGTCATTTTTGAAGAGACGACGCGTCATCGTGGGTGGTATGCTTCAGCAGTGGCAGGCCGATCTCGTAGACATGTCGAAGGTCAAAGACGTCAACGACGGTATGGCCTTTCTCCTCACGATGATCGACGTCTTCTCGAAAGTGGCCTGGTGTGTTCCCATGAAGAACAAGTCCGCGGCGTCGTTAGTGGCAGCGCTGCAATCCACGTTCGTTGACGTTTGCCCCCAGACCTTGCAGACGGATCAAGGCACAGAATTCCGGAACAAATCCGTTCAGGCGCTATTGCGGCGTTACGACATCCATTACTTCTACACGCACAACCTGGAGACGAAGGCAGCCGTCGTGGAACGGTTCAACCGAACGTTGAAGACGCGCATGTGGCGCTACTTCACGAAACACCAGACGTGGCGGTACGTCGACATCCTTCCGGACTTGATGCGATCGTATAACAATGCCCCCCACCGCATGATCGGTATGGCTCCGTCACAGGTGAATGCACAGAACCAAGAACAGGTGTGGCAACGTCTGTACGGTCACGATGGTAAGGGCGTGCCCAAGTTGCACGTGTCCGATCGCGTGCGTGTCAGCAAGTTCAAACGCACGTTCGAAAAGGGCTACGAGACGAACTGGAGCGAAGAGTTGTTCACGATACACGAGGTTCACCCCTCCGACCCACCCGTGTATCGCTTGCGGGACGATCTCGGCGAAGTGCTGGAGGGTACCTTCTACGAACTGGAGCTGCAGAAGGTGACGGTACCCTTTGATAAAGTGTACCGTGTTGAAGCGGTACTGAAACGCCGTACAGTTGGTAGACGAAAGGAAGCTTTGGTGAAATGGTTCGGCTATTCCTCCTACTTCAACAGTTGGATCGATGCAAGGGACTCGTCAACTATAAAGCCTAGCCGCGCACATGACGACACTGCATTCGAGAAATGACACACGACGCGACACCACCACCACCACCGACCTGCACCACCACCATAGACGAGGAGGAGAAGGAGGTGGACGAACACGAGGATTGTACTGACGCTGCATCGAACGAGCCAGACAGCACTCCCTGGCATCTGTTCGGTACCGCGTGTCCCAAAGAGGAGATCGTGTTTCTGTGTCAGGTCGTCGTCTTGTACACGGTCATTCTGATAAGCATTTACAACCTGACGACAGGTCACGGCGATTCTAATCAGTGGACGGCTCTGTTGAGTAGTTCTTTGGGTTACCTACTGCCCAATCCCACGTTGAGACGCAATGGCGACTGATTTCTACATGACGCTGCCCAGCAACGCTTCCATGGAGATGCACCCCGACAACACCTTGACCCATTACGTCACGCACTTACCTCAACGCATCGATCTGACCGGCGAGTGGGAGTGTGGGTTGGCTGAGGTCCAGTATCCGCACACTTGGTACAACGTCACAGATAACGATGTCTGGTTCTTCCTCAACACGATCGATGCTACGGACTCGTCCCGACGTTCGAAGTTGTCGTGTGGGTATTACGACGATCCGTTAACATTGATGTATCACGTCAACAAGGGACTGTACAGTATGGGGACGGAGAAGACACAGGCTCAAATGAGCTATAGTTCCGTCACTCAGAAAATGACGTTACACATGACAGAGAACACCCTGTTCACCATACCGTACCACAGCGCGGTGGCGTCCATGTTAGGATTCCGCGAACCCGTAGCCAGCGAGCCGGTGGCGGTTACGTCATCTCCCGTCCTCCCCGCCGACTCCCGCCATCCCGACTCGTCGTACCCCTTCCACATCGAGGCCAACGATGTGGTGAACCTGACGCAGGGGTTCGACACCCTCTACCTCTACACGGACATCGTGGAGTCTCGTATAGTGGTTGACACTCTCGCGCCTCTGTTGCGCGCCCTTCCGATTAGCGGACGTCACGGTGACAGGGTGTCCGCTCGTTTCACTAACGTGCACTACGTACCCCTGTTGCGCTCGAACTTCACCTCGATCGAGGTGGATATAAGGAACGACATGGGTCGACGCGTGCCATTCGAATACGGCAGAGTGACGGTGACGCTTCATTTTCGTCGACGCAAGCCCGGACTGTTCTGATGAATTACAACGATTATTACGCGCGCCAGGCTGGCGGTGCGCTGCCCTACTTCGCCGGTGCGCAATACCAGCGAGGTCACGGACTGGGCAGTCTGTTCGGCAGTCTGTTGCGCAGCGCCATGCCGCTCATCAAGAGAGGTGCCGTGGCGTTGGGCAAGGGAGCGTTGAAGACCGGCGTTCGCATAGCCGGCGACGTCTTATCAGGCCAGAACATAAAAACGGCTGCCAAACGACGCGTCACCGACGCCGTGATGAGCAGTATTCAAACCCCCCCTGGTAAACGTATAAAACGAGCGGCCGCAAAGGCGACATTCACTGCAGTAAAGCGACGCCGCAAGAAACGGACGTCCACGAAACGCGCTGCCGACATATTCGACGACAAAGATGGCTTTCGTGCATAGACAGTCGTGCGAGGGAGTCAAGACCGAGCTGGATCTCTTTACCGTACCCCCCACTCAGAACTGCATCGCCGAAAGTCACGTGGTGGAACATCAACCCATGGCCTCTCTGGACTATGGAGGACCGATAGAATTCTTCATCCCCGGATCGGGAGACGATTACATGGATCTCGCCAACACGATGCTACACGTGCAGGTGAAGGTGACGCGAGCCAACGGTAACCCTATCGACGCGGGCGAACCCGTGGGACCGGTGAACAACTTCTTGCATTCGCTGTTCAGCAATGTCGACCTCTCCCTGAACGGCACGCTCGTGACCTCTTCGTCCTTCAACTCGTACCCGTATCGATCCTTCATAGAGACGCTGCTGAGTTACGGATTCGACGCCAAGTCGACGCAGCTGACGAATCAGCTGTGGTACAAGGACAAGGCTAGTCGCATGCGCGCCACCGAGCTAGCCGCCGGACCCGATCCTAACCCCGGGTTCGTGACTCGTCGAGAGTACATAGCCGGCAGTCGCGTGGTCGACATGATGGGTCGTCTCCACGTGGATATGTTTCTGCAGGATAAATTCCTGATCAACGGTGTCGACGTCAAGTTACGCCTGGTGCGCAGCAAGCCCGAGTTTGCGCTGATTGCTGCTGGAAACAACGAGTACAAGATAGTCATCGTCAACGCGTCCGTGTTCGTAAAGAAGGCCACCCTCAATCCAGCCGTGCAGAAGGCTCACATAATGGCTCTCGAGCGGACCAATGTCAAGTATCGGTTACAACCCGTCGAATGCATGGTGTACTCCATTCCCACGGGAGCTCTGTCGCACACGCACGAGAACCTGTTCCTCGGCTCACTGCCGAAACGTCTCCTACTGTGCTGCATCGACAACGACGCCTACAACGGCACGTACACCACAAACCCGTTTCACGCCAAGAACAACGCCATAAGCTTCGTCTCGGTGTACGTGGACGGTCGTCAGATACCCGCCAAACCCTTCCAGCCCAACTTCGAAGCAAACCTCTTCGCCAGGAGCTACGCGAGCCTGTTCACCTCGACCGGCAAGATATGGCAGGACGAGGGGAACGGTCTGACTCGCGACGAGTACCGAGACGGCTACACCTTCTTCGGTTTCGACCTGACCCCCGACCAGTGCGACGGTCCCTGCTTTAATCTGGTACAAAAGGGCAACCTGCGCATAGAATTCCATTTCCGTGCAGCGCTTCAGACCACCGTGAACGTCGTCGCCTACGCCGAATTCGAGTCCGTGCTGGAAATCGACAAGAACCGCAACGTCATCTACGACTACTGAGATGGACACCCTGCAGATCGCCCGTCTACTGGCGATGGATCCGAACACCGCGTCCGTCTTTGGCGGCGTCGTACCCCGAGATGGACTGCCTGCAACAATTGACGCTTTGCCGATCGCCTTCGTGTGCAACACCGACGAAGGCGACGAACCGGGCGAACATTGGATAGCGCTGTACCTGTCCTCCGACGGACGCGGCGAATACTTCTGTTCGTACGGTCTACCGCCTCGTCACGCGGCGTTCCGCACCTTCTTGACCAAACACTGTTCCGAGTGGACTCATAACAGCAAGAGACTTCAGAGTCCTCTGTCTAACGTTTGCGGACAATATTGCGTCACTTATATCATGCTTCGTTGTAACGGTTCTCCTATGAGAACTTTCGTAAACGCTTTCCACACCGATCTGGTCGCTAACGATTGTCGCGTGTTCGATTGGATTAACCTGCTGAAAAAGGGTATACCGTACTATCGCATATCGTACTGAGCCTCTGGCGCGGTGGTCGCTCCACCCGTAAGCTCGTCCTCGAACCTCTGGCGCGGTGGAGACACCCGTAAGTTCGCGACCTCTGGCGCGATGGTCACCATTCGCAAGTCGCCTCGACTTCATCTTCATCTTCGTCATACCCGACTCGTTGTATCCAATCGCATACGATCGCCTCGTTTGTACTGCTGCCGCTTTGTTGTATTCAATAAAATACGTGTGCACCGTACGATTGTGTTCGTCTCCTTACTAGGTTAACGACCCTTCGGTAAACGTAACTAGGTCAATGTTCGTTCCTCCTCCAGTCGCTAGGGGGCGCTTACGTTACGCACGCTCGACTACGACCGCCAGGGGGCGCTCTGAGGCGCTCTGATTGGCTGCGCGCACTCATTAGCGGTGGGCGATATTAGGGTGTTTTGCCTTTGATGCTCCTTTGATGTATGGTCCAGTGATTTAGTAGGCCATTTAGGGTCTCAAAAACTTCCACTAACTACTCTCGTACCCTGAAGAAGAAGAACATCCTTTGTGACGTGTGGAACCGCCGCAAGGAAATCATGAATTCGTCGGTGTCTACATCGAAGAAGAAAGTCAAATATGCAGAATCGTTAGATAATGTTAAAATGAACCGGTATCAGGCCAAATTAGAGTTGATTAGCGGTGAAGTTCCGTAAGAAAAGCCGAAGAAAGATTGGAACATTGACCCCCGACAGCCTTCCTGGTATTTCGTATCCTGACATCGTGAACTATTGTGTTTACACCAACAGTGCATACACTTTGAGCGACTTAAAAGGCTAAAAATCGCTGGAAGCCTACAACCAATGTATTTGTGGTTGTGTGTCGGATGTGTGCTCAAGAGAAGTTAATGGTCATGGAGTTGTGACAGCGAATGTAAGTGTATGACTCTTATCCGACTAGATCGCTCTAAAGTAAAGCACTTATGACAGTTATGTCAGTGATACTCCAGGAGTATGCACGTTAACTAGCCAGCTGATTGTTGGTTTAATCCATTTATTATATAGCTTGATTTTTATTTAAATCATTCATTTAAATCACTTTATTTGTTTAAATGATTCAGTCAATTTTTTTATTGCTTGCCTGCCAGGAAGGCATGATTCTAATGACAGGCCCTGCCACTGGTTGTCAGCGGCTAAATCCCTGTCTTTAGCCTAAAGGTGTCTGGTTATGTAAACCCTTCAGTCCTACCTTAATGGAAGACGATGTGCCGCCCTTTAATCCTGACATTTGCAAAATTGCTCTGACCTCGGAGGTCAACTTAATTAGGGAACTGAGAGGGAGCCCAGGGAACTCTGGATCTGGACCAGCTCCAAGAGTTCAACAGTTTAACCTGCAAACTGGGCAAGGAAGTGCTGGTAGATGTCATTGCCCAGCGGTTGATAGGGTGGGCGTATTTAACAAGTTGACCAATGGTAAAGTGAATTGGCTATTTTAAGCAGCCATAGCGCCTCTAGTGACGTCGTCTGAATTTGGGAAACCGGATTTTAGGCATCCAAATGTTCAGTAAGGGTGGTCCTGGCGGGTCATATCTGCTTTAGCATTAGATTTTTAAATTTCCGGTCAGAATTTACTTGTCAAATCTTCTAGACATTAAGAGTCTATATACATTTTAAATTATATTTACATTCACTACTTTTCTTTACGGTTTATGGTGATATTTACCTTCAGTGTTCGTTTAATTGTCATCGTGCATGATTATATTGCTACTATGTATGTGGCCGTTTGATGTACACGATTAAAATCGCTTCGAACCTGCAGAACAATGCGTTGACTACAATTCTGTAGTAATGTAGTACTCATTGGTCAAGTGAGTACTAGTTCAGCTATGAATCTCGACATGGCGAAAGCAAAGAAGACAGATAATTAAAATTAATCTACTTCTGTGAGAAATGCTTCCCGGACCATTGCGTGCGGCCAAGAAGAAGAAAAGAAGAGGGAAGCCTATATCTTACGCTGTGACTCAAGAGAAGGCATGTTGACTAGTTCCATCGGGCTTGAAAGGCATAAGCTATGAACCTGTAGAAAACATTAACATCAAATCGGCTAAATCTTTGAAGAAGGACATTGGCTGCGCCATCTCACTGACACCAAGTAAACCAACAAAAGCGATGACGATGAGGAATTTTTGTGTGTCTGAGGCATTGTATGATGAGACACAAAGTACATTGTACAGTGAGACACGAAGTACGTTATATGGTGAGAAACAAAGTGCATTGGTTGTGACAATTGTGACTATCAACTTAAGTGGTGTCACTTTCTACTTCGGTACTTCTGTTGTTGTGCTGCAGAAAAAAATAGATACAACAAGAAGGAAGTAATATTATAATCAATTATTCAAAATATTTATTTCCAGCATGACATGACATCATCGTCTTGCTGGTTAATACTTAACAATTGATAAATCATTCAAGATAAACATAACCACGTGACATAATGACAACTGTAAATACTCATAGATGTACATACAATACACATAACATCTCAGGAATGCACTTCATCTCTGTATTTATCAATTATACATGATTTGTTCTTAACATTATCCCTGTCTTGTATAATATCAGCTTTACATCTTTCTTGTCTTGGTCTATGTATACACATAAATTAAAAACCAAAATCCAAAAAAATATATTTATAATAGGCTGTTTATCATCCTCTTTTTTGCAGGTGATGTCTCAATAAATCCTGGAATAAAAACATTTCAAAACATGCGCTTTGTCACTACAAATCTTCGATCTGTCCGTCATGAATCTGCCGCCCTTTCTGATCTGATATTATCTAAACACAGACCTTTTAGCTTTGACAGAAACATGGCTATCAGCATCTGATACATCAGCCTGTCTCGCTGACATTTGTCCATATGGTTTTTGCCTGTACCATCACCCCCGCCGTTCAGGTAGGGGTGGTGGAGTCGCATTTCTTGTACTTGAAATATATAAAGTATAAATTATTCATACACCTCAATACCAAAGCTTTGAGGTAATTTGTGTTGTTATAAAACATCCATCCTTATCTGCTAATTGTATATGCATCTACCGACCTCCTGCGAGCACAAATATATTTTTAAAATTAATTTGCGTACGGCGTGCTCGGCGAGTGCTGCCTTGCGTACGGCGTGCTCGCTGAATGCTGTCTTGTGTACGGCGTGTTCGGCTAGTGGTGTCTTGCGTCGCATCCTCCAACGTCCTCGAATCCGTTGGGCGAGTAGGGTTATCCGACAGGAACCTATACATTTTTAGATGTTATTTGCAACTTGACTGTTACATGGTTGGAGTTCCTCTTCTGCTTCGACGCCCGTAACTATTTTGTACTTCCAATATCACCAATCGCAGCCGTCGTCTCACAAGGGATTAACCAATAGCACACAAGAGCCTGTAGGCCACAGAAAGGCTTGTTTGCCTATACAAATTACAAGTTAACTTCTGAATAGTTATGCAATGTTTGTACTAAATCCGATCTCTAGATTCACTTTCGGTCGCTATTCGGCGTCACTAGCACGATTCTTGCTCACCAAAATGTTAATCGCTAGGCGACTAAAGTAAACAAGCTAATTATATATCTCACTCGGTCTCAGATCTGTGACATAATTTACATCACCAAATAAATACTTTGCTTGTTTCATATAATTTATCTTGCAATATTTTTTTGTGTGGAGGTATTTTTGCGAGCACTGCATGTGTGTGTGTGTGTGTGTGTGTGTGTGTGTGTGTGTGTGTGTGTGTGTGTGTGTGTTTGTGTTTGTGTTTGTGTTTGTGTTTGTGTTTGTGTTTGTGTTTGTGTTTGATGCCTACTGTCTGTGTCATAATGACGTTTAGTCCACCAGTTTTTGGCCTCTGGGGAGTTTGTCTCTCAATAAATTCTAACAATGCTCGCACAACTTTTTTCTAATTTTTGGCGCTATTTTCTGCGCTATTTTCTATTTTTAATGGAATTTGTTGAGAAAAAGTATCCTTAAGAAGTAATCATTTGAAATAATGTCACACTTCGGAAAATGGAAGTTTTATTAAGCAACATTTCTGGCTAAACGTCTGTCAGGAAGTGTATCGGTGGTCAACTTATTCTGTGAAAATCAAACGACAAACGACGGACGCGGAGGCAAATTTTTTTTTTACGTAAACCCATGAACTAAATTCATCACATATACAGGAAGAAATGTATTTCTCAACAACTTCGCTCACAATTTGTCAGATTATAGCGCCAAAAATTAGATTTCCAAAAAGGTAAGGTCAATTGGGTGAGCCATTAAGGGTCTGGAACACAAAAACAGTCACATGGACTAAACATTATGACAAAGACAATAGCACCGTGGGCAGGCATAAATAGTGGTACCCTGAATTTTTTTGACATCCTGCAAAATTAGTGCATTTGTATGTGCTCACTCCTGCATTTTCTTTTTTAGGAGAACCTCTACCATGTGCTGTGAAAAGAATGGCCACCATCCGCCTGTTCTTTCATTACCCAGGACCTCATAGAGGCCTACAACAGTCCGTCTGTACCTGAAGAATGTCGAGCTGAGGGGTACGTATATTATTTTTAAGTTTCCGGCAAGCTCTGCGTTGAAATACGAACTAGGCAGCAGGTCACGAGGTCCCCTTAAACTTGATGTTTTTCGAGGAATTACCGAAAGTACCATTTCCACTGCCAGTGCGATTCGAGGCTACACTAAAGAGGAATTAAATAAGACAGGTCTACCCGCACACTGTGATCATCTAGTCAGCTAAAATGGTGTGGTCAGGAAAATTGTGTTTCCACTTCTAATACGCCAGGAGGTCAAGTTGACCAAAGAGAACTTCTACATTGAAAATGGTGAACGTGTTTGAATTGAACCTGAACCAGTGGAATTTGTCCGCGTGAGAGTGTGCACAGATGCATTTTCTCTCTGAACTACGAAAAATAAGGTTATGATTTTCAACTGTGTACAGTAGGATATTTTTGTTCATACATGTACATGTTCATACATGTTCATGTAATTATGATTGGTTGCTCTTGATTTGATTTCTTTTTACATTGATTTCATTTTTAAAAAGCTTTGTATGCATATTTAGTCAAAATGCCTGCTTTCAGTAAACCTATTGATGAACCAAATCCAAGTCAAAAGTATATCAACAACCCTTTTATTAAGGGCTCTCTCATTATTTTCAAGGTCAAAATTCCATGTAAATTGTGCATGGCAATCAAAGTTCATACATCTATGTTCACTACTTTCAAGTCTGCATTTATGAAATTCTGTACTTTTGTATGGTCTAAATCATAGTCACATGAATATTTCCGTACAATTTTATTATACTTTTTGTAATTACTGCTGACAATACAAAGGATGTTTAATTGTGATTATATGTGGTGTTGTGCAATTTTCATTATTGTTGTTGTAGCAGCTAAAGGTAAAGATATGTTCTTATATAGCGCGGTATCCGGTCCATAGGACTGCTCAAAGCGCTTTACACTTCTAAGTGGCCATCGATTTAGTACGTACTCACGTTGGGCTTTTTAACCCCCTCCCACCATTATTCTCCAACCCCCACTCCCCCGGCAGTACGTACGTACTAAATTATTGGACAGTCCCTTAACCATTTAAGAAAGGAGACTGTTACCCTGTAAAATTACATTAAAAATCCCAGATATGGTTGTGACAGTTTCCCTGATATGATAGGACTGCCTGATTATGAGTGTCCCCGATAATATGACTGGACTGGTTGTGACAGTGTCTTTAGGTGTGACTGGGTCTGTCTTCTCAGCGGTGGATCTTCTCTCGTGGTGAAGAGCAAAAATAATGTCCTCCGTGCCATTTTGAATAGATAATACACATGAAAATGGCTGGGTGCTCGCGAGGGGGCGCCCAAACCGTACCACTGGTCCCCTCTGGATCCAAACCTGCGCCTTCTGTTAGTCCTTGGAGTGTTCTGTTTTATAGAGTTGGATAGTTTTCCCTTAGGATCTGGTCTGGGCTCTTTCTTGGGAATATTTCATCAGATGAGTTGACCCCCCTCCACCAACCTTGCCACTAGCAATCATGTTCCATAAAATAATTATTCGACGAAATTGTAGAGGAAGTGCGACTTCGCTGTTATCCACTACCCTTGACGGACACCTCCGTTGAATCGTTACTGCCGCATTTGTGTGTTCTGTCCCCTCTCTCGCATACACTTTACCTAAGATCTTATACCCATTGGTTTTGGTTACTTTCCTATATCACAAGTTCGGCGACAGCCAATTAAAATTACAAAACAATCTAATGACGATCTCATTACGTTACTACCCCTTAAGACTATAATATACCACGCCTAAGGCTAAACTTCCAACGTGGGCTCACACACTACACTTGGATACAATTGCATAACTTCTTTATTTCAACCGTCTATACACATTCTAACATTTAACTAACAATTTCTACGAAAATAGTTAACATAATGACACTTTGCAGACATGCTACAATGAGAAAGTAAACAATGAAAAGGATATTTTCTTCAATATATGCCTGCGCATGATAATAAATTTGAAATGGACGGAAAAGGTTAACAAAAACACTCTATGGGAATAAAGCAACATATATGCCAGTGGACACGGAAATCAAGATGAGAAAATGGAAGTGGATTTTCAGCACACAAAATAAATCCATCCAGTACCATCAACAATTCACTCTCAAATGCTACCCACAACGGAAGGGAAAAAGAGATCGGCCTAGAAACACCTGGCGACGATACCTTGAAGAGGAAAGTAAGAGGATGGGTTATACCTGGAATGAACTTATGAGATGGCAGGGCATATACAAGACAGGACACTGTGGAGCACTGTTATCAACGATACATGCTCCCGGTGAGCACGCCGGCCTACGCGAATAAATAAGCACGTGTAAAAAAAATTTACGAGACGTAAATAGCCCAACGACGTTAGAAGTGTTCTCATTCAACGACCGCCTGTCACAACAGTTGAGCGGACGGCTGCTTTGGTGAGCATCAGTCTTGATTTTACAATTTACTTCTAATGCGTATTTAGAAACGACGTGTTATCACTATTAATGTATAGTATGTACCGCTGTCAACATCGACAACAACAGAGTTATTCCAAGTGACCGTCATGTTCCTATAACAAGCTATGTAACACTCAACAAAGGATTGAGGTCAACCTTCATAATATCGCCCGCCTTGCCTCGCACACTGGAAGCTTCCGTACACAAGTTTGATGGCAGGTTTAAGACCCCTACACATTATTAGACCATTGCGTAATCTGGCTGGCATAAAGCGAACTAACTAACTAACTAAATCTGGCTGGCATAAAGCGAACTAACTAACTAACTAACTAATTGCGTAATCTGGCTGGCATAAAGCGAACAAACTATTGTTTTAAGCATGATGTACATGCTTCAAACAATAATATGAATATAAGCGTATCATTATTGCTGCTATTGGTATACTGGTCGATGTAGTTTTCGACCTACTTAATAGAATATGCCGTTTAAAAAAAATCTGAAGAAATATTTTGTGTAAGAGATCGATATACCAAATCAGCAAAAGCTACTTCATTTATTCAATGCAAACAAAGTATTAAAACAGTTGTTTTGAGTGAAAAACTTACGAATATTGAACGTCTGAACCATGTCGCGCTAGTCGAGGAAACCAGTGGAATTCGACTTATATTTATGGCAAGCCGTACAGACAATCGTTTTTAATTTTACCACTTTGTTCCAATTATGTCAACCTTTTTATCAACCAGGCTTGACATAGCGCTTTATAAAACACATACACATATATTTGCATTGAATATATAATGTTAATGTAGTAAATTTTTTCTCGTATATTTAACACATTTTGATTATTCCTACTTTTATGACAAGACTAGCTTGCCATACATCTACCACAAAAAGGCTATTATTGTCACGAGGCCAAGAACGAGACATGCGTTAGCAGACACGATATCAAGCGATATTTCAATGGATCGAAAACTGGCGTGGGTCAAAAACTGCACCGGTAACTATACGCTGACTGTCTCGACGTCCAAAAGTCAAATAATGTGACGCTTGTGTGTAGCGAGCTTTCAACATATGTATCGCGCTGGTGCACGGCGCGCCGTGGGTCAGTAACTTCCGTCACCATAATTTTAACTAAAATAGAGATATGGGAAATGTGACATATTTGTGTGTAAATTTGCAAGAAAATATATTGTAGGTTATTAGAAACAAATTCCAATGCTGACAGGTAACGGGGCGTGGCGTGCGGTACAACTCAGTCATTTCAATATGTAGGAATTCGTTAGTAGGATAACAGTGTCGATTAATAAGTTTATCACAGCGAAACAAAAGTCATGGTTTTGGGGCTACGCACCTAAACGAGATAATAAAAACTAACCGTGTGGAACTAATATCAAGAATATCACGCCAGTGGTTTACTCCGAATGTGTTACTGAAAGTGATATATTCCGGTCATTTCTCCGGTTGACTGAGGGCTGACATGTCAACAAGGGGACCGATAAGCGCATGCGCAGTTGTATGGCACTCGAGTAACGTAAATTAAATGTAAAAATATGTGGATATTTCATACGCCTCAAAAGAAATCCCCTTATTGTAAATAGACGGGGCAAACATTGATTGTGCAAATTATTAAAATTGTTTGGGTATTACACTAAATAACCACTTAAACTGGCATAGTCATATACATAAAATAGCTAACAATAAAACAATTGGAATATTAAACAAACTTAAACACATGTTACCACAAAATATATTATCTATTATGTGCATTTCCCTCATTCGTTCTCATATTGATTACAATATACTGTTTTGAGGTCATCAAGCACATCGAATTTTCAAACTACACTAAAAAGCAATAAGAATAATTTCTCTGCATAAATATACGTAAATATACGCAGTCAATGTCCTTCTACAAAGATTTAGACGATTTCTACATGTTCATGTTTCAAGCCCGATGGAAGTAGCCAATATACCTTCTCTTGCGTCACAGTGTAAGATATATGCCTTACACAGAGGGACATTATGGATGGCCCACGCTCCCAGTGAGCAAACCGGCATAAATAAGTAAGTAAGTAAGCAAGCTAATATATATATATATATATATAATTATAAAGGCAGCATACGTCGACCAGTGGCTGCCAGTGCATACTGGCCCGCTTTAGAGGACCGGGCATAGATTTTCCAACGATGTGAAGTTGGAAAATTATTTGTAAAACTAATTTAGAACATATACTAAAGGTTCATTGGAATATTTCAAAGAATGACATATATACAAAAAATGCGGTCTGCTTAAAAAACTTTATGCACAGATGCTGAGTTACGCAAACCGGAGCGAGACCGGAAGTTGTATATATTTTGTTAGCCTTTTTTGTGATAGTGTCACATATACACTTACGAAATGTAAACTAAGTCGAAGGCCGACACCAGTAAAGTACTGTTTGAACCAGGGTTGAAAAAAATCATGATTTTTATTTTTAAAAATCAAAAAAATCTGATTTTTAAAATTTAAATCGGATTTATTTGATTTTTTTTATTTATTTGATTTTTTTTAAATCTGGTATATAGATATTTATATAGATGTTTAAATTTGTAAACTCTTTCAAACATGTTCTATTCAAATCGATTTGGGTTCTTGTCTTAACAGAGGGTACATGATTTTTGCTTATATAAAGACATTAGACAATGTCCACAAGGCCTCACCCCCTGTAGTTGCATAATCTGTCTTGGAAAGGAAAGCATGTTGTGGGTCTGTGGCTGTAGCAGTGGTAATTATTGTTTGCTGAGAGGGTGGATTAGCACCTGTCCAGGGCTCTGTGTACTCTAAGGGTCTCTAACCAGAATACAAACTGGTACAGTATTAAACAACTGAGTCAACATACTGAATTGCTAACGACTAGCACAAGCTATAAGTGGACTTTAACTCAGGGCTTCTGTGTTGAAAAGATACTTCCTCTGGAAGACAAGTTTGTGTGGTTTCACTACATTCAGAAAGGGAATAGCTCAAACATACACAATGTCATAAAATATTTTACTATCAGGCTATCTGGAGACAATACAGCTACACAAGTGTGCGCACTTTGTGTTTTGTATTAAAAAACATACAAAACTTTGTTGATATCGATGCTTGTAAACAATTATTTGTGTTAAATTCATATAAATCAGCGATTAAAAAAACCGGAAGTAAAAAAAAAAAATCATAAATCAATGATTTTTTTGGAGTGATTTAAATCATGGTTTAAATCAATGATTTAAATCAAATGATTTAAATCAAACAACCCTGGTTTGAACACGGGATGTCTCAATACGATAAAAAAAACTATATTGAATATACAGTATTGTACAAGAGTGATATTGGGGCCGTCGACGGCATCGCGGACAGAGCAGTATTTTATACATAAATAATAATTAATCTCAATTCGCTAGCCCATAGGAATTGCCGGAGTGTTTACACTATGAACATTTAGTATATTATGCATTATATGAATATAATTATAGTGAGTGAACAGTATATTATATTGTTGTTATTAATAATTTAATACGCAATTAGTGATTGACGGAAATACACGGGACGGTCACTCAGTCTCGGAAACTTTCTAGCCTGGCCGTGGCTGTGTGGATTGATTCTTCGAAACAAATTCGATTAGCTGCGATCACATCGGATGGTATATGAACATTAATCCTACCCTAAATTATTAATGAATAGTTTTCACAATTCGTAAAATGTAGCCTTGTAATACAGGTCTGCTGAGTTACATCACATGGTTACGTCTGCTGAATGTTACATCACATGGTTACGTACCTATACTAGTATACTATAGCAATAATCCGTAGTATACCTGAAAACTTGAGTTTCGAAGTCCTGGAGATTTCAGGCCCACCAAAAACCTCCAACTGCACCCCCTTGAGGCTCACGAAAAACCTCTAGCTGCACCCCCTTGGGACCTCCAAATGCACCCCCATGACGGGCCTTGAAGTTCACCAAAAACTCCTAACTGCTCCCCCTTGGAACCTCCAACTGTTCCTTGAGGCTCACCAGAAACTTTAAACTACACACAAAAACCTACATTCCGGGACAAATCTGGGAGGGTTGTCAAGTATACCACAATGATATTTTTTAAATTTCGTTTACATTAAATTTTGTATAATTCATTAAGTTAAGTAGTGGTAATAAATATCAAAACTGGCTAGTAAGCGTGTTAGCCTGTGCAAAATTATGTGTATAAACACCATGCCTAGCCTATGAACCCATGTTACTGAATTTGTAAACCACCATGGCGTTGTCATTCACATTTTACTGTTATGTTTTAACCAATGAATACCCACACTGATTTTATTGGTGCTGTTGTTGTTTTAATAAATCATCCTGGTAAAAATGCTAGTTTGTTCATTCATTAAACATCTTTTTTCAATCAATCAATGTGAGTTTATTTGGTTACTCATTTACAATGATGTTACAGGTATGGTCATAAATAATTTGATTTAGTAACTCAGGAGATTCTCTGGAAACCCCAAGGGGCTTATTGTAAGAACCATACATATAGTAATCTTGTCATGGAATGATGCTGCAAGTTGGCAATTATGTTAATAATACTAGATATGAAGCAAATAAAAAATTACAACTTGGCGTCTTAATCCAGCAATCTAGTACAATCTAACGACTTGTTAATTGAACAATATAGTGAATATTCGTTAGTATATGCAAAAAATATGTTAATAATAGTAAATGTAACGCATATAGAAAATTACAAGTGGTTGTAATCCAACATTCTAGCATAATATAACAACGTGAGGCAAAATGATAGTTGAACAATATAGTGATGATTCATTAATATAAAAAACATCATTAGCTCAGGTTAAGCCCGAATCAAGTCTAAGTGGGAAATTAGGACATGATGCAGTATGTTGAGAGCAGGCGTTGTTTTAACTTGTTTTTAAATTGGTTTTCTGATGTAGAATTCTGTATGTGTTCTGGTATGGAATTCCAGAACAAGGGCCCAGATTATTTAATTGTAAATTTCCGTGTGTTTGTCCGTGCTTCGTGCATAAAGTAATCATTGCTGTTCCTAGTATTGTGATTGTGGATTTCAATATTCCTTTGAAATAGTGTTGAGATGCTGTTTGGAAGTGCTTGACGAGAATGCTTGTACATAAGTAGCCCTAGTTGCAGTTTCAATTTTTAGTAAAATGTTCTGTTTAAATAGCGGTTCAGAGTGAGCGAGGTAATCAGAGTTGTTAATGATCCTAACAGCTTTTTTTTGCAACATTCTGATCTTGTTAAGTTTTGTAGAGTATGTATTAGCCCATATTAGAGTACAATATTGTAGATGTGGAAGTACTAAAGAACAGTAAATCGTTTTTAAGATGTATGAGGGGAGGAAATGTTTAAGTTTGCAGAGTATGCCAATATTTTGTGCAAGTTTAGTTGCCAGTTTGTTCAAGTGCATTGACCAATTTAAGTGTTTGTCTATATACACACCAAGAAATTTGGTGAGATTAACCTGAGGGATGGTCGATCCGTTAATCTGTATTGCTTGAGATGAGATGTTGTACTTTTTATTTACTGATGTGAATATAATATAGTTCGTTTTTTATATTTAGGGAAAGTTTATTTGTTTGAAACCACTGTGTTAATTTTTTATTTTCATTATTAACCTCGTCTATGAGTGAAGTTAAATTTTGATGTGAATGATACATACTGGTATCATCTGCAAAAAGAGTGAACTTAATAATAGTTGAAGTGTTGCAAACGTCGTTGATTTAAAGTATAAATAATAGTGGCCCTAGTATAGAGCCTTGTGGCACACCACACATCACTGTCTTGTGATTTGAATTTACATTGTTGTAAGTGACATATTGTGTCCTGTGCTCTAGGTAACTCCTGAACCAAGTAATTATGTGCCCTCTGATACCATAGCAGTTAAGTTTTTGGAGTACTATATTGTGGTCTATAGTGTCAAAGGCTTTAGATATACCTATATTGAAGGAGTTGCTATCGATGTTTTATCTATGAGATTTATTAGAGCCATGTAAGTGGAATATTTTTTCCGGAAACCGTATTGGACTTCTGATATTATGTGGGACTGGTTGAGAAAGCGTTCGAGTCGATTATACATAAGACGTTCCAGAATTTTTTAGAAACATGGCAGGATTGAGATTGGTCTATAGTTGCAGAAGTTATTCGGATCATTATTTTTATGTATTGGAATTACTTTTGCTATTTTTAGTTGACGTGGTACCACCCCAGTAGAAAATGAGTTGTTGAATATATGCGATAGTAGAGGAGCTATTTGGGGACTTATTTCTCGCATAATATGTGGTTCAATGTTGTCAAAACCACTAGACGTGTTAGACTTAATGTTGCGTAATAGTGAAACAATTTCCTCGGGTGTTGTGGGTCGGCAGAAAAAACTATTAGTATGTGTTTGATCAAATTCAGTTGGGTCATCTCCTGTAGTGGGTATGTCTTTAACAAGATTTGATGCCACATGTATAAAATAATCATTAAATTCGTTTGCTATGTCTTTTGGGTTTGACGTTTCTGAGCCGTCCAAGAAAGTGAAACTTGTGCTTGGATTTGTTACTTTTGGTCTGCATTTCAAGACTTCTTTAATTAGCTGCCATGACTTCCTTGCATTACCTTTATGGAGATCAAATTTGTTTTTATAATGATTTTTCTTTGAAAGCCTGATAATATGTGTAAGTTTATTTTTATATGTTTTGTAGGTTGTTTCATTGTCCACTGTTGGGTTCTTTTTAAAATGTTTATATAAATATTTTTGTGTTTGCTTGAGGTTAATATTCCCTTGGTCAACCATTCTGAGCTGGGATTGTCTCTAATTTTAATTTTTTTAATCGGGAGATATTCATCAATTAATGTATTAAGTGTGTTTATGAATGTGTTGTATGAGTCATCTGGATTAGATTCGTCATAGACATCATCCCAGTTTGTGCACTTTAATTTTATTTTGAGTTTTGCTAAGTTTTTTTCACTTTTATTTCGTCTGTAGAGTGTTTTGTATCCTGGTTTAAGTGGGAGGTTACAAATGTAATTTTTTTTATTCCAAATACATGGTATGCATGAATACTACAAGTTTACACAATCCAATTTCACTTGTCTTAAGGTGGTCAGGAGGGGTGTGGCTGGGGTATCAACATCCCATCTCCCTCCTATTTTGAGGGTCAACCTCTCACCAATTATTAGGACACAAACAGCATTTAAAAACAAACAGAGCACCATTTAATCCATGTTTTTAGTACCACCAATTACAATAGAAGGGAATTTATGATGTAATATATTGAAGAGCGATATTATTTTTAATCAATTCAATCAGTCATTTATTTTATACAAAACAGTACAGGAATATGCATAATGTCAACATAACAATAAAACGTAATAATACTACACTGTACTAAATTACAAGAGTGTATAAACTGCAAGTACCCATTTCATGCAAAGTACAGAGGAGTTGTACTCATACCTATTTCCAGTACTTTGAACAAAGTTGTCCATTAAAAAAATCAATGCTTGAATAGCAAGCATAAGACCAACACTATATTTCAATTTCATCTAGGTAGGCTGTGCAAAATGCTAAATGCAATGTAATAAGAAACAATAAAAAGCTGCACAACTGGCTTTTCTATAATTAGCCCATAATGAAAAAAAATACACTGTATGGAATTTACTGCAATATATTTAAGTTGCAAAGAGCTTGTTCTTCACCTTCGTTGTACAGAAGTAGAATTGCCTGAGTAGAAAAAATATTGCATCTCCACTAAAGACTTCTTTGTATTTGATATAATTTTCATCACAAATTATGTCCAAGATTTTCATAATTGCATTCAATACTACGTCACCAAGCTTAATATCAATCATAGAACATTATCCGAGACCTTACTCTGTTAAAGAGTATATCATTGTCAGTGTCACATCCTTGAGTATAAGAAACATCTAACAATCTTTGCATCCATCCCCTTAGTTTATGGAACAAGCAGTGCAATGTCATCAGCATCAGATGACTAACAAAATCCACTCAGGGCAGCTCAGCATCTGCTTTTCTTTCAAAATTACACATCATAACAAGATGATATTCTATGCAAATTTATAATAGAATAGATTTAATTGATATATGTTATATTCTGCCTGTGAAATTGTCACTTGATTGTCACTTGTTGGTAGGTATGTTTCCAGTTCTCTGCTGCCTTGCCCATATAAGATCATGTACATGAAAGCTTGCTCTCACCCAGCAAATGTACCCACAATCATATTCAATGCGATTATGCTGGGACCTCTACATGCTACATACACACTGTGAGAATGGTCTTCAAACAAGAGTTGAAGACAATGTGTTTCCTCATCCCAAAGTTCATCTGCTGCAGCGATACTGTAATATAAAATGAAAAATATATCATCTACTTAAAAAATGTATTACTGTGTTCACATGTGTTTTTTTACAAATGAAAACATTCAATGACTGGCTAAGAACTAAGGTTTTAAAGATGAGTCATGCTGATTAATACAATGTTGTATTCATGACAGTTGAAAAAAATCATGATTTAAATAAAAATCCAAAAAAATCGGATTTTTTAAAATTTATTTGATTTTTTTTAAATCTGGTATATAGACATTAATACATTTTATATAGATGTTGATGTATTTATAAGCTCTTTCAAATGTGTTCGATTCAAATCGATCTAGGTACTTGTCTTAACAGAGGGTACATGAGTTTTGCTTACATAAAGACATTAGACAATGTCCATAAGGCCTCACCTCCTGTAGTTGCATAATCTGTCTTGGAAAGGAAAGCATGCTGTGTGTATGTGGCTGTAGCAGTGGTAATTATTGTTTGCTGAGAGGGTGGATTAGCACCTGTCCAGGGCTCTGTGTACTCTAAGGGTCTCTAACCAGACTAAGTACAGTATTAAACAATTGTAGTCCAGACTGTCTCACTTGAGTCAACATACTGAATTGATAACAACTAGCACAAGCTCTAAGTGGACTTTAACTCAGGGCTTCTGACTTGAAAAGATACTTCCTCTGGAAGACAACTTTGTGTGGCTTCACTGCATTCAAAAAGGGAATAGCTCACTGTGTATGTCATAAAATATTATAATAATAATTAATAACATCAATTGCTATAAAAATAACTAACACTATTCATGCTAAATTTGCCCAAGTCCCAATTTGCCCAATGTAGTTTTTTTTGGCTAATTAGGGGTTTCTCAGTTTGTCTTCTGACCAATTAAGACCTACATTCTCTTTGCTTACTCATGGATTTATCCACTTGGCCTACTCGTTACTGGCACATCAAAGGAATTGTTTCATTTTTGTGAGCACAATGTTCACTATTTTTACCAGATATTTCCCAAATACCCAATTGAACAAATCTCAAATTTTAGCTTCCTACTTCCTAGTAATTTCTGAGATTAATAATTTTGTGACCTTCTAGTACAGCGGTTCTTAACCCCAAAATTGAGTCACCAAGCCATTTACAGTGTTCCGTGTTCAGGACGTAAGTTTAATAAATGTTCTAATTTATTTTTGTTGTACCTATTTATGTCATCATTATTTATTTTGTCATTTATTTGGTAATTTATCACAAGTTAACAGCTTGAAGGCATGGGTTGCCAAGCAAGTCCTGGAATTTGGGTTAATACCAAAACAGGTTAAGAAAGTTAAAAATTAACGGCATGTTCTTATATAGCGCGGTATCTAGTCATTAGGACTGCTGAAAGTGCTTTACACTTCACCCCCTGGCAGACCTGTTCGTTAGAACGCCATCTCAACTTCTCTGGGAAGCATTAAGCCATGCTGCAATTAATGCATGATGACTATTTATACACAAATATCCACTGTATATAGCAAGGTACTCATTTATACAGTTGAGTGAACTGGAGCAATGTGGAATGAATGAACTTGCCCAAGGTTCAAAACGGCAACAAGAGGATTTGAGGCCGGAATCTTTTGACCGAGAGTCCGAAGCTCTAGCCACTACGTTACCGCATTCTCATATATAACTGGTTTTGTACACAAATTACTGGCATTATAATTTTGGGAAATGTTTGAGGTCCAACAACTCAGTAACGAATACTTCCTGAAATGTTGTTTTTGCTCTCCCTCATGAGTACCAGCTGTGTACATAAGTATCTGGGGGACACAGGAGTGAAGGAGACGGGAGGGAAGGAGACGAGAGTGAAAGTGATGGGAGTGAGGGAGACAGGAGGGAAGGTGTTAAGAGGGAAGGTGACAGGAGCGCAATTTAGCCAGGAAACTGGAGGGAAAGGTGACCAGTTGATGGGTAAGAGAGAGAATGATAACAGTCTGCCAGGTGACAAGGCTGCAGGACAGAATGTGATGGAAGGGATCCAATGGAAGAGCTACCAGTTCCAGATACTAAATTTCAGGAGGGTAAATCTGACTATTTCGGACCGTTAATCGTAACTCCAGAAATGGTAGCTAAGAAAATAAAGGAAATGAAGGATAATAAATCACCGGGAGTGGATGGAATTCTTCCAAAACTACTAATGAAAACAGTAGATCAAATCAGTATACCACTTGCAAGAGTGTTTAACTTGTCATTAAAAGAGGGAGTTGTTCCATTTGAATGGAAAGAAGCAAACACCATACGGTTATTTAAAAAGGATTTAAGAAATAAGTCAGATAATTACAGGCCAGTGAGTTTAAAGTCAGTAATTTGTAAATTATTAGAAAGCTTAATTAAAGACCATATGGTGGACTTCCTTGTTAGGCATACATTATTAAATTCATCTCAACATGGATTCCTAAAAGCGAGATCATGCTTAACAAATATGTTATGTTTTTTGGAAGAAATCACCAAGTGGATATACGAGGGATAGCCATTAGATATTATCTACTTAGATTTTCAGAAAGCTTTTGATAAAGTACCACATACAAAATACTACTTAAATTATAAGCCCATGGTATTGGGATGGCATAATTGACTGGATAGAATCAAATGGCTGACTGACAGAAGAGAGCGTGTTGTAGTAGATGGAGAAGTTTCTGGAAATAAGTTTTGAGTGGGGTACCACAAGGATCAGGATTAGGACCTTTATTAATATTTATTATATCAGTGACTTAGATGACAATATAACAAGTAATGTACTGAAATTTGGGGATTACACAAAAGCGTTTAGAAAGGTTAACACTGATGGTGTTAAACAACATTTACACAACGATCCAGACAGAATAGTGAAATGGTCTGAGAAATGGCAGATGTTAAATTTTGGGAAATGTAAATGACTACATACAGGACATGGGAACATGGATGTAAAGTATAAAAGGGGAGATACTGTTCTGGGTACTACTATAAAAGAAAAGGACTTAGGAGTTACAATAAGCACTGATATGAAAGTTTCAGAGCAGTGTGGTATTGCAGCTTCAAAGGGTAATCAAATTCTTGGATTGATTAGAAGAAACATAACATACAAGGAAAAAAAGTTAATTATACCTCTTTATAAAGCAATAGTTATACCTCATTTAGAATACTGTATACAAGCATGGAGACCATATCATAAGAAGGATATAGATACGCTTGAATGCATACAAAGGAGAGCAACTAAAATGATTCCAGAACTTAGAGACCTTAGTTATGAAGAACGCCTGAAAGAATGTGGTTTAACAACTCTAGAGACAAGGAGGTTAAGAGGAGATCAGATTGAAGTTTTTAAGATATTGAATGGGTATGAAAATATTGATAGAAATATGTTTTTCTCACTCAAGAAGGATAGCAGAACTAGAGGACATGAGGTAAAATTAGTAAAGGATCAATGTAGATTGGACATCAGGAAGCACTCTTTCTCACAGAGGACAATAAATGAATGGAACAAATTGTCTACAGATTGTGTAACTGCTAGCAGCGTGAATATGTTTAAAAACAGGATTGACACATATCTCAGGAGGGCGGGTTACACGTAGATGAATATTGTTTGACTCTCGATAAGCCAATGGCTTCCTTGTCCACTTGCCATCTGCGCCTTTGGCTTGGATGGCTAATCTTGTTAAATCATTAATAGAATATTAACGTATGGGTACATTGACTTTATTTATAATTAAAGCAGATAGTTGTGCATTCAGATCCTGGAATATTTGTAAAATCACAGTTGCTGTTTTGCAAGGTACCCCGTATAAGGGCTACAAATGAACACTTATGTACATGGTAACTCCAGAACATTTCATGATTCATCAGTGTGTATAAATTTGAATTTTGGATGGTAAATACTGTAGTTATAATTTCTCAAAAGTGAAACACCACTTGCGAGGCTGATTTTTTTATTTATACACAATTCATCAAATATGTTGGAACATGAATTACTCCCTTTTATAGCTTAGGAGGTGTAGCTTCTTGTACAGAAATGTTGTTTTCACCAGAACATTTCTTTAATAACAAAATATGTTTCACAGATGATATCTTGCGAAATGGCAAATTTGATTTTACAAACTTTCCCAGACTTCAGATGCAAAACCATCTGACACATTAAAATGAAGGCAAAGGGGGTATTATGTCTATATGAGGGTAAACATTCACATTTTCAAGGCTGTAGCCCTACTTAGTTATCGGACCTCAAACTTTCCTAAAATTACATTAACGGATATCTAAGGTCATAAAATATTATTTTCTCAGAAGCTACTAAGAATAGGAAGCTAACATGTGACATTTGGTGAATATCTTGTATAAATATTGAAGAGATCTGAAGACAAAGAGTCTGCACTATCCAGTGATTTGATGTAAAATCCATTATTGACAAAAAAAGGTCATCATAAAAGATGACAGTTAGGACACAAAACCTATATTAATAGCATTGAGACAACACCAGTTTGAAGAATCATGAATTATATCAACACTGTGGTATGTGCACGTGAATGGTTCGTGGATGTTAAAATCGTGCACCATTGAAGAATAAAGTTCACCATCACAGACTTCCAAATGGATCATTAATTTTTTCACACATAAACTACAAATCACTACCTTTAAAGTGAGACCAGTTTCATTTAATATGCCTACATCTCCGAAACTACTAGGAACAGAAAGCTAACATTTGATTTTTTCAATTTGGGTATTTGGGGAATATCTGATAAAAATCCTGAAGAGATCTGAACTTCTGAAAATACAATGATTTGATGTTTAATGACCTATTATTGGATATTACAGTTCATCATGCATGAAGAAATGTCCTATTAGAGATGGAAGTTAGAACACATAACCAATATATCAATAGTACTGAAATTACAGTAGTAGTAATCAGGAATCATATTAAAATTGTGGTGTAGCATTTGGTTATGTGTTCGTGAATACCTCGTGAGTACTAAAATCATGTATCACTGAAGAATTAAGTTCACCAGGAATTCTGAATGGATCATGAAATTTGGCACACAAATTACATACCATTATCCTTAAAATAAGACTGGTTTTATGATTTTTGAAATGTCAGCATTCTATTGCTGTCTTATTATTCAGTGTGTTATTCCAGTTTATCTTTGTTAAATAATTCCTCATATCTCTATCTTCCTTTGTGGAAGTTTCTCCTGTACTGCTTTTTATTATTCGTTTCTTATTTTACTTTGATGTAACATGTCCTTATATTTATCTTAACATTTTCAATTAATTCATTTAGTAAGGACAAAGCTATATATAATACACTTTCTCCCTTGTTTGGTTCTAGCACATGCTGAGAAAGGAAACTATGTTGTATTAAAAATAGGAATGTTTGATTCCCACCCCCTGTACTCTACATATTTCTATTGTATAAGTGGTTAATCTTGATTAAACATACTTTAAACCAATTGATATGATCGATCATTTTAAGAGGTGCCTGTTTATAGCATGTTGAGGGTTTCCACTGATTCAGGTGTTAAATGAGAATCATCACCTGTGTTTGATTAACTGATGAGGTTTCCATGTCATCGTCCTCTTGTGATCCATCTGGTATTTCAATGTCATCACACTTCTGTGAAATTTTTTTTTGAATATGAATTAATGTCGGAAAGAATGTCATTTCAGTAATGCAAACATGTAAAAGGATATTCTGTAAGACTGACATTATTTTTTTTAAATGACAATATATGTGATATACATAAATCATTTTGTTTTTGGTTGAAATTACTTGAAATTAATATATTTCAATGGTTTGTATATTTTCTTTAATTAACTCTTAATAGTGTATCTTATCACACACACATATCAGGACTCATTTGCTGCATAGCTTTGCCAGAAGTTGTTGATATTTTGCCTTAAACAAGAGAGGATCTAGGAAACTATTGCACTATACTACCGGTATACCCTATCGAGTATTCAGTGCCAGTGGTTGAAGTGGATAAAAAACTTAACGTACGACAATGTGCACAATTGTTATTCTCAAAAAAGTACAAATATTAGAAATTGCACTATACTATACACTACCAAGTTTTCCATGCCAGT
Organism: Lamellibrachia columna; assembly: GCA_963662155.1. Lineage (NCBI taxonomy): Eukaryota > Metazoa > Annelida > Polychaeta > Sabellida > Siboglinidae > Lamellibrachia > Lamellibrachia columna. Next base: position 12,410,167 of record OY759263.1, read on the forward strand.
GGTTGATGGATAAAGAATATACGACAATGTACACAATTCTTATTATCAACTAGTACAAATGTTAGAAATTGACAAACGTGTAGTGATATGTTCAATTGGAAGCGTTATACTACCTCGCCAATATTAACGTATTTACAAGGTGTCCATAATAATAATTACTGATTCACATTTCATTGATTGCTAAAAAGACCCCAAGTAGCGTGATTTATGATAGACAACAGAAAAGGATTAAACTAAATATAAAAAAATTATTCGTAGCTTTGAGTTTTATATTCTTAGATAATGATGTTGCAAATTAGTTATACCAAGTTATACTGACTGCATATTTGAGATGAGTATCATTATACAGACCATATTTTTGATAAAGTAAAGGATCATACCTGCCACAGTATATATTTGTTACACTAGTTAATAACATGACAAGATACCTTTACGTTTTGTTGGTTTTTTCTGATGGCTGGCAGCAACTGAAAAATAAATAATGTGAATTAAAACAACAAACTTATTATTAAATGAGTTTCCAGGTCTACAACAAATGTAGGGCTGTAAAAATATGATACGTATCAGAATACTTGCTAAAACGGCATTGGTTGTAAAGGCTAACTAAGAGTTATTATGTGTAGTATGTTTGCTAAAAGCATTTACAATAAGTTGAGTGTGCACACACAATAAAAATGTGTATAGGTGATAAGGCGGCAATAAATTATCAACCATCAACAATACACAATGTGATTAAATTGACAAAATAAGTCTTCAGCATGTTTAAAACAAGACTGCATCCATACGGTTGCTTCTATTAATGTAGTTTGACTACCATATAATATACATGTAAATAAATATATATATTGTTATATAATTTAGCTGTGACTCATGTTGCATGATATTCAAAGTGAACACTATTTTGGACAATGCATTTTATTTTAACCATATCTTCTGATTGAAACACACATTTCAGTAAATTCAGTGAATTTTTAAATATGATTACTAAAATTGTATATTTTGTCATATCATATATAAAATCATATATAACATAATTGATGTGATTTTTAATTACACAGTAAGAAATCGATTACAGTTACGTCATCATGTCAGAAACTGAGTCGATTACATGTTGTAGATACTTGAAATAGATCAATTATAATAATGGCATTATCTCAGAACCAGAATAAACTACATGTTGTAGTTACAAGAAAGAAAGTACCGGTGCAGTTTTCGACTCACGCCAGTTTTCGACCCATTAAAATTTCGCTTGATATCGCGTTAGAGCCGTCACAGCATCTGTTTACGACAATAACGATTACAGAGTCTTGTCTGAGCAAAATATATTTTGGTAATCGTTTACTTAACTGGCCTAAATTATTAAGACTCTATGCCGATGGTTTTTCCAACATTTTTGTACATGAATGCGTTCCTTACATCATTCCGCATATGTTCCAGTAAAAAAGTTCACATGTTCTTTAAAAAAATATTGTGTTTTAGGCCACTTTTAATAAGTTTTACACATCAAAACAGCGGAACCGATTGCTTGATAAACATGGCGCGTGTGCGATTTGCGCATTAGTCACCAAACGACAGGCTCCAAACGACACGACAGTCATCCGTGTAACGACACGACAGTCACGCGTGTAACGACACGACAGTAACGCGTGTAACGACACAACAGTCACACGCGTAACGACACGACAGTCACACGTGTAACGACACAACAGTCACACGTGTAACAACACGACAGTCACACGTGTAACGACACGACAGTCACGCATGTAACGACACAGTTACACGTTTAACGACACGACAGTCACACGTGTAACGACACGACAGTCATACGTGTAACGACACGACAGTCACACGTGTAACGACACGACAGTCACGCATGTAACGACACGACAGTCACACGTGTAACGACACAACGTTCCCATATATAGCGATTTACTTTCATTTCTGGAAGGTACATCCATGGATCGCGTCGTGGTACGGCGAGCAACGCCAGACGACTATGACGCGATTGTTCGTCTCAGCGAAGGTCTCTACGAAGGATACGATTATGTGCCTGACATCTACTTCAAGTGCTTGGAGGATCCGAACAGATACATGCAAGTGGCGGAGTGGAACGGGAAAGTCGTGAGTATGCGCACGAACACACGTCGACATATTTACATTCACGCATGCAACGAAACGAATGCGCCAATACAAAAATGTAATGCGTTTACTCGCATAGGGTGCGTGCACACACCAAGTAAAGGTTACACTCATATGTGTACGACGCACGATGCATAACTCGATGTAACTTTTTATTTATTTTAAATCATGATATATTTATCCGCTTGCTGTGCCTACTATTTGCTAGCTAGCTCACACGCGCAACACACACGTTAATAAAAGGTCACGGAAAATAACACCAGTTAGACATCAGTTTTGTATTGGAAAGTGTGTTAAGAATACAAATGACAGCACATGCTCTGGTGACAGTACAATTAACTAAGTAACAGTCAACCACAATGCAACAAATGAATGGAACAAACTGCCAAATGATTGTGTTAATGCTAGTACTGTGAATATGTTTAAAAATAGAATTGACATATCTGGGCGGAATACACATAGATGTGAAAATTGTTGGACTCTCGATAAGCCAATGGCTTCCTTGTCCACTTGCCATCTGGAACTTGTTGTTTGGGATGGCAATCTTTTAAAAAAAAATTGTCCAGTAGTAATGTCTTTTATCGTACAATCGAAATATTCGTTTGCTCACTATTTTGTATACCAGGTGGCGTTCAGTTCAGTTCTGGTCGTTGACGCTGGTCGAACAGCCATGCTACAGTTTGGTCGCTCTGCCAAGGAAATTCGTGGAAAAGGCATATTTCATCAGCTGATATTGCGAGAATTCGCCGAATTCGTTTATCCGAAGTGTCCCCGCATTGTGCAAATGCGGACATCTTCAGTCAACACGGACTTCTGGGACTCGAAGAAAGACGGAACAAAAGTTCTCTTGAGAAGGGTATTATTGCATTATTTCTTTGTTACGGGATGCTGCTGCCTGCTGCTGTGCTGCTGCTGTTGCTGTGCTGCTGCTGCTGTTGTGCTGCTGCTGCTGTGCTGCTGCTGATGCTGTTGCTGGTGCTGAAAAAGTACCGAAACCAGAATAAAACAATGATAGACACCATGAGAAAAGACACACGAATCATGTAGGCAAATATATTTGTTCTGCATTTCTTCACACGCAGGTGCTCGTTCCGCTTGGCAATGGTCCGGTTCCGTGCGCCGAATTCGTCCGTCTTCTGACGCCGCAACGAACGGCCGCATTGAGACGACAACTGCCGATAGACAGCCTATCGCCTGCTAACGGCAACACACTAAACGACATCCTGGCTGATCCAATCTCGAGGAAACACCTCTTTCCAGAAGGAATTATTGTGAGAGATGGCGAGGTTTTCAATGCACACGAGAGCAACACGTTTATGATCATACAACGTTGTACCGCAATGCTTGTTAGCGGAAGTGCGTCATCAACGTATACGTCTTTGTCTTTCGGGTATGCGGTCACGTGCGCCCTCGGCCGCCGTTACAACATCGAATACTACGGCATGAAGGATGATTCGATGATTCTCGCACATGTCTCGCGTCACCTCCCGTTGGCGCCCGAGATATCGCGTAAGCAACCAGTGGTGTTCATCCTGTATGTTCCAGAGGCATGCATGGGAGAAGAGTCTAAACGGCGATTTCACGAGTTCGCGGCCGAGAACATAGCCCCAGGTCGACCGATACCAAGTTGTCTGACTTTGTACTCAATGACCCATACACTGCCTCTACCAAACCCGAAATTATAATTTACCGGTGGTTGCAGTTGGTCTAAGTATTTTTCTTAATTGCATAGAATATGTATTTTGTTAACGCATTCTTGGTAGGCAATGACGTATTGTGATCGTCGAGATTACCTGTAAAAAACATCGAGATGTCGGCATATGTGATTATCGCCCTATTAGGAAAACGTAGGATGAAGTGTTAGGTTGATGGGCTACTGGGAAAACAGTTCTCTTTTTGAATATTAATGCAGATAAAAGTTAAGCCATCCTATTTTGTTTTAGCGTTAGGGCACGTAGTATGCAAAGTGGGACATTGGCTTATTTCACTGCCGATATGTAAATATAATAAAATACCATTTTCTATATGGATTCAGAATTCGTTTTTGGATACGTATGCATTCGTAACCAACGGAAACTCGTATTTTTGGTTTGGCTACGGCCCGCCTTAATTTACGTAGTCAACTCGTGTTTCGTGTCCCACCGGAAATTGCAGAGTATCCCTCGTATTACCAATCATGACGTCATGCTGACCTTGTCACATTTACGCAAACTCTTTGTGGACATGTGACGTATAAAGTGGACATAGTTACACTGCAATGTCTTGTTGTGATATGTTGGTATTCTTCTTCCCATATTCTGCCTAGTTGCAACGTCCTGAGGCAGGCCGGGAGGCGAACGCAAAAATAATAAAGTTATATTATACTGTGTACTTTTTTGTCTGAGTAGTATTCTTCAATGTCTGAGTAATACTCTTAAGTGCATCCAGACTGTTTACACTAACGATGTGAGTAGTACGTATTAGCTTTTCAATCCTCACTTTTATCACCATCCGGTTGCGATTGCGCGCGCAGCCGGATGTACATAGCGCCATCTAGCGATTGATGCATACCACACGCGTGCAACCCCCTAGCGATTGACGCACGCTCTGCACGCGTGCAGCACGCGTACAACCTCCTAGTGACCGATGCACGCGTGCAGCACGCGTATCATCGTATCCAACACTACCCTATAATTATGTAACAATTAATGTGACACTACCCTATATTCGAGTCAGTGTTATAATCGGCGTTGACGTAACTTGATATCTGATGGACTATGAACGGAGCCGTTTATCGGCAGGCAGCCGCTTAGGTCGAAATATGGGTTGTAGTGACTGTTAAACGAACTGCGTTCTGTTGTACTGACCTATATGGGATTTAGCGGTTGAAATTGAATGGAGACTCATTTCAACATGGACTGAAGTGCGTTATTACGGCGTGTGTGTTGTAAACTCGATACCTATTCGAAACAGCTGCATTCATATGGGATTTAGCTATTGTTAAACGTGTGGAAATTGACGACACGAAGGTAATGGACTTTGTGTTGTATTAGGAAGGATTGTGTAATAAATATATATATATATATGGAAATTGACGACACGAAGGTAATGTTATTTTTTTTAATTCACAGCGTGCATGTTGTAACTCGATACCTAACCAAAAACAGCTGCGTTCTGTTGTAGATTGAAGTGACTGATTTAACGTGGATTTGGAGTCGACGGCCTGTCGAAAGCGGTTGGGTAAATTTACAAGTGATTGGACTTTGTGTTGTATTAGGAAGGATTGTGTAATAAATATATATATATAATGAACTGTTTTGTGAGTGTGATGTATTAGGAAGGATCGTGTAATATTATTGAGAACGTACATAAAAAACAACAGACATGTATTAATAGCACAAAGCAAAATTTAATAGCAGAAAGATACACATGATTAATGACACAAAGCAAAATTTAACAACAGAAAGATACACACGATTAAAAAAAAAGCGAATTGACATTAAAGCAAAAGTTGAAAGTTCATGATTAACGACACAAAGCTAAAATTTAATAGCAGAAAGATACACATTAAAGCAAAAAAGTTGAAAGTTCAGCATGGCGCAAAGCGAATGTAAAGTGGCTCGCCGCGACGACCTCGACGACGCCGCATTTGCAAGGGTGGTCGCTGAATTGGAGCCGGAGCTGCGGCGGCGCCGCCGTCGTCGTTGTCGTCGTCGGTTACCCGACCCTCTTGTATCAGAGCATTTGAATCACACTGGGCCGTCCAATCTTCTTCTTTCACCAACACTTTTTTGCAACCTTTTTTGTATGCGAACTTCGATTCGAGCTCACTCATAATCGGCGGCCATAGTGAGCGAGAGCGCCTGAGTTGGGTGATTTCATCACCCAACGCGGATGCTCGTATCTGCCGTGCTCGTTTCAGTTCCCATTTCACCAGCCTTTCTTTGACTTCGATCATGACGAAGCGTTCAAGAGTTACTTTTTTCAATTCATCCATTACACCACACCATTGATGATAATGAGGGCTGCAAGAAAATGAGATATAGTCGAATAAATCAACACATCATTATAGACTAAAAATAAACTTACCGAAGACAGAACTCTGCAACTCCTCTCTTAAAGTTTTGCAACGATAAAGTATTGAATACAAGAAAACAACATATCATTATAGACTAGAAATAAACTCACCGAAGATCGGTCTGTGTATCGAATTTTTCTCGAGTCTCAAGATGCACGATCTTTACAGTCACAAAGTAACATTTTATGTATTGATACGTTGCAACTAATACCTCCTCTCTTAAAGTTTTGCAACGACAAAGTATTGCACGGTCTTTACAGTCACAAAGTAACATTTTATGTATTGATACGTTGCAACTAATACCTCCTCTCTTAAAGTTTTGCAACGACAAAGTATTGAAGATAAGAAAACAACATATCATTATAGATTAGAAATAAACTCACCGAAGATCGATCTCTATATTGACTCTTTCTCTCAGTATACGACGCAAGATCTTCTCCTTCACCATATATTGATAAAACACTGCCATCGCGGAATTGAAATGGATGACGGTATGTTGACGATGATGACGACAACACGACGGGAGTGGTATATATAGGGGAAATATTGTTGACGAGAATGCGACGGGAGTTCTATCTATAGACTTGACGGATAAGACCGTCTGACGAACGGACAAAAAATAGAGGTGACAGCACTCGTTTATGTAATGTAGTGAATGCGTGTTTTAACACGGGAGAGAGACAATTGACGGAATGAGTGAGAAGTACAGAGGGTTTTTGGGGTGCTTTAACCTACGACAATCGAAGGGGTCAGAATACGCTCGGGGAGTTACTTATACAACTAAGAAAGTTCACTCGAATTCACCAGCAGGTAAAAAATGGGTCTGATGTAACGCGGATGTGAGATTGCAACCAGGCATCGGGAAAACATCACGTGACTTACAACCCGATTCCCGCATCACGCGCTGTTTTGCAATAGCAAAAACACCAGAACCAGTCCGAACTCGTTTGTGCCTGTGAAAGCATCACGCGTTGCGTCGCAATAGCGTTGTCAACAGCTGGTAAGGGCCTATATAAACACAGCAGCAACGATAGCTCAGTTATCACAATTATTTTCAAGCGATTCTACTCGACTTCAAAGATGACTGCTTCAAATCCGATCTGCGTCGACATGACTTTGACGAAGTTACAAGACGAGGTAAGCGGTGGTCGGTATGTGTTTGCGCAACCTTTAACAGTAGTGGCCCTCGGCGTTCAAAATAAATACGTGTTTTACAGCGCTTGCACTAAATGTCCCAAACGTCTCACCAACCACGTCTGCGCAGTGCACGGCTACCAGCATGAGCACGTGAACAGATTCGTTCTGCGCATACTGCTAGCAGACAGTACCAGGCGCGAATGCTGGTGTAGTTGTTTTGACACGAATGCTGTCAAAATTCTAGGTTTCACAGCAAACGATTACGAGCTGATGGACACGGATGAACAACGCTACGAGTCGATGTCGACACTGCGAGACAGTCAGGTCATGGTTGTGATCAGGAAGCGCGTGACCGGAGAGTACACAAACTACATTGTGGAGGAGATTAATATCATGTAACTTTGTTGACAGAACGAAGCTGCAACCACCGTCGTCGATGCACCCGCCGCAGCCGCCGCTGCTACCACCGCTGTCGATGGAAACAAAAAGGTGAGAAAGTGGTTAGAGGATAATAGCTGCAATGATTTATTCTCTTCTTCTTCTTCTTCTAAGACAGAGGATGAGGAGGAGGGGGACAGATCCGTTGTAGTAAGCAGCGGTGGCAGTGGCGGCAGCGACGACGACGACAGCAATAGCTGTATGGAAATGGTGCGTCGAATAGATGGAATAGCCAATCGCGCTGAAAGTATGTATAACGAACAACAATTTAACCAGGCTGTAGAGAAAGCGGCTGCGGAATACGCGTGTTCTGAGATGGCTCGTATAGCGAATTTAGATTCAGAGAGCGATATGCCTTCAGACAGCACGATCTTGCATGTCGTGAGTTGGATGGGTATAGAAGTAATGTCAACGTGTAATAGTATACAGTGGCGACACAGAGTGAAAGATAAGGTGAGAGAGTTATTAATTGAACAATACGGTTCATATATGTACTAATCTTTTTCTGTTCACTAGAGTGGTTTGCAGCGCATCAGAGACGCATACAAGAAGACGACGCGTGTCAAAGATGCGTACGACGTGTACAAGAGGAAGGCACCGTCGAGTGACGACGACGAAGTCGTCTTTGCAACACCGAGTTGGATAGCGCCGAGAGCAAAGAGATCAGCGATGATACGAATGCAGGCTGGTTTGCAATACGTCAGGGAGGAGGTGGCGAGAGAGGAGACGACAGACGATGAGATGGAGACCTTCATGAATCCAACGATCATCACCCAACCGGGAGCTAAAAACCCGATCGATGACGTGAGTTCTATAGAGAGATCGACGACTTCATCGCCTTCATCGCCACAACCGGAAGACGATGGTTCCGATTCGACGGATGACGAGATGCCGGTATTGTTCGTTCTACCAGACACCACCGTTATTGTGTCACCGCACGATACTCCGGCTGTGTTTAAACCGCGTACACCAAACGAAGACATGACGCAGGAGGTCTGCGATGTCATCCTCGAAGAGGTGATAGGTCGTAAGATCACACTCGAACGTCAAAACAGTCGTTTGACACTCGAGAGGGCAACTCACAACGTATGCCAGGACGTAGCCGTCACTATAACATCGACGGATTGGCAGAAGGGAGTTCGCCGACACCTTCAGTTGGAATCACTGTAGAAACGAACATTATAACCGTTGTAGAAACGAACTTTGTAGAAACGAACATTATAACCGTTGTAGAAACGAACATTATAACCGTTGTAGAAACGAACATTATAACCGTTGTAGAAACGAACATTATAACCGTTGTAGAAACGTACTTTGTAGAAACGAACATTATAACCGTTTCTGTAGAAATGAAAATTCGTGAATATATTGTTTTTTTGTTATGTTGATATATATATATACATTTACGAAAAAGACTTATAATCATCAACATTACCTAACCTCTGTCGTGGTTAACAGCCCACAAGTTATTCATATACTAGCCACTGCCGTATCGATAACAGATCGTAAGCTAGGGGTCACTGTCGAGATCATAAAGATCCATAAACCCAGCATCATCATCATTATCATCATCTATAAGTCGAATCGTATATGTGTATGACATTATTACAACATAATAAAAAAAATGAAACAAAATATGATGCGTTGTAGAAATTCTTCGTAGATTCTTTATCATCCCTCGTAAAGAATTATATATATATATAAATAAAAAAAATGAAACAAAATATGATGTGTTGTAGAAATTCTTCGTAGATTCTTTATCATCCCTCGTAAAGAATTATATATATATAGTGTGAGCTGTCAGTCCTCTTTATGTAAAGAAACCTCTGAAGGAATTTTGTTTAACGAAAGGAACTCGCAGTTCGTTCGATATCGCCTTCTTGTGTAAAGAATTATATATATATATAGTGTGAGCTGTCAGTCCTCTTTATCGTAAAGAAACCTCTGAAGGAATTTTGTTTAACGAAAGGAACTCGCAGTTCGTTCGATATCGCCTTCTTGTGAGTCGCTTCCTCAATAAATGACTGTATTAAACCGTTTCCGTTTCACGAAAGTGTAATATTCGCCTTAACTCACTGCGAAATGTACCGCTTGTTTTTTTTTCAAAGTAACGAATATCCATCCATCCATCAGACGTCGCCACCTTACGGTCTTGATATCGTTTGTTCGTCCGTTTGAGAACGCCACCGTACGGTCTTGGTGTCGTTTGTATAACGAACGTTCTCTCGAATATTTAATAAATAACGAACGGTTCTGAATCGTATATATGTTATAACGAGAGTCAATGTCTGTCAGTTGTAGATACGTCGTTGGTATCATGAAACGTCATCTATGTCGTCACTGTGGACTCGCTCTCGAATCGTATGCGGCTCTACGAAGTCACTTAGAGAGTCACCCATCTGAGAACGAACATTCTTATTCGATAGCATCCTCTGGTGTTCGTTTAGAAGACCCCTCTTGTGCGAAGAAAACAAAATTCTCGTGTAAATGTGAAGCGACGTTTGAAAGATGGAACGATCTACGACATCACGTAAGAACAACATGTCGTCTTAAAAAAAAGAAAAGAAAGACATTCACGTGTGACGAATGTGGAAAGAATTTTGTCAGACGTGACTATTTGAGCAAACACGTGTGCGTGCCAACACAACCATCACCACCACCATCACCACCACTACCAGCTCATCACCCGCTAGTCACCGACGAAGACCCCGTTGATCCACCCGAGCTTCTTCCCTTCCCAGACGCTCTGTCGACGAACTTGTTAGACGTCGTTCGGGAGCACTGGTCCTCCATAAGAACATGCGTGGCGAGAGGTCCTCTCCAGAGTAGGTACAATTACAGATTAACGACACTAGACACGACCGTTCTAGAAGCACCGTTGAGGAACGTGTTCCAGGAACAGACCACCGCCTTCAAGATTAACCTCAGTTACGCATTCGTGTTGAGGAACAAGAACACGGATCGATACAGGTATTATCACGCGTCTTGTAACTGTTGCGGACGGTACCTGGATGAACCCAGTCTCATAGCCAACAGCAAGGACTTTGACGAGTTTCTGGAACGAATCCGAGAAGCCGACGTCTTGCAATGGGCTATCAATCAAAGACCTGATTCTGCGTGGGTGTGCGAGCTTGTGACAAACGCCACTTTTTTTGTCAATCGCATCATCGACCATCCGATAGGATGCGTGGGAATGATACCCCTTCCGGTCTACATTAAGAAGAACAAAGCAGTCGTCGGATTGGAAGCGGATCCCATCCACGGCAGACGGTACGGAGATAACCTGTGTCTCTTTCGATGTCTGGCTCTACAACAAGGATGCGACGTACGTCGGTTGAAGCCAGCTGTGAAGACGCTGTACGAGACGTATGCTCAAGACGGTGTACCCATGGAGAAATTTGCCGGAGTTTCGGTGAAAGACCTCTATCGTGTCGAGACCGCGTTCCAGACGAACGTGTGCGTGTACAGTCTCGTAAAACCGAACGAGAACGACGACGATGAACGGCCAACCGCCGAACTCATCCGTCGATCGATCTGTAAATACCCTACCACGCTCTACCTCAACCTTCACGAGACGCATTTCTCCTTCATCAGTGATGTACGCATGTACTGTCACTCGTACAGATGTCGAACGTGCAACTCGTTGTGGAAACGCACATGGAACCTACGTGTACACGAGAGTACGTGTGCGGGTTCTGTACGTCGAGTCTTTCCAGGAGGCGTGTACCATTCCACGCCGTCGATATTCGAACAACTGGACGACGAGAACATCCGAGTGAATGAGTCGTTGCGGTACTACCCGTACAGAGCCACTTTTGATTTTGAATGTTGGTTCGACACCGAACACCTTCCCTCCGACAGCGAGGTTCGATGGATCGCGCGTCACGTTCCACTGAGCGTCAGCGTGGCCTCAAACGTACCGGGACACGAACGAGTGACATGTCTCGTCACGAACGGAGACTCCAACAAGTTGATGATTGACATGATGGCCATTCTGATGACGATGAGCAACGCCGCGTACGACTGCATCAAAGACTCGTACGAGAACGTGATGGACCAACTCGCGATCAAATTGACGCAATGGGACGAGCAAGAGGAGACTACGAGAGCGGCCAACGACAAGAAAAGTCGACGTCGACGTACAAAAAATCCGTACAAAAAGCTGATGTGGCAACTGTATGGATGGATGCGTCAGTTACCCGTCATCGGGTTCAATTCGGGTCAGTACGATCTCAATGTCGTCAAACAGTTCCTCGTGCCCTACTTCCTAGCAGTTGCAAAGACAGAGGAGAGAGAAGAGAGACGACAAGAAGAAGATGAAGAAGAAGAGAGCGGATCTTTTTTCGTCATCAAGCGCAACAACACTTTCATGTGTCTTTCGACGGATCAGTTGAAATTCCTAGACATGACCAACTACCTAGCTCCCGGATTCAGTTACGCCAAGTATCTGAAAGCATACGGATGCGAGGTGACGAAAGGTCATTTCCCGTACGAGTACATGGATCGGTTGGAGAAGCTCGACGATACCGTTCTACCTCCGAAAGAGGCCTTCTTCAGTCGACTGAAGAACGAAGGTATTTCCGACGAGGACTACGTCAGTTGTCAGGAGGCGTGGCGCGACAACGGCATGTCGACGTTGCGCGACTTTCTCGTCTGGTATAACAACAGGGACGTGGTTCCCTTTCTGCAGGCCGTCGACCGACAGTTTGACTTCTATCAGCAGCGTGGAATAGACATGTTCAAGCAAGGCATCAGTGTACCGGGTCTGACCTTGCTGTATCTGTTCAACGACCTTCCCGAGAAGACCTACTTTACCATCTTCAACGAGAAACACAAAGATCTGCACGATCTCGTCAAAGACAACATTTGCGGTGGTCCTTCGATCATATTTCACCGCTATCACGAGAAAGGGGTCACCACGCTACGTCAGAACGAACACGGAGAGGCGTCTCATCCGTGTCGATCGATCGTCGGATACGACGCGAACGCACTGTACCTATGGTCGCTCATGCAAGACATGCCCACGGGATGGTACACGCGACGACGCTTTGAGAACGACTTCCGACCCGAATCGGCTCAGCTGTACGGACAGATGGCTTCGGAATGGCTGACGTGGGAATCCGAACGTACGGGACTTTCCATACGACATCAGACCAACGGACGAGAGAAACGGATAGGTAAACATCGAGTGGACGGCTGGTGCAGCGAGACGAAGACGGCTTATCAGTTCCAAGGGTGCTTTTTCCACGGTTGCTCGTGCAATCGAGAAGAGGTCAATTCCATCAACGGGAAAACCATGACCGAACTGCTCGTCGAGACCCGAAAGACCACCGCCTACCTACGTCACTTCGTCAAGGTTGTCGAACTGTGGGAATGCGAGTGGAAAAAGATGAGACGAGATCCTCACGTAAAACGGTGTCTGGACGCCTCGTTTCCACGACGACGTCGACGCGTTCAGTGGACGATGACTCAACAACAGATCCTGAGCGACGTGCGTGACGGAACCGTGTTCGGCATGATCGAGTGCGACATTTGTGTGCCTGAAGAACTGCGCGATCACTTTGCCGAGATGCAGCCCGTGTTCAAGAACATCAGTCTGGTACGTGAGGATCTCGGTCCGTTCATGCGTCGATACGCAGAAGAGCACAACATCATGACGACTCCGAGACGCATGCTCGTGGGTAGTTATTACGGTAATAAGATACTGCTTGCCACGCCTCTGTTGCGATGGTATCTGGACCACGGACTCGAGGTGTTACACGTCTATCAGGTCGTCGAATACGATCCGATTCCGTGCTTCCGTCGATTCGGCGATGCCGTGTCCGAGGCCAGACGCGCGGGAGACGTTCACAGCGACAAGACCATCATCGCGGATACCATGAAGTTGCTGGGAAACTCGGGCTACGGAAAAACCATCACCAACGTGGACCGACATCGTGACGTCAACTACTGCACGGAGAAGGCGGCATCGCGTCTGGTCAACAATCGGCGATTCCGACAACTCGACGTCGTCGTCGACGACGCGTACGAGATAGAGATGAGCAAGAGAACAGTGACGTATGCCTTACCTATACATGTGGGATTCTTCGTTCTGCAGTACGCCAAGATGCGCATGCTGCAGTTCTATTACGACTTCATCGACAGATACGTGGAACGTCCTCTGTTCCAATACTGCGAGATGGATACGGATAGTGCCTATTTGGCCTTGGCAGCCGAGTCAGTCGATGCCCTCGTGACCCCTGCACTACGAGAACATTATTTTCGACATCGATCCGAATGGTTCCCGTCGGAATGTTGCGACGCGCATCGGGACGAGTACGTGCGCTGTCGACTCGCCGACAGACAGTGGGTCGGAAGCGAAGAGTGCTGTAAGATACGACGAGCGTTCGACAAGAGAACTCCGGGACTGTTCAAGGTGGAATGGTCGGGCGACGGGTTCGTAGGTTTGTGCAGCAAGACGTACTATTGTTTCGGATCCACCGACAAGTACAGCACCAAAGGTCTGAGCAAACGACACAACACCATCGACAAGGAGACGTTCCTGGAAGTGCTCACCAGTCGTCGGAACGGAAGCGGAAAGAACCGCGGGTTTCGGGTGTATAAATCAGCCGTGATGACGTACGTGCAGGAACGAGCAGCTCTCACCTACTTCTACGCCAAACGCGTGGTACACGAGGACGGTTTGAGCACGGGTCCGACGGATGTGTAGATAAGACGATGCGGTTCGATGGTCTGTCATAACGAACCATGGACGCGCGATGGAAACACCCCTTCACGTGCATCATCGCCGGACCGACGGGATGCGGCAAGAGTACTTTCGTGACGCGTATGTTGCGTCACGCCACTGCAATGATCGAGCCACCACCCGAACAAATAACGTGGTGTTACGGAGAATGGCAAGAGGCTTACGCAACGATGGACTTGAGTCACGTGCGATTCGAGGAAGGGTTACCGACGGCGGCCATGTTCGATCCGACAACTAGGAACCTCATCGTCATAGACGATCTCATGGCAGAAACGGACGAACGGGTCACGACCTTGTTCACTAAAAAAAGCCACCACAGGAACACGTCCGTGCTGTATCTCGTGCAGAACCTGTTCCCTAAAAACAAAGAGAGTCGCACCATCAGTCTGAATTCGCAGTACATGGTGGTGTTCAAGAATCCACGTGACGCGTCGCAGATGACGACCTTGGCTCGACAGATGTATCCGGGACGCGGTAAGTTCGTGCAAGAGGCGTTTAAAGACGCCACAGCGATACCGTACGGGTATCTATTGGTCGATCTCAAACAGGACACGCCCGAGGACATGCGTCTGCGCACGGCCATCTTTCCAGACGACGACGTGCAGTACGTGTACTTACCGAAGGTATAAAACGATCGAGTGTGTGGATAGTCTCTTCATTCGCACCATGTCTGCGCTCGTGAAGAGACACATTTTGTGTATCCAGGCTCTGGCCAGAGTCAAGAACAACAACATAAAAAAGGCCATCATCGCCAACGCAGACGCCAAGTTGCTGTGTGCACTAGCCGAGTGCGCTTACAACATACTAGTGAAGAACATTCCATTGACCGCTTTACAGAGGCGTCGATTGGGCAAATACAGGACGAAGTTACGCGAGTTGGCTCGAAGAAACACGACCGCAGCCCGGAGAAAACGCCTCTTGTTACCCCAGATCGGCGAGGGTCAGAGCGGAGGTTTCCTATCGGCCTTCCTAGCTCCGTTGGCGGGTTCGGTCTTGCTGCCCTTGCTTCGTCAGGTGTTCTTCCCCAAGAATTAGACGCATGGATCACTCGCGAAAGATGGCTTTGGTAGACCCTCGATTGTTGGATGCACTTCGCTCGCAACCTCATCCAACGGATACCGTAGGTAAAATAGTGCAAACCCTTGACGAGGAGATGAAGACCATCCTCGATAGAAAGGACCTCGATGATGGGATAAAGGTAACGCTGTATAATCAGGTGTTGCAACGATACAACGGTCTGGTCGACAAACGCGTCAAGGAACCGATACGCACGATTTCGGTGAACGAATCGACGAAAGGTTCAAAGACGAAGGATGAGGAGAAGGATGAGGAGGATACTCCTATTAGAAGACTGGAGGCTACCGTCTTGGACACCGTTCCCAAGAGTCTGCAAGCCAAAGCCAGACGATTGATGGAACATCTCAAAAGAAACGTCACGTGGAACGATCGCGACGAACTCGTGCACAAGGGTGTTCCCATTGCGGGAAGTAACGCGGTGGATCTCGTTCACGATCTGTTGCGTAAGAGAAAGACCGACGCACCGACGGGTTGGCAATCGCTCGCGAAGCAACTCCGCACAGCCAACATACCCATGGAGTTGATCGGTAACGCAGCCAGGAGAACCTACATACAAACGAACTCTCTCCCTCGACGATCTGCAACTACCCCGCGTGCTGTTGTTGGTCCTCGAAAATCTCTACGTTGGACACCCCTCGCTCGTCCGAGACGCCCCACACCCACGCCACCTCGTTGGCTCGGTTTATATAAGGAGACTGCTTCGTAGTCGTAACCCACTCATATCGTTGGGTTCGTAAGACACGCATCGTCGCTTCGATATCGTTTAGTGGACTTATCTTGTTCGGTGACATTACAGTCGGTATTCTTATACAACAGGTGTTATTCGGACTATGATTTCGTTACCAGACTGTTGTTCGTTCATCACCGTTGTGGGAGCAATAACGTGCGTTCTGCTATACGTCAGTGCACTCCTCGTCGTTCGTCAGTACTTGAGAACCGTCAACGTCACCGGCATCGTCGTCAACGCGTCAGATCTTCTGTTTTAACGATGACGAAGACACTGAAGAAGGTCTATTTCGATCCGAGTCGGGTAGGTAGTTACGGAGGCGTCGACGCCTTGCGACGCGTCACGCATGCGCCTCGGAAAGTAGTCGCGCGGTGGTTGTCGGAACAGGACGCCTACAGCTTACACAAACCAGCGAGACGGCGTTTCAAGAGACGACGCGTTATCGTGGGTGGTATGAATCAACAGTGGCAGGCCGATCTCGTCGATCTGAAGACGTTGAAAAACGACAACGACGGTATGACCTTTCTCCTCACGACGATCGACGTCTTTTCGAAGCGAGCCAAATGCATTCCTATACCTAGCAAGTCCGCCGCGTCATTGGTCGCCGCTCTGCGAATCGCATTCGCGGACGACCCTCCGCAGACGTTACAGACGGATCGAGGAATGGAATTTCTGAATAAATCCGTTCAGACGCTCTTACGAAAACGAGGCGTCCATCACTTCGCCACGCACAACGCGGAGACGAAGGCGAGCATTGTGGAGCGTTTCAACAGGACGTTGAAGGAACGCATGTGGCGCTACTTCACGAAAGTTCAGTCGTGGCGTTACATCGACGTCCTTCCGGATCTGGTGCGAACGTACAACAACACCCACCACCGCAGTCTCGGTATGGCTCCGTCGCAGGTGACCGCAAAGAATCAAGAAACGGTGTGGCAACGTCTGTACGGACACGACGGTAAGGGTGTGCCTAAGTTACGCGTGTCGGATCGCGTGCGCATCAGCAGGTACAAAGGCACGTTCGAAAAGGGCTACGAGACGAACTGGAGCGAAGAGGCGTTCACCGTACACGAAGTTCACCCCTCCGATCCACCCGTGTACCGTCTACGAGACGATCTCGGCGACGTGCTGGAAGGTACCTTCTACGAACTGGAGCTGCAAAAAGTGGTGATAGCGAGCGATAAAGAGTTCCGAGTGGAAGCGGTGTTGGAACGTCGTAAGGTCGGCCCTCGAACGGAGGCATTGGTGAAATGGTTCGGACACCCGTCCAAATTCAACAGCTGGATCGACGCCAGGTCGCTCACTTCACTATAAAGACTAAACGAAGCAAGACGGATTGTCATTATGGAGCAAGACACGGCACCGCACACTATCGTTGTAGAGGAGGAGGAAGAGGAGGAGGAGGAGGATTGCACCGACGCGTCGAACGACAGCACTCCTTGGCATCTGTTCTGTATCAAGTGTCCCAAAGAGGAGATAGTGTTTCTGTGTCAGATCGTCGTCTTGTACACGGTCATCGTGATAAGCATCTACAACCTGACTGTCGGTCACGACGATTCTAATCTGTGGACGGCTCTGCTGAGCAGTTCGTTGGGTTATCTACTACCCAATCCCACGTTGAGACGCAATGACGACTGATTTCTACATGACGCTACCTAGCAACGCTTCTATGAAGATGCACCCCGACAACACCTTGACTCATTACGTCACGGAGTTGCCTCACTGTGTCGATCTGGTCGGCGAGTGGGAGTGCGGATTGACGGAGATGCAGTATTCGCACACTTGGTACAACGTCACGGAGGATGATGTCTGGTTATTCCTCGAAGAGGTCGATGCTCCCGACATAAATCGACGCTCGAGATTGTCGTGTGGATATTACGACGATCCGTTAACATTGTTGTACCACGTCAACAACGGACTGTACAGTCTGAGAACGGAGAAGGCACGAGCTCAAATGAGCTATAGTTCCGTCACTCAAAAAATGACGTTACACATGACGGAGAACACCATTTTCACCATACCATACCACAGTTCGACTACTTCCATGTTAGGATTCCACAAGATCGTAGCCAGTGGAATGAAAATGGATGCTACGTCCGCGTCGTCACTCGACTCCGTCTCTCGAACTTCCGACTCCTCGTACCCTTTCCACTTCGAAGCCCCCGACGTGGTGGACCTGACGCAGGGATTCAACACCCTATACGTATACACGGATGTCGTGGAGTCTTGTATAGTGGGTGACACTCTCGCACCACTGTTGCGATCCATTCCGATTAGCGGACGTCACGGTGACAGGGTGTCCGAACGTTTCACTAACGTTCACTACATACCTCTGTTACGCTCGAACTTCCACTCGATCGAAGTGGATATAAGAGACGACATGGGTCGACGCGTGCCATTCGAATACGGCCGAGTGACGGTGACGCTTCATTTTCGTCGACGCAAGACAGGACTGTTCTAATGAACTACAACGATTATTACGCGCGTCAGGCTGGCGGTGCGCTACCCTACTTCGCCGGTGCACAATACCAACGAGGTCACGGACTGGGCAGTCTGTTCGGTGGTCTGTTGCGCAGCGTCATGCCACTCCTCAAGAGAGGTGCCGTGGCTTTGGGTAGGGGTGCGTTGAAGACCGGCGTTCGTATAGCCGGCGATGTCTTATCGGGTCAGAACATAAAAACGGCCGCCAAGCGACGCGTCACCGATGCCGTGTTGACAGGACTTCGACCTACCCCGGGTAAACGTATAAAACGACCGACTGCGAAGGCGAGAATCACTGCGGTAAAGCGTCGACGCAAGAAACAGACGTCCAAGAAACGAGAGATGGACATATTCGACAATGACGCTCGTGTATAAGACCTACGAGAACACACCATTTAACTAAGGGTATAAAACAACCATCCTCGAAGACGACAATCACTATAGTAAAGAGACGAAGCGAGAGACGGACGTTCAAGAAACGAGAGATCAACAATGGCATTCGTACATAGACAGTCGTGTGAGGGAGTCAAGAGCGAGCTGGATCTCTTTACCATACCTCCCACTCAGAACTGCATCATCGCCAGTCACGTGGTGGAACATCAACCCACGGCATCTCTGGACTCTGGAGGTCCGATAGAATTCTTCATCCCTGGTTCGGGCGATGATTACATAGATCTCGCCAACACGATGCTACATGTGCAAGTGAAGGTGACGCAACCCAACGGAGCCGATCTCGACGCTGCTGCACCCGTAGGACCAGTGAACAACTGGCTGCATTCGCTGTTTAGCCAGGTCGACGTCTTCCTGAACAGCACGCTCGTGACCCAGTCGACCAACACGTACCCGTATAGGGCCTTCGTGGAAACGCTGTTGACTTACGGAGTCGGCGCCAAGTCGACGCAGCTGACGAATCAGCTGTGGTACAAGGACAAGGCTAGTCGCATGAGTGCCGTCGATCTGGCGGGTGGAGTCGATCCTAACCTCGGGTTCGTGACTCGACGAGAATACATATCAGGCAGTCGTGTGGTCGACATGATGGGTCGTCTCCACGTGGATATGTTTCTACAGGATAAATTCCTAATCAACGGAGTCGACGTCAAGATACGACTGGTGCGTAGTAAGCCGGCGTTTGCGTTGATGGCTGGAGGAGCAGCCCCCGATTACAAGATAACGATCACCAATGCAACCTTGTTCGTCAAGAAGGCCACCCTCAATCCAGCCGTGCAATTGGCTCACATCAAAGCGCTCGAGAAGAGTACGGTCAAGTATCCGTTACGACCCGTCAGTATGAAGGTGTACTCCATTCCCGCGGGGGCTCGATCACACACGCACGAGAACCTGTTCCTCAACACGCTGCCAAAACGTCTCGTACTGTGCTGTATTGACAACGACGCCTACAACGGTGCGTACGATAAAAACCCATTTCACGCCAAGAACAACGCCATAGGCTTCCACTCGGTGTATGTGGACGGACGTCAGATACCTTCCAAACCCTTCCAGCCCAACTTCGAGGACAACCTCTTCGTCAGGTGCTACACGAGCCTGTTCACCTCGACCGGCAAGATCTGGCAGGACGAAGGGAACGGTCTGACTCGCGACGACTACCGAGACGGTTACACCTTCTTCTGTTTCGATCTGACCCCCGACCAGTGCGACGGACCCTGCTTCAATCTGGTGCAAAAAGGCAACCTGCGCATCGAATTTCATTTCCGAGCAGCGCTTCTGACCACCGTGAACGTCGTCGCCTACGCCGAATTCGAATCCGTGCTGGAAATCGACAAGAATCGCAACGTCATCTACGACTACTGAGATGGACACCCTGCAGATCGCGCGTCTACTGGCGATGGATCCGAACACCGCGTCCATCTTTGGTGGTGTTGTACCCAAAGATGGACTGCCTAAAACAATAGACGCTTTACCGATCGCCTTCGTGTGCAACACCGACGACTGCGACGAACCGGGTGAACATTGGATAGCTCTGTACCTATCCTCCGACGGACGCGGTGAATACTTCTGTTCGTACGGTCTACCGCCCCTTCACGCCGTGTTCAGCACCTTCTTGAACAAACACTGTTCCGAGTGGACTCATAATAGCAAGAGACTTCAGAGTCCACTGTCTAACGTTTGCGGACAATATTGTGTAACTTATATAATGTTTCGATGTAACGGCGCTCCTATGAGAACTTTCGTAAACGCATTCCGAACTGATCTGGTCGCTAACGATTGTCGTGTGTTCGATTGGATTAACCTACTAAAAAAGGGTACACCATACTATCGCACGTCGTACTGAACCTCTGGCGAGGTGGAGACACCCGTTGTATTCATTCGAACACGCTTGTACTGTTATCGTTACGATTGTATCACTACCGCTTTGTTTTATTCAATAAAATACGTGTGCACCGTACGCTTTTGTTCGTCTCCTTACTAGGTCAAAAACATGAGTCCGTTAGGTGTCCCCGCCCGTCAGTCCACCAACCCGCCCGTCATTCAGTCGCAGTCGCTAGAGAGCGCACCCTGTTACCTGAAAAATCTCCCCATTCGTCATTCAGTCGCAGTCGCTAAAGAGCGCACGTGTTATCCAGAAGACCACACACACACACGCACGCACGCACGCACGCACGCACGCACGCACGCACGCACGCACGCACGCACGCACGCACGCACGCACGCACGCACGCACGCACGCACGCACGCACGCACGCACGCACGCGTGCGCACGTGCGCTTGCACACATCAGTTGCTATAACACCCGCTAGGGGGTTGCACGCGTGTGGCGTGCATCAATCGCTAGATGGTGCTATGTACATCCGGCTGCGCGCGCAACCGCAACCGGATGGTGATAAAAGTGAGGATTGAAAAGCTAATACGTACTACTGATGTGTTGAAGAAGGGAAGTGAATGACTAAGGAATGTTGTCTCCAATTAATAGTATTCACATGGACGACTTGTTGATTTGAAGATATTCCTATTAGATTATTAACTATTTTGTTCATCGTGCAAAAATTAACTTCTGCCCTGCTGCATGCTAGGGGTCTCCACCCAAATGTTTGGGAGATAAGCAAATAGAAGTTGTTAGAGAAATAATCTTCCTCGGGTCAAAGGAAGATTAATTAGAAATCGACATTGAGATCAGATGGAGGCGGCTACTAGGTCAGGTTCCATACCAGGGAAGCACAACACCAAGCACAATTCTTCAGCACTAGTGTATCGACCAACCCCCGAGAACACTCCACAAAACGTTACAAACAAACATCCAAACCCCAGTTGCCCAAATACTTGTTCGGCCAGAGAATTGTCATTTCCTGGAACGAACTCCCTCAGCATGTGATATGCGCAACCGCAACACCTTCAAGAAAAGACTGGACCGCCCATGACATGATATGGGCATTACAACAAGCCACTAGGCTTAATTTCGCCCATTACGCCTAAACGTATGTGTGGAAGGGACCACGGTGGCTACAAGGGCGTAAATCTGGAGCAACAAAGACATTACAAGCCATGCCAACATTATACTGGTATTTGCAATGGTCTTTCCAGTGGCTACGAATTGGATTGAATCGTGAACCATCAGAAATAGGAAGCGCGATTTAATAAACAATTTCGAACTATGGTGCTGATCCGAATGTTGCGAATTCCGTCGCATGTCAGAAATGTAATTATTCTCATGAATGCAGGCATGGTTTAACAACTCTAGAGACAAGGAGGTTAAGAGGAGATCAGATTGAAGTTTTTAAGATATTGAATGGGTATGAAAATATTGATAGAAATATGTTTTTCTCACTCAAGAAGGATAGCAGAACTAGAGGACATGAGGTAAAATTAGTAAAGGATCAATGTAGATTGGACATCAGGAAGCACTCGTTCTCACAGAGGACAATAAATGAATGGAACAAATTGTCTACAGATTGTGTAACTGCTAGCAGCGTGAATATGTTTAAAAACAAGGTTGACACATATCTCAGGAGGGCGGGCTATAAGTAGATGAACATTGTTGGACTCTCGATAAGCCAATGGCTTCCTTGTCCACTTGCCATCTGGGCCTTTGGCTTGGATGGCAAATCTTGTTAAATGTTCTTACAGTGACCGTACGCCCTTGTGAACGGGATAGTTCCGGTTATATGGCAATTTGTAAAAACTTAAGTAATAAAAACTAATAATGATAAAAGAAACGACAATATAATTATGTTCTACATGAAGTAAAGAACCCAACTTCCCCGAACATAAAGTTCTGAGGCACATTTTTCAGTCGAAACAAAGCGTGGAAATGTAATCATATTGGATTAAAAAGAAATAACGCGGAAGAGAGCACGCCCCAACACAAGGTGGATGGACGAAATAAAAGATTCCAACTGGACTGTCACTGGCTGAATTGTGAGAGGCGGTGCAGGATCGAGATGGCTAGATGAAGCTGAACAAAATCGTCGACGACTTGACGGAATATGGGATATTTAACATAACACCTGAATTATAACTAAATACAAATCACCGCATTATATATATATATATATATATATATATATATATATATATATATATATATATATATATATATATACATATATATATGTATATATATATATATGTGTTCTCTTACATTTGTAAGATATATATATTTATATACACATATATATATATATATACATACATATATATATATATGTATATATATATATATATATATATATACACTTATCAAATTATCTACATTATGTATATAAACCATTCCACTCTACCGAAACGGCTTTTCTCAAGATACACAATGATATAGTTGACAACATGGACAATGGCAAAGTTACAGCACTCACTTTGCTAAATCTCTCAGCAGCTTTCAATAAGATTGATCATTTAATCCTATTAGAACGCCTCGAAATATGCCAGTGGACACGGAAATCAAGATGAGAAAATGGAAGTGGATTTTCAGCACACTAAAACAAATCCATCCAGTACCATCAACAATTCACTCTCAAATGCTACCCACAAGGGAAGAGAAAAAAATCGGCCTAGAAACATCTGGCGACGATACCATAAAGAGGAAAGTAAGAGGATGGGTTATACCTGGAATGAACTCATGAGACGGCAGGGCATATACAAGAGAGGACACTGTGGAGCACTGTTATCAACGATACATGCTCCCGGCGAGCACGCCGGCCTATGCGAATAAATAAGTACGTGTAAAAAAACAGAATTTACGAGTCGTAAATAACCCAACGGCGTTAGACGTTCCCATTCAACGACCGCCTGTCACAAGAGTTGAGCGGACGGCTGCTTTGGTGAGCATCACTCATGATTTTACAATTTACTTCTAATGTGTATTTGGAAATGACGTGTTATCACTATTAATGTATAGTATGTACCGCTGTCAACATCGACAACAACAGAGTTATTCCAAATGACCGTCATATTTGTATAACAGGCTATGTAACACTCAACAAAGGATTGAGGTCAACCTTCATAATATCGCCCGCCTTGCCTCACACACTGGAAGCTTCTGTACACAAGTTTGATGGCAGGTTTAAGACCCCTACACAGTATTAGACCATTGCGTAATCTGGCTGGCATAAAGCGAACTAACTTACATCATGCTTAAAACAATAATATGAATATAAGCATATCATTATTGCTGCTATTGGTACGCTAAGTGTCTCGACGTCGAAAAGTCAACTGATGTGACGTGTGTGTGTAGCGAGCTTTCAACGTACGTATTAGTGCCCTGCACGGGCCGGGCTTTAGGTCCAAGCCCGGCCCGGGCCGGGCGGGGCCTCTACATAATTTCGCGGGCAGGGCCGGGCCGGGCCCGGGCCTACATATTGCGGGCCCGGGCCGGGCCTGGGCTGAAAACAATTTAAACACATCGGGCTTGGGCCGGGCCTGGGCCTAGTGTGAGCGGGCCGGGCCGGGTTTGGGCTGGGCCTGGACATAATAAAAACATTTATACAAAACAAAAATATGTGGATATTTTATACGCCTCAAAAGAAATCCCCGTATTGTAAATAGACGGGGCAAACATTGATTGTGCAAATTATTAAAATTGTTTGGGTATTACACTAAATAACCACTTAAACTGGCATAGTCATATACATAAAATAGCTAACAAAATCAATAAAACAACTGGAATATTAAACAAATTTAAACACACGTTACCACAACATATATTATCTATTATGTGCATTTCCCTCATTCTTTCTCATATTGATTACAGTATACTGTTTTGGTACTGTATACTGGGTCATCAAGCACATCGAATTTTCAACTACATAAAAAAACAATAAGAATAATTTCTCTGTGTAAATATACGCAGTCAATGTCCTTATTCAAAGATTTAGCCGATTTGAAATAGACGATTTCTACAGGTTCATGTTTCAAGCCCGATGGAAGTAGCCAATATACATTCTCTTGTGTTACAGTGTAAGATAAATGCCTCCCTCTTCTTTTCTTCTTCGGAGCCGCACGCAATGGTCCGGGAAGTATTTATCACAGAAGTAGATTTAAAGTAGTTTTAATTACCTGTCTTCTTGGCGCTCGCCAGGTCGATATTTATAACTGAACTAGTATTCACTTGACCAATGAGTACTACATTGCTACAGAAGTGTAGACCATGATTTGTTCTCCAGATTCGAAGCGATTTTAATCGACCGTTTACACCAGACGGCCACATACATAGTAGCAATATAATAACGCACGATGACAATAAAACGAACAGTGAAGATAAATATCACGTTAAACCTAAAGAAAAGTAGTGTGTGTAGGTATCAATTAAAATGTATATAGACTCTTAAAGTCTTGACAGTAAGTTTGACAAGTAAATTCTGACCGGGAATTTTTAAATCTAAAATAAATGTTTTAAATGCTAAACAGGTATGGCCCGCCAGGACCACCCTAACTGAAAGGTTTAAATACTACCACCAATCTGTTGCACCATATGCTTTTCTGTTGCTAATCTAGGCTTCATACATCGGTTAAGCACCTCCTTGTGATTTAGTAACATTAGCTATATAGCTAATGTTACTAAATCAAACTGACATATACGTTACAACAGTAAGACTGTTGCGGATTTCGACTGCAGAGTTGACGAAGAACATAACAGCTCCAACACGAGAGCACACTTCCCCTAAACCAGCCAAGCATGTACAGGGAGCTGCTAAGATGCCGCCATCCTTATCGACTATAATCCAAGGTTGTAGTGGAGTCTTGCTTAAGCTTTGAGAATGACGAACCTAAAAAGAAGAAGCAGCAGCAGCAATATGAAATATAAAATGCATTTATCGGCATGCTGACGTCGTACATAACAAAACAAGTAATTGCGTAACGATCTGAATAATTGGGAAATAAATGATTCCTTAATGTATTTTTTTATATTTATTTTGACTAATGAAGTAAATAAATTTTAATATACCAGTACTTCTAAAAAAAGATATTCAGGTTTTAACACACAACTGTTATTATAATGATCACAAAACACCATTGCTTTATTATTTCAATTATTATTCTGTCTGTTTTGCTTAAAGTAAAAAAATTGGGTCATGCACACAACCATACACTTTTGGGCTTAAGACAGGGATTAAACCGCTGACAACCAGTGGTAGGGCCTGTCATTAGACTCATACCTTCCTGGCAAGCAAGCAATAAAAAATTCACTGAATCATTTAAACAAATCAACTAATTAAAATGAATAGTTTAAATAAAAATAAAGTTACGTTATAAATGGATTAAACCAACAATCAGCTAGCTAGCTAACGTGCATACTCCTGGAGTACCACCCACATAACTGTCATAACGTGCATACTCCTGGAGTACCACCGACATAACTGTCATAAGTGCATAACCTTAGAGCGATCTAGTCGGATAAGAGTCATACACTTACCTTCGCTGTCACAACTCCAAGACCATTAACTTCTCTTGAGCACACATCCGACACACAAAAACAAATAGATTGGTTGTAGGCTTTCAGGGATTTGTAGCTTTTTAAGTCGCTGAAAGTGTATGCACTCTTGGTGTAAACACAATAGTTCACGATGTCAGGATACGAAATACCAGGAAGGCTATCGGGGTCAACGTTCCAATCTTTCTTCTGCGTTTCGTACGGATCTTCACCGTTAATCAACTCTAATTTAGGCTGATATCGGTTCCTTGCAACATTATCTAACGATTCTGCATATTTGACTTTCTTCTTCGATGTAAACACAGACGACCTCGTGATTTATTGACAAGCGCGGGAGTAAATTTTCATTGAAACAATGGCGGTCGCTAATGACGCTATTGACCAGCTTGACACACATCATGGCTGCCCTCGATAGGCGGGTTATTTTGATCACGTGACTGATAACTATGTATAGAACGGTGTCCCGTCTATGCGTGACGCGACGCCTATGATAATAGCTTCATAGGCGTCTAATCCTTTGCAGCGGTTCCACACGTCATAAAGGATGTTACGTACTACTTATTTAATGCCGAGATAAACTCGGCCAGGGTGAGGTTTCTGTTTAGGCGGGGGTCGGCACAAAGTGGTCGGAGGAGGTGTTGAAAGCCGTCAACTTCGGCATACCGACTACAGTCTCCCAGGTCAAAGTGGGGAATTCGTAGGGCAGCTAAATTAATGTCTTTACCACCGAGTATTGCTGACCTTAGGGCTGATGACACCGTCTCGACTTCCGGTACGAAATAAATCAGAAAAAACTAATTTGTCACAGTTTTAAGTTTGGCTAGATAATATGGACATGTACTCGTTAGGTTCAGTGTGGGTATTTGTGCAACTACGATAATACAACAACAAAGGTAAAGGGTAAAAGATTTCCCGTTTAATAAAACACAATGGAAAAACTAGTATTGTAACAATCCCACATCAAGAATAATTTACAGTCCTATATCAAAAAAGATTTACGTGCTCGGCGAGTGTAGTCTTGCATTACGCGTGTGCATCGAGCGGCAAGTTCATTCAGTGCTGAATTTACAATCAAAAGTGCCAGTTCCTTTGCGGTTTCGTAGCAAAGCAGATTGCCCGAAGTTGAGTTGACAACTACTAGTTGTGAGGCTACTACCTTGTTGGCGGCTTCCAGGGTAGTATGGAATTTACTCTATGTTTCTAGTGGGTTGAGGCTGCCGTAAGCGTAGATTTTCATTGGTGCTTTACTAAGTTTTAGTTTGCCAAGTTGTCTGTAGGTGTCGGGGTTGATGATGTTGATGTTTGATCCTGAATCTATCATGAACCGCTTTGATCGGTTAGTTTTACTGTCGATGTGCAAGTGGAAGACATGTGTTTTCAGTGCTTGTGGGTTTTGCGTGGTCGACCTGGTGGATTCTGTTTCGTTGATTTGGTTGGCCACGATTGATATTCCTGCGCCCTTGATTTTCAGTCGTGCGACACACAGATCTAAAGTGATTGAGTTTCCCACAGCGATGACACGTTTTTCCTCTGGCAGGGCAAGCAGACATTACGCCACGGTATGGTCATGAACCTCCAGTGTCGACAGTGGCGTGTGGTAGTTGGTTTTTTTAATGGCGTTCGGGGGTGTAGGCTGTTATTATTTGCAAGGATAGAGTTGGATATTCTTTGCCACTGATTTCGTTCTTTATACTGAAAGAGCTTGTTGACAAGACCTGCTGATCTCCCCTCGATGTCATAGGCGTGAATTTCTGACGATTCGATGCGAAAATCTTACTTATCGGTACTTGAGGATTTCCCTCCTGAGGGTGCGCGACGACATTTTCTGCAAAATTTGGGCCCGAATTTCGCCGTCCGTGTACGTAACCTCGCAGTCCTTTTCAAACGTCCACAGTCGCGTCGCACACTGGTCGTTGCTAACGTCTGCGCCGCGTAACGGAAGCGATAGGCGGCTACTTGCGTGACTTTCATCGGCTGAAAGTACAAAGAGAGCCGTCGTGTTGTGTCCGTGTAGATATCGGAATCTTGACCGAACGTTTCCCTCTATGAGTTGGCTTGCTTTCTTTCATCGGAGGTGATATTAACGGCACGCAGATAGTTCTCAAACCGCTTGACCCATTTCGTCCAGCGGGCTCCATTGGTGCTGTACTCCGTGTCGGAGTCAGAGATTGGGATCTGGGCAGTGGTCGACATCGGAATCGACATGGGTTTTTCTGTACCCTGTTGGAAGTATTCCCATCACATCACGTTCATCAGCAATGCTCTGGATGCAGGCAAACTGTTTTTCTTTCAGTGCAAACTCTAGCCCTGTCAATAACACCTTTTGCATTTCTGTAGTCGTTACCTGATGAAGTGCTAGCATCCAATCAGCGTTATTATCGAGCTTAATGAGATATTTATGTATGCGCCCAGAATCTGGGCACATAGAATATTTCCTTCACAACGGAAACCCCACTCTGTGTTCAGGCGAAGATGTGTGCAACAAACGGTGGCGCCACAGCGCGGAGCCTGGATAATCGATGCTACGTCTACGTGTGCACTTGAAGGCAGCTGCTTGATGTCAATCAGACAGCAGTAACAATTACGAATAGCCTGGTACAGGGCAGATGCCAGGATGGAAATTTGGTCAACATTAGAGGGTATGGCACCAATTTGTGAGGGAGTAGGTAGTTAGTTTGCACTAGAACAGTCATTGGTGATATTTGTTGTGTGGCCCAGTGCATTGGTAAGATTGTGTAACAAATTTGAACAGAATAGTTGTATGTTGGTTGTATCACTCCCACTAGAAGCATTGCATATATCAACATTTTCAAATCTGGCCGCATCGGGTATCTGGTCATGTCATACCTCTTTATCCAGATCAAGCAAAACGTCTTGTATGTTTTCGACTATAAGCATGAAAGCAGTCACATAAACAATAACATTTAACAATTCTGACACATTGGATATCAATACAAATCCTACTAAATGTGACAAATTGTCATTTCTCTGACAAAATTATGCAATGTTTGGCTAAGAATCAAACAATTGTATAAATATAAATTTGACAATTAATCCAATGGTATAATTAAAGACAATAAACAAGCTTCATTGGTTCGCGATGCTCTGGAAATCTAGTATACATGGTCTATGATTTATCAAGCGTCCAAATGGACCTGTAATTAAATTATGTGACTGGTTTTCAGTTAATAATTATTATGGGCAGGGCATTGTTTTGACTTGGCTGACAAACAAATATTAATAACGTGACACGCCCGCCCGCCCGCCCGCCCGCCCGCCCGCCCGCCCGCCCGCCCGCCCGCCCGCCCGCCCGCCCGCCCGCCCGCCCGCCCGCCCGCCCGCCCGCCCGCCCGCCCGCCCGCCCGCCCGCCCGCCCGCCCGCCCGCCCGCCCGCCCGCCCGCCCGCCCGCCCGCCCGCCCGCCCGCCCGCCCGCCCGCCCGCCCGCCCGCCCGCCCGCCCGCCCGCCCGCCCGCCCGCCCGCCCGCCCGCCCGCCCGCCCGCCCGCCCGCCCGCCCGCCCGCCCGCCCGCCCGCCCGCCCGCCCGCCCGCCCGCCCGCCCGCCCGCCCGCCCGCCCGCCCGCCCGCCCGCCCGCCCGCCCGCCCGCCCGCCCGCCCGCCCGCCCGCCCGCCCGCCCGCCCGCCCGCCCGCCCGCCCGCCCGCCCGCCCGCCCGCCCGCCCGCCCGCCCGCCCGCCCGCCCGCCCGCCCGCCCGCCCGCCCGCCCGCCCGCCCGCCCGCCCGCCCGCCCGCCCGCCCGCCCGCCCGCCCGCCCGCCCGCCCGCCCGCCCGCCCGCCCGCCCGCCCGCCCGCCCGCCCGCCCGCCCGCCCGCCCGCCCGCCCGCCCGCCCGCCCGCCCGCCCGCCCGCCCGCCCGCCCGCCCGCCCGCCCGCCCGCCCGCCCGCCCGCCCGCCCGCCCGCCCGCCCGCCCGCCCGCCCGCCCGCCCGCCCGCCCGCCCGCCCGCCCGCCCGCCCGCCCGCCCGCCCGCCCGCCCGCCCGCCCGCCCGCCCGCCCGCCCGCCCGCCCGCCCGCCCGCCCGCCCGCCCGCCCGCCCGCCGCAAGCAGCATGGTGATAACCTTTTGGCAAGTATATTGATATTCTTAATTGTACTTGCAAATGGTTAGGTTTTATTAACTCTTATAGGTGCATAGACCCAAAGCCATGACTTTCGTTTGTTTCCGTTTAGCGTGCAATCTTAAGAAAATGTTGCTTTAAATCATGTATATGCATAATAAAAACTTTTTTCAGTAACACAAAAACGGTTTACAAGTTCCTAGAAGGTGTCGCCACATCCATGGATCGCGTCGTGGTTCGGCGAGCAACGCCAGACGACTATGACGCGATAGTCCGTCTCAGCGAAGGTCTCTACGACGGGTACGCTTACGTACCTGATATCTACTTCAAGTGCTTGGAGGATCCGAACAGATGCATGCAAGTGGCGGAGTGGAACGGGAAAGTCGTGAGTATGCAAACGAACACACTTGTAGGAAATGGCTTACAATAACTTTTTATTGATGGTACTACTACTGGTAAGGGTATTAAAGATACCTATGTGCAACAGTATACATTCCCAGAAACCCCTCATCGAGACGGAAATGCTGTTCTAATCTTCTAAGTGTTACAGACAGGATTTATGGCAATAAACAACGTGTTTCGCGAGAATTTACATTCATGCATGCAAAACCACACGAATGCATCAATACACAAACTCAGACTAACGCGTTTACACGCATATGGTGCACCCGTGAGTAAAACACGCTTAGAGTCATTTCACATGTGTACGCACGATGCTTAACTCGATAGAGCGCTAGATACATTTGATGCAGAAGTGGGGGTGATTTATTTCAAATCCGGATATAGTTACCAGATTAGTATGCCTAAAATATTATGGCGGTAAATTGACAAAACGTAATAATAAAATGTCCTGAAATATAATACCAGTTATATCAACTTAGTTATATCTGCGATGTATTTGATCGACATTTTAAAGTAGTATTCCCGTTTGTCGCACATCCGAAATGTTCGTTTGCTCACTGACTTGTAAACCAGGTGGCGTTACACTCAGCTCTGGTCGTTGACGCTGGTCGAACAGCCATTCTACAATTTGGTCGCTCTGCAAAGGAAATTCGTGGAAAAGGGATCTTTCGTCAGCTGCTGTTGCGCGGATTCGCAGAGTTAGTCGTTCCGAAATTTCCCCGCATTGTACGAGTGCGCGCATCTTCAATCAACACGGACTACTTTGATTTATTGACCAACAGAATGACAATTAACTTGAGAAGGGTATTATTACATTATTGCTTCGGTAATGGGTGGCTATTTTCTCATATGTGATGCATCAATTTAAAACGTCTTCGCTGGTAACGTAAACATTATTTTCATAATTACGAGTGCTGCTGCTATTGTTGTTGCTGTCTAAATATGTACTATGAATAGTTTATATAACATCCGCAGTCGATTTAATAAAAACATATTTCTTTTGGTTCAAATCATGGAAAGAATTTACTTTAGTCGTCAGACACTTAAAACTATGGATATCCCAAAGGATAAACGCTGTGCAGGTCAATGCCGACCATGGACGTGACTTCCGTCCTCCCGCCAATCACATGACAAAGTTAAGAACTTTCAGGAAGGGTGAAATTCTTTTTCAGGATTTCCAATTTTACTTCAGTTAATGTCTGGCCAAATATTAAGTAATCTAATAGTTTGTCTGATGATTTCACAACAAAGCAACACATTGTACAAACAAACCATAGTGCTGCGGTGGATTATAGACAGGTTTTATTTTTCGCAAAATGAATATTACACAAGACTACCGAAACAATTGAGTTGAAGATTGACCTTTATGAATATAGAATTATCAAAACGACATTTAAACATTACCAGTCAACATCTGTGTCACGTGAAGGAACGACTGGTAAACGACATATGAAGTAATGTAACAAAATGTGAATGTTCTGCTTCTCTTCACGCACAGGTGATCGTTTTGCTTAGCAATGGTCCGGTTCCGTGCGCCGAATTCGTCTGTCTTCTGACGCCGAAACGAATGGCCGCATTGAGCCGACAACTGCCGATAGACAACCTATCGCCTGCTAACGGCAACACACTAAACGACATCTTGGCTGATCCAATCTCGAGGAAACACCTCTTTCCAGAAGGAATTATCGTGAGAGATGCCGAGGTTTTCGATGCACAAGAGAGCAACACGTTTATGATCATGCAGCGGTGCACCGTAATGCTTGTTAGCGGAAGTGCGTCATCAACGTATACGTCCTTATCTTTCGGGTATGTCGTCACGTATCCCATCGGCCGTCATTACAACATCGAATACTACGGCAAGAAGGATGATTCGATGATTCTCGCTCACGTCTCGCGTCACCTCCCGGTGGCGCCCGATATTTTGCGAGAGCAGCCAGTGGTGTTCAGCCTGTATGTTCCAGAGGCATGCATCGGAGAAGAGTCTAAACGGCGCTTTCACGAGTTCGCGGCAGAGAACATAGCCCCAGGCCGACCGCCACCACGTTGTCTGACTATGTACTCAATGACGGTTTCACTGCCTCTACCAAGCTCGAAATTGTAACTTCTAGGTGGTTGGTGGTGACATCGTTATCAGTTGACTGTCTTGTGCACACATTGACACATGGTCAGCGATGTAGGATTTGTTGGTTGGGGATTAATCAAGTCCGTAAGCCTAATGACATGCACCGCTGTTGAAGACAACTATATATATATATATATATATATATATATATATATATATATATATATATATATATATATATATATATATATATATATATATATATATATATATATATATATATATGCATATACATTCATATATATGTATATATATATATATACCCATATAAATATACATGTATATATATATAATATAAATATACATGTAAGTATATATACATATATATATATATATATATATATATATATATATATATATATATATATATATATATATATATATATATATATATATATATATATATATATATATATTATAATAGCATATCTGCAAGAAACAGTGTAGACAAAATCAAGAATGGTTTATGTTTAATATGAAAATTAAATATAAAGAACAACGAGAATGCATTGTATTGGGTGCAAAGCTTGTTAATATGACATCGAAATGTGATGTACATTATGTTGTATCTTAGTATACGATGAGGATTGAAATATATAAATGTTATACGTTTTTAAATTGGTGTATGCTTGCATCACGAAAAAGTAACGTTTCCTTATGTATTGTCATGATATTATGCAGCACAACAACTGATGTGCTTACATATGCCATATTAATTTCACTGTATGTTTGAGAAAGTTCTACCGTCATTTAAATCATACAAGCATATTCTCTATATGTAAATCTTTATTTGGTTTACGTTGTGCTGCTAGAGATATTGTCTGTGATGTTAGAGATATTCGCATAACCAATAAATAGTGAATTTTTCCTGACTGCGTATTATTGAAACTTAAACACGTGAATCAAAATTGCGCGCGATTTTACAAACTAACTATGAATATTTCCAACTTTTTAACATCAGAGGAATTTCGGGCCATATGTTGTCACGCGGCAACTAAAGAATATAAAATGGGCAAAGTATAGGTGTCGTAGTCCTCAACTGTGGTGAACTCCCTATTCAAAAATAATGTTTTTAGGGAGAACAAATTATCAAAAGGGGTGCCATCTTAATATAACTTCCATGATTTTATTTAAAATGTATACAAGATTGTACAGTCCCCCTGAACAATTATTTGGATGGAGCGCTATTTAAGAAATGTATTATTATTATTATTTAAAAGTGATATAATACACTTCAACATAATATTTAAGAAATTAAACTTTTAGAAGTAGAGACACTGAACATGGCATGTGGAAAAATTATTTAGGTGAACGTTATTTACACCCACAGAAGTGTCCTGCAAAATATGAGTTGTTAGTTCTTTTGAAAATTAAAAAAGTTGTCCCTGTTTTAAATATGTCTATCCTCGAATCAAGGAAACCATCCCATTTGTTTTCCAATAATGTCTTGGTTTTAACTGTTTAACATTTATGTTCACTCCAGTTAAACATGTGGCTGCTGGTGGGGTTGTCAACTCAAGATGTATGTGGATAACGTAGAAGCATATACTTTTAGGTAAATGGTTTCTCGTGCGTCTTCTTCCACTGTTATTGGATCATTCTTTATTTATTTATATAATCAAAGAGTTTAAGGTAAAACTACTACAAAACCTAAAGGTTCAATACAAAAAACTGATTTTACCACCACAGGTCGCTGACAGGTCTAGAGTAACATAAAAAGAGAATAGAGTAACATACTAAAAAGAGAATAGAGTAACATACTAAAAAGAGAATAGAGTAACATAATAAAAAGATAATAGAGTAACATACTAAAAAGAGAATAGAGTAACATACAAAAAGAGAATAGAGTAACATACTAAAAAGAGAATAGAGTAACATACTAAAAAGAGAATAGAGTAACATACTAAAAATAGAATAGAGTAACATACTAAAAAGAGAATAGAGTAACATACTAAAAAGAGAATAGAGTAACATACTAAAAAGAGAATAGAGTAACATACTAAAAAGAGTTAAATGTAGAAATCAAGACGACGTCCAAGATGGCGGGAACTCGTTGATTAACTATACACATACAATGGAATTCTCCAGAGAGCACAGGGATTGAGGACCAACAATTTCTATTTTAAATCCAGGATAGCTTTCTTACTCAGTACTAGAACCAACCAGGGGAGAAAATGTATTAGATATAGTTTTGTAATCACAAAAAGAATTAGTGGACAATGTAAAAATATTTGAACCATTGGGTAATAGTGACCATAATCAAATACATCTTGACATCAATGTAAAATCAGAAAGTAAAAATAAGAAAACGTACAAGAGAAACTTCCACAAAGGTAACTACAAAGATATGAGAAAATACTTAGCAAAGCTAGATTGGAATAACATGCTGATGAATAAGACCGCAATTGAATGTTGGAATATTCTAAAATATGAAATTGAGAGTATCGTCGATAAATTTGTTCCCTTCCAAAAACAAGGAAAACGGTGTAGAAAGAAACACTTGTCAAAAGAAGCTATTAGAAAAATAATGCTAAAACAAACTATGTGGAGGGTTTATAGGCGTCCCAGAAAGGAAGAAGTCTGCAAATTACAAAGAGGCACTTAATGCAGCTACAACTGAAATTAGACAATCTAAAAGAAGCTATGAGCAAAAACTAGCATGTAACATAAAACATGACAGCAAGAGTTTTTATGCATATGTCAGGAGTAAACAAAACGTACAAGACAAGGTTGGACCTCTAGAAGACAGTGCTGGAAATATAATATCACAGGGGTTTTTAATGGCGGAAGACCTAAATGGTTACTTCAGTTCAGTGTTTACCAAAGAAGATATTAGTTCATTACCAGTTGCTGATGCTAAATTTCAGGAGGCTAAATCTGACTATTTAGGTCCGTTAGTTGTAACTCCAGAATTGGTAGCTAAGAAAATAAAGGCAATGAAGGATAACAAATCACCGGGAGTGGATGGGATTCCTCTAAAATTACTAATGGAAACAGTAGAACAAATCAATATACCACTTGCAAGAGTATTCAACTTGTCATTAAAAGAGGGAGTTGTTCCGTTTGAATGGAAAGAAGCCAACATCATACCATTATTTAAAAAGAGTTCGAGAAATAAGTCAGAGAATTACAGATCAGTGAGTTTAACGTCAGTGATTTGTAAATTATTAGAAAGGTTAATTAAAGACCATATGGTGGACTTCCTCGTTAAGCATAAATTATTAAATTCATCTCAACATGGATTCCTTAAAGCGAGGTCATGCTTAACAAATATGTTATGTTTTTTGGAAGAAATCACTAAGCGGATAGACGTGGGATCGCCAGTAGATATTATCTACTTAGATTTTCAGAAAGCTTTTGACAAAGTGCCACATCAAATATTACTACTTAAATTAAAAGCCCATGGTATCGGGGATAGCATAACTGACTGGATAGAACAATGGCTGACTGACAGAAGACAACGAGTTGTAGTAGATGGAGAAGTTTCAAATTAGAAATCGGTTTTGAGTGGGGTACCTCAAGGATCAGTATTAGGACCTATATTATTCTTAATTTATATCAATGACTTGGACGACAGTATAACAAGTAACGTACTGAAATTTGCGGATGACACAAAACTGTTTAGAAAGGTTAATACTGATGGTGATAAACAACATTTACAAAACGATCTAGACAGATTAGTGAAATGGTCTGAGAAATGGCAGATGTTGTTCAATTTTGGGAAATGTAAATGCCTACATACAGGACATGGGAACTTGAATGTAAACTATAAAATGGGAGATACTGTTCTGGGTACTACTGTAAAAGAAAAGGACTTAGGAGTTACAATAAGCGCTGATATGAAAGTTTCAGAGCAGTGTGGTATTGCAGCTTCAAAGGGTAATAAAATTCTTGGATTAATTAGAAGAAACATAACAAACAAGAGAAAAAAGTTAATTATACCTCTTTATAAAGCAATAGTTAGACCTCATTTAGAATACTGTATACAAGCATGGAGACCATATCGTAAGAAGGATATAGATACGCTTGAACGCATACAAAGGAGAGCAACTAAAATGATTCCAGAACTGGGAGACCTTAGTTATGAAGAACGCCTGAAAGAATGTGGTTTAACAACTCTAGAGACAAGGAGGTTAAGAGGAGATCAGATTGTAGTTTTTAAGATATTGAATGGGTATGAAAATATTGATATGCGGTAAAATTAGTAAAGGATCAATGTAGATTGGACAACAGGAAGCACTCGTTCGCACAGAGGACAATAAATGAATGGAACAAATTGTCTACAGATTGTGTAACTGCTAGCAGCGTGAATATGTTTAAAAACAAGGTTGACACATATCTCAGGAGGGCGGGTTATAAGTAGATGAACATTGTTGGACTCTCGATAAGCCAATGGCTTCCTTGTCCACTTGCCATCTGGGCCTTTGGCTTGGATGGCAAATCTTGTTAAATCTATATTATTATTTATATTTTATCATTATTAATTTTTTAATCAGAGTTTTATTTTGGATTTTAATGTAGAAATAAATGTATTATTATTATTATTATTATTATTATTATTATAACTACTGAACAACTTATGTTAGAGGGCAAATGTTGGTGTCTATGGTACGGTTATTCAATTAATTATACTTAATTGAAACACAAGCTTGAAGCCGGGTATGAATTTGACAGTATGATGACATGTCCCAAAGATCTATCGTGCGTGGTCCGCTTTCGAGATAAAGCTTACCGCTTTCTGAACAAGATATTGGCTGCACAAAAGAGCGCACAATCGGAGGACGATATTAATGAAATTACAGCTATGTAGGTCGGGAACGCGATCAGGATTACTGCATATGAAACTGATGTAGTTCCTGCTATAAGCAGCATTGAGTGTCTTGTTAGCATGGTGCTTCAGAGGTTAATCCAGGGTGTCATCTCTTAGCAGAACTTGGACAGCACTTGGACAGCATGTCTATGAGGAAGAAGTGTGCAGCTATTTGTCAGACCATCGTAGCTGCGTGCCAGCCAAGGTCGTACATTTCGTCCCCTTTACTTGCTTTGGCAACGTTTATTCACAAGAAGTACGGGTCGAGGGAGATGACAGACATACTCACCAGGCATGTTTTGGCTGAGAGCTACAATGAGGTGGTGATGGTAATTAATGCGCAGATGAGGGAACTCTTCTCACATGCGGACTCTGTGGAGGCCTTGCGCAATTTGTCTTCGACAATGATGTTGTCAACATTGCCACTGCAATAGGACATAGAACTGTCCATGCGATGGTTGGCATTAGCGGTGACGACATGTCACAGTTGAACGTGTTCCATTTCAGCATCCGGTGAAGGTCGAGGCAGCCTGAGTCAATGGAGTCAGCCAACTCAAACTAACACGATATTCTCTGATAGGTGCTACGCTAAGAAGTAGATTGACCATATGTGACAGAGGTGTAAATTCGTCACTTTTGACCAGCCACTGTACACCAAAGCAGGAGCTTCCTGAAGCTTTATTTTTGTTATGGCATTCAATGGTCTACGTGATGTCAGGTGTTGACATTGGCCCCTGTTTGGAGATGGTCTAAGCTGGGGAATCAGTGCTGCACTGGAACTAGTAGATATAATCGTAACGCAATTGGATAAAAATGACATTCCAATTAACATATTTCTCGATCTTTCTAAAGCTTTTAACACCATTGGTCACACCATTTCATTATGTCAATTGAATAATCGTAAACTCTATGTTAAAATTGAAGAGATAATCTTCCAATAGCAGTTGGTGTTCCACAAGGTTCAATCCTTGGGCCATTGTTTTTTATTATATGTATAAATTACTTCTCACAAGCCAGTAGCATATTTAAATTAATAACGTATGCAGATGACACAATTTTACTCAGTACTTTAACATGTTTTAATGATAATACACAAGATAACACAGTTGAATCTTTAATAAATGATGAACTTTCCAAAGTTGTTGAATTGCTAAATATAAATAAACTATCATTAAATAAAACAAAATCTAAATATATGATTTTTCATGTCCCTAGTAAAGGTATACATTCCCTTACACTTAAAATAGATAATACAAATACTGAAAAAATGGATGAATTAAATTTATTAATAA
Source organism: Lamellibrachia columna (assembly GCA_963662155.1). Lineage (NCBI taxonomy): Eukaryota > Metazoa > Annelida > Polychaeta > Sabellida > Siboglinidae > Lamellibrachia > Lamellibrachia columna. The sequence goes on from OY759263.1 coordinate 12,449,543, forward strand.
TAATAAATAAAATAAAATGTTGAAGAAGAAAAAATATCTAATAAATGTGCAAAAATTATTGGCATATTAAATAGGCTAACATATGTCTTACCTCTATAATTTTTTTATAACTCATTAGTATTATCACATATAGATGATTGTATTGGGAATGGGGATACAAAGGAAACAGATTAATGAAAATTCTGAAAAAAAAGCTGTTCGTATGTTAACTTTTAGTGGATATAATAAACATACTGCGCCACTTTTTAAGCAATTTAATTTGTTAAAGATAGAATATTAATTAAGTTTACAAGAATTATAATTTTTCTTTAAATACATTCATAGAAATGTACTTGTTTATTTATTAAACTGGCAGATTACTCCAAATGATAATATAAATCGTCATGACACCCGGAAATGTAAAAATATACATACTGCCAGAACTAAATATGAATTTGCAAAAAAATTCTTTTAAATAATTTGCCATATATTATAAAGACACTCATGATATAATGAAAAGAAAGTATATACACTCATAGCCTGCGAGGCTTTACAATTTATGCAAAAATGATCTACTTAAAATATTTAAGACACATATACTTCCAACTTGTTATTCATGTCACCAAAATCAGCAATGCTAAAATGGATATTCATAAATGGAGGGAAACTCTAATATTCAAGTACATACACACATTTGATTATATCGGAAGGTAAAAAAAATACTTACTTCCAGATAAAATGCAAACGCTTATATAATTGAGATAGACATGTAATTATAAAGGCCAATACAAACATTTATTTGTCATAACTGGGGTGGCTCCTATTATAGCGACAGTATGTCTTAATGGGAACCAATGACAACTATTTGTTTAAAATGAAAAGGTTTTTATTTTAATTAATTATGGTTTTATCTGCTGGTTTCAAATAAAGATGTATGAACACTTGTATTATTGTATATGTATATATATTTTATTTGTTTAAATGACTGTCCCTAATATGTCAATTGGTTCATTATTTGTTATTTTTTCGGGTTAAAAATAAACTTCTTCTTCTTCTTCTTCTTCTTCTTCTAGTTCAGTGGTATATACGATGACATGCCATGTTCTCCAAGTGCTCTGTAAGGAGTCGACAACATTCACTTCAAGATTTTGATGGCAGTTGATTTCCTTCGGTACATATGTCTAGCTGGTGCTCGATGAGGCTGCTGGGAGGAGCAGGACCGTCACGCTGTAGGTGAATGGACTAATCTACGTCCGCCCAGCAACTGGATTGAGGCCTGAATCTGTGGGCCTCTCTAAAAAGCACACGAAGGTGTTCAGACGTCCTCGCTACTCATCCACCATTCCCGTATGACTTTATCAATCTCATTGACATCTCAACTGGAGCAGTCGGCGACGAAAGCCCTGCAGCAGCAAAACTGTTCGGGTTGTCATTCCTAGACATCAATATTTAATTGGGTGACCAGTTTACCTTACCGTTCAATGCCAGCATAAAGCCTTCACTACATCTGCACAGCTTTCTCAGGAGCCCCTGTTATCTAATCAATAAGACACGCCTTATATCCATGCGTTGCAAAATATTGTGTCTAAAGCAAGCAGGCTGAGAGAGTCGCGCAGAGGCTGGTTGTCTCAACACCCATGGATGTTTCCAATCCAATGCTTGATGCGCTACCGACGCTGACATCCTTGTAATGCTGCTGAGCCAGACCAGTTGCACACACGGTGATGTGTACATGGGGCGAGGCCTGGCTTCCTGTTTCAACGTTCCTGGCATCTTGGAGACGAGCGCAGCTCTTAAGACCTACTTGCTGTTCACCCATGCTGTTTCTTGGTGTGGGCGAGAAGACCGTGCTCCATAAAGTAATGGAAAGTTTGGGGAACATCAGTTATAATGAAGCTCATCAACAAACAAGGAATACATCGCGGTAGCTAGAGAAAGGTTCTTTATCACTCTATCACGCTGTACTAGGAGCGCCAGAGGACGGCAATGAATGTCCAGATATATTAGCTCTAAGGGAGAGACATCGGGAAGTGTAAACTGTCTTCGGAGTTCAGTTTGGAGAAATTGCTCCCGACTACTGCGGCTGCGCGGCAGCATTTCTTCAGCAAATACCACACTCACACTGTGTAGTAATAGAGTGGAAACAACCTGCCTCCCAATGATTGAGGCTGTTCATTCCAAGAGGATGGACAACTGGGTCCTGTTGCAAGCGAATGCAAGTGGGAAGGCATTTGGATCATACAGACGGGGCTGTACTGCACTGCCTTCTGCTCATTCTGCAGTGGACAATCGCCTTCCAATCCATACACCCAGGATGAATCTGCTGAAGCCTTGAAACGATGGGGTTAATAGTTAAACAACTGGTGTCGTATACGCAGTAGTGTAATGTTTTGATAGCATAGCATTTTGTTGAGGCAGATTGTTTGCATTAGTAACGTAACGCTAGATTGAATTCTGTGCTACTCACAAGAAATTAAACGATGGGAATTTTTATCTTTTATTCGTTTTTTTCTTAATATCTGATGTGATTAGAGTCATAAATGGAATAAATGCATGTTATGTTGCACCCAGAATGGCTTAATGGTAATATTTGGATAGGAAATGGTGGAAAACCCTACCCTAAACACCTACCTTTGCCATCAAGCATAAGTGGTTCAGAAGTTACGAAAAAGATTGCCGCCATTTTGGAAGCCATCTTGAATTCTGCATTTAATTTAAGGCGGATTCATGGCGATTTTTAACATGTTACTCTAGACCCTTTCAGGGATCTGTGATGCAAAAATCTGCTTTTTGTATTGAAGTTTTAGGTTTTACCAAAAACTCCTGGTTTATAACTCACCCAGTACATATTTCCGCTGACTGGCTCCACAAAAGGGAGTCCTCATAGTACATTGGACTCTGATATCGCCATGTAGTGCAAACGTTCCTGGTGCCTCCTTCACCTCATCGTCCTTAAACAATAGATACGTCACGAGTAATAACCCATATAACAAAATTGTGTCGCCGTGATAAATGTTCCTCTTTGTTCACCGCTAGGTGAACTGTATAGTAGAACTGCTCCTTATCCCATCGGATGGGTCGTTTGCATGCCCAAGTAATACCACGACGCAAAGACAAGGTCTTGTACAATGGCACCAGTTTGAAGATTGAGGTTTTCCTATATTGACTGGTCAGATAATCAAATAGATAGTGTATCTAATGGATGTGTGGCAAGTTTGTTAAACCATCCTGCAATTGCATTTATGCTTGAGAAGATATAACAGAATTTTTATGATACTCTTCTCCACTTGCTGTCTTGCAGTGAACGATTGCACCTAGACCTGCATCAAGGGATACTACGCACTGTCGTGCAATTCTTCAAACAAGTGGTACACGTAATTTTCAACAAAGTTGACCTACACAATAAACTCAGTCTACAGCAGCGCTTCGTATTGCGCATGCGCTATTTCCGAATGATCAGGAAATGCCCCCATCTTTTCTACGAAACAGTCATGAAAAGCTTTGGACGACCAACTTGCTTCCATACTTCCCTTGTTTCTCTTCTACTCTCCAGCATCATTGCTCAACTCTGCTGTTTGAATATAATATTTGACGAAGCGTTCCTGCTCCGGGGCCGTGTAATGTGCATCTCTTTTGAATTACGCGGTATTTTGAATGAATTCTAACACAGTATGCAAGAATATTAAAATTCTCATTGAAATAATTTGTTTTTTAAGTACGATATATTATCAATATCATCTTAGATAACAAAAATTAAAGACCGAACAATAGGAACATCCCCAGTCTAGATCGTTTGTCAAAATCACATTATCAATAACGTGTTCAGCATTACCCATTTTAGCAGCAGCTGAAACCTAGTATTATATTCAAATGTTTTAAAGCGTTTCTGTTTTGGATTACACCTGCATATATGAATTGGAACATTAGTACTGTGTTAATACGAACACGCCCACTCAGTTGGTACAGCGGCTGTGTGTTTTCTACTTTATCGAAAGTGTTCTACGATATACAGAATTTAATATCGAAAGAGCATAAAACAGTTAGCGGGAGAGACGACTACTAAAGTAAAGGACACGTTGTGGTATTTCTGGACCCTCTCAGGTCAAATTAAATGTATTTGTTCACCAGTGCCTTTGTTTTCTGAGAAACAGGTGATCTACATATAATATATCCAATTAACAAACCTAGGAAACCCTGGAAATGAAAACATTCGCTAACGTAGAAGACTTTCTTTAAGCGAAAGCCTCTTTCCTGCCATTCCAATGTTTTATGACGGGCAGGGAAGTTAACCAGATCTAAGTGAGTTGTCTTTTGATGACAGCTCTATATATAGGAGTTAGGTAGACGCAGTTTCCTGCATGTTATTGCTTCACTGAAAGAAAATATTAAACACCTCTTCGGACAACATAAAAATCCTGCTTTTACTTGGACATGTTATGTAATCCAGTAAGATGAAAGAAATACGTGTGAATATTGAGACATGTTTTTAAAAGATTAGGCAAATATTCCTAGAATGAACTAAAACAGGTTAAACAATAGTTAACATTATTATGATCATATTAACTTTGAGGTTCTTTCACTCCCAAAAAATCTGAAAGATTATCACACCACGTATGAAAAATAACCATTACCAGAAATAGATAGTCAAGCTCCATCTGATCAAGCTACGTGTACTGTTATTATTATTATATATATATATATATATATATATATATATATATATATATATATATATATATATATATATATATATATATATATATATATATATATATATATATATATATATATATATATTCCAAGCATATTCTGGATGAATGACACCTAAAAGCTAAAGGGGAAATTGTGGTGAGCTTCATTAACATACAGTTAGGCATGTAAACACAAGCACCTACGAAGGGATAGCTTACAAGGTCATTAATGCGGGACAACTCACTGACGAATCTTACACGGTGAAGACAGGAAGAATGAACGTCTTCTTTCACCTTTTTTTCTGGATAATGAGAAGGACCACTGAAAATACCAGGCATGATATCCGGTCAACGCTTTGGAGTCATTTGGGTTACTTGGACTTGGCACACGACCTGGCTCTCCTATCACACAGTCATACCAAGACAAGAACACGTAGCTTTTTAACACAGTGTCTTCTCCCAATACATAATATGACAAGCAACATACTGAAATTTGTGGAAGACACAATTGTTTTGAAAGTTTATAAATCATGGCGATAATTTTTTTTTTCAAATCTTGAAAAATTAGTTAAATGGTCTGAAAATGGAAGATACTATTCAAGTATGGGTGATATAAATGCCTACACACAGGACACGGGAATTTAGATGTAACATACAATGAGAGACACTGTTATAGACCGTAAAGGTAAGGACTTAGAAGTTTTGACGATATTAAATGGGTATGAAGATTTGACGATATTGAATGGGTATGAAGATATTTATAGAAACATTTTTTTCTCACGCAGGAAAGATAGTAGAACTAGAGGACATGAGGTAACATTAGTAAAAGATCAGGATAGATTGGATATCAAAATAAAATAACACAAGTTAGATATCAGTTATGTATTGCAAAGTGCCTTAGGAATACAAATGATAGCAAATGCTCCGAAGAACGTACAATTAACTAAGTAACAGTCAAACACTATACAAAATGGTCCAGTAATAATATTTCTCATCGTACAGTCAAAATGTTCGTTTGCTCACTATTTTGTATACAAGGTGACGTTCAGTTCAGTTCTGGTCGTTGACGCTGGTCGAACAGCCATTGTACAGTTTAGTCGGTCTGCCAAGGAAATTCGTGGAAAAGGCATCTTTCATCAGCTGATATTGCGAGAATTCGCCGAATTCGTTTATCCGAAATTTCCCCGCATTCCACGAATGCGGACATCTTCAGTCAACACGGACTTCTGGGATTCGAAGAAACACGGAACAAAAGTTATCTTGAGAAGGGTATCATTGCATTATTGTTTTGTACGTTCTGCTGTTTCTGCTGTTGCTGGTATTTTGCATAAGAATATACAAGTACCGAAACCACAATAACACAATGATAGAAAGCATGAGGAAAGACATATGAATCATGTAAGCAAATATGTTTGTTCTGCTTCTCTTCACACAGGCTTCGCTTGCCAATGGTCCGGTTCCGTGCACCGAATTCGTCCGTCCTCTGACGCCGAAACGAATGGACGCATTGAGACAACTGCCGATAGACAACCTATCATTATCACTAACACATTAAACGACATCCTGGCTGATCCAATCTCGCGGAAACACCTCTTTCCAGAAGGAATTATCGTGAGAGATGGCGAGGTTTTCAATGCACAAGAGAGCAACACGTTTATGATCATGCAACGTTGTACCGCAATGCTTGTTAGCGGAAGTGCGTCATCAATGTCTTTGTCTTTCGGATATACGGTCACGTGCTCCTCTGCCGCCTTTACAACGTCGAATACTACGGCACGAAAGATGATTCGATAATTCTCGCTCACGTCTCGCGTCACCTCCCTTTGGCGCCCGAGATTTCGCGTGAGCGACCAGTAGTATTCAACATGTATGTTGCAGAGGCATGCATGGGAGATGAGTCTAAACGGCGATTTTACGACTTTGCGACCGACAACATAGCCCCGGGGCGACCGTCACCACGTTGTCTGACTTTGTACTCAGTGACCCACCCACTGCCTCTACTAATCCCGAAATTATAATTTCCAGGTGGTTGCAGTTGGTTTAAGTATTTTTTTTATTGCGCAGAATATTTATTTTGTCAATGCATTCTCTATAGGCAATAACGTATTGTATTCTTCGATATTACCTGTAACAAACACAACTAACGTGATTATCGCCCTGTTAGGATAACTTAGGATAAAGTGTTAAGAGTGACGTGCTATTGGGAAAACGGTTCTCTTTTTGAATATTAATGTACATAAAAGTTGTGTTTTATATTTGAGCTAAGCCATCTTATTTTGTTTTAGCACTAGGGCACGTAGTGGACACAATGAGACCGTGACTTATTTCACTGCTGATATGTAAATATAAGAAAATATCATTTTCTATATTGATTCAGAATTCGTTTTTGGATACGTATGTATTCATAAACAACGGAAACTTCCATTTTATGTTTGGCTTCGACCTGCCTTAATTTACGTAGTCAATTTTTGTTTCGTATCCCACCGAAAATTTCAGAATATCCGTAGTATTGTAGTAACACCAACCATGACGTCAGGTTGATCTCGTCACATTTACTCGGACTCGAGCTCTTTGTGGACATGTGACGTAGAAAGTGGACATAGTTACGCTGCAATGTCTTGTTGTGAAATGTTGGAATTCTTCTTCTCATATTCTGCCTAGTTTCAACGTTCTGAGGCAGGCCGGGAGGCGAACGCAAAACTAATAAAGTTATATACTGTGTACTTTTTTGGGGCATAAAAATTGTGTGTCTGAGTAGTACTCTTAAGTGTCTGAGTAGTACTCTTAAGTGCATCCAGACTGTTTACACTAACGATGTGTTGAAAAAGGGACGTGAATGACTAAGGAATGTTGTATCCAATTATTAGTATTTACATGGATGAAGTGTTGATTTGAATATATTCCTATTAGATTATTAAGTATTGTGTTCATCGTGCAGAGCTTAGCATCTGCCCTGCGGCATGCTACTGGTATCCACCCAAATGTTTGGGAGATGAGCCAATAGACGTTGTCAGAGAAATAATCTTTCTCGGGTCAAAGGAAGATTAATTAGAAATCGATATTGAGATCAGAAGGATGCGGTTACTAGGTCAGGTTCAATATCAATGAAGCATAACACCAAGCACAATTCTTCAGCACTAGTGTATCGACCAACCCCCGGGAATACTCCACAAAACGATACAAACAAACATCCAAACTCCAGTTGCCCAAACACTTGTTCGGCCAGAGAATTGTCATTTCCTGGAACGAACTCCCTCAGCATGTGATATGCGCAACCGCAATACCTTCAAGAAAAGACAGGACCGCCCATGGCATGATATGGGAATTACAACAAGCCACTGGGCTTAATTTCGCCCATTACGCCTAAACGTATGTGTGGAAGGGACCACGGTGGCTACAAAGCGTAAATCTGGAAGAACAAAGACATTACAAGCAATGCCAACATTATACTGGTATTTGCAATGGTTTTTCCAGTGGCTACGAATTGGAGTGAATCGTGGACCATCAGAAATATGAAGCAATATTTAATAAACAATTTCGAACTATGGAGCTGGACCGAATGTTGCGAATTCCGTCGCACGTCAAAAATGCAGGCATGTTCTTACCGTGACCGTACGCCCTTGTGAACGGGATAGTTCCGGATATATGGCGATTTGTAAAAAAATGAAGTAATAATAAATAATAATGATAAAAGAAACGACAATATAATTATGGTCTACATGAAGTAAAGGATCCAACCTCCCCGCTAGCATTGTGAATTTGTCTAAAAACAAGATTTACACATATCACAGGATGGCGGATTACACATAGATTAAAAATGTTGGACTTTCGATAAGCCAATGGGTTCCTTGTCAACTTGCCATATGAGCCCTGGGTGGCATTCTTGTTCAATCTTGTTAAATCTGTTCGGATCCTCCAAGCACTTGAAGTAGGTATCAGGTATGCAAACGTATCCGTCGTAGAGACCTTCGCTGAGACGGATAATCGCGTCATAGTCGTCTGGCGTTGCTCGCCGGACCACCACGCGATCCATAGATGTGGCGGCACCTTCTAGGAACGTACAAAATTGTTGTCAATCGTTTTTGTGTGACTGAAGAAGTTTTTATTATTCATATGCATGATTTAAAGCAAAATTTTCTTAAGATTGTACGCTAAAGGTTAACGAAAGTCATGCTTTTGGGTATATGTACCTAGAATAATTACTCAAACAGAACCATTTGTAACTACAATTAAGTATGTCAATATACTTGCCAACAGGATATGGTTGTACTGCTTGCGGCCAAACTCAACTTATGTAACATATTTGACTTTTGTTTCCTAAACTGGTCCTCTTTCTGACAAAAATAACACGTTTGTTTGTTTGTTTGTTTTGGTTTTGAGTTTACCGGCTTCATGTAATACGTCACGCGTAGTCTACGTTGCCCGATTGCCATACAACTGCGCATGCGTTTATCGGTCGCGCTTGTTGGCATGTCAGCCCTCAGTCAACCGGAGAAATGGCCGCAATCTCTCAATTTCAATAACACATTCTACGAACGAATTCCTAGATATTGAACTGAGTTGTACGTTGTTGTAGAAATTCATACGCATATCCCGTTACCTGTCAGCATTGGCATTTGTGTCTAAAAACCTAGAATACTTTATATTTTCATGCATATTTACACACAAATAAGTAACATTTCCATATTCTCTATTTTAATCAAATACTAGGTGTTGTCCAAAGTATCGTATTATTTGAGTACTTCTTTCATTGCCTAACAACTTTATATAAACAAATCCCGTTTTGTTTGGATCCTATCACAAATTCCAGTTTGTGCCTGCCAACCTTGGGTAAGGGTGATTTTGTAGAATAAAGATAAAATAAAGGAATAGTAGATGCTGAGTTAGCATTGACAGGCTATGCAATGTTTAGGAAGGATAGAGGAGAAATAAGGGGAGGTGGAATAATGTTATTTATTAGAGAATATATCCAAACATATGAAACAACACTGAACAGTGAAGCAGATTGTGAGGAAGCAATTTAGTGTAACATATTTTTTAAGAACTCAACAAAAACAACAAGAATTGTGTATCGTAGTCCAAACATAGGACAAGAGGAAGAAACTACAAAAGGCTGTAATGGAGGTGAGCTAGGGGGAATGTGCTATAATGGTTTATTTTAACCATGGCCATATACAATGGAAATCATTAGATAGTGTCGGAGTGACGAACATCTGTTTTTACTTCTTCTAACACAGGATTGTTTCCTTACTCAACATGTCTTGGAACCAACCAGAGGTGGGAATGTGTTAGATTTAATTTAGTTTTCTCAAAATGAATTAGTTGACAATGTTAAAATACACGAGCCTTTGGGTTCAAGTGATCATAACCAGATCCATTGTAATATAAAAGTAAAAACAAGGAATACATATAAAAACAATGGAGGAGGAACTTTAACAAAGGCAACTATAAAAAGAGAGAAAATATCTAGCAAATGTAGATTGGTATAACTTGCTAACGAACAAGACGGCAAAAGAATGCTGGACTTGTTTAAAAGATGAGATTAAGGGCATTACTGAGATTTATTCCATTAAGAAAGCAAGGGGAAAGGTCCAGGAAGAAGTTATTAGAAAATTGCTCACAAACATATGCTGTGGAGGGTATATAAACACACTGGAAATGTAGAAGACTACAAAGAGGCAATAATCCTAGCTACAACTGAAATTAGAAAATCCAAAAGAACCTATGAACAAAGAAGGTAACATAAAACATTACAGCAAGAGTTTCTATGATTATATAAGGAGAAAACAGAACGTTCGAGATAACGTCGGACACTGGAATCCAACAGTGGACATTTTAGAGCAAATTAGTACACCACTTGTAAAAGTGTTTAACTTGTCACTAGAAGAAGGAATAGCTCCTTCAGAATGGAAAGAAAGAAACATTACGCCGCTATTTAAGAAGGGATCGAGGAATAAGTCAGAAAATTACAGACCAGTGATTTTATGATCAGTTGTATGCAAATTACTCGAAACATTTAGTAGAGACGACATGATGGAATTCCTTGTAAAACGTACATTAATAAATATATCTAAACATGGGTTCCTAAACGCAAGGTTATGTCTAACCAATCTTTTCTGTTTTTGGGAAGAAATCACAAAGTGGGTAGATGATGGGCCACCAGTGGATGTTGTCTACTTAGATTTTCAGAAAGTGTTCTCTAAAGTGCCACATCAAAGATTGTTACTTAAACTAAAAGCCCACGGTATGGGTAATGGTGTAATCAACTGGATAGAAAAGTGGCCTACAGCAGAAGACAGAATCATAGTATATGGTGAGATTTCAAATTGGAAATCTGTTTTGAGTGGGGTACAACAGGGTTCAGTATTAGGCCATATACTGTTTTTAACATATATTTATTATATTAAAATTAGTCAGAAAGGTTAAAAATGATATAGATAAAAATTATAGGGTGATCTAGATAAATTAGTTAAATGGTCAGTAAAATGGCAAATGTTATTAAATTTTGGGAAGTATAAATTCATACACATAGGACATGGAAACATGGACGGAGAACATAAAATGGGGGATGCTCTACTAGGTACAATTACACAAGAAAAGGACTTACGTGTAACTAAGTAACTAAGTAAATATTGCTCGTGACGTATCTACTCTTTAAAAAAGCTGAGGTGAAGGATGCACCAGGATTGTTGGCACCCGAAGAGGATATTAGAGTCAAAGGCACTATGAGGACTCCGCGGAGGAAGCCTGTCAACGGTAATATAAATTAAATGAATAATAATCCTGGAGTTTTAGGTAAAACCTAAAAGTGCAATACAAAAAGCTGATATTTGCACCACAAATCAATGAAATAGTCTAGATTAACATACTAAAAATCCCCATGAATCTACCTTGAGCTAAACATACGATTTAACATGGCGTCCAAGATGGCGGCAACTTTTTAATTTGCTATATAACTTCTGAACCACTGATGCTAGAGGGAAAGTGTTGGTGTCCACATTAGAGTTTTCCACCATGTTATATCCAACTAATACCACTAAGATATCCTAGATGCATCAGAACATGCATTTATTCCATTAATTTTTTACTCTAATCTGGGCAAATATTAAGGGGAAAAGCGAATAAAATTCCCATCGTTTAATTACGTGTGAGTAGCACAGCTTTATATATTGCGTTACGTACCAATATATGCAATTTGCCTCAACAAAATGCTATGCTATCAAAACATTATCACTACTGCGTACTCGACACCAGTTAAATGCCTGAGGTAATTGTGCCCCCTGGTCTCTCGCATGAGCGACAGTGGTATTTATATGATGAAATAAGAGTTTCTGCCTCACCAATACCAAGATGTTGTAGCACCACTACCAACTGTGGACAAACCAGAGAAATTATGAACTTATGTCCGGTTGGCAACTTGTGTAAACAAATTGTGTTTGGCATGTAGATAAGTCGAAACAAGATTTGTAAATATTAAGTGTACATAATCAATAGGATGTAGATAAATATATATGATTGTACAATAATACTAGTACATTGATGTATCTGCATTGTTGTAAGTGTTGCAGATGTATATATATTTTGGTATGTATTATCAGGTCTTTCCAATGTGATCACCAAGCCCAAGAATGTAGTTACAACAATTATATGCCATTTGTATGCTGTATTAAACTCTGCAAAATGCCTTGTAACTTTGATTTTAATAATTCTTGTTGTTTGTAATAGTATATGTGATCAAACATTTGCATTTTATTTCACTTGTGATGTTTTGAATACACATTTGAGCTAAGAATTTCTTTGGTTTTTCTTTGTCAACTTTGAAGTAGATTTTCTCCGCTTTGTGTTTTTTGCCCCCATGGTCTTTAAATAAGCATAACTTTGCTATTATTTAAGCTAGAGTCATAATGTGCTGACCTCGGCCCACGTCAATCTCAGCCCACCCATTCCACCAATTTTATGATAAGTGGATTCATGTGAAGTGTAAACTATTTATTGTAAATTAGTTTCTTGGAGTAAGGTATGTGTGAAGAATTGCTGCACGGATGTTGTGATTTTAGGCCTACTAACAACGTCGATCTCGGCCCACCCCATTTTTAGGATGACGTTATTCGTACGGGTTGAGGTGAATGCGTGAATTATTCACACCACTGCTATGGTTAATCGGTTCCGTGGAATTTCGTACACGTGTAATTATATATGAATCACAAAGTAATCATGCCATAATACCAAGTGGTTTATTATGAATAAAAACGTACAAATTGTCAATTATACACATGTACAACCCATCATTACATTCTGTGTGTGTGTGTGTGTGTGTGTGTGTGTGTGTGTGTGTGTGTGTGTGTGTGTGTGTGTGTGTGTGTGTGTGTGTGTGTGTGTGTGTGTGTGTGTGTGTGTGTGTGTGTGTGTGTGTGTGTGTGTGTGTGTGTGTGTGTGTGTGTGTGTGTGTGTGTGTGTGTGTGTGTGTGTGTGTGTGTGTGTGTGTGTTTGGCATGTAGATAAGTCGAAACAAGATTTGTAAATATTAAGTGTACATAATCAATAGGATGTAGATAAATATATATAATTGTACAATAATACTAGTACATTGATGTATCTGCATTGTTGTAAGTGTTGCAGATGTATATATATTTTGGTATGTATTATCAGGTCTTTCCAATGTGATCACCAAGCCCAAGAATGTAGTTACAACAATTATATGCCATTTGTATGCTGTATTAAACTCTGCAAAATGCCTTGTAACTTTGATTTTAATAATTCTTGTTGTTTGTAATAGTATATGTGATCAAACATTTGCATTTTGTTTCACTTGTGATGTTTTGAATACACATTTGAGCTAAGAATTTCTTTGGTTTTTCTTTGTCAACTTTGAAGTAGATTTTCTCCGCTTTGTGTTTTTTGCCCCCATGGTCTTTAAATAAGCATAACTTTGCTATTATTTAAGCTAGAGTCATAATGTGCTGACCTCGGCCCACGTCAATCTCAGCCCACCCATTCCACCAATTTTATGATACGTGGATTCATGTGAAGTGTAAACTATTTATTGTAAATTAGTTTCTTGGAGTAAGGTATGTGTGAAGAATTGCTGCACGGATGTTGTGATTTTAGGCCTACTAACAACGTCGATCTCGGCCCACCCCATTTTTAGGATGACGTTATTCGTACGGGTTGAGGTGAATGCGTGAATTATTCACACCACTGCTATGGTTAATCGGTTCCGTGGAATTTCGTACACGTGTAATTATATATGAATCACAAAGTAATCATGCCATAATACCAAGTGGTTTATTATGAATAAAAACGTACAAATTGTCAATTATACACATGTACAACCCATCATTACATTCTGTATGTGTGTGTGTGTGTGTGTGTGTGTGTGTGTGTGTGTGTGTGTGTGTGTGTGTGTGTGTGTGTGTGTGTGTGTGTGTGTGTGTGTGTGTGTGTGTGTGTGTGTGTGTGTGTGTGTGTGTGTGTGTGTGTGTGTGTGTGTGTGTGTGTGTGTGTGTGTGTGTGTGTGTGTGTGTGTGTGTGTGTGTGTGTGTGTGTGTTTGGCATGTAGATAAGTCGAAACAAGATTTGTAAATATTAAGTGTACATAATCAATAGGATGTAGATAAATATATATAATTGTACAATAATACTAGTACATTGATGTATCTGCATTGTTGTAAGTGTTGCAGATGTATATATATTTTGGTATGTATTATCAGGTCTTTCCAATGTGATCACCAAGCCCAAGAATGTAGTTACAACAATTATATGCCATTTGTATGCTGTATTAAACTCTGCAAAATGCCTTGTAACTTTGATTTTAATAATTCTTGTTGTTTGTAATAGTATATGTGATCAAACATTTGCATTTTGTTTCACTTGTGATGTTTTGAATACACATTTGAGCTAAGAATTTCTTTGGTTTTTCTTTGTCAACTTTGAAGTAGATTTTCTCCGCTTTGTGTTTTTTGCCCCCATGGTCTTTAAATAAGCATAACTTTGCTATTATTTAAGCTAGAGTCATAATGTGCTGACCTCGGCCCACGTCAATCTCAGCCCACCCATTCCACCAATTTTATGATAAGTGGATTCATGTGAAGTGTAAACTATTTATTGTAAATTAGTTTCTTGGAGTAAGGTATGTGTGAAGAATTGCTGCACGGATGTTGTGATTTTAGGCCTACTAACAACGTCGATCTCGGCCCACCCCATTTTTAGGATGACGTTATTCGTACGGGTTGAGATGAATGCGTGAATTATTCACACCACTGCTATGGTTAATCGGTTCCGTGGAATTTCGTACACGTGTAATTATATAGGAATCACAACGTAATCATGCCATAATACCAAGTGGTTTATTATGAATAAAAACGTACAAATTGTCAATTATACACATGTACAACCCATCATTACATTCTGTGTGTGTGTGTGTGTGTGTGTGTGTGTGTGTGTGTGTGTGTGTGTGTGTGTGTGTGTGTGTATATATATATATATATATATATATATATATATATATATATATATATATATATTATATTCGGTATATATTGTTCACACACGCTTCACAAATGTCATATCTGATAATACCAAAAAACACTGCTAAAAAACTATCAACTACTGCAGAACAACTGCACAAAATGCGATAAAGTTCACTAAATATACACTCAGTACTGCAGAGAATGTTAATGACGATGAACCCACTCGGTGTCTACACGCTAACTCGTGGGCCGTAGAGACGGGCACATGCTCTGAGGAGTTCGATGGCAGAGCGGTCGCCACCCTCATACTCTTCCCAGTACCCAAAGATCCTTCGCTGCAAGTCGACGAAGACCTTCCTCTGGTGCCTCCGCAACTTTCCCTCGGACTCCAGCCGCACCTGGACAGGGATCATTCTTGACTAGTCGTGCAGCAATGCCACCAGCATGTACAAGTTCATGCCAGCACGACCCCTGGCGTTGAGGCGAGTATGCCAGCCCTCGATGTCGTTATTCGTGCGCACGGACTGGAAGTACACACTCCAACAAGCTGGTGGCCAGACGTTGCTCTCGATCCAGGTGCGGCCGACGTACTGTAGAAGCGGAGTCAGCGCGGCTGTTGCTTCCTGTTCCAATCGTCGGAAGATAGGTGTGATGTGTTGTGCTGGCAGAAAGCACAACGCCATAACCTTCCGCAGGAACTTGAAGGTACCGTCGTCACTGGCGTACGCAACTTGCAGTCCGCAATCCTGGATGCGCCTCCAGATGGCCTGGGTGAAATGGAAGGCGCTTCCCTTCAACTCCACGGCCGGAAAGACGACACGTGCAGCGCGCCACGTAGCTTCCTCGAAATCAAGGACCATTCGTTTAATCCGGCGATGTGGCAGCATGGCACACAGTTCTCTGAACACCGCTGTATAATCAGTCTTGCGGCGGCGTGACATGACGCACATTGCAAGTGGAAGTTGCTTCGTGCAGCCATCATGGCGAACAAACGCGTTGACCGTGAACAGCTGATAAAACGGCTACCGCACGACGTAGAAGGTTGCGTCCACGTACCATGTCCTCGCCTATTTCAAAAGATCCAACTGGCCCCATCGACGTGGATGTCCCGGCGAAGAAATTCATCTGGGATGTGGTTGTTGTTCAGTTGGAATGCCAAGTCCTGCGGATGCTGCGGGCGATTCCGACGACGGTGGTAGTTTGCATTGGCGGCGATTCTTTCCAGGGCTGGTAGTGCTGGACATGGCTGTGTGTCCGTGACGTACTCAGACACCAGATCACCGACAATCTCCCCAGCTGATCTAAAAGGATGTTCGTCTGCTTGTTTCTTGGACCCGTGGGAAATTGCCGCAACAATATCCTCGCCAAGACTCGGTTGGTGGACGTGTTCTCTCATTCCTGGCAAGAAAGTCACTCCTTCTTGGCGGATGGTGGCTGGATAGTTCACTGTCTTCGATCGAAGTGTACAACGCCAGGTAGTACACCGTCTTGTACGTCGTTTGACTGTATAGGAATACCCTACCGTGTCGAAAAGTTTATCTCTTCCTCTGATCGATGTCTCATTGACGATCTTGTAGTTCACGACATTGGCACGGGCACTCACATCCACTGGATTTGGGTCGGCGATTGATGATTCCTGGAGATCGTCTGGTCTTGGTGGCGCTGGGAAATCAAGATCCACAAAGACGCCATCAGTGTCCATTGGAACGGGCGTGGCTGACCGATCCCCTGATGATGGAGTGTTTGGTGGCACGACGTACGTCACGTTCAGTGGCGGAGTTGGCGATATGGGTGGAGTCGGCGATCTGGTTCGAGTTGGCGATCTGGATGGAGATGGCAATCTCACACACACGCACGCACGCACGCACGCACGCACGCACGCACGCACGCACGCACGCACGCACGCACGCACGCACGCACGCACGCACGCACGCACGCACGCACACACACACACACACACACACACACACACACACAGTTATTGGTGTTGTGAATCCGAGCTCAGAGGCGCTACATACAAGAATCATTAAGCAAAATCGTGAACAGGGACGGGCGAGAGTCACACAGGTTTTATTATGTCAATCAATATATGACGAAAGTAACTCAATATTACCTTCTACCATCAGTTGGTATGTGGTGGCATCTATTCTGGTTCCACATCTTATGTGGCACCACTTCTCGCACGATTCGCACTGTACGGCTTTGGAATTTGTCTGTACTCTTCTGTGGCATTCTACGCAAGGGTGTAACGGCGGCATTGCTAATGAGTTGTGAATAGCCTTTCTACTACAGTAACACACTATTTATAGAAACATAACACTCGCACCAAGCCATGATTGGCTACCGTAATCATCTACTCAGTCACACCCCGTTTAACGTTCTGATTGGCTATCATGAACACCTAGAAAAGTTTAAGCTCATGTCTGGAAATTCCCGTGACGGTTTTGGCGGATTCTAGAAACGGTGTTTACATTCCAAGAAAATGCAGTTAGATCACCAAATTAATGCAAGACAAAAAGACAATGCAGCTTTCCCAACAAAATTAAACAAAATCACACATCTATTCCATATTTGTTGTAAAAACCTACTGCAGCATTATTTACTGTAGGTCCCTATATTATTGGTGGTATTTGCAGTGTGAGTACATTGAAAAATGTACTTAAGAACAAGTACTTTTGGTGGATCCATTTGTATAACGCAATAGGGAGTCGGGAACGGGTTATAAAATTATATGTGGATATTATTGTTTGCGAGGGAGGCACTCTGAGTATTGTGAGAGGATATTTTTAAATTGTCTTCAAGATGTATTCATTGGACTGCTCACTGGTGCATCTGTACCTCACTGGTGCATCTGTACCTCACTGGTGCATCTGTACCTCACTGGTGCATCTGTACCTCACTGGTGCATCTGTACCTCAAAGGTTAATCAGGATTCAGGGCTGGTGTTATTTACCTCTACCTAAATTACCAGTTAGATACTGCAGATGTCTGAAGCTTTTTGTATTACATTCAACTTGTTCAAAAGGGGACCAGTCTCCGGGTGTAAAATATTTCCCTTTTGAAAACATTTATATACACAAATTCAGGTTTTAATTACAGCCTGGGTGCAGTAAACAAGCAGACCGTATAACGGCTATGCCGTTATTCAAACAAAGACTTGCTCAATGAAAAAATGCTGAATCAGCAAGCCGATTACTATATAGCCTGCATAGTTTCTTATCATACACAAATCAAAGACAAAAAAAGGAAATAATATGTAAGTAATTAATCCAAGCTGATTGATAATGCCTCTGCCGACTCCACACGTTGTTACCACACACAAATCAAAGACAAACAACACAAACACATCTGTTCAATGAAACCATGCTAGAGCAGCATACCAATTACTATGGCCTTCACACTTTCTTAACAGACACAAATCTAAGAGAAATAACATGAAAGGATCTACTCATTGAACCAATGCACGGGCACTAAGCCGATGACTAATGCCTTTGCCGACTCCACACGTTCTTACCACACACAAATCAAAGACAAACAACACAAACATATGTGCTCAACGAAACAATGCCAGAGCAGCAGGGAAATGACTAAGGCCTCAACACATTTGTACTCCACACAAATCAAAGACACATCGCATGAAAGGATCTGCTCAACGAAACAATGCAAGAGCACCAAGCTGATTACTATAGGGCCTTTGACTTTATTAAAAATGGTTTTGATTATTCTAATTCAATTTTAAATGCCTATAAAATAAGTTCCAGTTAATTTACTATAAGAATGACGACTGTGCGAATAACTTCATTAAAATATGTGGGCCGATCGACATGGGCCGACGTCGACGTGAGCCGACATCGACGTGAGCCGACATCGACGTGAGCCGACATCGACGTGAGCCGACATCGACGTGGGCCGACATCGACGTGAGCCGACATCGACGTGGGCCGACACCGACGTGAGCCGACATCGACGTGGTGAAGCGTAAAAACAGGTAAACATCCGTGTAACATTTTATTTCTTTGTAAATAATATACATATATCTTTACACATATCCCCCAACACCACGAACAACGGGGGAACAACTATCTAATCAGCAACTAAATAGGTGGGCCGGGCAATAGGTAGGCCGACATCGACGTGGGCCGAGGTCAACACGGGCCGAGATCGCCAGGGGCCGAGATCAACGTGAGTCCCGACTTAGACAGTCAAACTCGCAGTAAACCTGAGACTGAGTCGGATTCCATCTCCGAACCAGGAAGCGAGCCACACTCGTCAACAAAGCGACCGAGAATGGAGAGCAGTGAGGCAGATGAAACTAATAAACAAGGTTTGTGTGTTGTGTGTTAAACAATTGTATTTCTATTATTAATATATTTTATTTATTGTTAAATTTTATTTGTCAGCATCATGAGCTATTGCTTGTAAATGACTCAAGTTTATGGTAGGTATATATTAAAAAAAAAAAATCAAAATTGTTTTATAATCATTTAAACACTTCCGTCTGATAAAGTATGTTATGCGGTTTATCATCCTTTTTGAATTTTTTCAATATCTTTATTATTTGCGAAGTTATTCCACTTTTTGGCTTAAAAAAAGGGTCTATTTTGTTTTATGGAATTGAGTCCATTTCTTGTGACCGGTCTGTTTGTTGCACTGCCACTGAATGCAGGAGAACATGGCATAATGTGTACTAAAGAAGATATTGAGGTGGAATAAAAAGTTAGAGGACCTTGAAATGTTGACCTAATAACGTGTGACCTTGACATGACCTACTTATTTGACCTTGACCTATAATGACCTATATATGTTGAAAAATTGCCAAATTAAGTAATTATGTATGACATGTGGTATCAGGGAGGGGTGTAAGGGAGAATTTATGTACACATTGATCTTAATTCCCAATAATGACCTAGTTTATTACAACTTGACCTTTGACCCATTTACATGTCTTGATGGCCTATTTAGTTTTTAATTAAGTCTGTATTGGAATGCTATCAAGTCAATAGAGGCCGTAATTGTTGACCATAATATTGACCTTAGTGACCTGATTATTTGACCTCCATTGACCTTTGACCGGTTTATGTTGATAAATGACCTGTTTCAGTCATAAGTAATTGTGCACGACAGTGTTGTTTTTAAAATTTACTGAGACATGTTAAGAAGAAATGGTGTACATAATTGACTTTACTACAGTATGACATTTTGATTACATAATTTATTGTAATGTGACACTTGCATAATAACAGGTATTATTAGCCTAACTATTTATAAAAAAGTGACACAAGAAGCTGGCAAATTCATAGAATTTGTATTGTTTACTGTATAATTATAAAGAACAATATATTCTTGCATAGTGAAATAAAAAAAAAAATCCACACTCTCCTTCCATAAAATAAACGCAATTTATTAATTTTTGAGAGCTTTGGAATTTTCTGCATGCATAATGCAACAATATTTATAGTTAACTGTGTCAAAACTGGTTCACAGTACACTGCATGTTCGGCACATAAAGTTCACTGTTTCGTGAAATGATGTCCTGCACTTCAACATGAAATAATGTTTACATACTGTTTACAGTAGCTGATAAGGAGACATGGAAAAGGACAAAACACAAAGAAATGCAGCAGTACAAGAAATAGTTGGCTTCACCCCGTTACAATGGAAGTAACTATAAGGAAGAAGGCTCAGTACAGCAATATTCACAGTTCACTGTTTGATAAATCCACGCCAGTGTATGTGCACTACCATGTAATTTTTACATGGTAGTGCTGGCTTAGTACAGAAATATTCATATTTCAATGTCTCAAATTAATGTCATGCATTTCAACATGAAGTAGTGTTTATAATGTTCACATTATACTGTCGGCTAAGTGTACACATACTCAGAGTTCACTATTTCGTAAATCCATGCATGTGTAATGTGTCAATGTCCATTGTAGACTCGGTGTACATATATTCACCATTTCTACACAGTCTTCACAAGCTTTGTCTGTCTTCTGCTGTGTGTAGTAGGGTCTGCAAGCTTTGCTTGGTCCATTCCTCTATATTATCCAGTGAAATCCGTGAAAGGTGTAGTGTGTCTTCAAACATGCAGTGGAATCCTTAAACATGAAATACAAATAAGAAATATATAAAGATTATTAAGATATGTACAATGTTTGATGCAAAAAGATAATGTTGTTTTACTACTGTTAATTATAATAACAGTTTCCTTCACAGTATTCCAAGTCACATAAGAATCTGTTATATTGTGTATGTTAACTAAGTAACACAGTTGTGTGCGACATTAAAACAAAATTTTACAATTGTGTTATTTAATGCAGAATTCGAATTTATGCCATTCCATAATTTTTTTAGCTTAAAACAGTCTGCTGAAGAAGACTGCGAGATGCAGTCGAAATATCCAGAACAAACTTCAAGTTTCTTGAGAGGTAATTATGATTAATAAGTCTGATTTAACTTAATTTATTTCCCAATGAAACAATATAAGAAAAGGACATCCAAAATAACATAGGCTACATGAATATATATATATATATATATATATATATATATATATATATATATATATATATATATATATATATATATATATATATATATATATATATATATATAATGTGGCGTGGATTTAAATTGTTAAATATCACAACGTCTGGTGCAGCCGAAGTCGCGTGAATACCGGAAGTCACAAATATAATTTTAAAACTATGAAACTATTTCATTTTAACGAGCGCTACAATAAAAATAATGAGCGACATGCAACAACTGCACATTTATAATTACTATGTTTACATTAAATTCATCAGATGGCAGTTTGAAATAGTTCGATTCCGTGGATTTTTTAATAGCTGTCAACCACATGGCAGTGGCAAAGTGCGCTGTGCGGACGGCGCTCCCAGCCCTGACGAAGTCTAAGACCCATCCAATATAGCTTTGTAAAACCATAAAACTATCACTTAATTTTACTAACAAACTATAACAATTGTGCACTTTTATTACTAGTCCACAAATAAAGTTATCAACAGTATTTTGCATGGCGCGCACACCAGACACGATGAATGAGGGCGCTGGCGCCGCCTGGAGCTGTGCTATGAACGCCAACGCCGGCAGCGCTACCTAAATTTGAGCGTGGCATGCCTGTTTTTCAAACTCGACTTACTTTTTTTGCACATCGGACAATAGTCATAATATACATATCATTATAAAGCTAATATACTAAAGTATCCGTAAATCCGGACAATGTTTCTGTAGACTTATTATTTACCATTATTTTAGCTATATTACGAAACATCAAAGTTCACAAACGCTTACCTCGGTGAAAATCTCTTCAGACAGGCCCGCCAAATTCTGTATAGCGTCTACAACTATTCATTGGTTGATATATGTGTCGGTTAAGGTCAGTCGTTTGGTTACGTAGTTGTACGAAGCGATCTACCGCGACCCCCAAAACCAGGTCAAGCCAAAGTTCAAGTAACAAAAATTGATGCGTAAAAGTCCACCCCGGCGTCGGCGGTGGCGCACCAAGCGGAATGTAATGGTTCTTCAAATAGCAAGATTGGAAGTGATAAAAAATCTAATACTATCAGAAGACTAAATTAATTAAAATTTTAAGTGATGAAAGATCTAATACAACCAGAAGACTAAATTAATTAGAATCAATATTTTACGGTTTCTTTATTCTAATGTCTTAAATTACCAAAACAATGAAAACATCACTCATCTCATTCCATCAGAGTTATAACTTTCTATTGCATAATTATTTATACTTGTTTTGTGTTTTATTGTAGAAAATTTGATCGTGGATGAAGTCACCAAGGCAATGCAGAGAATGGATGCCGAAAACATGCCATCTGATGAGTCTGGGCATTTCATTTGCAAATGCAAGCACAATGATGGTGTACCATGCTCGACACTGTTCTGTCGCGACTTGTTGATGGAAACTCGCCTGCAGTATATCGATCTTTCATCAACTGAAAAGGACATTGCTATTCTGGCAAAGATAGCCTGTGGCGCACACATGTCGGCAGACACAGAAAACAGAAGAGTGCCCAGACCAAGCGGCAGAGAAACCGCACTGACTTCTACCACCACGGCAAGTTAATTTGTCGGGACACTTTCATGTTCTTGCATGGAATTTGTAAGGACAAATTGACTGCTCTGTTAAAGCACTATCGTTTAAATGGAGTCAGTCCCAGGGTCCATAAACTGACAAAGAAGCTGCCTAAGAATGCTCTTACCTTTGATGAAACAAAATATGTGGTAACATTCGTCGTGAACTATTCAGAGACGCACGCCATGTCTTTACCAGGTCGTGTACCTGGATATGCCAGGGACGACCTGAAGTTACTACCATCTAACTGCTCAAAGAAGATGGTGTATGAAAACTATGTTGACGCATGTAAACCAGTTAATGCTCGAGCTTGCTCACTTGTACTATTTCGGCATTTGTGGAGGCAACTAGTGCCATTTGTGGTTGTCTTGAGGCCGAAAACGGATTTGTGCTGGTTTTGCCAGAAGAATGTAACTATGATTTCGAGGGCCACAAATGTGTCTGATGAAGTCAAGGGTGAGGCATTCCTCAAAGCCCAAGATCACTTGGCCACAGCTAAGACTGAAAGAGAGTTTTATCACAGTGTGTGTTCTCAGGCAAAACACGATGCAGAAGGTGTGAAGCAATTGGTAAAAAAGCAGCCAGTGACATTTGAAGGGTTAGGGCACTACTCTATGGATTTTGCTCAACAAGTCCATTTCCCCAGCAATCCCTTACAACCAGGTCCGATTTACTTTAAAACGCCAAGAAAGTGTGGCATTTTTGGAATAATGTGCGATGCCATTCCCTGCCAGGTTAATTTCTTGATCGACGAGTCGGTGCAATGTGGGAAAGGTGCCAATACTGTGATCAGTCTCCTTCATTACTTTTTTGAAAACTATGGTATGGGAGAAAAACATCTGCATGCTGTCAACTGTAGTGGTCAAAATAAAAACACCTACTTTCTGTGGTATTTGATGTGGAGATGTCTGACAGGTCGCCATGTTTCTGCTACTCTGAGTTTTCTCTTAATACCAAATTTAGCCCAGACTGGGCATTTGGTTTATTCAAGAGAAAATTCCGGATATCAGAAGTGAACTGCTTGTCAGACATATCAGAGGTTGTGCGAACCAGCTCCAAGGTTAATGTGGCTCAGCTTTGCGGTAATGAACAGGGAGAAGTGTTTGTCCCTATTTACAATTTCTCGTCATTTTTGGCAAAGTATTTCAAAAGGTTTGATAAAATCAAGAGGTTTCATTATTTCAAGTTCACAGCTTCAACAACTGTTACACATAAACAGTATAGTAATACTGAAGAACTCAAATGTAACCTGCAAAGCAGACAACCCGACACCTAGATGTTAGTTAAATGCCTGAGGTAATTGTGACCCCTGGTCTCTCGCATGAGCGACAGTGGTATTTACATGATGAAATAAGAGTTTCTGCCTCACCAATACCAAGATGTTGTAGCACCACTACCAGCAGTGGACAAACCAAAGAAATTATGAACTTATGTCCGGTTGGCAACTTGTGTAAACAAATTGTGTTAGGCATGTAGATAAGTCGATACAAGATTTGTAAATATTAGGTGTACATAATCAATAGGATGTAGATAAATTTATGTAATTGTACAATAATACTAGTACATTGATGTATCTGCATTGTTGTAAGTGTTGCAGATGTATATATATTTTGGTATGTATTATCAGGTCATTCCAATGTGATCACCAAGCCCAAGAATGTAGTTACAACAATTATATGCCATTTGTAAGCTGTATTAAACTCTGCAAAATGCCTTGTAACTTTGATTTTAATAATTCATGTTGTTTATAATAGTATGTGATCAAACATTTGCATTTTGTTTCACTTGTGATGTTTTGAATACACATTTGAGCTATGAATTTCTTTGGTTTTTCTTTGTCAACTTTGAAGTAGATTTTCTCCACTTTGTGTTTTTTGCCCCCATGGTCTTTAAATAAGCATAACTTTGCTATTATTTAAGCTAGAGTCATAATTTAAACACTTCTGGAATCTGTAATAACAGTGCTTTCAGAAAGACTTAACACCAAAATGAAACATTTGGTACTTAAGCCCGATTTCCCCAGATCGCGTCACATATATATATGGAAAAGTATATTTATAATGTTAATTATTATTGCAACGTGTTTATTGCACAAACAAAATTGAAGGTGTATTGAAACATTAGAGACACAACAGACACGTGTATATATATATATATAGGGTTGAATAAAACCAAATGAATTTATTGTCCAAATACATACGTTACATATGAAAACATGCCACCAATATAACATTGACAATATCACTGATTTGATAGGTAGCAAACTATTTTATAAGAGTTGGGGCTCTGAAAAGAGCTGTTTGCTTTGTTGCTAAAACATGCCGGGAACATAACATTGACAATATCACTTATTTGATAGGTAGCAAACTCTTATAAGAGTTGGGGCTCTTCGTGGTAGTCCTCTAGGTGCCCTGGTGCAATGTCTACAAAACTCCAAAATACATTAGGCATATATAATCAATAAAAGTTAACGAATCTGAATTACAGATAGACAGCAAGAAATCCCCACATGCAATGGCACAACCCAGTTAAGCAAAAATTGAAGTAATAACAGTTAATGAAACTGAATTCCACACATGCAATTCATTTAAGCAAAAATAGAAGAAATATTGAGAAAATTAATAATTAATTGGAAGAATTGTGCCGTTGCCGAGCTGCCTGGTTGTTTGGAACCCTCGCTTCTTGCACCTGTGGAAGAGAAAACAGAGCAGCAGAAATTGGTCTTGGTACATTTGTCAGACCCGGAATAACTTCACTGACCCCTGGTCTAACTATACCCATCCCTACACTGACTGCTGGCCCAACTGCACTGACTGTTGCTCTAAATAAACCGACTGCTGGCCTAACTAAACTGACCGGTGGCCAAACTAAACCGACTGCGGGCCTAATTAAACTGACTGCTGGCCTAACTAAACTGACATGCTGGCCTAACTGCACTGACTGCTGGCCTAACTAAACCTAAACTGACTGGTGGCCTAACTAAACTGACTGGTGGCCAAACTAAACTGACTGCGGGCTTAATTAAACTGATTGCTGGCCTAACTAAACTGACATGATGGCCTAACTACACTGACTGCTGGCCTAACTAAACCTAAACTGACTGGTGGCCTAACTAGGTACACTGATTGCTGGCCTAATTAAACTGACTGCTGGGCTAACTACACGGACTGCTGGACTGCCTGGTGGCCTAATCAATTTCCTTGATTGCTTGGGTGATCGAGCTACTGCCAACTTTTCAAGTTTGAAGGCCAAAATCTGAGCGTTTTCCGAGGCTACCTCACTTATAGTCAATCCCCAATTGGTTTGCATACATCTATTCCTCCCACCCCATCTTTCTCTAGCATTACGTGGAATTTTGACCTGAGGCTGGTATGGATCATCCATGCTAAATGCAGGAAATGTCAACTCGGTGCAGCTGGTTTCTGAGAATCATGTAAGAGTTTAAGTAACTCACCCTTCTTAGCCTGAAGTTCTTGTAATTTAGTTGCTTGGTGGGACCTTTGCAATAAAGACTTTATACCACTGAAAATATTACCTCGACCACGTGTATTACAGATTGTGGGGAACAGTGCAGAGAAACCAGGAGGAATTTTCGATACAGTTGTAAAACACAATTCCAACAATTTCAAGCGATGATGACATTTCTTTGTGGTTGCTAACACAGCATGTAAATGTAAAAAAAATATGGCTGTCTCTTATGAATAAAACTTAAGCAAAACTTTTCATGTGCACAGTTGGAGTTATTACAAGGCATTTTTTATACTGAAGTTCAGGGGCCTGGTGATACCATCAAAAGATGAAAAGTGGCCCAAAGCATAAGCTTAGCAACATTGCACTAAAAGCGAGATAAAAACAAGGATGTATGAATAAAAACATATACGACAAACGAAAAAAAAAAGAAAAAAGTAAAAAAAAAATATTTATCTATCTATCTGGTGGTCACGGTAACCAGGAGATAACGCTACGCCCTACAAGTATGTTCGCCATCGTAATTTCTAAGTGCATTCTGTGTACCTCTGATATCTCACCATTACTAATAGCCACCATACCTATCCTGCCCTCATTTGTGAAGTCACAATAAGTTAAAATACAAGTTTGCAAAAGGTGTTGCATTCAAATCGTGTTTTATGTCATACCCACAAATAACACCAAACTTTTCCAAACATTTTAGATTTTCATCACTTCCAATTATGATAATTCCTGTTTAGGTTTACATCACCCCGCTGAAACATGAGAACCGAGTCTAAATTTTGTTCCAAAATTATCTCTTCCAATCACAATTTGTGAATTGATCCTTCGCACCCTTTCGTAAATAATGACGGTCAATCAAATGACACCTGTTTGTAATTTGGCGTAAATTGACAGATTTTAATGATTTATCAATGTCCCCATGAGTAAGTATACTAGTGGGATTTTCTGCTATGTAAATTTGACTTGGTGCTGTTTTTCCAGTCATTCTAGCCTGATCAGGGCTGCGATGGGTGAAATAGTAACTTTTGTCCATGTTAAAAAATATCCCAATTATCCAAGTCATCCTCTTGTAGAACAAGTTTTAATTTCCAACCACACTTCATACGGGGATGACAATTCCTACTAATTTCCTAGTGGCTAAATAGACACTGGACATGGAATCAGGTCTAAGTAATTGGTAGGCATTTTGATATAAATAGCATGCATTACAGTGTTTGAGTTTTCCATTTACGCCATCGTGATGTGTGCTGAGTATAAAAATTTACACACTGTTTAGAATTTCCCAGACTAGTTAAACAATTTGGACAATCTGTAAATTTTTTTAATAGTTCTGTGATTATGCAGCAACACTCATTTCTACACACAGATGTGAGAGAAGCACATGGCACATGTAAAATTACTGCAGTTTTTGCTCCCAAATTTTTCGAAATCGTCAGGCTTTATGGTTTCAAAATTATCATAAATTCTGTGAAATTGTTTGCCATCTCTCCTAATAACATTCAAGACAAATAAACTGTCATCATCAAGTTTAACACTTACATGCTTACTATGTCTGATATGTATATGTTTATCAAACAAATTCTTATCCAAGAAACGTTTTGTAGGAATGCCAGTGTGTACCGTACCAGTCCGAACATAATTAAAATATTTCAGCCAATTGTGGAATGTAGGCTCATTAATTTTTTTTTTTATTTCTGCAATTGCATTTTGATCCCGCCCGCCCGCCCGCCCGCCCGCCCGCCCGCCCGCCCGCCCGCCCGCCCGCCCGCCCGCCCGCCCGCCCGCCCGCCCGCCCGCCCGCCCGCCCGCCCGCCCGCCCGCCCGCCCGCCCGCCCGCCCGCCCGCCCGCCCGCCCGCCCGCCCGCCCGCCCGCCCGCCCGCCCGCCCGCCCGCCCGCCCGCCCGCCCGCCCGCCCGCCCGCCCGCCCGCCCGCCCGCCCGCCCGCCCGCCCGCCCGCCCGCCCGCCCGCCCGCCCGCCCGCCCGCCCGCCCGCCCGCCCGCCCGCCCGCCCGCCCGCCCGCTTTTGGCAAGTATATTGATATTCTTAATTGTACTTGCAAATGGTTTCCGTTTAGCGTGCAATCTTAAGAAAATGTTGCTTTAAATCATGTATATGCATAATAAAAACTTTTTTCAGTAACACAAAAACGGTTTACAAGTTCCTAGAAGGTGTCACCACATCCATGGATCGCGTCGTGGTTCGGCGAGCAACGCCAGACGACTATGACGCGATAGTCCATCTCAGCGAAGGTCTCTACGACGGGTTCGCTTACGTACCTGATATCTACTTCAAGTGCTTGGAGGATCCGAACAGATGCATGCAAGTGGCGGAGTGGAACGGGAAAGTCGTGAGTATGCAATCGAACACACTTGTAGGAAATGGCTTACAATAACTTTTTATTGATGGTACTACTAATGGTAAGGGTTTTATAGATAAATATGTGCAACAGTATACATTCCCAGAAACCCCTCATCGAGACGGAAATGCTGTTCTAATCTTCTAAGTGTTACAGACAGGATTTATGGCAATAAACAACGTGTTTCGCGAGAATTTACATTCATGCATGCAAAACCACACGAATGCATCAATACACAAACTCACACTAACGCGTTTACACGCAAGTAGTTATAGTGTCGGAATGACCAAGTAAAAGAGTGGCCCAGTAGGGAGTGGCCCATTGACTTCCGGTCTCAGAGCCTTCTGGGTAGCCTAAGCGCCCCCTAGCGGTGACCTATATCCACCTAGAGCGCCCCCTAGCGACTGGACGTAACCCTAACGGTCGTAACCCCACACCCCTGGCGACTGAATTTAATTTTAAATTTATTTTTAATTTAATTTTTTTTTTTTATTAATTTTTTTTTAATTTATTTATTTATTTTTTTTTTTTATTACAATTTTTATTTAAATTTAAATTTTTATTTTTATTTTAACTGCGCGCAGCCTCACAACCTTCTGGGTAGCCCGAGCGCCCCCTGGCCCGTAACCCTATCCGTAACCCTAGAGCGCCCCCTAGCGACTGGAGCTAACCCTAACCGTCTAGAGCGCCCCCTGGCGACTGAATTGAATTTTAATTTTAATTTTAATTTTAATTTTAATTTTAATTTTAATTTTAATTTTAATTTTAATTTTTTATTTTTATTTTTATTTTTATTTTATTGATTGTTTTTTTTTTTTTTTTTTTTTTCTTGACATACCGACATACAGCTGAAGTAAGCTATAAACGTGTCAGGACACATAACTCCTACAGTTTACCCATAATTCCTACAGTTTACCCATAATTCCCCTATTCAATAAGAGTACAAGCAAATGTTATTAAATATTGTCGCGAGCTTAGGGGTGTCTCCACCTCGCCAGAGGCTCAATCGATGTACTACTACTGCTACTGCGACGAGCGATAATACAGTCTACCTTATCGCAGCTGTTTAAGCCAATCAAATACGCGGCAATCGTTAGCTACTAGATCGGTGCCGAATATGTTAACAAAAGTTCTCATCGGAATGCCGTTACAACGAAGCAATACAAAAGCAACACAATATTGTCCACAAACGTTAGACAGAGGACTCTGAAGCCTCTTGCTATTATGAGTCCAATTGGAACAATGTTCGTTCAGGAAGGTGCGGAACGCAGCGTGTCGTGGCGGCAGACCGTACGAGCAGAATAGGGTCATTAATAACTGAGATCAAAGAGTATGTTAACAATGGCCATTAACAGGATAATTAATAACTGAGATCAAAGGACCTAACGAGGAGACGAGAAACGAACAAAACACGATATCGTACTATATTTTCTTTATATGTAAATATTTAAAAATAATGCGCTTTTACACTTTATCCATAAATCCTACAGTTTACCCATAATTCCTACAATTTACCCATAATTCTCCTATGAAATAAGAGTACAAGGACATTTTATTAAATATTTGAAAATAATGACACAATATCGTCCACAAACGTTAGACAGAGGACTCTAAAGTCTCATGCCATACCGACGTAAAGGTGACGTAAGCTATAAACGTGTCAGGACATGCAGCTGACGTATGCCGCACACACAACAATACCAAATAATGACATGCAGCTGACATAAGCGGCACCAGACGCGTTGCGGAAAGTGTACCATCAGCATATTTTCGTTACATGTCAATATTTAAAAATAATGCACTCTTACACTTTACCCATAACTCCTACAGTTTACCCAGCACACTTATGTAGTGTAGTGTGTTTGTTCCTTCACCGAGTTGTTACTTACAGACCCCTTATATTCTGATTGACCAGGCGAGGCAAACTATTACCAAGATTAAACCTGCCTGAACTTCCGCACTGTGTGCAGTGACACTCTGCTGTAATAAAAGATGCATGATTATATGAATAATAAAGATGCATTCACTACTTACTGCGTGCAGTGATTCCATCATGCTGTTGCCTTAATTTATTTACAATTTATTTACATATATATATATATGTATATATATATGTATATATATATATATATATATATATATATATATATATATATATATATATATATATATATATATATATATATATATATATATATATATATATATATATATATATATATATGTGTATATATATATATATATACATACTGTCTTCTGTCTCTCCTACTACCAGCCACATCCTGGCTCCTGACACATTGCCTCCACCATACTGTCCTCTGTTGCTCCTACGTCCAGCCACATCCTGGCTCCCGACACATTGCGTCCATCATACAGTCCTCTGTCTTTCCAACCTCCAGCCACATCCTGGCTCTTTACACTTTGCGTCCATCATACAGTCCTCTGTCTCCCGTACCTCCAGCCACATACTGGCTCTTTATACATTGCGTCCATCATACAGTCCTCTGTCTTTTCTACCTCCAGCCACACCCTTGCTCCTTATACATTGCGTCCACCATTCTGTCCTCAGTTGCTTCTACCTCCAACCACATCCTGGCGCCTGATACATTGCGTCCACCTCCAGCCACACCCTTGCTCCTTATACATTGCGTCCACCATACTGTCCTCTGTTTCGCCTACCTCCAGCCACATCCTGACTCCTGATATATTGCGTCCATTATACAATCCTCTGTCTCCCCTACTTCCAGCCACATCCTGGCTCTTTACACATTGCATCCATCATACAGTCCTTTGTCTTTCCTACCTCCAGCCAATTCCTGACTCCTGATACATTGCGTTCATCATACAGTCCTCTGTCTTTCCTACCTCCAGCCACACCCTTGCTCCTTATACATTGCGTCCACCATACTATCCTCAGTTGCTTCTACCTCCATCCACATCCCGGCGCCTGATACATTGCTTCCATCATACAGTCCTCTGTCTTTCCTACCTCCAGCCACACCCTTGCTCCTGATACATTGCGTCCACCATGCTGTCCTCTGTTTCTCCTACCTCCAGCCACATCCTGACTCCTGATACATTGCATCCATCATACAGTCCTCTGTCTCCCCTACCTCCAGGCACATCCGGGATCTTTACACATTGCGTCCATCATACAGTCCTCTGTCTTTCCTACCTCCAGCCACACCCATGCTCCTTATACTTTGCGTCCACCATACTGTCCTCAGTTGCTCCTACCTCCAGTCACATCCTGGCTCCTTATACATTGTATCCACCATACTGTCCTCTGTTGCTCCTACCTCCAGTCACATCCTGGCTCCTGACACATTGCGTCCATCATGCAGTCCCCTGTCTCTCCTACATCCAGCCACATGCTGACTCCTGATACATTGCGTCCATCATACAGTCCTCTGTCTCCCCTACATCCAACCACATCCGGGCTCTTTACACATTGCGTCCATCATACAGTCCTCTGTCTTTCCTACCTCCAGCCACACCCTTGCTCCTTATACATCGCGTCCACCATACAGTCCCCTATCTCTCCTACCTCCAAACACATCCCGGCGCCTGATACATTGCGTCCAGCATGCAGTCCTCTGTCTTTCCTACCTCCAGCCACACCCTTGCTCCTTATACATTGCGTACACATTACGTCCATCATACAGTCTTCTGTCTTTCCTACCTCCAGCCACACCCTTGCTCCTTATACATTGCGTCCGCCATACTGTCCTCAGTTGCTCCTACTTCCAGCCACATCCTGGCTCCTTATACATTGCCTCCACCATACTCTGCTCTGTTGCTCCTACATCCAGCCCCATGGTGACTCCTGATACATTGCGTCCATCATACAGTCCTCTGTCTCCCCTACCTCCAGCCACATCCATGCTCCTGATACATTGCGTCCACCATACTACCTCCAGCCACATCCTGGCTCTATACACATTGCGTCCATCATAGAGTCCTCTGTCTTTCCAACCACCAGCCACACACTTGCTCCTTATACATTGCGTCCACCATACAGTCCCCTGTCTCTCCTACCTCAAACCACATCCTGGCTCTTGATACAATGCGTCCACCATACTCTCCTCTGTTGCTCCTACCTCCAGCCACAACCTGACTCCTGATGCATTGCGTCCATCATACAGTCCTCTGTCTCCCCTACCTCCAGCCACATACTGGCTCTTTACACATTGCGTCCATCATACAGTCCTCTGTCTTTCCTACCTCCAGCCACATCCTTGCTCCTTATACATTGCCTCCACCATACTGTCCTCTATTGCTCCTACCTCCAGCCACATCCTGGCTCCAGATACATTGCGTCCATCATACTGTCCTCTGTCTTTCCTACCTTCAGCCACACCCTTGCTCCTTATACATTGCTTCCACCATACTGTCCTCGGTTGCTCCTACCTCCAGCCACATGATGACTCCTGATACATTGCGTCCATCATACTGTCCTCTGTCTTGCCTACCTCCAACCACATCATGGCTCTTTACACATTGCGTCTATCATACAATCCTCTGTCTTTCCTACCTCCAGCCACACCCTTACTGGTTACACTGGTTCCCACACCTCACCACCCCCACCATAGAGTAATGAGACGAGTATAGCCATCTGACCACCCCGACGCACGCACGCACGCACGCACGCACGCACGCACGGCATTCACCTTCTTTCAATAGACCTGAACATACAATGCGTCCACCATACTGTCCTCTGTTTCCCCTACCTCCAGCCACATTCTGACTCCTGATACATTGCGTTAAGCATTCAGTCCTTTGTCTCCCATGCCTCAAGCCACATCCTGGCTCTTTACACATTGCGTCCATCATACAGTCATCTGTCTTTCCTACTTCCAGCCACACCCTTGCTCCTTATACATTGCGTCCACCATACTGTCCTCAGTTGCTCCTACCTCCAGCCACATTCTGACTTCTGATACACTGCGTCCATCATACAGTCCTCTGTCTTCCCTACCTCCAGCCACATCCTGGCTCTTTACACATTGCGTCCATCATACAATGCTCTGTCTTTCCTACCTCCAGCCACACCCTTACTCCTTACACATTGCCTCCACCATACTATCCTCTGTTGTTCCTACCTCCAAGCACATCCTGGCTCCTGATATATTGCGTCCACCATACTATCCTCTGTTTCTCCTACCTCCAGCCACATCCTGACTCCTGATACATTGCGTCCATCATACAGTCCTCTGTCTCCCCTACCTCCAGCCACATCCTGGCTCTTTACACATTGCGTCCATCATACAGTCCTCTGTCTTTCCTACCTCCAGCCACACCCTTGCTCCTTATTCATTTCGTCCAGCATACAGTCCCCTATCTCTCCTACCTCCAAACACATCCTGACTCCTGATACATTGCGTCCAGCATACAGTCCTCTGTCATTCCTACCTCCAGCCACACCCTTGCTCCTGATACATTGCATCCACCATACCTCAGTTGCTCCTACCTCCAGCCACACCCTTGCTCCTTATATATTGCGTCCACCATACTGTCCTCAGTTGCTCCGACCTCCAGCCACATCCTGGCTCCTTATACATTGCCTCCACCATACTGTCCTCTGTTGCCCCTACTTCCAGCCCCATCCTGGCTCCCGATACATTGCGTCCATCATACAGTCCTCTGGTTTTCCTACCTCCAGCCATATCCTGGCTCCTGACACATTGCGTCCACCATACAGTTCCCTGTCTCCCCTACCTCCAGCCACATCCTGGCTCCTGAGACATTGCGTGCACCATACTGTCCTCTGTCTCCTCTTCCTCCAGCCACATCCCTGCCCCTTACACACTGCCTCCACCATACAGTCCTCTGTCTCTCCTACCTACAGCCACATCACGCCTCCTGGTATTTAAACATACGCATCTATAACCTTTTTCAGAGATGTTTTTCGGATGATATGATATTGGTTTATCTGTGCTAGTGGCCTCTTGTTCTGCTTGAGACACCTCTAGGTAACCCCCCTGCACTTCTACTTTAAACAGTGTTTACTTCCAAAAAGATTTGTCATTGTACCCATGTCACTATCTACTGCTGCTGAAAGTTTGTCCGCGAATACTGCCGCCCCCTTTCCACTTAGATGAAGCCCATCCTTCATGTACATATCAGCCCTCCCAACAAAACTTCCCCATAAATCCACAAATCCAACTTCCTCTTCCCTACGTAGCTTCTGGACTAACATGTTAATTGCCATCCCCCGACAATTTCGACATTTGTGACCCCTCCTGCCCATTACAGGTAAAATCCCTGACAGTATTACCTGCTCAACCCGCGTCTGTTTTAGTGTTCTGACCAACTGCCTATATTTCCTAACTATGGCAGTTGTACCCTCCCTCTCTACGTTATTTGTCCCTACGTGTACTAAAACAGATCCACCCTTACCCGAGCCTACGATGTTTTTTAACCTCTCAGTTATCGCCTCTATTTTGGCTACAGGCAAGCAGACCACCACATCATCTCCCTTGTTTAAGACTCTGTCGGTCTTCCTAATTATCGAATCCCCCACAAACACCCTCGCTCTCTTCCTCACCCCCTCTATCACTGCTGCAGAATAACTCTTCCGTTCGATCCCCTCCATCACATTCTGTCCTGACCCCTTTCCTCCTGTCTCCCCCACTTCCCACTCCTTTGCTCTGGTCTCTCCCACTCCCCTCTCCTTCACTCCGGTTGTTTTCCCTCCCGTCTCCCCCACTCCCTTCTCCTTCCCTCCTGTCTCCCCTACTCCCCTCTCCTTCACTCCGGTTGTCTTCCCTCCCGTTCCTTTCCTTCCCGTCTCCTTACGTCCTGTCACCTCCCTTCCTCTCAGCTTCCTCCCAGGCTGCGGTGAGCTCTCCCTAGCATCTCTTGTGTCTTTCCCCACATTATCATCTACTGTTCCCCCACCGGAACTACTGGCACAACCCACCTGTTCCATTCCCACCATTGCCACAACGAGCAGCCTCAGCTCTTCCAACTCCACCTCTAGTTCCTTCATCTTCGTACATCACCTACGCTCAAAACTAAAACTATCTGCCTGGACCTCAGCCCAGGACTTCTCGCACCCAGACTTCTCGCACCCAGTTACTGCAACTGCCACACATTAAGTGCCTTGTGGCCTTTAACTGCCGTTTGCACGGCGCCATCATACAATTTAGTTTTAATTAGTTTGCTACGTTAGCCTTGAATAAGGCTGTTTTTGTGATCAAAAGAACACTTTAGGCTAATATACTTGCTAACTGTGTCTTCTATTAACCTCGCATGAGAAAAAAAATCTCCCACCTAGCGAATACGGAGAACACTGTGTAACAAAACAACGAAATCAGTGTGTACTAATTTATTAATTTGCACAATCTCTAACACTGGGGGCATTGCATCATCTGTACCACTGGGTGTATTGTATCATCTTTACCACGGTGGGCATTACATCATCTCTACCCCTCGGGGCATTGAACCATCTCTACCACTGGGGACATTGCATCATATGTAACACTGGGGGCATTGCATCATCTCTAAAACTGGGGGCATTGCATCATCTCTACCACTGGGGGCATTGCATCATCTCTACCACTGGGGGCATTGCATCATCTCTACCACTGGGGGCATTGCACCATCTCTACCACTGGGGACATTGCATCATCTCTACCACTGGGGGCATTGCACCATCTCTACCACTGGGGACATTGCATCATATGTAACACTGGGGGCATTGCATCATCATTGCTCCAAACAAAATCAATGTAAGGTACAACATGGTATTGGTTTCTTGGAGGAGAGGTGGTAGCGGCTGTTTCTTTTAGTGTCACACATCAAAGTATTTCCAAAAGAAACATTGTTTACTCTCCAATCACAGGTCATAAGGGTGCTGACCTTGAGAGCATGACCACTAGCCATAATGGTGCTGACCTTGAGGGCCTGATTACAGGTCATAAGGGTGCTGACCTTGAACCTTGAAAGCATGATCACAGGTCATAATGTGCTGACCTTGAGGGCATGGTCACATGTAATAAGGGTGCTGACTTCGAAGGCATGACCACATGTTATAAGGGTGCTGACTTCGAGGGCATGATCACAGGTCATAAGGGTGCTGACCTTGATTACAGTTCAGAAGGGTGCTGACTTTGATCACAGTTCTGAACGGTGCTGACTTTGATCACAGATTAGAATGGTGCTGACTTTGATCACAGTTCGGAATATGAATATTGTTGGTTACAGCATGAAGGATGATGGCATGTGTAATTCAAGTTTTATGCGGAGGGAACTCAAGTTAAATAACATACTGACATTATAATACTTAAAGAACATTGCGTCGGAACCGAACCGATCAATTAACACAATCACATTTTCACCAAAATGTGGCATAGTACATATACAATTTACTTCTACCATATTGTCAAATTATCATTTATAATGTTAATAAAATATTATGAGGCACTGAGAAAATGTTCATCTGCTAATAGTAATACATTACCGTATATGTACAGGTCATAGTACTGAACATTGAAATGATATATTGAAAAATCATAGTATTGGTACATCTGGGACATAAAATGTTATATCATCGTGAACGTATAAGATAAATATAAATAAAAACTCCTGAAAATAACTTCCATGTGACTAAACACTACATGTAATAGCATACTTTAAAAAGCAAAATCCCTCTGAAAAAAATTAATAGTACCCTTCTTTCTCTAAAACTATATTACTATTATATTACAAACATTGCATTTGTGGAGTCAAATAGCAGTTCCGTTAAAGTATAGGAAAATTTACTTGGAAACCCATATACGTAATACAAATTAAACAAAACCTTATTTCATTCATAACACAACACAATTGTTTAATTTATTAAATTTACATCCAACATTATATCAAAGCCAGAAAATAATTACCAGCTCACTTTGACTAATACTGGAATATGGTAGCAGGTGACAAAGAACAGCTGTGTTCTGAGATAGCATTCCAGTCAAATGTTTGTCAAACGTTACATGTGCACATGTACTCACAAGTTTGAGAAATGTTTTCCTGGGTTTGTTTCAAAAGCACTCTTAGCTTTTGTTCATTCCAAAGCCTAGTTGTAAATCTCAATTTTCTTTCCTTTTATTTCAGCTACAGTGAAGTGAACAACACCACAAACAGTATCTTCCTCAAAGGCAGATTCTGAATTAGAAACATCTTGCCTTTTGTTGAAGATATCTTCTTGCCAATATTCATGTTTTCTTTTTGTGTATTCTCTGCTTTCACTTTTCTGACCCTGAAAGTGCAGTTGCGTCAAAGATATCTTTAGAATAATAATAATAATAATTAGAGCACTTTTAGAGCGCCATGGATCCAGGTGACCCTGTCCAAAGGCGCTGACACAAACATAGTTAAAGACAGTCAAGATTAAAAAATAAATAAATAGATAAATAAATAAAAACATAAAAAACATAGCAAATCCAAGTTCATAGGACATAGCACTAAAAGTCGAATACATTTGACAGTTAAGAATAATAAGCGCGTTTAAACAAGATATTTTTCGAGAGTCTTTTAAAGGTGTATAGAGAGTCATATTTTCGTATCTCATGGGGAAGACTGTTCCATAGGCGAGGAGCAGCGATGCAGAAGGCACGATCACCATAATGGCGGAGATATGCACTACGTACAGTCAGAAGAGAGTCTGATGAGGATAGCAACGTTCTGCAGGGTTGGCAGAACTGGAGCAGGTCTGTGATGTAGCTCAGCGCTAGCAGATGAAGGGCTTTGAACGTCATCAGTACAACCTTGTACTCAATACAGTACCAAACAGGAAGCCAATGGAGAGTCTCTAGGATGGATGTGATGTGGTCATAGCGACTAGCTCTGACCACAATGCGAGCTGCCACATTCTGGACTCTCTACTGCTTGTCCAGTAACTGATCAGGTACGCCATAAAGGAGGCCATTTCCATAGTCCAGTCGCGATATGACAAGGAAGTGAACCAGGAGTTATGTGGCACGTTGTGTCAAACCGTCTCTGATGGAGCGAATCCGATGTAGGTGAAAGTATGCTACCTGGCACAGTTTCGACACTTGAGATTTCATGCTGAGGTCACTGTCAAACATCACTCATGAATACTTCATGCTTAATTTTTTTTATTTGTGTGTTGCTTATGCATATACTTAATTTGTATACAAATTTATATTTATAAAATTAACTTTAATTTTTCCATCCCCTGAGCACCGAACTTGTTATTTTCAAGCTGTTCCTAGGAATATGGTAAACAAGACAATGCATTTGTGGAGTGACCCTCTTAGTTTCATAGTATTTTCTTGTTTAAGGGTGATATATAATATGAATATACCAGCATACCATTCAACAGCACCTACATTGCTGTATTCAAGGTTAATAACTGCATACGATGCTTGACATATCTGCCAAATTTCAACAACTGTATTTTTTTAGTTGGGATGTAATGCATCCCTTTCTGCTAGCCATGAAGGTAGGTGTTTCAGAAGTTTTTCTTCTCTTCCCCATCAAACTTATGAATTCAAGTATATCCATCCCATTCCCAGATACATTTCTTGTTTCCTATGTTCTAAAACTGACACCACACAATCTTATGCACTTAACCAATTCATTGAGGTGTACAACATTGGATTTTGACAAAATGGCATTTTTGTCCTTAGCACCATAATCAGTGACATCTTCTATGAGATTAGCTATACGGGTAAGCGTTACGGAATGTTACGTGGGGGTGTGGGAGATGTATTGGTGATCGTTACGTTCGTTATTAAGAAAACAGTTACTGCATATATTTCAAAAAGAAATAACAAAGCAAAAATACAATTGTCTCATTTTGACAGTTTAGTAGATAGTTCGATTTGCAGCATGGGTCGAGTGGTGCTACGGCGAGCGACACCTGGCGACTACGACGGCGTAGAGCGTATCAGAAAAGACATCTACGATGGACGTGATATTCTACCGGATCTCTGCTTCAAGTACTTGGAGGATCTGACAAGACGAGCGGTGGTGGCCGAATTAGACGGGCAAATAGCGAGTATACATACAAAAGCAGGGAGACATTCACTCGGTAATCGATCTAGAGTTCGCAAACACGCACGTACACACAGACCGATTCTTAAATATTATGGGAACTCACTGCTCGTTGAAACACGAACAAACCGAAAATATTTTGATTTATCTATCCAGGAGTTGTCTATTTCACCAACGTGCGTGCGTGATTGCGTGCGTGTGTGCGTGCGCGTGTGCGTATTTAATTCACGTGTTTTGTTCCATATGTGTGTGTGACAGGTGGCGTTCGAAGTTGCGCACATCGTCGACGCCGGGCGAACAGCTGTTGTCCAGGCGGGACGCGCATCCTCAACAATTCGAGGATCAGGAATATTTCGTCTGCTGGAACAGCGCCAGTTCAGAGAAATCATCTTCCCGACATTTCCTAACGTCATCCGCTTGCGCTCATCCTCGATCGACACTGAGTACTGGGATTCCAAAACCGATGGAACAAAAATTATCACGAGAAGGGTACAATAATATTATTAATATTAATCATGTACTTTTCAGGAGTGTTAATTGCGACATTCCTGCTGATACTTTCCTGACGACGTCATGTCACAATTAATGTCATCATCATCATCATCATCTCTCTATTCACGTGGCCTAGGAGTTATGGTCGTGTGCCCATATTCTTCCTTTCATCGTTGTATGTTCTTATCATTTTTCATTACTTATCTGTCCACGACAATCTACGCATTTTTCTAAAAAAAACACATTGATGTTGCTCCTCTGTTTTTTTCTAATTGTTTAGTAATTGGCCATTATTGACATCCATATGTCAGGCTCTTTATAGAATCGAAAAAAAGTGTTCTTACTTCAATTAATATACTTGTGTTGGTTAAAACGCTTTTCACATTTCAGAAAACTGCTTTGGCCTGCGCAATTTGTCTCTTGGTCCCAATCATTGCACATACCATTTGTAGTGTTTAATGATCCAAGATAATTAAACTTAGGAACTTGTTTAAAAAAGACGATGTTGCGTATTGGTTTAACTATTTATTTTTATTTTACTTTTTCCACACTTTCCATGTTTATTATTCACTATAAATATATATATATATATATATATATATATATATATATATATATATATATATATATATATCATGTTCGTGCTAATCTAACCGTCGTAGCGTAACAATCAGGAGACACGTGTGAATATGTCATTGCTATTATCCACCGCTTCTTCCCCCACAGGTTGTTATTTCCCTTGGTGGCGTTCCGGTTCCTTGCGCCGATTTCATCCGACGTCTGACGCCGCAACGAATGTCCGCATTGAAACAACAATATCGCCTGCTAACGGCAACACACTAAACGACATCCTGGCTGATCCAATCTCGAGGAAACACCTCTTTCCAGACGGAATTATGAGGAGAGAGGTTGACGTCTTCGATGCACACGCAAGCAACGCACATTTGGTGACACAGGGGTGCAGCGCCATTTTGGTCAGCGGAAGGGCGTCATTGATGTAAGAGTCGCTGTCGTACGGACACATCGCGGAGTGTCAACTGGGCAGTCTGTGCTCCATCCAATATTACGGGACGCGGGATCATTCGGTGATCCTCGCTCACGTCTCGCGCCTCCTCCCGTTGGTGCCCGAGATCTCGCGACCACTTCTGCTTCACCTGATCGTTCATAAGGCATGGATGGGGGAGGAGACGAAGCAGCGCGTCCACAAATTCGCCGCCGCGAGCGTAGCGTCCACGCTACTTCAAGGGATCATACCTCGGTTAGACTTCCTTGGGTGTTACACGAAAGTAGGGCACATTAATTTTAGATATGTGTAATTAAAAAAAAAGTCATATCATATGATATAACTGTATTTGAGCAGACACATTGGCAAGTTTGCTGATAGAACGCGTTAGCAGTGTCACCGTGGATTTTTAGATGATTTCAATAGGCGGAAGGATTTTTGGCAATTGTTTTCGCCACAAGGCACTTTCAAGGCACGTTCAGCCATTTTAAAAGAGTTAGAAATATGTCATTTTGACTAAACTCGACCAACCTATCAATGAGATGATGATAACGGCAGTAAAGAAGTTTAAGAATTTTTGGTTGTCCCGTTTTCTTATAATCGTGCAAAACGTAAACAT
Source organism: Lamellibrachia columna (assembly GCA_963662155.1). NCBI lineage: Eukaryota > Metazoa > Annelida > Polychaeta > Sabellida > Siboglinidae > Lamellibrachia > Lamellibrachia columna. Next base: position 12,491,741 of record OY759263.1, read on the forward strand.
GGTCGCCAATAGGAAACCTAACATTAGGCTGAACCCTCAAGATATACACGAAGACTTATCCCCTGCCAGTATCAAACCCGAAACTATGAGTTTCATTTTGCAATTATCCGGGATTTTGTTGCAATATGTGCTACACAAATGAATGTATTATTAAATTAATGTATTATTACAGGTATGTCAAAGTGAACTGATGAACCTGCAAATCAGTGTAAATATACATATATTCACAATAGTTACGCCAATGTAGTAGGTTCAAAATACTTGCATTGGGTCATTGGCTTAAACTGTGTAACGATGATTTTCACTCCAGTTAAACGTGTGGCTGCTGGTGTGGCTGTCAACTCTAGATATATGTGGATAACATATATTTGCAGGTAAATGGTTAGTGTCAGAGTTTTTTTTGGTAGTTTCTCAGTTGCAGGCATTTCTCATGCGTCTTCCTGCGCTGTTATTGGATCATTATGATATTCTTAATAGTACTTGCAAATGGTCATATTTTAGTATCTTTTATATACGCGATATACTGGCGAGTAAGACAAACGATAGAGAACTATTGAATTATTAGTTGGTACAGCGGCTATATGGCTACTACTTTATCGACAGTTTTCTACGATATCCAGCTTTTACCATCGAAAGGACAGACAACGTTTGGCGGGAGAAACGACTAATCTTCGCTGACATTTGAACACCTAATTAGTACGTTCTAAGTGGGTGTATTACCAATAATTTCGAAGGGAAACTATCTTATACCGGATCATTATCATGTCTGTGTGTCATGCTTCTAGATATATATTAAGCAAACCGTTCCTTTGAAAACTGGCAGTAATAACGTTCTCTTCCCACGCGATAACGTAGCAAACGGATAACGTAAAGTATATGTTTTGGGATTTTCGGACCGTCTCAGGCCAAAGTAATTATATTTGGTCATCAGTTTCTCATGGAAACAGGCGATCTATACACATATATATATATATATATATATATATATATATATATATATATATATATATATATATATATATATATAATATATACAACTAAAAACGTAGGAAACTCTGTAAATTAAAGCATTCGATAAAGCAGAGGATTTATTAACGCGAACACTGCTTTCCTGCCATTATTTGAATGTTTTATAATGAGCAGGGAAGTTGGTCAGACCCATCAGGCCTAAGTGTGTTGTGTCTTGACGACAGTCATATATATATATATATATATATATATATATATATATATATATATATATATATATATATATATATATATATATATATATATATATATATATATATGAGTTGGGTAGACACTGTATCCCTAGAATTAACTAAATCAAGCGTTTAAATAGTTTCAATTATTATGATCATTGTAAGTTTAAGCTTCTTTCATTCCAGTAAACGCTAATTGATTATCACACCACGTATGAAAAAACCATTGCCAGAAAGAGATAGTTGCTCTTCATCTGAGCAAGCTATGTGTACGGTTTTAAAATATATTCCAAACATATTCTGGATTAAAGCACACCTAACAGTTCATGGGGAAATTGTCGTGAGTTACAACCAGACTGGATACTGAGGAGGATCACATAACACATATCCAGCGAACGCTTTGGAGTAAGGTGGATGACTTGGACTTTGCAGAGGACCTTCTTCTCCTAGGTAGAATCCCTTCTTAAATAGTGGCGTAATGTTTGCTACGTTCCATTCTAAAGGAACTATTCCTTTTTCTAGTGAAAACATTTTGCAAGTGGTGTACTAATTTGCTCAACAATATCCTTAAGCAGTTTTGGTGGTATCCCATCAACTTTATTATGTTTCATCTTCTTAATTTTGTTTGCTATCATTTCAGGAGTTACAAATAAGTGCCCTAATTTTCTTATGTATTGCCCTCAAATTTACTAAATGGAACTGGAAGTGAGCTGATATCTTCTGTGGTAAAAACTAAGCTGAAATACTCATTCAGGACCTCTGCCATTTGAAACCCGTCTGAAATTATGTTTCCCCTGTTGTTTTCCAGTGATTCGACCTTATCTCGAACTTTCTGTTTACTCCTTACATAAGCATAGGAACTCTTGCTGTCATTTTTTATATTACCTGCCAATTTGTTTTCAAAGGTTCTCTTAGATTTTCTAATTTCAGTTGTAGCTAGGTTAAGTGCCTCTTTGTAATTTGCATAGACTTCATCCTTTCTGGTACGCGTATAAACCCTCCACATTGTTTGCTTAAACACTATTTTTCTAATAGCTTCTTTTGACAAGTTTTTCTTTCTAGACCGTTTTGTTTTTTCAAGGGAACAAATTTATCGATCATACTCTCAATTTCATATTTTAGAATATTCCAACATTAAATTGCAGTCTTATTCATCAGCATTTTATTCCAATCTAGCTTTGCTAAGTATTTTCTCCTATCTTTATAGTTACCTTTGTGGAAGTTTGTCCTATACTTTTTTATTGTTACTTTCTGATTTTACCTTTTCCATGTCTCTTGTCCCCTCATCAGCACAAACAACTCATATTTTGCACGACATCTCGTTGGTTGTAAATACAGTTGACCTTAATTATTTTTTGCATAATCCATGGTCACTGTTTTTACTTGCATTATGAAACAGTTTAATTTGTTCAACATTATGTTTGCATCACCTTTAGTAAGAAGAGATTGAGTTTAAAGTAGACAACACTGGAGAAACTGACGCACAAGACAGCATGTTTCGATTCAATGATAAAATAAACCACAGTCAAAAGAACAAGAACTTAAATATATCTATGTTTGTGGACAAACATGATTGTTTTATTATTTCGAGTCCAGATTTGCTTATTTCCAAGTCCGAATGGAGACATTTTCATTAGTTTCAACCATATTGTCTGGTGCACGCCCTGCCGTGAGGCAAAGCCTCTATCGCGAAGTTTCCCTCTTGGTCTATATGGGACGGATCTGTAATTTACCCCCGGGTTCACGACATACCAATGGTAAAGTCTCAGTTATTTTAAGACGGCACTCCCTTTTAGTAATTTCTTTCTCCCTATTTTTTACCAGGGATTTCGCGACAGCTGAGGAATCCGACACCTCTGCTCCTCCCATTTGTTATTATTTAGTGGCTGGCTGAAAACATATGGCCCGAAATTCCTTTTGTGTTATAAAAAGTTGGAAATAAACATAGTTGGTTTGTAAAATCATTATGCTTCTATGAAAGTAGATAACCTGTGGGATTTGTGCTTAACTGGTTACCGCTTATTAACAATTAATTGATAGTTTAACATTTGTTTTACGATAAGTATGTTTAAACACAAAATAATAAATAAGTGACATCCGTAGTTACCGTACGTTTCCGTGTATAATACGCCCCCATGTATAATACGCACCCTGACTTTTAAGTAAAATTGAAAGAAAAAATGCGTATTATACACGGAAATTTACGGAATTGGTGTTTGCTCCATCAACATAGCACCCTACAGGTATTTTGGGTATCTAGTATATTAATGAAATAGTTTTACTATCCGTACAGTCGAAACGTCGCTGACCATTTGCCAATGTGTGTACAACACAGTCAACTGATAACGCTGTCACGCAACCAAACGAAATTTATAATTTCGGGTTTGGTAGAGGCAGTGGATGGGTCATTGAGTACATAGTCAGACAACGTGGTGGCGGTCGGCCTGGGGCTATGTTCTCGGCCGCGAATTCGTGAAAGCGTCGTTTAGACTCTTCTCCCATGCATGCCTCTGGAACATACAGGCTGAACACCACTGGCCGCTGTCGCGAAATCTCGGGCGCCAACGGGAGGTGACGCGAGACGTGAGCGAGAATCATCGAGTCATCCTTCTTGCCGTAGTATTCAATGTGGTAAAGGCGGCCGAGGGTGATCGTGACCGCATACCCGAAAGACAGAGACGTATACGTTGATGATGCATTTCGGCTAATAAGCATTACGGTGCAACGTTGCATGATCATAAACGTGTTGCTCTCGTGTGCATTGAAAACCTCGCCATCTCTCACGATAATTCCTTCTGGAAAGAGGAGTTTTCTTGAGATTGGATCAGCCAGGATGTCGTTTAGTGTGTTTCCGTTAGCAGGCGATAGGCTGTCTATCGGCAGTTGTCGTCTCAATGCGGCCATTCGTTGCGGCGTCAGAAGACGGACGAATTCTGCGCACGGAACCGGATCAAACGAAGCGATCACCTGTGTGTGAAGAGATGCAGAACACAGATATTTGCTTACTTGACTTCATTTGTCTTTCTGATATTGTCTATCATTGTTTTATTGTGGGTTTCGTAAATTCTTAAGCAAGGTACCAGCAGCAGCAACAGCATACACAGGAGCAGCAGCAGCAGGAGCAGCAGCAGCAGCAGCAGCAGCAGCAGCAGCAGCAGCAGCAGCAGCAGCAGCAGCAGCAACCACAACATCAGCAGCAGAATCATCCAGTAACAAAGCAATAATGCAATAATACCAACATGGCGCTGCCCATGTAAAAAGATTTTCAGTGTTCAACGAGGTATATTTAGTTAATCACTTGAGTGATATTCTTGATTATAATTGCAAATGGTTAGTTTTCGTGTACTCTTATAGGTGCAAAGGCCCCAAAAATGCCTTTGGTTTGGTTAATAATAGGACAAAACTGCTGGCCTCGACAATTTGAGAATGTGCCATGTTTTTAATTAATCCGGCGCCAAATCATGTGTGACATAGTTTTAGTTGAGGTACTTAGTCGTTTAACTATGCGTTGTGTGGCTGATGTGTTGTGTTTTGTGGTGAGACCGGCTTCTAACAGGACACTGGCGGTAAAGATGGCCCTCCTGGCGGACAATTCAGAAGAACCGCAATTTATCCGGTAGGTGGACGCGCGAGGTTAAGCGGAAACGCGTAAAGAAAGTTATTGCTCAATTTTTTTATTGTTACTGCGAAATTCGTAGTTTATGATTTCGTATTTTTATTTGTTTCGACATATGGACTGTTAGAAAACAAGGTAATCGTTTACTTAACTGGCCTAAATTATTAGGACTTTATGCCGTCTGTTTTTCCAGCATTTTTGTACCTGAATGCGTTCCTTACATCATTCCGCATATGTTCCAGTAAAAAAAGTTAATGTATTCTTTAAAAATATTGTGTTTTAGGCCACTTTTAATAAGTTTTACACCTCAAAACAGCGGAACCGATCGCATAATAAACATGGCCCGTGTGTGATTTGCGCATTAGTCACGCCTCGGTGCCATCAGAACCACGAAGGCAATGTTTGTGTGTATTGGGCATACAATTACGCAACGTAAAAAAATGAAGAGAAAACATTTAGAAAATAGGCTCCAAAAATGTTTCAAACGAAGAAATTCTAGAAAAAAAATTAAAACATTCTCCACAGTTTTCATATTAAACGCAACATTTGTAGAGCACATACAGTCACTTCTAACGTAATATTTCATATTTTATTTAATGAAATATTTGATGTTGCAAATATTATTTGTATGAAAATTATGTGGTCAATATTAGATGTTATACGCATGCGCAACTACAAGGGGACATCTCATTGCATGTCATTGTTAATATAATTAAATTTAAAAGAATGCATGGGTTAAATTATCTGTCATTTGGTGAACAAAGATTATTGTTTTTGTAATTAAAAATGATACAGATGATATTGCATGTCATGTGCATCTTTAAAGGGAAAATTCACTGCATGTCATTGTTAATATAATTAAATTTAAAAGAATGCAGGGATTAAATTATCTGTCGTTTGGTGAACAAAGGTTTTTTTTGTTAAATTATGCTGATATTCCATGTCTGGTTTCCTTCTGATGGGAAGGGGTATTGTTAATATAATTAAATTTAAAAGAATGTAGGGTTAAATTATCTGTCATTTGGTGAACAAAGATTATTGTTTTTGTAATTAAAAATGATACTGATGATATTGCCTGTCATGTGCATCTTTAAAGGGAAAATTCACTGCATGTCATTGTTAATATAATTAAATTTAAAAGAATGCAGGGATTAAATTATCTGTCGTTTGGTGAACAAAGGTTTTTTTTTTAAAATTATGCTGATATTCCATGTCTGGTTTCCTTCTGATGGGGAGGGGTATTGTTAATATAATTAAATTTAAAAGAATGTAGGGTTAAATGATCTGTAGTTTGGTGAACAAAGGTTGTTTTTAAATTATGCTGATATTGCATGTCTGGTTTCCTTCTGATGGGGAGGGAGGGGGACAGGGAGGGAGGGAGGTATTCTGTGTTGTACATTTTTGCAGCAATATCCTGCGAAATCGTGATGTAGTACCGCCTTGCCAGTGATTAATGGGAAGAAGAAGATATAGCTCAGAAATAATTGTAATTGTTCATATTAAATAACATTAATTAGTTTCTCATAATACATGTGAATTAAAAGCATCATGTCATTGCGCATACACACATTCATCAAAATATATAACATTAATTAACATATTAGTAATTAATTAATCCACGTGCTACACTATTGTAACTGCTAGTGTGATTTTGACGTGTAATAAATAAAACACAAAAGTTTACAGTTATTTAGCTTTCTTAAAGGGATGGAGTCGTCACAGAGTATTCAGTATCCTTGCCACAATAATTACGTAAAAACAGAAATGTATTATTATCATTATGGGACTACATAACTTTTCATTATCATTACAAGCCATCATTGTCAGTTTCGTTATCATTACCATCAATGGCCAGTTATATGTAATGAACTAAAGGCCACTAGGCATTTAATATGCAGTAGTTATAGCAACTGGGTGGACTTCGTCAAGTCCGGGTGTGAGAAGTCCTTGGCTGAGGTTCAGACGGATAGTTTTAGTTTTGAGTGTAGGGGATGTACGAGGATGAAGGAACTTGAATTGGAGTTAGAACAGCTGAGGCTGCTCATTGTGGCAGTGGTGGGAAGGGAGCAGGTGGTTTGTGCCAGTGGTTCTGGTGAGGGGACAGTGGATAAAGTGGGGGAAGACGACGAGAGAGATGCTAGGGTGAACTCACCTCAGCCTGGGAGGAGGTTGAGAGGAGGTAAGGTGACAGGTCGTAGGGAGATGGGACGGAAGGAGACGGGACATAGGGAGACAGGATGAAAGGAATAAGGTAAATTGCTGTAGGAAATCTTTGCCCAAGCCTAAATAATAACACTATTTAGTAAGTATTTACATCGTGTGGCTTTCTTCCGCGCACTGAGGGCCTCGGTCCGAGACAGTTGCACAAAAGAAATTGTGTAGCATTTGCACGAACTGCCGTGACGAGCGCATAACCATCGAATACACATTGAATGCACAGGATTACGTATCCGCTGGATGTGAGCTGTGAATGTGTTATCGGTCATTCGATCAAGAAATGTGTATTCAGACAAATCGGTGATACTACAACTGCACATAGACACAGCATATACGTGAAAAGCAATACATATGTGGTTTGGTTACTCACCAGTTTAGAATTATTGAAAAAACTAAATATGTATTTGGTGTACCCCAAAAATATGAATATGCATATAATTTAATTATTATTTGTAAATTATTTAAATGAACATGTTAATGTAAAGAGATTATATTAAATTGTAAATTTATATAAATTGACTTAAATTTATATAAATTGACTCAATTAAATTAAAGTACTCCTTCACTCCCTCCTTAAAGTTGCACATGCGCAAGACATGCAATATCATCAGTATATTTTTTTGTTACAAAAACAATAACCTTTGTTCACCAAACGACAGATAATTAACCCATGCATTCTTTTCAATTTAGTTATGTTAACAATGACATGCAATGAGTTGTCCCTTTAAAGTTGCACATGCGCATGACATGCAATATCAACAGTATAATTTTTAATTACAAAAACAATAGTCTTTGTTCACCAAACGAGAAAAAAAAAATTATTATATTAACAATGAAATGCAATGAGGTGTCCCCTTGTAGTTGCGCATGCGCATAGCATCTAATATCAACCAAATAATGTATAAAAAAAACAATATTTGCAACATCAAATATTTAATTAAATAAAAGATGAAATATTACGTTACAAGTGACTGTATGTGCTCTACAAATGTTGCGTTTAATATAAAAACTGGGGAGAATTTTTTATTTTTTGTAGAATTCTTTCGTTTGAAACATTTTTTGAGCTTACTTTCTCTTTTTTTATCTTAATTTTTTACGATGCGTAATTGTACGCGCGATACACACAAAGATTGCCTTCGCGGTTCTGATGGCACCGAGGCGTGACTAATGCGCAAATCGCTCACGCGCCATGTTTATCATGCAATTGTTTTGATGTGTAAAACTGATTAAAAGTGGCCTAAAACACAATATTTTTAAAGAATATATGAAATTTTTTTAGTGGAACATATGCGGAATGATGTAAGGAACGCATTCAGGTACAAAAATGCTGTAAAAACCATCGGCATAAACCTCTAATAATTTAGGCCAGTTAAGTAAACGATTACCGAAAACAAATATGAAGTTCCTACGGAAGCGCAGTATGCGCTTATTATTCTGTTCAAATTCGATATCGGCATATTATCGCCGCCATTTTCATACTGGAGGTGATTTTGCACCAGAAATAACGCATCTAGTCGCTATCTGAAAGTAAGTGACGTACGGGTCAGAACGGACGAGTTATTTTCCTGCTCCCATATGTTAACCGTATCTGCAACATTTTACACGACTGTCGGTTTCTGCTTATATAGACTAGTAGCATGAAGACTCTACCCTGAATCACTGGCACTGCCATCAAGACTAGCGATGTCCGACAACTCTGAAGGGGTAATACCACTATATACCTAGTTTATTGTTTCACACGAAAATATAGTGTATTAAATTGTGATATGTGAATTTAAACAATCTGTATAATGTGACATTAGTGCAATTGAACAGGCATGTTCACAAGTTTGTTTGTAGAAGCCTTGTCTTGTCTTGTAGTATTACTGGCCAACACTCCGACCTATGCCATGGAGTCAAATGGTCAGGGTTGGGTGCGCATGCTATTTAGTCATGTTTGTTTGGGACTAAGTGTGTGAGCGCTTGCTTAAATTGCTGTGGTTCTGTGATGTTGGCTGTTGCATCTGGTAATGAATTCCAATTTTTTATTGTTCGTGGAAAATAAGAAAATTTGTAACAGTTCTTGCTCGCGTGTATGGTGTTGAAGGCTTTGCTATTTAGATGCCGCGAGTGGCGTTTGATGGGTTGGAGGAGGTTTGCGACAGGCAATGATAGATGACTGTGGATGGCTTTGTGAAATATGGTGAGCCGTCTGTTTGTTCTCCTGGTTGTTAGTAGCTCTAGGTGTAATTTTTTAATCATTTCTGACACACACCCAGTTTCTCTGGATGTGTAGTCGTCGTGGCAAAAGCGAGCCGCTCGTCTTTGTACCATCTCTATTTTGTTAATGAGAACCTGGGTGTGGGGGTCCCATACGGATGATGAATATTCTAGGAGTGGGCGAACAAGGGTTGTGTAGGCGGTTGTTTTGATGTTTTTGGGGCATGAGTGGACATTCCGTCTGACGAATGCAAGTGTGCGGTTAGCTGAGGCTGTGATCTGATGGATGTGTTTGTTCCAGGTGAGATCTTTGGTGATACAGACTCCTAGATAGGGATGACTGTCAGTTTCTTGTAGTGTTGAATCTCCTAGTGTGTAATTGTAGTGTTTTATATGTCTTGCGTGTGTAATTCTCATGGCGAAGCATTTTTGGGTATTGAAATGCATTTGCCAGTCATGTTTCCATTGTGCCAGCATGTTTAGATCTTTCTGGAGTTCGTGTGAGTCAAACTCATTTTTTATTTCTCTATAGAGGACACAGTCATCTGCAAACAGACGGACTGTGGAGTGAATATTGTCAGGTAGGTCATTGATGTATATGAGGAAAAGTAACGGTCCCAGTACCTTGCCCTGGGGTACACCCGAAACAACGTTGGTCCAGGTCGAGTGTTCTCCACCGACAACAACTGTTTGTTTGCGACATTTAAGGAAGTTTGAGATCCAGGTGTGTGTATTATTGTGGATGCCATATCTGTTTAATTTATTTAGAAGCCGGTTGTGGAGGACGGTGTCAAATGCTTTTGATGTCATATCGCGACTGGACTATGGAAATGGCCTCCTTTATGGCGTACCTGATCAGTTACTGGACAAGCAGCAGAGAGTCCAGAATGTGGCAGCTAGCATTGTGATCAAAGCCAGTCGCTATGACTCCATCACATCCATCCTACAGACTCTCCATTGGCTTCCTGTCCGGTACTGTATAGAGTACAAGGTCGTACTGATGACGTTCAAAGCCCTTCATCTGCTAGCGCTGAGCTACATCACAGACCTGCTCCAGTTCTGCCAACCCTGCAGACCGTTGCTATCCTCATCAGACTCTCTTCTGACTGTACGTAGTGCATATCTCCGCCATTATGGTGATCGTGCCTTCTGTATCGCTGCTCCTCGCCTGTGGAACAGTCTTCCCCATGAGATACGAAAATATGAGTCTCTATACACCTTTAAAAGACTCTTGAAAAATATCTTGTTTAAACGCGCTTATTATTCTTAACTGTCAAATTTATTCGACTTTTAGTGCTATGTCCTATGAACTTGGATTTGCTATGTTTTTTATGTTTTTGTTTATTTATCTATTTATTTATTTTTTTATGTTGACTGTCTTTAACTATGTTTGTGTCAGCGCCTTTGAACAGGGTCACCTGGATCCATGGCGCTCTAAAAGTGCTCTAATTATTATTATTATTATTATTATTCTAAAGATATCTTTGAAGCAACTGCACTTTCAGGGTCAGAAAAGTGAAAGCAGAGAATACACAAAAAGAAAACATGAATATTGGCAAGAAGATATCTTCAACAAAAGACAAGATGTTTCTAATTCAGAATCTGCCTGTGAGGAAGATACTGTTTGTGGTGTTGTTCACGTCACTGTAGCTGAAATAAAAGAAAAGAAAATTGAGATTTACAACTAGGCTTTGGAATGAACAATAGCTAAGAGTGCTTTTGAAACAAACCCAGGAAAACATTTCTCAAACTTGTGAGTACATGTGCACATGTAACGTTTGACAAACATTTGACTGGAATGCTATCTCAGAACACAGCTGTTCTTTGTCACCTGCTACCATATTCCAGTATTAGTCAAAGTGAGCAAGTAATTATTTTCTGGCTTTTATATAATGTTGGATGTAAATTTAATAAATTAAACAATTGTGTTGTGTTATGAATGAAATAAGGTTTTGTTTCATTTGTATTACGTATATGGGTTTCCAAGTAAATTTTCCTATACTTTAACGGAACTGCTATTTAACTCCACAAATGCAATGTTTGTAATATAATAGTAATATAGGTTTAGATAAAGAAGGGTACTATTAATTTTTTTCAGAGGGATTTTACTTTTCAATGTATGTTATAACATGTAGTGTTTAGTCACATGGAAGTTATTTTCATGAGTTTTTATTTATATTTATCTTATATGTTCAAGATGATATAACATTTTATGATTTTGTGAATTACACATGCCATCATCCTTCATGCTGTAACCAACAATATTCATATTCCGACCTGTGATCAAAGTCAGCACCCTTCTAAACTGTGATCAAAGTCAGCACACTTCAGAACTGTGATCAAAGTCAGCACACTTCTTAACTGTAATCAAGGTCAGCACCCTTATGACCTGTGATCATGCCCTCGAAGTCAGCACCCTTATAACATGTGGTCATGCCCTCGAAGTCAGCACCCTTATCACCTGTGACCATGCCCTCAAGGTCAGCACATTATGACCTGTGATCATGCTTTCAAAGTCAGCACCTTTATTACTAGTGATCATGCTCTCATTGTCAGCACCCTTATGGCTAGTGATCATGCTCTCATTGTCAGCACCCTTATGACCTGTGATTGGAGAGTAAACAATCTTTCTTTTGGAAATACTTTGATGTGTGAAACTAAAAGAAACAGCCGCTACCACCTCTCCTCCAAGAAACCAATATCATGTTGTACCTTACATTGATTTTTTTGGAGGATCAGATCAGATCAGAAATTATACTTGTTTCCAACTGTTGACAGCAGAGCGTTACGCTTTAAATAGAGCAGGATGGAAGGATGCGACCTCCTGGCGTAAAGTTCATGGTCAATATGGCCTATGTGTTTAAGTCAAATGGCAGGATGGAGGGTGTGCCCTCCTGGTGCAAAGTGTTTGTGTGTGTGTGTGTGTGTGTGTGTGTGTGTGTGTGTGTGTGTGTGTGTGTGTGTGTGTGTGTGTGTGTGTGTGTGTGTGTGTGTGTGTGTGTGTGTGTGTGTGTGTGTGTGTGTGTGTGTGTGTGTGTGT